>OX411781.1:2417500-3163500 GCA_948252455.1 Acleris cristana | reverse complement strand
TCCACTCCTTTTACAACAGAATCTATCATTAGTATAGAGTCTGCATGGTAAAACCTTATTGTTACTGATGTGTTTCCATTTTGTCAACATTTTGATAGCTCTTATTTACTTGACAGTAACGGCAGCCGAGTTTAAAACAATACCATAACACGTCAAAGGCAATATGGTTTCACCGTTTTGAATAGAGTACAAACACGAAATTAATAAATATAATGTAATAAAACAAAACAGACATACATTAAATCACGTCTGTTTCTAAGAGCGGTAGCCAGAGACCACTTCAAAACAAAACAATGCTGTCAATGGTATCTATCAACATTTAGAAACTTCATGGTTGTGCAATGCGTCAGGATGTCAGGATTGATTTCTAAAGCCACATTCACATTTGTCTGTTGTGTTGTGTTGTGACGCGTTAGGACAGTTTCGGTTTCATACATTTCATATGGTTTCGTTCACGTTTGTCTGACGCATGTGTTATGATGGCTCGTGTTGTGTCGCATCACAAGCAAGCGATCACTGACGGTCAGAGATTATAAGGTACGGTCTGCGTCAGAATGGGTGAGGTGGGAGGACGGTGGGGCGGTGGACCAGCCGCGACAGGGGCTCTACTTTGAAATCAGTAATTCGAACTTCGGATCGCCCCGTCACTTTCTTGCGAATTAGTGACGCGTCGAGAGCAAAAGGGATAGCAATAGACGAAGTTCGAATTACGGATTTCAAAGTAGAGCCTCAGAACGGATCAGACTAGTGTGCACGCGCCAATACTGTTCTAACGCGTCACAGCACAACACACCATACAAATGTAAACGCGGCTTGATTAAAATTATCGTCAGAAAGCGTCATCATAACATAACACGTCACATAGATAGATGTGAACAGTAGTCAACAAGTCACGACACAACACATCAGACATGTGAATACAGCTTTATGAATTTCAAATCAATTATTTTCCAACAACATATATCACGATGTTGTGAATATAGTAAATTATTGCCTAGGCCCGGAAAGTAGCTATTTTGCCTAACGTCGGCGGGCAGTCTTGGCGAGGATCCGAGTCAGGGAATCCCCGTTTCCGCCGAGGCATATTTATAATTAAAAGGAAATGAAACAAATCGACGGTTCTGTGACGCAACCTCGTATATAGAATAATGGCCAGTATAAACTGACAATCATTAAGTACGCGAGTGCATACTTAGTGCGTGTCAGTTTATACTGGACAAAATTCATTATACGAGGTTGAGTCACAGAACCGTCGAAATAGATAATATTATAAGTACTCGTAAAAAGCTTTCGACAAATTCAGATAACCTTTTTTTTTAAACTTATATAAGATTTCATGCACAATGAACCGCCGCCACCGCCGCCCAACACCACGTGTATGGGATTTTTTCCATGGTCCTCTTGATTTTATATGCAATAGATGAATGGATTTTCCTAAGTTTATTTTACTGCTAGGAAGAAAATGAGGCGCTTCCTGTCTCCGTTTTTCAAAAGAAAAACCGTCCTTTCCGAGCGGTGTACGGTAGGTACAGTCGAGTTCATAAATAAGTATGTATACACTTTAGTACCTTGTCTATTTAATGTCATGTTCAAACTGCCATTATATGAATTATCACAGCAATTAAAGTGACAAGGTACTAAAGTGTATACATATTTATGAACTCTACTCTACTCATCTTTTATTTATTTCACCATTGATCTCAGTGCGCGGTGTAACTATTATCAAAAGTGGGTTTGCGTGTGACCTGGGGCTCTACTTTGAAATCAGTAATTCGAACTTCGGATCGCCCCGTCACTTTCTTGCGAATTAGTGACGCGTCGAGAGTAAAAGGGATAGCAATAGACGAAGTTCGAATTACGGATTTCAAAGTAGAGCCTCTGTCTCACCAGAGGCCCGTTTCACAAAGCAACAAGTAACAAATTACAAGCCGAACTCTCTTTCTAGCAAAAGGAGTTAGAAAGAGACTTCCGCGTGTAATTTGTAACTTGTAGCTTCGTGAAACGGGTCCCAGATGTTAAGTGACGACGAGGTCGAGGGTTATTAATTAATATGGCTGCGTTTATCGCGTGACAAAATTTGGATAAGGCAACCGTCACCTTCTGACACGTAATATAAGTACGAGAGTGACGGATGCTTTATCCACATTTGAAACGCGATATAGACGCAGCCATACTAGGCCTGCAGAAAGAAAAAATGTGTGAAAATTCAGTTTTGTAACCTTGAGTTTCTAAGAAAAAGCGTGACATACAGACAGACGTGGCGAAACAAGGGTTTACTAGTAAGCTTGACTTTGGAACTCTAAAAAGGCCCCATTTCCTGTGATTGAGATTAAATATAATATAAAATATCAAAATATCAGGGGATAATTGACCTAGTCCCAAACTAAGCTCTAGGCTTGTACTATGGGGACTAGACAACGATATAAATACTTATATAGAGAAATATATACTTAAATACATAGAAAACATCCATGACTCAGGAACAAACATTCGCGCTCATCACGCAAATATCCGCCCCTACCGGGATTTGAACCCAGGACGGCTAGCTTCGTATGGAGGGTCACTACCAACTAGGCCAGCGCGTAGTCAACTCCTAGTCGCATCAGGTTTAAAATAACAACTTTTATTGGTTTAGAATTATTTAAATGTTCATTCTATTATTTCCTTTAAAATTTGTCATGAAAGGAATCGGATGGTCTTTAAGCTTGAGCCCCTTAGCCCCCCTTGATCTGCCACTGCACCACATCACTTTTTTTGCCAAGCCATAATTTCATTTTCCATTTAATGTTAATTTTTTTAATTTATATTGATTAGAAAATTTGGTAATTCCAGGAATTTAGTGCTATGTGTAAACAAATAAACCATATGATACAATCAACCAATCCCTTTTGGAAAGTAAGTAAAAAAAGCGAATTAAATGAACATTTTTCTACTATGATCTTGTGAGAAATGGTTGGTCCTACATGGCCTGAGGATGGGGACCCTGGGCACAGGCCCCATGTGCTCTAATGGTAGACAGTATTGGGAGCAGACCATAAAACAAATCATTACTACCTCAACATTTAAAATTAACCGTTTCCAAACTGTTTGGCACAGCCACAAAGCTTGGTTTGTTTACATTCATTTATTTATTTAAAAGGTTCAAATAAAGTTGGCTCACAACATGGAATACATAATGAATCAGGTATATACATCAAATATTTTATTATGGTTCATTATAATTAAATATTATTGATACAAAAACATTACTTTAGGATGTCAACAATCTTAAAAATAGATGACTGTAGAAATATGAAACAATTGAAAAAAAAATGGAATTTAACCCGTAGAGCGCCCAGGGCCTCTATTCTACAGGGTAAAACCATATTGCCTTTGACCTGTTATCATATTGTTTTTAACTCTGCTGTCATTAGTATCTAAATAATGGCTATTAAAAATGTTGTCAATATGGTAAGATATTAAAGGCAATATGGTTTTTACATAGAAGAATATGGTTACAGTAGGCAGGTTACCAAGGGACTCAACAGGTGAAATAGTAAAAATCCATGGTCACGACTGCTTGCTTACATACTATTTACACTTATAGCTGGGGAGCATGTTGAACATCTACTTTTGTACACTTGTACTAACTTTTGCATATTTCTGTGTAATGCAGATCCTCAACTCATTCTCCATCTATACATATATGTAATTTATTAGTTATTTATTACACTACCGAACATACAAGGTCAAGGACATTTACAAAAACTCGTCACACCATTCCTGCAAGCACTGGAAACAATCGGCAGATTGTTTAGAATTGGCACTGCAAATATCTTTCATCCATTCCTGGAACAGTTCCCGCTCCTTCTTCAGTACTAGAAACTGTCCCAAAACAACATAAGCCTGAAATGAATTAATAAATGATTTACACTCAATTCTACTACATATTTACAATTTATGTCACAGTGGAACATATTCGTCTTTCTCACCTTGTCAAAGCCAGCGGTTTCGAGTCGTCGCCCTAATACCTCGCCTACGCCGGCTAAATCTGTTACAGGCTTTTCCCCCATAGGTTCGGCTACAAAATTTCTATGTTTTTGCGATGTACTTGACATTTTAAGGGGTTGTTAATATTATATTCGATCTACAGTATTCAGGATAAACTTCTAGAAAACCAGTCAAATGAATTAAGTAAAAGGGCGCGCAATAAGCGTGAATAACCAAATGCAATTAACCCAAACGCCCATAAATTACAAATACATCAATAAGTAACCCACCCACGCTATGACGCTATATCAACGGATTTTTTTTTGTAGAACTTGTGTCATTAAACGTCAAAAGCATGTCAAACAAAAGTAATGAAACGATAGCGACATCTATTATAAAGTATAGGAAAATGGATCTAGCAATCCTAGAACAATGTTACTTCTTAACTAATTATGTTATTTAAGTACGTATCACAGAAATATAGATGCGTATCATATTATTTTAAAATCCGACATACTTTGAAAATCGAAGTTAGAAGTTACGTTAACTCCATCCCTTTCTCTCGAGTTAATCTCGAATGACGAATGGTAAGCTATGGGAATCCACCTTTAGGCTGTTCCGGATTCGAGTAAAATTGCCATACAAACAATGCGATTTATTGGCAGTGTACAAATATGCCATACTATTAGGCCGGCCGCATACATTCGTTTTCCGTATACGGTTTCCGAATACGTTTTCCACATTCGGACATCCGAATATAGGCCTTAGTCCCTCTCCTTGGGCTCTACTTTGAAATCAGTAATTCGAACTTCGGATCGCCCCGTCACTTTCTTGCGAATTAGTGACGCGCCGAGAGCAAAAGGGATAGCAATAGACGAAGTTCGAATTACGGATTTCAAAGTAGAGCCTAAGTGTGCCTGCGAGCACAGATTATAAGATATGTCTCCTGCGACTGCCATAGCATAGATATAGATTCTATGCCGAGTGCGAACTGCGAATGGAGTGCTTTTGTGATACGTCAAAATAATCACAGCGTCAAATAAATGAAGAATAGGAAGGAATTTATAACACGGTGAATGTTGGCTTCATTAAGTAATAGTGTTAGTTTCTGTTACGAGTTTATGTACCGATAACTAGAATTTTGCTTCTCTGTAAACATGGTAAGTTTCAGGGTTGTATTCGTGTATGGTATGCGTGAAATTGGTGCAGGCTATGATTTTTATGTATTTTATCTAGGACGGTTTGGGTAGTGGTACGAGCTCACCGGGCCTCTTGGCTCCGCCGCTTCTGCCGCCACCGATGATGGGCGGGCTGCCCCCGCCGATGCCTCCGCAAGTGGCTATGCCCCCGGTGCCGGGTCTTACACCAAGTATGGGTGCTATACCTCCGCCGATGGGTTTTCCGCCTATGATACCACCTTTTTCGATGCCACCGCCAGGATTTCCACCATTTAAACCAGTATGTATGATTTAATATATTAGTATTTTTTTTAGGTTAAATACTATTTATTACACCCGAGGGCTTATGTCTAACGCACTCGCAATCACGATCGTTTTCATTTTGAAAATCGAAGGCTTGTCCGGTATAAAATGAAAACAATTACTCCACTAAGAAGCCGGATGCAATTGCGAGTGCGCTAGACAATAGCCCCTCTGGTTTGATACAGGATGACTCCTTTTCAGCTCACATTTGTAAACGTGTCTTACACTTGTTTGCTTGACTTTTTATAAAATTTATTTTCAGTAATTCAAGTGAATAATCACTTTCATCTTTCTCATTTTGAATATAGTAAGTGCTCAACGCATCAATACATGTAAAAGTGCCTTAAGTAAATGAATTTATGATAATTTTTTTCAACTATCACATTTAATACTTCCAGGATTTAAGTGCACCAGCACCAGAAATTATGCCGATATCTAACCAAACTAGCCCCTGGTCAGAGCACAAGGCCCCCGATGGCCGGACATACTACTACAACTCTGTATCCAAACAGAGTCTTTGGGAGAAGCCAGATGACTTGAAGACACCTGCAGAAGTAAGTGCCAATTGTTGGTTGGTTGTCTTTCATCAACTTCCTAGGGTTGGACAGTAACAGAAACACTTTATAATAACAAATAAACATAATGACTAACTTTCCTTGTAATAATAACTTACCTATCAGATTTACCTTATTGCCAAAGGACAAGTTCAGCTAAATGACATAAAAGTAAAATACAGAGTCAGCAGAGAATCAAATCATCATGGATAACATGAATGCAGAATAAAAGTTAGTAGCAAAAGTCTGAAAATGTAAATAGTCCGTATAATTAGAATACCTAATTACAAATAAAATTAGTTGGTTGACATGAGCAATGGTTGGTTACCACAAAAGCGCTGTCCCTCGTCACTTGGGATTAAATCATTCACATTTTAAGATCCAGAAGTTTTGCCAACAGACCATTTAGTGTTCATGTTTGTTTCGTAATTAAGACATTACACAATCAATTTTTTGCTTCTAGACCGTTTATGGGTCATATTTATTTGGTAATTCAGACATTCTCAGATACAGACAGTTTTCCACCTGCCCACTTAGTGTTTTTGTACATTAAGACAATAAAGTCATTCTAAGATGACAATGTTTTGCTGCTAGAGTATTTTAAATTATAACAGTCTAGGATCCAGAAGTTTTGCTAAAGAGGCATTAAGCGTCCATCCAGATGTTTTGGCGATATTGTCATTTGCATCCAAAAAAACTACAAATTGAGAACTTTTTTTTTAAGTATAGCACCAAGTATGTATATTTGAATTTGCTTAATCAGTGATAATATAATTCAAGTTTAAAATAAGGTTCTCAGCTTGCTCTCATATATTATGCCGTTATTTTGGTCTTATACGGTTTTACGTAAACCTGAAACACTTTAGGGAATACAAACTAAATTATTAAATGACAATATATAAAAAATGATTAACTATGGGTATAAACTATGTATGATATGTCAAATAATGCAAAACTTGTCTTTGTAGAAACTACTGTCTGCTTGTGTTTGGAAAGAGTACACAACGGATGCTGGACGGCTGTACTACCACAATATTGAGACCAAGGAGTCAAGCTGGGTGGTGCCTCCCGATCTGCAGGAAATCAAAGATAAAATTGCAGCAGAAGAAGCAGCACAGTAAGTTAACACATTCAGTGCCTACAACCTGATATTTGATCACCAAAAACACCAAATCACTGAGATTGTTCATGCGCGTAACCATGATAATAACAATGCTATAATAATAATCATAGAACTGTTATTACCATGGCAACGCTTATTATAGAATTGTTGCGGTTACGCTATGGGTGTTATTCTGATATCGTTAACGATATCATTATTAGCAGTTTATAGTGCGCGAAAGTGCATGCTATTCATGGTAAACATTATTATAAGGTGACTATTATACAGTTTGTTCATTATGAAATTACAGATTATGGCCACTAATCGATTGTTTCAAGGATCATGCATTATTATTGTAATGCTTTTTATTTTTTATACTATTTAATTATTATGCAAATCGTGTTATGCAACATGAAAATTAGTACATATGTTGTTATTATGAGAATCAGTACACACCCCCAGCAATTTGTTTGACTTCTTGTCTACAAAAGTTGATCTGAAGCGCTGCCACATACAAAATACGCGTTATGAATATTGGGTACGGGACAGGCATAAGGAATTGTTTGTGAATTGTAGAGCGGCCCTGAACGGCGAGCTGGCGCCGGGCGTGGTGCCGCTGCCCGGCTCGCCAGCGGCCGGCAGCTCGGCGCTGGATGAGGCCATGGCCAAGACGCTCGCCTCCATCGACCCCGCGCTCGTGGGCTCCATCCCCATCCCGGAGGAAGGTCAGTCCGAGGCTTCCTACTTGATTGCTATATGCATACCTTACACTATGGTACCTATTACTATATAGATTAGAGATGGGCCGACTAGTCGACGATTAGTCGGGAAAGCCGACTATTCGGCATCATTTCTAGTCGGTGATTATTCGGCGACTAGTCGGCAAAAAATGCCGAATATTCGGCACTTTATTGCCTATATGATACGAAATAGAAAAAAAACCATTTTTATTTTTTTGAAATTTAATATTCTTATGAAACAGTTAACATATAGGAACTAAAATAAAAAATCAGTCACATCCGCCTTAGGTAGGTGGAACAAATAGCGCGACGGACGAAGCGAAACAAACGTTTCCGAGTTCACCCGTACTTAGCAAAATCCTACGATCGGCATTGCCGACTAGTCGGCCGATTAATCGGCAAATTGAAAACCGATTAGTCGGCCGACTGGCCAGTCGGCAAAATTCGTAGTCGGCCCATCTCTAATATATAGATACAATTAAAATTATGGGTTATCCCTACACCGATGTGTATACACACTTGTAACTGTTCGCTTCCATTCACCCTGCGCTCGCTTCGAGAAGTAATTCAAACGGTAAAATGTCCTAATAAAAGATCATATCTACCTAATTTTAACCAGTTGTCATAATACCGGTACGTGGCGTAAACTGCTGTGTCTACAAACTTGACGTTTGTTTTTAAGAATCATCTATTATACAGTAAAGAAATTTTAGAAATTGAAGCGTATAAGGGGGAATGACGTTAAACGAGTTGTACCCAGACGAAATCGCAGCCGCGGCCTTTTTAGGTTCACAGAACAAGTTCGATAATGAGCTAAAGCTCTTTTACAGGTTCAAACGTGTGGAAAGCTTGTACGCAGCGCACAAGTATGCGTCGCGTAGAAGCTTGTTAGGCATTTTTACGTTTAGTACCGCAGAGTACCGCAAAAGAGGCACCCTACGCGTAGCCTAACAAGCCAAGTGACTCTAAAACTTAAAACTCTAAGCTGTCGATCTCTGTGCAAAGTTATTATGAAACCGCAATTAGTTTGGGATTGGAATAGCTGTCAATTCATTTGCACTTTGACGTAAGTATATGGTAAAACTGTCACTTCTAATCCCTTTCTAATCGCGGCTAGATAATACTTAGGTAGCAGGAAACTTGTGACACTGCGCAAGTTCCTTCCAGTTAGAGATTGTATATGAGGAGGTGATCATAGGAAATGATGATGGTTTCTCGTTTTCAGCGGAACCAGAAAACGTGGATTCACCAGGGCAGCCTTTAGATATAGCGGAGCCCGCCGCGGAACCCCAATACAAGGACAAGAAAGAAGCTATCGAGGCTTTCAAGGAACTGCTCAAAGATAAGGTTTGTAAAGTCATTATTTTGAACTCTAACCGACTTTGCAATAGGCACATCAAGTTGTATATGTGATACAGTGATATTTGTCTGCCTCAGCAAACAGCTAATCTATTAAAATGTGGTTTTTACAGAATATTTCATCAAATGCAACGTGGGAACAATGTGTGAAAATAATTTCGAAAGACCCACGTTACGCAACTTTTAAGAAACTAAATGAGAAAAAACAAGCATTTAATGCGTATAAAACACAGAAGATCAAAGATGAGAGGGAGGAGTTGAGGTATGGACTGCTCTTCTCGAGCCTTATTATTAAATTATAGGTCTGCAATAAGAGCTGCGGATAATGTTATAAACAAAACAAATGTCACCTATCATCAGTGGAAATTAAGTCAGAGTAGATGGCTCTTAATTTAACAAAACCTAAAACTATTTAGATTTAACCCATTTTTGTCATAAAAATTTAAGATGTATGTACTCCCTTAACATTATGATAAATTAAAGTTGATATACGGCTTTCCAGATCTGGATAAAAGTAGCTTTTAAAAACCGCGTCCAAGTCGATCCATCCCCTTGGGAGCAGAGATGCGCTGACGCACACACACATACACACACACGCACGCACGCACAAACGGAAAAACACGTTAAACTTATCACACACGTTTTTTTTGTCGGTAAAATGGTGATCGCTAGTATGTTTGCCGTTTATGTATGTCATATTTTTTAAGGTTAAAGACGAAGAGGAACCGGGAAAGTTTGGAAGAGTTCTTACTGAGTTGTGATCGCGTAACGTCCCTGACTAAATATTACAGATGCGACGACATGTTCAGTAATCTGGAGGTAAGTTACTTTAGTAAAAACTAAACTTCAAAACCATTTGGAATCGGAGATTTGTATATATTTAAATGTTTTTTTTTTTTAGATATGGCGTTGCGTACCAGAATCTGATCGAAGAGATATCTATGAAGACTGTATATTTACTATTTCTAAACGTGAAAAGGAGGAGGCTAAAGCACTCAAAAAGCAGAATATGAAAATGTTGGCACAAGTAAGTACTGAACTAGAACTTGCATGGAAAGGTACTAAGAAACATGGAATGCCTTCCCATACTTCTTCGTATAAATTTATTTTAATGATCTGTTTTAGATAACCTGTGTAAAATAGAATGCTTCAACCTCGGCTGGAATAGATTAAACTAATTTCTTATATTTTATACATGGCTCCTAAGGGGGGCGTGCATTAATTACGTGAGGCGTTTTTGGTGATTTTTCGGACCCCCCCTCTCGCCCTGGCTGGTGAGATTCGGCACAACCCCAACCCCCCTCTCCCATTCCCCAACCTCACGTGAGATTTTTCAAAACTTGTGTTTCTAGTGTAAATACGTTTGCATTGGAATTATAAAAAAAAAAAAAAAGTGAAGGAACATGTTTTACTTGATTTAACACGAATTTTTACGCAACCGCGGAAAAAAATACGTGATATTCGCCAAGACCCCATCTCCCCAAAGTAAGATTGGATGAGATTCGGCTCGACCCCTCCCTTTCCTGAACGCCTCACGTAATTTATGGACGCCTCCTAACCCTACCCTCCCGGCTACACTGAAGCGTCATTGTCATTTGGCACATATAACTAAGTCGCCGAATGCATGTATAACGTCTCTACGTAGGATGCGCTCGCTCATCCGCCTATTCATGACTGTGACCGTTGTTTAAGGTTTTGGAGAACATGAGCGAAATAACGTACAGCAGCACGTGGAGCGAGGCGCAGGTGCTGCTGCTCGAGAACTCGGCGTTCAAGAACGACGTCAGCCTGCTCGGGATGGACAAGGAGGACGCACTCATAGGTACCGCCGACACTCACGAATGAACTTAGTGTCGGACTTAGTACAGAGTACTGTCATCATCATCATCATGATCAGCCTATACTAGTCCACTGCTGGACGTAGGCCTCTCCCATTGCACGCCACCGAGCACGATCTGCGGCCACTCTCATCCAGCTCTTGCCAGCCACCTTGCGAAGACCGTCGCTCCACCTAGTCCGAAGAGAGTAGAGTACTGTGGTGGTTTAGAACTCTTAAACTTTTGAACGCCTTACGTCAAATACAAAATATGTCACTCACACGCCAAACATGTTTGCTATGCTATTCAAATTACATCCTGAAGGTCCTACTCCACGATGGGCAGGGACGACGCCGTGGAGTAGACGGGCCATAATTCATACAAAATAAAGTCTTTTAACCTTCAACTTGTGTCTGCTTCTAGAGAGTGACCACACCGGAGTTTAACGGTGCATAAATTACGGTCCGTCAGAAGTGACGCCATGTAATTACTATGACCCATTCTTTTGTTTACGCAACGTCACCGTATTTTACGCGTCGGTGTAGTCGCTCCCTTAGTTGGCAGCCATAATAACGATAACTAAGTGTGTGTACACATAATGACTAACCCCCTTACTTATAAACGTGGAATAAGCTTGGAATAGTTATGCCATGCTTTGTCACTTTCTGTCAGATGCAAATGTCACAATTACAGATAAGGACAAAGCATGGCATAAACTATTCCAAGCTTATTCCACGTTTATTAGTAAGGGGGTAATGTTCGAGGGTTAGCTGTTTTGGTAAAAAGTGAGTAATTATTTAGAAGAAGCTTGAAAAAAAAAAGTTAGAGTTACCTCGAACATGCCTATTTACTTTAAAGCAGATATCTACATGTGTATATGTGCGTTAACCTAACTCTTTTAAAAATGTTTATTTTGACTCTTATTTTCTAACTAATACGTTTATTATTACAGTATTTGAACAGCACATCAAAAACATGGAAACTGAATATTTGCAAGAAAAAGAACAGCTGAAAAAAAGGAATAAACGTCAGCAAAGGAAAAATAGGGATAATTTTTTGGTATGTTTCTTAATTTTTGCTTTATTTCCTTGCAGTGTTGAGCAAGCACTATGTCTGCCTCGGCAGAAAGGGCAATTATTGGACTCGTATACTAGAAGACCTCACCTTCGTTCCGGCCCTCTATATAACTCGTCCATAAAATGCGTAGTTTTTGCCCTCTGTAATTTACTATAGATAGCATATTATATTGTATGGTCATGGTTTGATATTTTTACTAATGTGCTTATAGGCATTATTGGACAGTCTGCACGAAGAAGGAAAACTGACGTCGATGTCTCTCTGGGTGGAGCTATACCCGGTCATCTCAGCTGACATGCGGTTTTCGGCCATGCTAGGTACGATTCACACTCAAATCTTACGGGATATACTAAGTTATTGTGTTATCAATCCTCGAAGATGCGATCCACTACTAGATACAACCGTCACAACCAGTGCCAGTCTAGAAAACTTCCTTACAAAAACCACCTGATGTACAGTCCATTGGCAATTAATGTATTAATTTTATATACGTTTATGCTATCGTCAACAATAACATGTAAATACTATAGTGACCACTTTAAAAAAGCGCCTGCCATATATTCTCAACAGTTTACCTGAGGACATCCGTCTCGAGCAAAATAAACGTATATTTAAGAGAAAACTAAAGAAACATCTATTAGATACACTGCCGTAGAATTATATAACTGGTACCTATGTGTTAAATAAAAAATTGTATACTACGAAAATGATAGTACTGTTCATTTAAAGTCTTCCTGCAGTCAAACTGTCCTAAACAGTTTTGCAGGGCTTGTGTTTGTTTGTAATTTTTATTGTTGGTTGAATAAATAAATAAATAAATAATAATAATAATAATAATAATAATAAATAAAACACATAATGGCATTATTACGGGTATTAATATTACAACTGGCTAAACTAGATTTATAAATACCAGTATAACTAAACCGGTATTTAAGTTTTTAGCAATACAAATAGTAAAATACAACAATAAGGCTGCCTGTCCACTGGAGCAGACAGAGGCAACGGAGCGTTGAGCGAGATACAAATCCTCCAATAGGATACTTCATTTTCCTAGCCTCTATCAGTGCAGCTCTCCTATTGGCAGATTTTTTCCTCGCACACCGTTCCGCTGCCTCCCTTGTGGACAGGCAACGTAACCGGTAATAAGTATTTTTAAATCGTTGTCCGGTTACCGTGTCTGCAGACAAAAACCAGCCCTCTTACTCTTAATTCTAGGTCAAACGGGATCAACACCATTAGACCTGTTCAAGTTCTACGTAGAGAACCTGAAAGCGCGCTTCCACGACGAGAAGAAAGTGATCAAGGAGATCCTGAAGGAGAAGGAGTTCGAGGTGAAGCCGGACACCACGTTCGAGGAGTTCGCCACCGTCGTGTGCGAGGACAGCAAGTCCGCCGCGCTCGACGCGGGCAACGTCAAGCTCACCTACAACTCGCTGCTCGAAAAGGTCAGGAGGGTAAATCCGCAATAATGTAACAAAAGTTACCATTTCGATGCGTGTATTTGTAACCTTTTAATGGCAATATTTTTTTATATATAATTTTAAAAATTTGTAGAATCCTAGAAATTGGTAACTTACGTTACTCTCTGCCATAGAATTGCCCAGTCGGCTTTTATTATCTCATATTTACACCATAACACTAATCACACTAGTCACTAATGCACTGGATAACATCTTAGCCTGGTTGTGCAAAATGTGGTCACAGAATTATCAACAAGTTTTTGGAGTTGTTGGTGAGTCTGTGGCTCTGCCTACCCCACTCTGGGATGAAGGCGTGAGTTTATGATTGATGATGATTGATGATATTTACACCATAATAATTATACAACTGGTGCATAATGAAGATTCTTAAAGTATGAGTGCCGAGGTTAGTTTGCTTGAGTTCTATAATAATAATTATAGCATTGTTATTACCATGGCAACGCTCATTATAGAATTGCTTTCACGCTTACGTTACGCTATTGGGGGAATTCTGATACCGTTAACGATATCAATATTAGCAGTTTATAGTACGCGAGTACAAAAAATACAATATAGAACGTTGAATTACTATTTTGGATGCTAGCGACGGAGTCAGCGCGTTTGTTTTTTCTTTACTAATACTAAAAAGCGTTTCCAATCGAGTCGGAGGCGATTTTAATGAGGGTAATCCCTTGATAAAATCGCCATTGCCGTCTTTTCAATATATACGGATCGCGACTGTTGTTATTGTATCCCACATTTCATGGGTTGCTTGACAGTTTTGACATGACTAATAATCGGCGACCGGTAGCAATTTTTCGACGAAAGTATAACATGGATATGATTCTATTTAAATTTCTTGCACAATTTATATTTAAAAAATGTATGCAGTTCTATTATAGAGGTCTTAACATGATGAAATATCGGTTTACAACTACGCACCTCTCGCCTCTGTTGATGTAGAAAGGTCAAAGGCTCTTTATATAAATGGATCCTCAATGTTAAAAGGAATCGATTGACGATGTCAAACATAGAAAAAAAAAATAAGTTCAGTGAGTTTTCAACAATATAATTATGGTTTTATTTTTAACAACACAGACTTATCTATATTAGTCATTACGTTTGACGGTAATGAGACATAAAATGCTACCGGTCGCCGATCATTATCAATATGAAATCAACTATAATGTTGACATTCCAGGCCGAAGCTAGGAACAAAGAGAAGTTGAAAGAAGAGTCGAAGGCCCAGAAGAAGGTGGAGAGCGCGTTCAAGTGGGGGCTGAGCACCGCCAACGTGGACCACGCGCTGCCGTGGGACGAGCTCAAGGACAAGCTCGACCTCAGCGCGCCCGAGTTCGCCGCCGTGCCCGCCGAGGAGGACCGCCTGCGCATATACAAGGTTAGTACAACGCCTAGACTCTTAGGCACTGGTCCCACCGCCGGCGAGTGAGATATGAACTATCGACTTTTTTCTAGCCCAAGAAACGAACAAAAGATAATCGCTTCCGTGTAAATAAAAGAGAGAGATATATATATTTATAGTTCATCGCTCGCTGTTCACACTGCCGGCGAGGACACTCTCCCAACGCCCGGCAAGTAAGCTTAATTCCATAGAATTTTTACTAGCCTCCCGCCGGTTGTCAACTGTTTCTAGTACAGAATTTTACTAGTTGCTCGCCGAGCTCGCCGATATCTGGCGGTGGGACCGCTGTTTACTAGTTGACCGCAGCGATAAAAGCTATCGACTATAAAACTAGCTCAGCTAAGTCGTCCGCGAACACTCGCTTTATAGCAGAGCGTCAAAACTATCAAAACTTTACTCGCTTCTCGCCGCTCGCCCACTCTTTTGTAGTTTATAGTTCTACTAGCTTATAGTCTGTAGCCGGCGGTGGGACCAGTGCCTTAAGCCCTTACTTATAAACAAAGGCCGAAATTCTCGTAGCATTTTTGAGTTGTCATAGGGACTTCTCGTTTATCGACTTCCGATATACATATTTTATCGATACATTATAGAACACAACAGGCGGTCTTATCGCTAAAGAGCGATCTCTTTCAGATAACTTTTGAGTAGTTGAAAATGTGAAATAAGGATTTGCAATGAAAACAATCGACAGGAATCTTTGTTGCAATTTCTTTCGAAAAATATTTAAAAGGAAATCCACAAGTTATTTACAAGAAACAATAAAATATTATTACTTATTTCAATTCTTATTTAAAATTTCCAAAAAGTTCGTATCCAAAGGTTATCTAGAAGAGATCGCTCATTCGCGATAAGACTGCCTGTTGTTTACTTCTACTCGTAATCATATTTTAAGTTGTGTATTCGGTATTTATCGATATACACATGTATGTAGGAAGTCTATAGACGAGTAGTCCCTATGACAGCTCAAAAGTGCTACGAGAATTCCGGCCTCTGCTTATAAACGTGGAATAACCTTGTAGTAGCTATGCCATTTTTTTCCTTATACGTCGAATTCAAATGTCATAACGACAGTTAAGGACAAAACATGGCATAACTACTCCATGGTTATTCCACGTTTATAAGTAAGGAGGTTAGAATACAATAGGAAATGTTCATGACTATTGTTTACAGCTTTAATAAAAGCTGATTCATGTAACAATCCTATGTAACTGCAATTAAATATGAATCATGCGCTTCTGCAATACATTTAAGACCTAATTTACTTAATTTTGTTCGTATTTTCAAGGGTACATTTAATTATGCTTTCTTTGTATCAACTAGTATATTATTTATGTGAAAAGAAACTGTATGCACTCATCAACACACACTTCCCGCAGGACTTCCAACACGAGCAAGAAGAGAGCTGCATGCACTACCACCACCTCAAGCCGAAGAAAGCAAAGAAGTCCAAGAAAAAGAAGCGCGAGCATTCTGCAACTCCGGTATGTTTTTTTCTTTCCGTCACAACATCGAGTTAATATTTTATGGTGAATATCTCCTATTACAATCAGTTGTATATAATTTTAGTTGTACCAACGTACTGTGTGTGGTACTATTGTACCATCTCAAGTTTTGAACGACTCTTTTGTAAGGAAAATAAGATTGTTTATCATTATATTTGGAACTTGGAATGCTTTGGCTTCGGCTCAATTGAACTCTGCCTGTGTGATATTTTAATTAATGAATTACAAATATTTTGCAAGTTATATAAAGCCACTGTAACAAAGTAGTTTAAAAAATATAAATGAAAAATGCCATATAATTAGCATCATTACTAAATTTCCCAAATGTCATCTGTCAAAGGCCCATTAAGATATAAAAAATATTTTAGTGGAGGTTAATCACACTCGATTCAACAGGCTCTTTCTTGGTCCCCTGTATATGTTATGGCTCGTGTCGCAGGAGGCGTCGCGCTCGCGCTCGGCGACGCCGGCGCGCTCGGCGTCGCCGCCCAGCGCCGCCTGGAGCGACGAAGAGCGCAAGCACAAGAAAACCAAGAAGAAGCACCGCAAGCACTCGCCCGCGCCCGTCAGTATACAGCTATAATGTTTTCAGATCACCTATTCGGAATGAGGACTTTTCTTCCCTGCTAGTAGGGAGCAAAGTGGCACTTTTCTGTTCAAGGACATTTTGTTGCAAACTTGACTAATTTTTTACGTGCACGTGATCGGTAATGTGCATTACTATTTTACGAGCATGATGGTGATGATGGTGATGATGATGATGATGATGATGATGATGATGACGATGATGATGATGATGGTGATGGTGATGGTGATGATGTTGATGATGATGGTGATGATGATGGTGATGATGATGATGATAATGATGGTGATGATGATGATGATGATGATGATGATGATGATGATGATGATGATCTTTTCTTTTCCTCATAGATGATGTGAAAAGTGGTATGTGTCATACGGTAGCAAAATTATTTCCTCCTTGTAAATAATAAATATGTCATTTTGCCCCCTTGTACTTTTTTACCCGACTGCAGCGAAGTCCAAACAGAGGGTTATGTGTTCCTATGTCCTCTCGGCACTACTCAACGGGTCACCCGATTTTGATAAATGATACGTCATTAGATTCATCTTGATGACTGAGAAAAAATCTTAAAAAAACATTTTTCAATCGGTTTTTGATTTAATGTTTTTAACTTATATCGGCGACAATATCAAAAAATAAAGCTTACTTTTTATTTATGCAACCGTGATACGTAATTTAGAATGCAATGTAATGGTTACTCAGCGCTCGCCGACGCCGGAGGAGGGCGGGTTGTCGGACTCGTCGCCCTCGCGGCCGCGGCGCCGCAAGCGCAGCGCGCCCGCCAGCCCCGAGCCGCCGCTCGAGCCGCCCAAGCCCAAGAAGAAGAAGGACAAGCGCGACAAGAAGGACAGGTCAGTGCTCTCCCCCCCCCACTCTACTGCGGGCTGTCGGACTCGTCGCCCTCGCGGCCGCGGCGCCGCAAGCGCAGCGCGCCCGCCAGCCCCGAGCCGCCGCTCGAGCCGCCCAAGCCCAAGAAGAAGAAGGACAAGCGCGACAAGAAGGACAGGTCAGTGCTCTCCCCCCCCCACTCTACTGCGGGCTGTCGGACTCGTCGCCCTCGCGGCCGCGGCGCCGCAAGCGCAGCGCGCCCGCCAGCCCCGAGCCGCCGCTCGAGCCGCCCAAGCCCAAGAAGAAGAAGGACAAGCGCGACAAGAAGGACAGGTCAGTGCTCTCCCCCCCCCACTCTACTGCGGGCTGTCGGACTCGTCGCCCTCGCGGCCGCGGCGCCGCAAGCGCAGCGCGCCCGCCAGCCCCGAGCCGCCGCTCGAGCCGCCCAAGCCCAAGAAGAAGAAGGACAAGCGCGACAAGAAGGACAGGTCAGTGCTCTCCCCCCCCCACTCTACTGCGGGCTGTCGGACTCGTCGCCCTCGCGGCCGCGGCGCCGCAAGCGCAGCGCGCCCGCCAGCCCCGAGCCGCCGCTCGAGCCGCCCAAGCCCAAGAAGAAGAAGGACAAGCGCGACAAGAAGGACAGGTCAGTGCTCTCCCCCCCCCACTCTACTGCGGGCTGTCGGACTCGTCGCCCTCGCGGCCGCGGCGCCGCAAGCGCAGCGCGCCCGCCAGCCCCGAGCCGCCGCTCGAGCCGCCCAAGCCCAAGAAGAAGAAGGACAAGCGCGACAAGAAGGACAGGTCAGTGCTCTCCCCCCCCCACTCTACTGCGGGCTGTCGGACTCGTCGCCCTCGCGGCCGCGGCGCCGCAAGCGCAGCGCGCCCGCCAGCCCCGAGCCGCCGCTCGAGCCGCCCAAGCCCAAGAAGAAGAAGGACAAGCGCGACAAGAAGGACAGGTCAGTGCTCTCCCCCCCCCACTCTACTGCGGGCTGTCGGACTCGTCGCCCTCGCGGCCGCGGCGCCGCAAGCGCAGCGCGCCCGCCAGCCCCGAGCCGCCGCTCGAGCCGCCCAAGCCCAAGAAGAAGAAGGACAAGCGCGACAAGAAGGACAGGTCAGTGCTCTCCCCCCCCCACTCTACTGCGGGCTGTCGGACTCGTCGCCCTCGCGGCCGCGGCGCCGCAAGCGCAGCGCGCCCGCCAACCCCGAGCCGCCGCTCGAGCCGCCCAAGCCCAAGAAGAAGAAGGACAAGCGCGACAAGAAGGACAGGTCAGTGCTCTCCCCCCCCCACTCTACTGCGGGCTGTCGGACTCGTCGCCCTCGCGGCCGCGGCGCCGCAAGCGCAGCGCGCCCGCCAGCCCCGAGCCGCCGCTCGAGCCGCCCAAGCCCAAGAAGAAGAAGGACAAGCGCGACAAGAAGGACAGGTCAGTGCTCTCCCCCCCCCACTCTACTGCGGGCTGTCGGACTCGTCGCCCTCGCGGCCGCGGCGCCGCAAGCGCAGCGCGCCCGCCAGCCCCGAGCCGCCGCTCGAGCCGCCCAAGCCCAAGAAGAAGAAGGACAAGCGCGACAAGAAGGACAGGTCAGTGCACTTCGCGTTACTTGAACGACACACATTTATGCTTGCGACGAAATTTTTTTTTTGTCGAAACCAAATGAATCAATTATTCGTTATTAATCCGATCACGTTGTTTTTAGGATCAAACTAGTTCTTTTTAATGATGTACGGATACACTAGATCATTATTTTGATATTAAGTTGAAGGCTAAATTTCATAATGTTTTTTTTAAATAGAAACACGCTTGATAAAAAAAAATGTTATATGTCAAATAGAACTATTTTTTTCTACAACTTTGCCCATTTAAATTGTCACCTATTGTAAGCACATACTAAAGTTAAATGTGGGAAAATATTACTTATCGTTGCCCCAATCTCGGTTATATCTGATAAAATCTTTAATATTAACCATAAATCAACAAAATCCGGCTTCAAAACTACAGAGCGAGCCAGACAGAAGAGAAGACCAGTATACCTCACTTCTCTTCTGTCACGGTCGCGGTCCGTTTTGCGGAGCGACGTCGCTTGTATACCCTACCCTCTTTGCGGATATTTTCGATCCATCTTAACTTGAAGTCCAAAGTTACAGCCGCCTCGAGAAGAAACAGTGACAAGGTTTTAACTCGGTAACAGGTCAGCGGCGGGCGCTGCATGGAGCGACGCCGAGCTGGAGTCGCGGCGCGCGGCGCTGCTGGCGCAGCTGCACGAGCACGACGACTGACGCCTCACCGTGCGCGTCTACAACACGTACGCGCGCCGCGGGCCCCACGCGCAGCGCCGCAATCAGCGCGCCGCGCGCCGCCCCGGGTACGAACTCGACGACCTGGCTGAATAGACGTGCGTCATCAAACAAATGGAAGGTAGAAGTAAGCCACGGGCGATGTGTGCGCGGCCGAGAGCGTTTATGGAGAAGTGTTGGGCGACGCCTCAGCCCGCCGCATAGTTTCCTAGTTCATTTTAGGGCCAAAACACGTGGTTACGATACGGCGTCGCGTCGTTGCAGCCTTGCAGGTGGCGACGTTGTGTTACGACGTTGGAAAATTACGATGTTCACCGCAACTATTAACTTTTTGAACGCCACAGACGGCTTTGACCGTCACAAGTTCAAGATTAAAAGACTTTGTTTCGTATCAATAAGGTGTAATTTTCATAGCATAGCAAACGTGATTGGCGTGAGTGACAGATTTTGTATTCGACGTAAGGCGTTCAAAAAGTCAACGACACGACGTCGTATCCTATCCGTGGCAAGATTGTATCGTAAGGATTGTCACACGGAGTTTGATTTCGAACCACTGTGTGCCAACTAGGGAATACAATTTAACCGGTTATTAACCGTTTTCGTATAAAAGTAACCGGTTAAAATCGGTTATAACCGGTTATTTGCATTCCCTAGTGCCAACCCTCACGACACAACGTCGTGCCGAGTATTGTACCGCGATATATCATTAGAATATTTAAGTCAGTAACGTAATAATGCTCAAATAACTTGTAAAGTTATTGAATGAAGTCTTTACATTAGAAAAGTTAACGATATTTTGGAGAAAAAAAAAACATTTTTTAGTTCTACTGTGCCCCCTTGAAATAAATGAACTGAACAAATCATCCTGTAAAGAATTCGTATATGCAGTATTTATTTGTATCGGCTACAGAAGAGTTCTAGCATTTTGGTAGCAGAGGGCCCTGCCAAGATGCGCTACGATAACTAGCGTTTCTATTCGTTTCGTTTTTAACCAATCGCGTCACTGGTAGATCACGTGGCTTTTCGTATCACGTCATCTACCAGTGACGCGATTGGTTGGGTAGACGCCCGAGCCGTTATTTAGATTCTTGTAGAAACGTTAAAAAACAAGAAGCAGAGAAAATTGAAAATAAATTCACCGACAAGAGCCTAGCTCTTAAGTTAAATGACGAATGGTCTTCGTTTTATCTATTTTTAAATTTCAGTGTTATCCGTAATGTGATTAATAAACATATTGTTCATTTTGAATGCATGTAAATAATATTTTGTTTGAATAAAAAGTGAAAAATCCTTACTCTTTGACTGGGGTTGATGTGAATGTAATATATTTGTTTGTCAACTTACATAATTATTATGTATCTGCATATTGCAATCAACGCGTTGCCGATGAAAAAGATGTAATAATGGATGATATTCGGGGTGCATTAAAGTAGTATTTTAAGTTAACATTAATTTCGAGGATAAAGTTCTGATGAAGATATAAACAAACTCCTGCTAGTACAGTTGTTTTATTTCTCGAAAGCGGGAGACCCATACTTATACAGTTGTTTTATCTGGGCTATTCCGAGTTGTCCGCACCCCTTTATTCCCAGTTGTCTGCAGTGCGGACAACTGGGAATAGCCGTTTTATCTCACGAAAGCGGGTAGACCATACTTGTACAGTTGATTTAACTCACGAAAGCGGGTGGGCCATACTTGTACAGTTGATTTAATTCATGAAAGCGGGTGGGCCATACTTGTACAGTTGATTTAACTAACGAAAGCGGGTAGGCCATACTTGCACAGTTGATTTAACTCACGAAAGCGGGTGGGCCATACTTGTACAGTTGATTTAATTCACGAAAGCGGGTGGGCCATACTTGTACAGTTGATTTAACTCACGAAAGCGGGTGGGCCATACTCGTACAGTTGATTGAACTCACGAAAGCGGGTGGGCCATACTTGTACAGTTGATTTAATTCACGAAAGCGGATGGGCCATACTTGTACAGTTGATTTAACTCATGAAAGCGGGTGAGCCAAACTTGCACAGTTGATTTAACTCACGAAAGCGGGTGGGCCATACTTGTACAGTTGATTTAATTCACGAAAGCGGGTGGGCCATACTTGTACAGTTGATTTAACTCACGAAAGCGGGTGAGCCAAACTTGCACAGTTGATTTAACTCACGAAAGCGGGTGGGCCATACTTGTACAGTTGATTTAATTCACGAAAGCGGGTGGGCCATACTTGTACAGTTGATTTAAACTCACGAAAGCGGCGGTGCCATACTTGTACAATTAATTTCACTCTCGAAAGCGGGTGATTCATAATTGTACAGTTGTTTTATCTCAAGGAAGCGGGTGGGCCCGTTCAATCAAGGTGGGATGTTTGTAATAATTAGGAAATAGGGACTCTTGGATTCTGGAACCATGATATGCCACCAAAAGTCCTAATCCTAGGTATTAAACTTTGTCACATATACTATACATTGTGTATTTATTGCTACTATAAAACACTGTAATAATAATTACGGCGCCAGTCTTGAATTACACCACTATAAAGTAACTAGGGAGTAAAGAAATCGAGCCACTTTCTATGCAAATTCAGTACTAAGTGGCTCGATTCCTTTGCTCCCAAGTGTATATTGCGAAGTGAGCGGGGGATTTATTTTCTAAAAAAGTCCGCAATTAAGTAAATGTTTATAGTAACACATGTTTTATTCATATTTGACCTTAATACATATATCAACAAGATTTACTAAGCTCCGAACAAAAACACTATAATTTTGAATTGAAAACAAATAATTAAAGCATATTAAAAGGCACTTTTTCGTGGTGGTATCGAACACCACAGCTTGCGTTCGTAATGTTTTATGGATATACAATAATTGGCTTTACCAGGAGCAGCAATGCAAGATTTTTCTTATTTGCGGTAAGCATATTATATAATATTATCTAAAAAATATTCTAGCGCTTGTTAGACTATAATAAAGAAGTTTAAACTCTTCTTCCAAAGTGTTGATTTTCTTTTCTGTAAGTGCCAATGCCTGTTGTAACTGAGCTGATCCTTTAGCTTTTTGTTCTTCTAGGAGTTTCCTCTCTTCTTCGAAGTGTTTCCAGACTGAATCAAACCAATGAAGGGCTTCGTAATTTGAATCCTGAAAGAATTGGTTTGCTAGGTATAATATTAAATTGCAACTGGTAATTGTTATACATAGATAAAATAAAATATAGATAAAATATATTAATTAAACCAGAAAGCTTGGCTCATCGCGGTTTGGTGCGGGTTTAGCAAGAATACAATTCGACTCAACGTTGTTTATGACGCGTTGTAAAAAGGCGAAATTGATAGAGGGCGAGGGGCTTGTGGAGGGGCAAGGGGAATAAATGAAAGGCGGTTGTGAAGGAGGGTTGTAAAGGGGGCATGATGCGGGAGTAATAGGGACTGGGGGAGGTGTGTTGTAAAACGGGGGGTGGAGAGGGGGGCCAAGGGGTTGCGGAGGGGGCCGAGCCGAAGAGTGATATTATATAATCACGTGCATCCGACAATAACCGATACCATAGTATAAATAGAGAAGTAGGTCGTCTTCAAACAAAGGTACATCGCGCGGCTTGCACGTGTGCGTTACGCCGACCGTACGGCTGTGGGCGGGGCGAACGTCGCACACGAAACTACAAGCAGAGGTGCGGGTATGGTGATTAGACGGGGTCGCGGCGTCATTGCGTTCGGTCAAGTTTGGTTGTTTGTAGGTAGTGCGCGTTAAATTAAAACATCGAGCGACAATGTCTTTGTCGAAAACTAGAAAATATTGTTCAGTTTTTTTATATTTACCTATAGCTTATAGCCCACTTACAGCTTTTGTTAAATCTATTTTATTGTCAAAGTTCAGTTTCAAAACTCCTAAACTGTGCCCTAAACCTAGCTTAGGTAGGTACAACTATCCAGATTTAATAAAAGCTGCTAGTGATTAATGTAAATAACTACTCAATTAATTAGGTATTTCGTACCGGCTTGCCTGTAGATACCTATAGATAACTAATTAGGTGAAATAAATACGTATTAAGTAGGTAATTTAAGTTATTGAGTGTGACGTGTCAGTTAACATGTCACGACATGGATGGCCTAGGTAGATGGTAGTGACCTAGTGACTAAGTACTGTTTACGAAGCTAGCGGTCCTGCGTTCGATTCCCGGTCAGGGCAAATATTTGTGTGATGAGTGCGAGTAGGTATTTGTTTCAGAGTCTTAGGTGTTTTATATGTACCTATATAGTAATATTAAGTATGTATTTGTTACTACATAGGAAAGTATGTTTATCGTTACGTAGTACCCAAAGTACAAGCCTAGAACCTAGTTTGGGACTACCTAGGTCGATTTGTGTAAGATTTTCCCGTGACGTTATTATTCAGATATTTATTCAATGTTGTGTAATACCACGCGGCGCGAGCTGCCTATGCTCAAAGACGCGCGGCGGCGGCGCGTGCCGCCAATAATAGGTAAGTACCTAGTCAAAGGAAGCCGCCTTGCGCGAAAAGGAATTTACATATCACATCAGCATCACATACCTTTAAACATAATTATAATTTAGTGTCAACTGATAAAAGTATGTAAGTAAAATAATTTAAATTTCGTACTTAGGTACTGTACTGAACCAGAGGGGTAGCCCCTGTCAGAATTATAAAAGTTAAATTTATTTTTAAAATTTAACTGGCCAGTGATGTGTCTAATTTGTAGGACCCAAGTCAAAAATCGTTGTGATATATAGTTAAGCATATTAGTAGTAACGCCAAGATTCCGTAGGCGAGATTGAGAGAAACTAAGTCAATTAGTTTAAAAGATAGGCTCGTGGAAAAGGATTTCAAATAGGATTATTGGTAAATACCGGTTATCGATCATTGGTTAATATAGTTTATCGGTTATTGTTTAGTAGCGTTCATTGTTCAAATAAGTTCTCGTTCAGATAGCTGACTTTTCTGGTAAAGGTAGGGCCCCACCCCGCCCATACCCGTGGGCGCGGCTCCAGACGGGATACCCTCCGCCAGCCTGCCTTCGGTCAGTCTAGGGGATAGCTCATTACGTCATCTTGTCAGTCCATCGCAGTACCGGTGTGCAAAGGGACTAGAGGGCCCGCGCAACTAATGTAGACACTCCTAAGGCAGGATTTCCCCTAACGCCTAATAATTTATACGGAGTGACTACCCTATGTTCCTACCCCATTGTGTCCTCGACCACCTCAGGCCCCGCGAGTGTGTGTGTAGGTTCGTGCCGTGGTGCCTGGAGACAGCGTAGCAAACCAAGAATGGCGAGGGCCTCCCTCCCCTTCGTGCCCTGCCAGGACACCCGATCCTCACACGCTCTGCATTACGCATCGCTTAACCGAGTCCCCACGAACCGACATGAGAGCCGGGAGTAGAAGGCAGTTGCCGAGCTAAACTCGCAGGAGTCCTTACCAGACATGGGATCATAAAAACCCAAGCAGCAAGGCACCTCAACTAACCAACGTCTTTCGGTCAGAGGTGATATCGGCCCCTGGCAACCACACTGGCTTGGCCCTCGGGGACCCCAATATACTTTTGAAATCTAAGTGCCTCGACATCTCTACGCACCGACACGACTTGTTCAGTCTGTATCGGTACTTTGTAAAGTGTCACTGCTCGCAATCCGAAGTCCAAGGCACTTATTCCCTGTAAATTGGTAGCCCCGTCTGTGCCCGAGGATAGCAATCTCTCCGAGCATAAACTTCCTTCGACCCGGATAGTTTATGATCGAGGTGGCCGAACTCTGCTTTAATATCTTCACAATAACAGGCAATCTAAGCAGACTAGGACGCAATAGCATCTTTGAACCGAGCTAAGGGCCGAGAGGAACAAGAACATTACTAGGCCAAAAGGTTTGGGAAACTTTGGAAAAACATCATTAATCTAGTGAACTCAATTTAAACAATGGACTCCCGAAGACTACGCCGCGCGGAGCTACCAAGCGCACAAGTCAGATTCAATCTCGTGGTCCCGGTGAAATCCTCTTCCATTTCGTATTAGTTCGTGGGTCACGTTAGTAAAATATGTGAATTTATTACCTTAGTCTCTTTCGTTAAATAGTATTTTAAATCCCGTGAAGAATTATTATTCCGTACGTTGGAATGCTCCTTTTCTTACAAACACGCCTACGCGACTCCACTTCCTAGAGTTCCGTTGTATTTTGTTTGAATTTAAATCCTTTTTTTTATTTGGTTTTGTTTCGAAAAGCCGTCAAATTTGAATTTGAAATCGAATATTTCACCATCAAATTTAAAAGAAATCCTTTTTTTTAAAAAAAGGTAAATCACAATAAAAGAATCAGAGTAAATAATGAACACAATAGGTGTTCCTACAAGAACCGCCTTGTTAAGAGTCCTTACATTTTCCACGTCAAAAATATGTTCACTCTTCCAACAGGAATTCAAAAAATATTTGAATTTGACGTCTGTATGACAGACATTGTCTACTGGCGGTATCTTGCATCTACTACTACGGATCTACAATCAACCAATATGGCCGATAAAAAGGGAGGGGGAACTTAGCTCTGGACTTCAGGTCAAGGCCGCGGTGACGTAGGCCCGCCTACGACACTCCCGTTCCTCCGCAGATCATGGCGTCACGACCAGCAACGCTCTTGCCAGATAATGACTGACGAATCCGCGCTCATCTTGCCTATTTTACTTAGTATTGTCCTAGGGGGGTCCGAATTATCACACGCGGCGCTCTCTAATTTGTTTCACTCGTCTTTAAAGATTTTAATTTTATTTTCTAGGTTTTTGAATTTTAGATCAACCAAATTTCCGACCGTCACTCCTCCACGTTTCCTTGACAACCCCCCAATATAGCCCTACTAACCGGCCAGTACGCCAAAGCGCCTAAGCCTTATTTTAAGGCTGCTTCACACCGTGGGTCAGCACAGTACCTAACAATATTAATACTTAGGTACTTTAAGTTTGTGTAAAGTATGAAAATTACTATGGTTAATATGATTATAGATCAAAGTAGCGCCAAGTAGGTGACTAAAATTTTAAAACAAGTTTGGACAACCCTTACGCCCGAGCGGCAATAGGTATCAGAATCTCCTAAAGGGCCGGAGTCGAGCTACTTGTCTATTTATACTATGCCGATACCTTCTCTAGGACCCGAATCCTATTTTATGTGCTCACTGACTGTTATATTATATTATAACGTCAAAGGTATATTATATACCACACAATATATAATTGTAATAGATAGTAACAAACAAACAACCCACTTACTAGACTTGAATTGACTAGTTAAGAAGTGGGCGAATAAGGGAGTGGACACGTCAGGAAGTTGCGATTTTGAAAATGGACGAGTTAATAACTATAAAAACAAGTCAGGAAATAGACAACTCGACTTTGGAAACTAACAAATTAGGAATTTCGGACTTCACCTAGACGAGACATAAACATAAAGCTAAGCATGTAACTTACCTGATCTAATAATTTGAGAATATAAGCTACTCCCATAGCAAATCCATCATCAGTGAACGCAGCCCCAACTTTATTCCGTTTAGACATCTTGTCTTTTGATAATATCATGTGTTCAACAAAATTTAGAGTCAGCGGAGGCACAATAATGTAGAAGTTTTTAAGGTGAACATTTTTCGGATTTCTGAACACTGGCGTAAAGACGTCTAACAGTAATTTGAAATATTCCGTACCCTGAATAAAGTTGGTGACCAGGCAATTGATATTGCTGTCTAAGACTTCAGACGCTTCAATAGCTTTTGGGTCGAGATTGCTTTCCTCTGACAGTTCTTTGAATGATTTTGCTAGCTCCAA
This sequence comes from Acleris cristana, assembly GCA_948252455.1. Taxonomy (NCBI): domain Eukaryota; kingdom Metazoa; phylum Arthropoda; class Insecta; order Lepidoptera; family Tortricidae; genus Acleris; species Acleris cristana. The sequence goes on along the minus strand of OX411781.1, from coordinate 3,135,507 downwards.
GGAAGGTAAAAATGTGGTGGCTTCTGAGCAGCAATGCCTTCCTCCGGATCGAATCATTCGAACGTAACCCATAGCATTGCCAATTTGACTAATAAGATCTCGAAATAAATCCAAATAACTCTGCCCATCTTCAGCTAAACCAAGCACTTTTATGCCCTTATTAAACTTTTCTGCACTCTTATATGGATACATATTTCCGTTGGCATCAGCTATCTCTTTAAAGTTTCTCAAATCCTTAATAAGTCGCGATTTTATGTGCTCATCATACATAAATTGAGAGAAGGTAAAGAATTTCTTCTTCAAGAATTGATATGTGAAATTGACCGTGGTGTTCATTATTCCAGTTCCATGAGTCCTTATGGAGTTGGCTATGTGCTTGATATTTATAGAGTTCAAGTGTTTGTTATTGCTACTTTTTTCAATAAATATTTGGTTGTTAAGATTGTAGAGGTATTTCGCCACGAATATATGTATGTTGCGCATAATTTCGAGAACATCTAAACCTTGCTCTAAGGTTTGCGTTGGAAGATTGTCTTGAACTGTCGTTAGATTGAATTTAAACTTGGCCATTTGACGCATTTCGCCATAGGTCTTCCAATCTGATAACACTACAGTAGTTAAATTGTAATACATTTTGGACAAATAATGTTCTATCGAGGGAACAACTGCCATGTAGACACATTGAACCCTGAAAGTGTCAATCACCAGCAGCAACTTTTTGGTCATTTCCGTTGAGAAGGGGTTCACCACGTCCAGCTGAAGGTGGGAATGTATATGCAATCGTAAATTCGTTTCTATGTTTTGATTGGTGGTTCTGAGAACATTTTCAGATATATGCAATTTTATGATATCAAGCAATTCATTCGCTTTGTCTTCCATAAACTGTTTATCAGTCTTGTGTAAGAACACTACACAGTCTTCCAATACCAATAAGAAATATTTCAATTTTAGCACATTCAACTGAACAGTGAAGTTATGTTCAAAATAAATTGGTATGATGTTTTGGTGCCACAGGACCCATGAGCAGTTACATAAATCATCCAGGGAGTTCATAAGATTAGTTAATATTTGTATTTTTTCAAGAAGCAGTCCCAGTCTTTCATAGCTGTCTTCGAGATAAATGCTTTCAGGGATGAAGCTTAGAGCTATATTGGCTGCTACGTTGCGCTCCAGAGTCACTGTTCCCTTCAAGGCCCGCTCCGCTATCACAATGCATGTGAGATCGTCCAATCTCTTATTAGCATAATTTTTATCACTCATTAAAGATTTTTTCACTTCTAAAACAGAGCATGTTGACTGAAAGGTTAAATGTTGAATGATCATGTTTAATGAATGCAAGATCTGATTATGATTTCGGGTTATTGCATTTTTTACAATTTTTAGTATTTCAATCACTTCAAACAACGATTTTAACATTGTTTTGGATAAGGGCACTCCCAAACAAAGGTGCAAGTTAATCAATGTTAAAATAGAATAATGTATGTTGGAGGCAAGGTCGAGACCATCTAAAAGGGTTTTCGAATGTACATTCATTTCTGCAGCCCCCAGTTCCCGGCGGCTGGAGCAGTAGATATCCTCTACGCTGAGCACCCACTGAGTGCACGCGGCCTGCAGTGTAGTTACATCGCGAGCGATGCTTGTTTTCTTGCTAGTTATGTAAGCCTGTCGGGCCCTTAGCATTGCCTGGGACATCTTTCCATGGCTTCCACAAAGAGATGACAAAAACCTTTGAAGAAACTGTTCTGGGAACCAAACCGTGGTACCTATCACATGTATGCTGTGTGCCTGCAAATTAGAAAGTTTGTATTATGTAAGTATTGCAATTTTCCGACCGCATAGTTAATCGTTTTTTATTCTGGAACTATCCATTTTTGTGGCAAATAGGTCAAGTAACAGAAAAAGAAATAGTTTATTGCATGTCACATTACAGTATCCTTTCTATATCTTTATTTGGAACTCAAGCAATCCCCTTAAGGCGTCAAAAACAGGCAAACTTACAATCCGCTATTACATTTATATTACTAGTAGGAGTTATAATTTTATCTATGTATAAGTTAAGGAATTATTATAATCACCTTAGTGTTGAGTTCAATCAATGACTTGAAGATCTTTTTATCATTTATTCCAAACAGATGAGAAAATAACACAAAAAGCGCATTCATTTTAATGCATTTATACATATTGCTGACATTGGGTTTGTCCTGAACCAGTTTGTCCAGGCTGGCTATAGCATGTCTCAGGTAGTGACTAAACTGATCTGCTATCAATGAGCAATTTTTGTCAATCAGGCTTTTTCTCAAACCAAGGAGACTATTGAGGGAATTTTGAACTATGTCATCACTCATAACTCTGGATGTAATTTTATCAATAGCTCCCAAAACAGCATTGAATTGGTCCACAGTCAATTCTACAGCTTCCGTACTTTGCTTCATAGACTGTAGATACTTGCAGTATTTACTCCAGTTTCTTATCAATGCTGAGTTGGATATTAGGAGCTCCAACAAGACAAGAATGGTAAACATTTCCCCTATATGATTGATTATGTAGTGAAGTTGGATTCTGGCTAAAAATATGAAAAACACGAGATATATTTCAAAGAATTTTAAGTATATTTTTAATTAAAAGATTTCTTCGTTTAATTAGGCACGTCTATATTTTCAGGGATCAATTACCTTTCTCTTTCGTAAAACAATAATATTTTTTACATTATTAAAGTAAACTAAGTGTAAGTAAACTTGGGATAGCTGGGGAGATGCTCTACAGCAAGCCTAAATTTAGTTTACTGTTCTGATAATCTATTGAGGTATTTAATTAGGTTTTTTTTGTACTGTCTGTTGTTTCGTAGTGTGTTTGTCAAAATGTTGAGGTTGAGTTTGTATCAATTCAGTACCTACACAACTCAACCATATTATGTCATTATTTATAAATAATGAAACAGATGACTCGGGTTTTATGGAGTATAACATCTAAAAATATAAAATATGTTCAGAGTATTTTTTCTTACCAAGATTGACAATGCTCTCAGCAAAGAGAGCAAACATTTGAGAGCAGAGATTCTTTAAGGTTTCTTCACAGCGACTTGCAAACGCACTCAGCTGACAAATCGCTTCCATTTGCAAACTGATATTACTTTTACTATACTCATCATGGACAGCCAGAAACACAAAATGCCTGTAGCCAAACAAAAGGAAATTATAGATAAAGATGTCTCATAAATGTTAAGTAGAATTTGTGACAAACCAACAGACAATAGACAAACAATGACACCAACAAACCTTTCATATGCTTCTTTTTTCAGGGCCATAACTTCAATGCAAAGAGAAGACAACACACTTAATACTTTTGTCATAAGCGTATTATCCGAGGAAACCAAGTCCGTAATGGGTGTGAGCTCGGCAGACTCCACCACAACTTGCAATGGCAAGAATGTTTTATTTTCCTCCCAGTTCTCATTATTGCATATGGATGTATAATCCTGATATTGTTGCTTGAAGAACTGACCGTATTCCTTAAGAAGTACGGAACCAGCCTCTTTCTCTAGATCGGTCCGCATCGTATTGGAATAAATAGCTTTCTTGTATCTTTATTCTACAAAGCCTTAGTAAGTGCCATTTCAAAATAATTCCGTACTTACGCCCTCCGAAATTGTCCGTAGATAACCGTACGTACAGTTATGAACATTTGCTGCTTATCGATATTACAAACTTAAACCATAATGATACCTAAACCACAACAACACAGTTTATCTGTAATCGCATGTCGCATCCGAAGATTTGCGAGAGTGGCTTACAATTCTGATGATCATTGATCACCACTTGATCGCTCAGAGTGAATGATTGGTGGATTATGGATTATATTTTATTTATTTATTTGATTTTTGATTAGTAATACTCTGTTTATTCTAGGCACAACACAACAGACAGACCTACGATTTGATTGTCAATATTGTCATTCTCATGTCATGATCTCAATTCTCATCGTAATAATCTGTGTTGATCATAGAGGTATGGTATGATGGATTTACTGTCATTAGGTACAAATGGAAAATCGACCACGTGAAATAACCATTCTGAAAATGGGTCAAAAGTAATAGTGTCCAAAGTGAATTTAGTCCAAATGTAATTGTGCTCAAAAGTATTTACAACCAAATTTATTTTCGTTCTAAATTAATTAAGTCCCAATGGAATTTTGTCCATTATAAATTATGACCAAAATGAAATACGCACAAGTGAATGTAGTGTAATATGAATTAAGACCATATAATATAATATAAATTGTACAAATTTCAGGTAGGACGTATTTACAATTAGTCATATTTCTGAGTGTACGTAAATACAAATAGACATATTTTTTTCGTCCAATGTCATATTGGACAATTTTACCATGGGACATGATTCCATTTTAGACGTTTTTCAAGATGGACAATTTTCCTTTTTGTTGTATTTCAAATGGTCATTTTTCTGAACTGACGTATAATTTCAAGTGGACGACTTTCCATTTGAACCTAATGACAGTAAATCGTATGATGGTATTAAAGAAGTGAGCACAGATTGTAAAGGGCCCCATACACGGTACGATCCGTCGGTTCAGACTGAAATCGAACGATGGATTGTAAGTGTGTGGCAATATCGCATCTAAATTTCAATAGAAATATGAATCGTCAAGATAATAATTATCGTCTCAGATTGATCGTAACGACGGATCGTTCCGTGTATGGGGCCCTTGGGTATGTCTAAAGAAGTGGGATCTCATTTAAGGCGGAAACATACTATTGAAACGCCACGCCACCCGACGAAACGCGACGCGTGTTGAGTCAAATCAAATTGTAGTATTTTCTATGACCAGAAACACACTATGAACACCCGACGCGACGAAATGCGCTCACACACCACCCGATCCGTACGTGCTAGATCGGCGTGTTGGTGTTGGTGGGAGTAAACACGCCAGCCGACGCAGCACACGCAGTGTGTTTCTAGTCAACACCCGACGCCACGCGTCAGTCGTTCGAGCATAGAGTATAAAGGCGGAAACATACTATTGAAACGCCACGCGACCCGACGAAATTGCTAGCGTGTCGTGGCGTCGCGTGTTGGCAATGTGCACAGTGCGCGTCGGGTGTCGACACGTGGCGTCGCGTCGCGTTTCAATAGTATGTTTCCGCCTTTATCTGTCAATCTTAGACAAATAAGTACAATAGACGCCGTGTAGCCAACTGTCAAGTTTACCAGAGGCCCGTTTCATGAAGCTACAAGTTACAAATTACAAGCGGAAGTCTCTTTCCAACTCTTTTTGCTAGAAAGAGACTTCCACTTGTAATTTGTAACTTGTAGCTTCGTAAAACGGGCCTCAGGGGCCTGTTTTATAAAGCTACATATTATAATTTACAGGTTACAAGTTTCCATTTGACACAACCTCGACCAATGACGACCAGCGGCCCGTTTCAGGAAGCTACAAGTTACAAATTACAAGCGAAAGCCATTTGAGCAGTGTTACCAGTTTAGACCTGTAAAATTGTAACTTGTACCTACTTGTGCCCCGGGGATTTTGCCACGATTAGAATTAGAATACAACCCTCAGACAAATAATAGCATAGACGGAGTATAAAAACGGCTAATAGAATCGTACTCGTTGCACTTGTTACCAATGCCCTTTGTTAAAGAGACCTATACATATACTTATAAAAAACCACTTTCCTCTTCCTCTGCGGTTCCTCACCCGTAGTCCACTCATCAGGTTACAAGCAGGCCCATAGGAGCTAACTTGGAGCGACCTCAACGGGCCAGTAGATGCCCTGCTCAGGCTGGACCCGGGTACCTCTTAGCTTGTTTTTTTTAATTTCCGTCGACGGGCAATCAGCCTACCTGATGGAAAGTCACCGCCGCCTATGGACATTTGCAACGCCGGAAGCGTCACCAATGCGTTGCCGGTCTCGAAGTAATTTAATGATACCCTTTTTAAAAAGCCCCATATTGTAGCACATTGGAAAGTTCCAGTTCAAATTCGTATAGTACGCACCAGAAACGATCCAGAGAACCGGCGCGTAGTTGAGCGCAGTGACTCAAGAAAATGGAAATGAACACCTGCCGATGACGAGGCGTGTGATAGCTGATAGTAGAACGAGACCGTTCCCATTATACAGACGGAAGAAAATGCAGGAGATGCTAAGTCTCTCCGGAGGCTAAGCATCTCTACACTGTCTGAAACAGTACGATCGTTGACAATGCGGACGGCACGTCTTTGGATGGAATCTAGGGGGTCAAGCTGATAGGAAGGTGCTCCAGCCCAGAGATGCGAGCAGGACTCCATATGCGGCCTGACCTGCGCCTTGTAAAGCACAAGGCGTTGTTGCGGAGTGAAGTACTGCTTGGACCGGTTTAGCACACCCAGCTTTTTTAGAGGCAAGTTTGGCCTTGCCTTCCAGGTGACCCCGAAACTGCAAGTCGCTCCCAATACTGTTGGAGATGGAAAGGGAAGTTCTTTGAAACTGTGGCGCTGGACAGAATGGGGATTTCTTGGTAGAGAAAGCGCAGACCTGTCTTCGATGGGTTGAATTGGACGAGATTTCGTCGACCCCATTTGGAAACTCGCTTCACCGGTGACCATGATCCACGGTTATAGACGGAGATACGAAAGTCGAACGATTTGTAACACATAAATTCTTGTATTTTCCGATTGTAGATGAAAAAAGAGGTAGGCAGGAGCGTAATTCCATACTTCTCCGGTGTGGCATTACGGTGTGTGAAAAAACAATTCAACCATTTGTACCAGGCTAATTTTTGCACATCTAATCACAGTCGAGTAGCCATTCTCGAAAAAAAAATTACTCCTTTGCGGCGGTATGGCGGCCATTTGGAACCGTCGGAAATGTATGGCATGGTGATTTTCGTGACTCGACTATCGTAAAATACAAGAATTTTTGTGTTACAAATCGTTCGACTTTCGTAATTTAACCGACACATTCGATTAACGCCCACAAGATTGGGCCGCCGGTACCAGCGCTATGATCATATTTTTTCTTTTCGTCATTATTTAATTAGACCCCTGAAGGGTCGCCATACTTGGTACAAATGACCGGAAATTTTGTGTCAGTATCTTCCGGTCTATTACTAAGCCCCACCGCCACGACAAAGCGGGTATCCGCGGGGGCAGGTCCACTTGGACAGACCCTTAATGAGCTACATAAGGATAGTGAAAGACCTTGGGTTTTGTGGTATTTTTATACATAAGCACATTTACTGGAAGAGAGCCCTTAAAGGGATAAGTTCGACTTTGTACATCCCTGTTATATTTTTGTCTATTTTATAATTATTATCTCTTTTTAACCGACTTCAAAAAAGGAGGAGGTTATACGTTCCACTGTATGTAATTTTTTTTTTTTTTTTTTTTATGTATGTTCACCGATTACTCCGTCAATTGTGGACCGATTTTAAAAATTCTTTTTTGGTTTGATAGAGTATACTTCCGAGGTGGTCCCATTGTCAGCAAATCTGAATCTGATGAAGGGATCAGTGAGGAATTGAGGGAACTCCTCAAATATTGTATGCAAACATATAGCGATTTTAGTATTTTTAGTAACAAGTGTAGCATTTGCATTCAGAAAGTGTCACTTGGTGAAGCGGAACTGATGATGAAGACCACAGATGGCCACCGGAACTCCTCAACGGTACCGATTTCAAGGGTGGCGATAAGATATCCCGATTAAGATAGTTGAGCGACTACAACGAAGCACATTTAATTGTTTTAAAATGACTATGATTTTCCCGCGGCGTTGCTTGCGGCGAGCTTGAAATGTCTTAAAGTTTCATATATCAACTAAGAAGTGGGACTAAATAAGCTTATTATGATCACTAAAAAGTGTAAAATAAAATAAATGTTTTAAAAAACAAAAAAACCGCCTTCAAAAACGCAAAAAATAACTTCTACTACTAGGTACTTAGTAGTAGGTACCTATCCTATTAGGTTAGTCTAACTGAAGTCGGCGACCACAATATTTTCAACAAAAAGCCGACTTCAGTTAGACTAACCTAATAGGATAGGTACCTACTACTAAGTACCTAGTAGTAGAAGTTATTTTTTGCGTTTTTGAAGGCGGTTTTTTTGTTTTTTAAAACATTTATTTTATTTAGTTTCTACAATAAAGTTTTTACATACATTATTCTTTAAGGGTCTCCCCAGACCTATCGACGCGGAATCTGCTTGAGCCGGTAAGAAAAAGTTTTATAGCCGTGCAGTAAGAGTGAAAATGGCGTCGTTCGGTTCGGCTCGGCTCGATTCGGCGTTGCGAACGGAGCGACGTCATTTTCGCTCTTATTGCATGGACATAAAAGTTTTTCTTACCGGCTCAAGCCGATTCCGTGTCGATAGGTCTGGGGAGACCCTTATGCTACGTTATGTTAAGGTGGTGATAGACTTTGGCATTTACTCGAGCATTCGCTAGAATGACCGCCGTTCGAATAAGAAAAAATCAACCGTAATGCTCATTCCAGCGAGAATTCTAGCGAATGCTCTAGTAGATGCTAAAGTTTATCAGCACCTTTAAGAATACTCTTAGGATATTTAAAACCTAACCTAACCTAACGCACTCGCAATCGCAATCGTTTACATTTTAAAAGTCAAAGGCGAGTCTGCATACAAAATGAAAACAATTATTCCACTGTGAAGCCGATTGCGATTGCGAGTGCGTTAGGCAATAGCGACCCCAGTCTTAGATTAAAATCAACTTAACTTGTTATTTAGCGCAATTTAATACTTTGTTTGAAAAAAAAGAGGAAAAATTTAATACTTTTTTATTTTATCATAATCTCCAACTTTATAACTTATAAAACAATGAAGCTGTACAGACAAGAAAAAAAATATGAGAGTATTTACTTTTCAAGAAACAGTTATCAGTCTAAGGCTGAGGGGCGTTTCGTTGACCGCCCGTTCTGTATTACGAAAAGTATAGAGAATGATGAATTGGATAACTATTTAATTAGAGTAAAAAGTAGAGCCAAGACCTTACAGAAGTCAGAGTTAATGTTATTTTTTAGCTTATATATTAAATTTGGTAACAGACAGGATGGGCGGGTCAACCGCGCGATAGCCTTCGTCGAGTAAAATTATGTACCTAACTCTTTCAACGCCATTAACCACGGAATAGACAAAACAGTGGAAGTGGCATGAGCTTCGCTTAGTATCAGGCCTGTTGTCGCCAATACTCAAACTATCATAAAAACAACACGCCACTATGGAAAATGTTTTTGGTGCGGCTATCGTTTTTACATTCCAAAATAGCACAATAAAGCATGCTTCTGGATTTATTTCCTATTTTAGAAATATCGAAATATTGAAATATCGGAAATAAGCGATCGCGGCAAAAGTATGGTAGGTTATGCGGAACTACGCATAACCGTGCCACACGTTACACGCCCACTTGACACTTTTACTGTTTTTTCTGTTCTGTCCCATTAACACACTCAGCACCAACAAGTTGTTGGCACAACCCACCGATGACCTAAGCCCACGTCGCCGTATAGCGTTGTGTATTGACAAGGTGTCGCTAAAAGATTTAATAAAAAATATATCCATTGATAGAAGAGCACGTAATCGTTAATTTATTCGTTCGTAACGTAATCCATACTATTATTTATTTTAATTTTAACAAATAAACTATTCTTCGGGCGAAAGTAATTTATTGTAACCAATAATTTTATGGATCTTAATTATTTATTAATATCATTGCCGAAGTAATTACGTACTCGGTTTTATGTACTGTATCGAGACTTTTATGTATTTCTATCTCACTTTAACAATCAACGTAGTGGATAGTGGAAAATAAAAAAACGATTTTAGAACCTTCATGCACAGATATTGTGTGTTCGGTTTGTCGATAACGAGTGTATATCATAGTTTCGACTACGTACTCTCGAAATATCATGCTATAGAATGTTCGTTGGCTCGACTGTTACTGGATCGAATATTCGCTGGGTACGAAAAGCGTATAAACGATAAATCGTCAAATCGAAATTGAGGTTTAATAACCATAACCACATAATTCTAGATTACGTTTTGTCGATTGTACATATTTCGGCTACAAGTATTTCGATCCAGCAAATATTCATTACAATAACAGTCGAGCCAATGAATTTTCGATACACCACTGATCGAAACTATACAATTCTAGATTACGTTTTGTCGATTGTAGATGTTTTGGTCACAAGTATTTCGATCTAGCGAATATTCATTACAATAACAGACGAGCCAACGAACATTCGATAGCATGATATTCCGAGAGTACGTAGTCGAAACTATGATATACACTCGTCGATAACTGCGAGATGTACCCGACTGCGGGGTCTTAGTTATAGTGTTATTTGCCGCTTGAGGAATTTTCTTATGGGCTGGCAGTGAATGTGTTAACGGATATAACCGCACCACTGTTTCAACGCTAACAACGGATATTTCCGTCATGGTTGTCAGCGCAAAATAGACCTGCGTCTGCGAGGCAAGCTTAAAATTAACTCTGGTTAAGCTATCATTGGCGTGTGAGTGAAGTCTTTTGCATTTGACAAAGCGTTGAAAAGATCAAGTGATTACCCTCTTACTTTTTGCCTTGATTACTGTGTAGCTTACTTACGTTTATAGATGATTACTATTGTACAAAATCCTCTTGATTCCTATGGTAGCTCAACTCAAGCACCGCGTCAAAGCGTACCACAGTGACCGTTTTATTATGGCCCGGTTCCCACTATGCCGGACCGGCAATTTTGCCGGATGCCGGTAAGGCTAGTGGCTTATGACGCTGTTCACACGGCATAATGTGAACAGCTTCATATAAATTGTCCAGCCACTACCCTTACCGGCATCCGGCAAAATTGCCGGTCCGGCATAGTGGGAACCAGGCCTTAGATACTTTTTCTTCGCCAATGACGGATAAACCTAAACCACTAATCCGTCACAATAAGGTTAAAATTCGCGCTACTTTTTATCTGTCATTGACGGTTGTATTTACCAATTAAAACACGGATGCTACTTATACAAGGGCGAGAGTAAAAAAACTAGACTCCTAGTTTATTGACTTGTCGTTTACTTATAGATAGCGGAATGTTGTACAGCCTATTGTTTTTTGAAACTTTTCAATATTGGATAAATATTATCAAAGGCTTCATAAATTTCTTGGCGTATTTTAGCGCCTGTTAATACTACTTTGCCAGAAACAAATATTAATAGTACTATTCTAGGTTTCACCATACGATAAATAAGTCCGGGGAAGAGTTCTGGCTCATACGAGCTGAACTGTCCGTGTGTGAGCACTAGTCCTTCGAGCCGGATGGGGAACTTGACATCGCAACTCCCAACCATATTTTGTATTTTGAAGTCAAGGAACTTGGCCTGAAACAAGATAAAGACATTTTGAAGACAATTACAAACTTTACATGACCCGAGGGCTTATTGTCTAACACACTCGCAACCGGCGTCAAAGTGGAGCAATTGTTTTCATTTTGTATGCAGACAAGCCTTCGATTTTCAAAATGAAAACGATGGTGATTGCGAGTGCGTTAGACAATAAGCCCTTCGGTGGTGATGTGGGCGGGTCACACCGCTCGGAAAACAACTGAGTATATGGATGGTGAAAAGGTCAAAGTACTGGACCATCCTTCATACAGCCCCGACAGCCCTAATGACTGTTTCATATTCCCGGAAATCAAGGACAAATTGCGTGGTCCGCGGTTTCAGGCCGGAAGAAGCAGTGGAGGTCATTAAAATGGCCTTTTCCAGCGTTGAATATAAATGCTTTAACGACTGATTTGAACGCATGGAAAAGTGCATAAAATATAAAGGTGAATGCTTTGAAAACAATAAAAATACCTTTATTTTTAACTGCATAGTTTTGTCTATTCCCGAAACCTTCTGTTTGACCCTCGTAATCTTATTCACTAACTAGCTTCTGCCCGCGACTTTGTCCGCGTAGATTGCGAATATCGTTACTTCGACGGGAACTTTAAAAAATTCCGGGATGCAAAGTAGCCTGTGTTATTCCAGGGTATAAGCTATCTTCATTCCAAATTTCATTTAATTCCGTCCAGCCGTTGGCAGCGTAAAGAAGTAACAAAAACACACACACACACACGAACTTTCGCATTTGGGTCATTATACGAGCGTTTCAACCGCCTCACTTTTGTGGACATGTTTTTGAAGAATAAAACGTATATTTTGATACCGTTTTTGGATATTTGTTAGATGTCCGGTAAACTTAGATACCTAACCAGAAACAAAATCGAAATCTGCAGCCGCTTCTATAAAAATGTGACCCCGAAAGTGATTCGGAACCGACGCCCAAATAATGACCCATTTATAATGTCAGTAGGATTAGTAGGATTCAATTCAATATTCAATAATTACATACAACATACTATGGTTTAGGTTAATGTTCATTACTTACAGTGAACCCAAGTTTCTGGATTATTCTAGCATATTTTCTGGCGGCAAGACGGGAGTCTTCTTCACTCTTGGCTCCTGTGCAAACCATTTTCCCTGAGGAGAAGATAAGGGCAGTGGTCCTAGGCTCCCTGATTCGCATGATGACGGCTGCGAAACGCTTGGGATTGTACTCGGCATTGCGAGCATGGAGGGCTATTTTCTTTAAATCTAATTTACAATTCAAGTTGACCGTTGACACTATGTTCCTGAAATCAAGGGAAATTTATCAGTCCGTCATTTTCGACACATTTTATTCTTAAATTATATCAGTAAAATTTTAAGAAATTAAATAAAAACCAACAGTTGGCTTATTATCAATAATTATATTGAGTGATATAGAAATAGCTCGCAAGTGGTATAACTATTCTAATAGTTATCAACTTGCTTGAAAGTATAATAGTAATATTGATATTCAATATTAATAGAATTCGAGTATAATATACAGGATGTCCCAGGAAATGGGGTCAAGCGAAAGTCCAGGCACACGCAAAGCGGTCTCCCAAATCTAAAAATGGTATAACATGTAGGGTGACGGCACACTTAACTTTTAATTCAAAGCCCATAAGTTTACAAATTGACTGTCTCAAAATAAATGAATAACCCTTATCGGTCTTATGTACGACCCAAGTATCCAATCATACCTCTCTTAAATTATTATTATTATTATTAGTGTTATAATGTAAAAAAACATTCGGACAGGCTAGGCGGTCATGGCGAATTAAACTATAAGGGCTATTGTTGACTACGGGGACCCTAAAAAGTTATTTAATATTTATCGACATTCAAAATCGGATACACACTTGATAGTCTATTACTTTGTGATTCAATTTTTATTATTATTGCCATTGGGTGTTTTTTTTAAACTTGTCATTATGTTTGTTTACTTTCACGATGCGCAAATTTACGTCTCTGATTTATAACAGTAGGTACCTATTATATAGCTTCACATTTAAAAAAAACAGACAAGTATCTTCACTATTGGTCTGTTGTCGCAGCTTAGTAGAAAATTACAGTATATAACTGCTTAACTACGAAAAATTGCGAAACATACATGAGGGTGATTCGGATGCCCCTTGAGGTTTCTACGCTTTCACTTGACCCCACTTCCTGGGACACCCTGTAGATAAATAAGGGAAGAGCCGAAGAGCATCTTACTGTAGTTGTGGTAAGATCCCAGGGTCAGCAGAATGTGGCGTCATGGGGGTCATTGGGCCCTGGGACTGGGCCATGGGGCTGGCCTGCCCGAGCATCTGCTGGCTGGCCAGACTCCCACTTGTGATCATCGGCGACATCATGTGTTGCTGTAAACAAACAAATTTTAATAAGGTAAGTTTTCCGTTGCACAGGTTGATTGGTTTTGAACTTTTTGCAATAAACAGTTTACATACATACTTACTTCTTAATTGGATTTATTTATTTAGATTATCTATGAAATTCTGAGTTTTAACACATTTTCCTGCTCAACTATGCATGATATATTATATACATATTTTTTGTTACATTCATTGTTTTCCTTTTTTTATATGGAAGTTAAAGGTTGTTTGTCATACTTAATAATTTCTTCCTGTCCATACACTTCTGAGATTTGAAATGTGAACATACTGTTGTGTGTTGTGCACCAAGTGGACAGACTGTCACTAATGAGGAGTCTTTAACCCGTCAAGCACCCTATTCTCACCATACGTGCAAAACCTTTTTGCTTTATCATGGCCAGGTGTTTCATGAGTTAAAACTAATGGTGAAAGGAGGTTGGATACTTCAGTCATGTGCTATAACAAGAAAAATCCAAGGAAAAAGAAAGGCTGGTAGAAGGGAGATTTCGTGGTTATGAAACATCAGAGAGTGGATCAATATCATCTCTTTATATATAGATATTCCGATCCAGTGCACGCTGTACCATAGAAATTAATAAGTAAAGAAAAAAATCAGTGTCAGTTACCGGTGTTTGCGGCTGCATCATCTGCTGTGGCGTGGCGTAGCTGGCGGTAGGCGCGTAGGTGTGCGCAGAGCGCGGCGTGCCGATCAGCCCCGTGAACCCCACGAGCGGCGAGCTCATGGCTGCCAGCCCCGGCATCTGCGGCTGCGGCGCCTGCTGTTGCTGCTGGAGCGCGTTCGGCAGGATCTGCTGGTCCTCTTCCGGCTGGTGCAGCGGGGTGCCTATCCCCGGTATGTTATACGGACTTGGAAGCATCTGATCCATTTTGACTGTTTACAACGCTCTGTTTTATAAATGAAATTTCACGAATGTTAGGATGTAGCTAGTAATAATATAAGGAAATTATAACGATTTAACGCTGTGACTACTAGTTAATCGTATTTGTACACAAGAAAATAAGTAATAAAAGAACTAGTACACAAAAATACAATATGTACAGTTGTGTAGCTATTTGACTTTGACTGATTTGACAGATAGTACAAACTTCACAGATTATAAAGGCGTACAACTACATGTGCGACTACATACATTTTCCCAACTGTCCCAACTATACTATTATAACGTTCGTCAGCCAGTTCCAATCCAAGTTTGGTTCCTATATGTCTTACATACCTATCTTCACAATCTGTGGTTTGAGCTTTGTTTATTTTCTAATTATTGTGCTATTGGTTGGATGGATTCAAATTGGATTTTTACTTTATGTATGAATGGAGTTGTTTGTTTGGATGTGGTGTAAAATCGAGTTGTAAATATATTTTCTTCTTGTTTTAATTTAATCTTGATATTGTGCAGGCTCTTTTATTTTTTATGCATAAAATGGAGAAGTGTAGAGCATGTTTACGTGCTAATATCCACTTGTTTCAAGTTGATGAATGTTTTATTGGTATTTATAATTTGCTTACCAATCTCAATGTAAGTCATTAATATCACTATTTATTTTTGTCTCTATATTTGGTGTATATAATTGCAATAATTCGTAATTAAACTGTCCAGGTAAAACTATCTGATGGATTGCCCGGAAGTTTTTGTCGCACTTGCTCGGAAACTGTCAATGTGTTTGTAAAGTTTAGAGAAAAATGCATTTCTTCGGAGGCAACTCTGCGAGAGATGAGCCTGGTGTGTATCTTATAATTAGCTTTATCAAAAGTAACATGGTGTGTTTTATTAGCAAATTGGTCACATGCGTAGTGGTTGTTTGTTAATTATAGAATTCCGACCAAACTAATTTGCAGTTCTTTTTTACGAATGCTTCGGTTATTTATTATGTTTACCAGACATTTTAAATACTTTTTTTTAATGGGGTTTCATATCTACAAAGTCCAAAGTCACATAATTTTTTAAAATTTCATTTCATTTATAATTAATTAGAAATATGTAACTAATTAAAAAAATAAATTGTTTGGGTCAGTTGAGAATGTTGAGATGATCAATGTAAGATAACTCCTCCCAAAGGAGATGGTCCAAAAAAAAACCAGAATCGATTGGGACTTTGGGACAAAATGGGTGCTGGTAGGTTCATTATTCCTGGCTGTACTGGAAAAAGTTATGAGGGTGGGAAAAAAGGTTGAATGGGTTTGTGTAAATATACACACTGCAATATTGCACAGCCCTTTCTTTGAACTTGGCCGGTGTGTCTTGATAGTGCTCAATTTATCCCACCAAGATTATGCGGTTGTATTAATTACTACTACAGTTACCCTGTCATTAATTATTCTAAATATATTATGAATGGTGTAAAACTTGCATAAAATATGGGTAATTTATGATTTTTCCATATATACTGGTTGTAGGAGCTTTTAGAGTTGTAGGTAATTCTGTAGCTCTGCTTACCCCTCTCTGGGAACAAAGGTGTGAGTTTATGTATGTATGTAGGGCCTTCTGCAGGGTTCATCTGGATCTAGGGTTGCCAGGCCCAAAAATAGAAAAGCAAGACATCATTTTGCCTTGAATGACAAACTGGGAAAAATCTTATTTGTGTACTTATTACTATTATTCATTTGAAACTTTATAAATATACATACATACACTGACGCCTTCATTCCCAGAGTGGGGTAGGCACAGTTACAGTACTATATGAAAATATGTTGTTAATTCTGCAATCATAATATAAATAGTACTTTTTTTTTTGGAATGGTACATTAATTAGAATTAATTTGATTTTCAGAATGCCAGATCACTTTATCCATTACTAGAAAACAAAAATTATGCTGAATTAAAACAAGAGAAGTACAGTAATGTAGATCAGCAGCCCTGTCAGTATGAATTTACCAAAAAATATGTTAAATCAAGAATGAAAATAGAAGACAGTTTGGGTATGTTTTCTGGACTTTGGTGTATCACTTGATGATTATTGTGCAATATCTAGTTAGTTGACTGCCAGCGGCCCGTTTCACGAAGCTACAAGTTACAAATTACAAGCGGAACTCCCTTGCTAGCAAAAGGAGTTAGAAAGAGACTTCTGCTTGTAATTTGTAACTTGTTGCTTCGTGAAACGGGCGTCAGGTAGAACTTGTTTATCGCTATACCCTCAAAAACTGTCTGGTCACCCAATTTTATGTCAGTTAGTTCAGGGGCACGTTTTATAAAGCTATGAGTAACAATTTTACAGGATTTTACAGGTCTAATCTGGCAACACTGTTCAAATGGCTGGTCGTCATTGGTCAACGTTGTGCTAATGGAAACTTGTAAATTGTAATTTGTAGCTTTATAAAACAGGCCACAGATGTTGAATCATGATGAAACAGATGATGAAACAATCAACACACGCCTTCACATTTTTATTATTATAAGGATATTTAATATAATAAAAATAAATAAATGAATCTGACATTTTTTAAACCAAATTCTGTTCAAAAAGCAAACTTGAAGAGTTTTTGTAAGTGAACTGTGCAAACTATGCAATGTCTAGTTAATTACTTATAAGCAGCATCAATATTTTGTTTATAAATAAATGGGGTGTATGACAACTACATTTTAATTTTAATGATGCCTAAGTTTATTATTTCATATATATGGCCTTCTCCGGATATTGCCACTAGTAGGGTTGCAAAGGCCTGACTGGAAGCCAGATACACAAAAAAAAAACTTTTATTTGTGTATTTATTAGTATTATTCATTAAAGATTTAAGGTCACAGCTCATTAGAACCACCCGGCACCCGACACGCACCGCCTCGCCTCGAGCGGTTAGTATTTTTTATATGGATTTGTATGTGCATGCGCTCACTACATCAACTACGTAGCGTCACCGGATCGTCTCGCTCGCGAGGTGTCCACGCGCGGACGGAGAGTGGTCCACTCGATGATAGCTCGTTGCTCGCATGCTTGCCTCACATGAACCGTGCGATGAAAGCGCGCGGTTTACGCTGGTAGATTGCTCGGAAATTCGTTGACCACGCGAGGTCCACTCGTTGACTACGCGAGGCGAGGCCCACTCTTTGACCACGCGAGGTTCACTGATAAACACGCGATGTCCACCCCAGGACCACCTGTCCACAAACAGAGCAACGAGGCGGTGCGGGTCGGGTGCCCAGCGGCTCTAATGAGCTGTGACCTTTAAGGTCACCTTTATTGTACTCGTAATTACGTATATGTTATTTTATCAGGGGCCCAATGGCCCTTCCTCGCCGCCTGCAAGATCGCGAGTCATGTGTGTCCGAGTGTGGCTCGTGCGCTTTTGTTCGGAAACTTTTGGCAAGGTGGGGTTGACCACAAGCCTAACAAAAGCCAGGCAGGCTGGACTTATATTTATTTGGCCGGATACGGCAGTAAAAATCCGCACACGTCCGGCTAAAGCCGAACACCTCGCTACGCTCGTGGCCCAGAACGCACATTACTGCTAATTAATTGTAAAGTATGATGTTATATTCTTTGCTTTAGAAAATGTTTCTACACAAATAGAAGAAACTGGTTCAATCAAAAATAAAGTGGAACAAAAACGAAAAAGTAAAGGGTTACAAAAAAAATCTTTAATAAGCTCAACATCACTTATGCAACAAAAGACGTCTGATAGAGTTTGTCGTGTTTTATTTTGTGGTGAGTATTATCAAAAAGTGGGTTTTTTGTTTTAATGAAACATATTTTACTAAGAACCCATTATTTGTCTTACATTACTGTGGGTGTCGCTTATCATTTATCAATGATTGCCGTAAAGAGATTTTCAATTAATCGGTCAACTAGTTTAGAAAGGTTTAAAAATTTATATATTTAGTAAATACCTATATTCGCCAACATACTGAAAAATAAATCTTCTATGCCCATTAAAACGAGTTCTATGCGCATAGGGTGCGGGCGAGAGCTGGTTTATAGTATTGTAAGATCCAAAAGTGTATTTATTTATAATCAATCTAGTCCCATCTGTCCCTAGTGGGGACAACTGGGAAGAAATAATTCCCGTTTGTTACCACTGTGGACAACGAGAAAGAAATAATTCCCGTTTGTTTCCACTGCTGACAACTGGGAAGACATTTGTGGTTTAAATGAGTGGTAACTTTTATTCCCAGTTGTCCCCAGTGGTAACAAATGGGAATTATTTGTTCCCATTTGTCCGCAGTAGTAACGAATGGGAATTATTTCTTCCTACTTGTCCCCATCGGGAAACTAATGGTTTTTTTTCGCACATATCTCCCCTGAGGACTAATGGGTCGGGACAAATGACAAAAACCGTATTATCTGACTCAATTGGAATCATCAATGGGTACCATCAGCGTTGCAGTAAAGCTTCATCATCATCATCATCAGCCCACTTCCGTCAGCTGCTGGACATAGGCTTCTCCCATAGCATACGCATACCACTGAGCGCGTTTTTTTTTCAACCGCTCCCAGCCACTGCCGCCACTGGTAGTAATGAATGTAGCAATGACTTACCTTGTGTTCATACCTGTGTCCGGTAAATAAATGTGACTTTGACGTTTTAAATCTCGTATTTTTTACCTGATTTATCATAAATCGGTAATCTTGTTGATGAACCATTACCTACAACGCACTTTTTTAAATTAAGAAAATCATTGACCGACGTGACATGTCCTTCCTTGGCATTTAATTTTCACGTTACTTAATTTAAAAAAATGCATGTTAAGTAATGAGTCAATACATAATATTGGTATTTTACTATCATAACTTCACACCATACTGCTGATAACTGTCAATTTGTATATTTGCGTCAAATTGTCATTTAGCCTCCATTACCATTCTGATCGCGTACTTGACCTCTTTTCTACGACGTTAAACAATAAGGCCCGTTTGCACGTCAATGTTAACCCTTTGTTAAGCCTAGGTTAACAGGTTAATTTGTTAAAATTTACAGTTCTCATATGAATCCGATATTCTTTAATAATTTAACCTGGGGGGTAAACGTAGGGTTGTATTATTATGTATGTGCCAGCAAGCAGGGGCACGTTTTATAAAGCTACAAGTTACAATTTTACAGGTCTAAACTGGCAACACTGCTCAAATGGCCGGTCGTCATTGGTCGACCTTGTGTCAAATGGAAACTTGTAACCTGTAAATTGTAATTTGTAGCTTTATAAAACAGGCCCCAGGTGTTTAACTGCTTTTGGCGTGTAATCGTATTGTCAACGTTTTAAAAGCTCTTATTTACTATGGCAGATGAGTTATAAATAATACCGTAACACATCAAAGCAATATTGTTAAACGTTGTAGAATTTAGGCCCTGATCAATTATTTAATTAAATATTTTCAGGATTATGTGATGAAAGCTTTATGGTGCTAGATTTACTCAACAAGCACATTGACAACCACAGATCTGATAAATGCTGTGGTATGTGCCATAAAGAGTTTGAAAACTGGCCAAAGCTGCTGGCCCATAGAGTTACTCATTCAGCCAAGAAATACTGTCACCTCTGCCTTAAACGTTTCTACACACTGCACAGATTGGAGCAACATTACCTAACTGTTCATTTTGACGGCAAGGTATATTTTTTTTGTAATTTGATAATAATGTATACTTTGCTATGCCTTCTCTTCCTATTTTATCTACTTGCTAATCGGAAACTAAATGGTTTTCAAGACTTGTACATTTCTCTGCATGTATGCAAGTAGTATTTGGGTATTTTTATGATTTTAAGGGCCGAGTTCACCAACTAACAACATAATCATTGATTAGGAAATCGCTCCGTTAACGTTTATATAACAAACCGCGTTTTTTTGGTGTTCCCAACTATTTCTAACGAACGGCTAACCGAGCGTTTTCGAATGAAAAAATATGTAATCGGTCGTTTAAGGTTTAAACAACCGTTTAAAATTTCAACATCTATTGGTGAAGTCGGCCCTAAGTAAGTTCCTAAGTAGGTACATAAGTCTACCAAAATCTCATGACAAAAGTAAAAATAAATCGATTTTCATATGGCAATGTTGCCTTACGCCTGTCAATTCAAATTTCACCGCTTGTCAATTTGTTAGTTTGTTGTTTTTACTCAAATATAGCGTTAGTTATCGGGGAAATATCCTAAAAACCCTTCGATCTCAGGCGAAAAATATCGTTAATCATGTGTACCTACTGTACAATTTGTGAGGAATAATATGTAACTCAAACACATAACTATTAAATACATCGAGCATTCTCGATAAATAACCTCGACTCTTTTTTAGAGCTGCGGCGTGGCTGCGGTCTAACCAATTTTGATAAAACCATAAACCAAGTAAGAGCGATGCCACACGAGCGTTGCGTCGTCGCAACGCTGTAATTTTAACATAGAGCGACGCAAGTGTTTCGACGCATCCTATGGCATGTAGTTTTAATTTAAATGTGGAACAACGCAGAGGTGACGACGCAACGATCAGGAGACGCTCCTGTTGCATCCCTCTAAAAAAACATCGCGATTAAACTTACCTTCATCCATTGCATCCGACTTCATTCGTTTGGGAGCTACGTGGACATAGACAGAACCATCCATACAGGGGCTCTACTTTGAAATCCGTAATTCGAAGTTCGGATCGCCCCGTCACTTTCTTGCGAATTAGTTACGCGTCAAGAGCGAAAGGGATAGCAATAGACGAAGTTCGAATTACGGATTTCAAAGTAGAGCCTCAGATACACAAGTTAAGGTTACTTATGACATAGCACCCGTCTTTTGATGTCGGGAATAATATGTAACTCAAGCACATAACTATTAAATACATCGAGCATTCTCGATAAATAACCTCGACTCTTTTTTAGAGCTGCGGCGTGGCTGCGGTCTAACCAATTTTGATAAAACCATAAACCAAGTAAGAGCGATGCCACACGAGCGTTGCGTCGTCGCAACGCTGTGATTTTAACATAGAGCGACGCAAGTGTTTCGACGCATCGTATGGCAGTCGTTTTAATTTAAATGTGGAACAACACAGAGGTGACGACGCAACGATCAGGAACGAACGCTCCTGTTGCATCCCTCTAAAAAAACATCGCGATTAAACTTACCTTCATCCATTGCATCCGTCTTCATTAGTTTGGGAGCTACGTGGACATAGACAGAACCATCCATACAGATACACAAGTTAAGGTTACTTATAACATAGCACCCCTCTTTTGGAATAAAAAAGGTGACCCCTCTGACTTTTAAATTTTAACTTTAGAAATCTGAAATAATACTACTGAATTATGTAAGTAAAATAAATATCAAAAATATTTTTGATTGATTCGTCGACAAATTTTAACCTATTGAACGCCACAGACGGCTCTGGCCGACAACTGAAAGTCGTGCCACCGACGCCACGACACGGCCACAGCTCACACAAAGTTTAACATTAAAATTAAGTATAATAAAAAACTTCACAAGCAAATTAATAGAGTTTCAACATTGCTATGCAAGTCTATATTCAAAGTCAAAGTCAAGTTCTTTATTCTTCAATTTAGGCATAATAATAATGCACCTATGAATGTCAAAAAGCATTACCACCCCTATTAGTATCCTTAAATACATACTTTATAATAGCAGAATTATGAATAAATCCTGTGCCCAACGGTGATTTAATTGAGTAATTATTACTGCGCCGATTACAAACAATGTATATTTCTATTTTAGATAACAGAAATGTGTTGTGCGCATTGCCCGAAAAAGTTCACATGCGCTCAGAAGTTCAGCGCACATGCTAACACGCATAATGTAAAATGTCACTTGTGTTCCGAAGTGTAAGTATTGTATAAATAACCATAACTGTGCAGTCCGGTAATAAGTTTGTGAGCCAGTATAGTATTTGACGGCAACAGTTGGTGTATGTGTGCTTCAGGTTCGTAAACCGGCACGTCCTGAACACGCATCTGCGTACGCACGACCCGGAGAAACGTTACGCCTGCGACTTGTGCGAGTACACCGCCGTCTACGCTAGCGTCCTAGCCGTAAAACATTACATTTTGCTTAAGTATACAATTCTTACTCACAAATGCCTTTAACCTTTTGAATGCCACTGACGCCACGCCGTTACAAATTCATGATTAAGAGCTGTTATGCACTGTCGACTAGTCGCCGGCGACTTAGTCGACATAGTGCGTAATAGTCGCGGCCTCTGGCCAGTAGCCTGTGCGTCGCCACTTACACAGCGACTGGCTGGTTGCTCTGGCGACCGGCGGCGACTAAGTGCGTAAACGCCCATATAAACTGTAGAAAGTCACGGTCGCCGTCAACTGAGTCGCCGGCGACTCAGTCGACATAGTGCGTAATAGTCGCGGCCTCTGGCCAGTAGCCTGTGCGTCGCCACTTACACAGCGACTGGCTGGTTGCTCTGGCGACCGGCGGCGACTAAGTGCGTAAACGCCCATATAAACTGTAGAAAGTCACGGTCGCCGTCAACTGAGTCGCCGGCGACTCAGTCGACATAGTGCGTAATAGTCGCGGCCTCTGGCCAGTAGCCTGTGCGTCGCCACTTACACAGCGACTGGCTGGTTGCTCTGGCGACCGGCGGCGACTAAGTGCGTAAACGCCCATATAAACTGTAGAAAGTCACGGTCGCCGTCAACTGAGTCGCCGGCGACTCAGTCGACATAGTGCGTAATAGTCGCGGCCTCTGGCCAGTAGCCTGTGCGTCGCCACTTACACAGCGACTGGCTGGTTGCTCTGGCGACCGGCGGCGACTAAGTGCGTAAACGCCCATATAAACTAGAAAGTCACGGTCGCCGTCAACTGAGTCGCCGGCGACTCAGTCGACATAGTGCGTAATAGTCGCGGCCTCTGGCCAGTAGCCTGTGCGTCGCCACTTACACAGCGACTGGCTGGTTGCTCTGGCGACCGGCGGCGACTAAGTGCGTAAACGCCCATATAAACTGTAGAAAGTCACGGTCGCCGTCAACTGAGTCGCCGGCGACTCAGTCGACATAGTGCGTAATAGTCGCGGCCTCTGGCCAGTAGCCTGTGCGTCGCCACTTACACAGCGACTGGCTGGTTGCTCTGGCGACCGGCGACTAAGTGCGTAAACGCCCATATAAACTGTAGAAAGTCACGGTCGCCGTCAACTGAGTCGCCGGCGACTCAGTCGACATAGTGCGTAATAGTCGCGGCCTCTGGCCAGTAGCCTGTGCGTCGCCACTTACACAGCGACTGGCTGGTTGCTCTGGCGACCGGCGACTAAAGTGCCTGGCCTATAAGAAGTCAATCCTGACACCTGTCATTTCAGTACAAATTATAACCTCAAACCGAAGAATAGGTTATAAATTGTACTGCGATGACAGCTGTCAGGATTGACTTCCTAACGGCCGGGCACTTTAAGTGCGTAAACGCCCATATAAACTGTAGAAAGTCACGGTCGCCGTCGACTGAGTCGCTGGCGACTAGTCGACAGTGTGTAATGGCTCTAAAAGAGACTTTGTTCAGTGTCAATAAGGTGTAATTTGCATAGCGTAGCAAACATGTTTGCCGTGTGATTGACGTATTTTGTATTTGACGTAAGGCGTTCAAAAGGTTGATCTATCTTTAAATCGCTTGTTTTATTTCAGAATCACAAGAAAAGAAGACACAAAAAGTTTTCTTGTAACATTTGCGATAGAAAATTTGCAGACACCGCGAGGTTGAAAAACCATACATGTATGGATAAAAGCAAACTGTGTCCCATTTGCGGCCAGCGCATATTCGAGTCGGTAAGAATATTTAGGATTTATTTTAAATGTTATTTCAATTTCAAAGCCCTTTTTTAACTAAAAACAAAGTATAAAAAAGTTACTTAAAAAAGTAAAACATGATGACTTATGGCCAAACCCTATATTCAAACCGCGGATAGATAGGCTTACTTCGGATTAAAATTTGACACATTTTGTATGGGCAAATGTCAAATTTTAACCCGAGGTAAGCCTTATCTGTCCGCGGTTTGAATATAGGGTTCGGCCGTTAGACTTGACGTGAGAGGCAAACCGTAGATTAGAGATAGCCCAAAAATAACTGTGGTCATGGCATCGAAAATGATAATCCACGGTAACGTATTTCTAAATTTTTGAAATCTTGTGATAGCTTTCCATATTTTGGACTCTCCTGAGCTGAGCTATCCACCACCACTATTTCCCGGACACCCTGTATCCGTCATACGTTTCGCGTGTTCCGGTATCCTATCGGATAACGTGGAACCTGAGGCCCTACTTTGAAAATCGAAGTTCGAAGTTACGTTAGGTCCATCTCTGTCACTAGTCATTCGAGACTAAATCGTGAGAAAGGGATGGAGCTAACGTAACTTCGAGCTTCGATTTTCAAAGTAGTTTCGATTATCGTCGCCGCCGAGCGAAGTAAACTCGTCGGTGTTCCAGGAGCCTGTTTTATAAAGCTACAAATTACAATTTACAGGTTACAAGTTTCCATTTGACACAACCTCGACCAATGACGACCAGCCATTTGAGCAGTGTTGCCAGTTAATACCTGTAAAATTGTAACTTGTAGCTTTATAAAACGTGCCCCAGTTCTCGCGGCACCTGAAGGCGCACTCGGAGGCGCGGCCGTTCTCGTGCGGGCGCTGCCCGGCGGCCTTCAAGCACGGCGCGTCGCTGCGCCGCCACGTGGCGCGGCACGGCGGCGCGCGCGCGCTCGCCTGCGACTACTGCGCGCGCCGCTTCCACTGCGCCTCCGCGCTCGGCAAGCACCGCCGGGTGCACACCGGTACGACCTTATCTTATCTTATCTTACAGATGGGCCCTTTCGGATACACTTCGACCCTTTAGGATCTTTTGCGCAATTACCCTCTTACACACTCAGCTGTTCGAATGTGCAGGTTTCCTCAAGATGTTTTTCCTTCACCGGAAGAGCGTCGGGTAATGCACTTAAGTTAGAAAAACTCATTGGTACATGGTGACCGCGGAGGTTCGAACTCGGTACCTTACGATCACGAGTCGACCCCCTAAGCCACTAGGCTACCGACGATCTTACACCGGTACGACACTTTTCTTTCTATGTAATCGTTCACACAGAGAGCGTTCGCAGAAAAAAAAAACAAAATTCATTAATTGCATGGCTTCGCTTATCGTTCGGATTACGGTAACCCGTTCCATCCCCTCTTTTCTCGCACCGCACGCGACGCGGTATGTGTAAAAACTAAAATATCTTGACAGGTTCAATCAGCGCAACAAGGGATAACCCGTTAGCGGGTTATTGATACCGGTAAGCGGTAAGCCGAATTAATTCAATCGAAGCGATAGCCTTTATAGCGGGTAAGCTGATTAGAGGGTTACCGAAACAGGGGGGTTTTTAAAAACCAGCTTAATAAAAACCCGTTAAAAAACCCAGGTTACGGTAAGCGGGTCCGGTCCCTGCATAGGTTACTGTTTTTTGTTTTCGAAAAATAAATTGTTTTTTTTATAAAAAAAAAACTTGGAAGCTGTAGTCGTCTAGAAATTTGTTTATTTTTCAGGAGAAAGACCATACGCATGCGAAAAGTGCGGCAAGCGATTCACTGGAAACAGCAACCTCAAGATACACATGAAGACGCACGGGATAATGCTCATCAACAAGAGGAGCAAGGAGGCCGAGCCAGGGCCTGTTTTATAAAGCTACAAATTACAATTTACAGGTTACGTTTCCATTTGACACAACCTCGACCAATGACGACCAGCCATTTGAGCAGTGTTGCCAGTTTAGAGCTGTAAAATTGTAACTTGTAGCTTTATAAAACAGGCCACCGGTGGCGACTACGCCGCAAGCGACTGAAGCTAAATAGAGGAACCTGTACTGTGTGCCAGTGTCGTGTAATCATATCACCAATAGATGTCGCTGTATGTTGCAGAAGGTCTAAGATCGACAATATCGAAAATTAAGTACATTTTGACTTCAAGTATACACACTTAAGCAATGGATAAATAATAGTTTTCATGTTGTGTATTGAAGCAAATACGTATGCCAAGGAATAGAAGGGTTAACCATGGGATTTCTTTTAATGACGCTACTTATAAGTTCAAAATATAAGTAGACCACATAAATGAGTCCTCACCCTCACGGTACAGTACAGGGGTACAAGAGGGGGGGGGGGGTATGACGGCTAAGGGGACCGAGGGAAGGGCGGCCGGCAGATGCATTCTTGCCGTAGCTATTATGATATTAAGTCGGACAATCTAACACAAACTGAAAACTCAAAACAAAATATTTTAGAAAAAAAAATTGTACCCCAATTCTTCTGGTACTTTACATTAAATAAAATTAAGTACAAAAGTCTATCTACTGTTTCATTTTATTTCATAAGTATAAAACTTTTTCCTTTTAATTAAGTATTGTGTTACCTGCTAAATAATGACTAAGTATAAGAAAATTGCAATTGGACCAAATGTTGATCAATATAAAATACAGGCTTGTGCTGACTATATGCAATAAAATATTTAAAACTACCTTCTGCTTCTCGTTGCGTGGACTTCAGAATTTGATCTTACCAGGATGAAGTTTGTCCTAACCGAACCGAGAACGAAAAATAAAGCTTATATTTGCGCTGTATAGGGAAAATTAGGGGTAACACACCAAGGTAACAATTTGATGCAAAGTTTTAAATCAGAGCTAGCGCCATCTAACGTTTATAGAGAAATAAAAGTGTTTCTTTAGTAACTTTTGTGTACGTACACATCATTGAATACAAACTGAAAGAATTACAGGGTGAAAAACGTAAAAAGAAATAAGTCGAACGATTTGTACCACTAAAATTCTTGTATTTTCCGATATGAAAAAAGAAGTAGGCGGTAGCTAGCGTAATGCCATACTTCTCCGGTGTGGCTTACAGCCCGCCATACCGACATTACCGACGAAAACACATAGAATTGGTGTACAAATGCCCTTAACCGTAGAAAGAGTATAGAGTTTTACTACTATTTATACTCTGTTTACGCCCTTAATTTTTATGTCATCTGTGGAAGGCTTGATAGTCTACCTATGGTCTACCTCTATGCTTGATAGTAATAAAATGACCGACAGCTGTCAATTGTGTTTTGAATCTGTGGTGTTCTGTTCTGTCACTGTCACAATATCTTGGCTTGAGCCACGCGTAATATTACTTTTTCCGATAGTTTAATTTTATATATTCGGACTCAAAGTATTTTTAAAATGGCTGAGACTATGAAACAAACCGTTGCCGGTATACTTAAAACTATAGAAAGGTAAATCTTACTATCTATAAGGTTAAGACTGTATTGGTTATAATATAATTTACGGCTAATTTTCCATTGTAGTAGTTAAACGGTTGTAATGGATAAAAAAGCCCTCTATTTTGTTGGTTCTCGAGAATTACCTGCCAGAGGAACCGGTCTAGCACGATCATATAGTCACATGAATAGTTATGCCCACTTCTCCAAGGTGTTGTCGGACATGAAGCCAAGTTGCTATTAACATACAAAATCATATGCGTTTGTATCGTTCATCGGTTTCAAGTATTGTTTTAGTTATCATTTCAGCCGTAAGACAAGACTGTTGAACATAGGCCTCCCCCAAGTTTTGCCACAAGGACCGGTCTTGCGCCGCTTGCATTGTTTTAATGTCTTTTTTTAAAATAATTGATTTAAATGATCTACCTATTTCAGCCCGCTGCTATAAAGACTATCATATGTATCTGGAATCAGATATGTTATTTAAGGAGTTGTCATCAACTGGGCCATTACTTATGTCAATCAATGTATATTTTAGGTACAATCCAGCAAATCTTCAAACCTTGGAGCGATATGTGGAAATGCAGTCTCAAAATAACACCTATGATTTGGAAGCTAATTTGGCTGTTTTAAAACTGTACCAGTTCAATCCAGAAAAATTCAATGCAGAGATCACTTGCCAGATTCTATTGAAGGCATTGACAAATTTCCCCCACACTGACTTCACATTGTGCAAGTGCTTGCTCCTTGAATCAGTGGTAAGTAAAAAAAAAAGCCCTGGTAGTTGTAGGACTCACCACTATCTAAGTTCTCAGCCAAAGTCTCAAACGATATGCCAGTTGTTTATTTTGTCAACTGGTGGCAAATGGCAATAGGCATTAAGTCTGCCATTTGTACGTGTTTTTGTGCAATTAAGATGTAATAAAAAGGCAGTATGTGCACTGCATAGTCATAATAATATACTGCCTTTTTCTTTGGAAATTTCAATGTAAATGGTCAGCTTATTCTCCTGAGCCCCACTATGCTACAAACAGTGATATTTTTGCAAATGGGAATTTGAATCTACCAGCAAGAAAATAAAATTCAATGTACCTTTTAGTCTAAAATGCTATAATCTATTTTGAAACAAAGGAAAATGAACTTTATTACTGTTACAATATCGTCGGTGATACTGCAATACCGCAAAACTAACAAATTAAATAAGGTGCAAAATACACGTTAGCAAGTAAGGTAAATTTTGCAACTTATAAAATTTGTTAGTTACCTGGTATTGCAGTATCACAGACAATATAGGTTTAATTAAATTGCCTTGATTTTGTACCTCCTACCAGGTCTCACAAGGTTATATTATATGAATCCCACTGATGATGTACAAACTTGTTTACTTATTTCTATGTATACCAATTTGTCACCTATAATGGTTCGCGCTCTACAACTGCTTAATGCATTTCTGGATACAGATCCCAATACTGACGTGCTGGCATCCAGATGGGTGTCAATACGTGACGAATGTTTAAAATTTTGTGTGATGATGAGTGAACGGCCTTCATCTATTCTTTAATGTTTTATTGTTTACTGTTTGTGTTGCTTTTGTCTTATGTTCAAATAATCTTAAATTCGCAGTGCTTTAGTTTTACTGTTATACTGTGTAATTTAATTAAATAAATAAATAAATAATTGAAATACAGGTGAGATTGATACATACACAGAACAGAAAAAATAGTAGAAGTGTCAAGTGGGCGTGTAACGTGTGGCATAGTTATGCGGAGTTCCGCATAACCTACCATACATTTGCCGCGACCGCTTATTTCGATATTTCGATATTTCGATATTTCTAAAATAGTAAATAAATCCAGAAGGATGCCTTAATGTGCTATTTTGGGGTGTAAAAACGATAGCCGCACCAAAATCATTTTCCATGGTGGCGAGTTGTTTTTATGATAGTTTGAGTATTGGCGACAACAGGTCTGATACTAAGCGAAGCTCATGCCACTTCCACTGTTTTTTCTATTCCGTGGATACATATATCCACATTTATTTAGTAACTACTACTGTATTTTTTTAAGTTTAAAAAATTACATAGTGTTAAGTGTATAATGTTGTCAAACTGCATAATATATATTTTTCAGACTGAGAACGAGACTATATCTCAAATCAAGTACTTGGCAGACATTTTAGAGCAATGTGACTTTGCTCAATTCTGGAACAGGGTGCACCAGATGCCAGAGCTGTGCAACCGCATCAGTGGCTTCCATGACTCCATCCGGAAGTTTGTCTGTCACGTAGTTGGTATCACCTTCCAGACTGTTGAGAAGAATAACCTATCTAACTTGTTGGGCGGCATTGATGGTGAGTTGTATGAATTTCCTTTGATATTTTGTAGGCTATATTTAACATCACAATTCATTCTTTACTTCATACTTGCACTACGAAAAAGCATCGTCCGATTCCAAGAAAATTCTTTAGTTAATTAGAAAACAGAATATTAGTAATGAGGGCGCCACTGACGCTCGACGTTTGCTCGGCGCACTCTTAAATCGAAATTCCACTACATGATCCATTATTCCGGCCAAAGCAGATTTAATCCTCTTCTCTTAGTAATGAGGTTGTGATTGCAACAGAAGTTTTATGTGAGATGCTGCTATTTGGCTTAGCAGGGCAGTATTGGTCTAGGCGTTTGTCGCGAATTTTAAATCCAAACGTAGCCCTACCGTGCGCCGCAGTAGAATTCTGGCTTCAATATTTATTTCGTCATTTGCACTTTTTGACTGTATTTTTCAATAATCTAGGTACTAAAATAATGTAGTCATTATGTCATATAACGGGTTGGCTTAAAGTAATGAGAATTAAAATATTGTTTTATTTTATTTTATTAAATCACTTGTTAGGGTTATAGTTTTTTATTATATAAAAATAAACATAAACCAGTATGATAATCAATCATTACGATATAGCAAAAGCTCCCCCATCTTCAATTTTTCGTAGCTTTCTTCTTACCGTTTTCATCTTACGTTGGACAACATCTATCTTTACATTTTTTAGTCTATTAGTGATTTTTGTACCCTGCGCTTTAACTGAGTCTGTGATTTCGTTTCCCGCCCATCACTGTAAACTAGTCTACTGAGAATAACCAAAAAATCCTCCGTTAGATGAGCTATAGGGACGATCGGACGGTTTGAATCCTTCGGTACGAAGTGAACGTCGCGCTCTTTTAGTCAATTCTGGGTGCTCCCTGCATAGTGATACTTTCTTCGCAAATTCCTGCGCTTCTTTGGAATTTTTTCAAGCTGTCTGTCGGTATATTTGCGTGCTTTTTAACGCTTTAAGTGTTGAACATTGTATTTCTTTAAAATATTCCTTACTCACCCACGGGAAACATAATATTTTACAGCTAAGTCATCTGGGACTCACCCATTTTGTTTTGTGCAAACTTTGACACTTTCCTCCGGTCTCGATCATTAAGAAAGGGTTGTCTTCCCGTGTTTGGTAAATCTTTAGTCCTAATACCAAGTTCCCACCGCTGGATCAAAAATTTAATTGTAGATGGAGGTACATTTTCAGCTTTGAAGTGAGAGACCACTTCAGATTTTTCACGCCGTCCAAGTAGGCGATAGACACGTTCACGTAATAATTTCCTCGCGGATTTTTTTTATTAAACCGGCTGTTTTTTTTTTGCCTTTTTAACAATATTGACATATTTTCTTTTTATTATAGCTGTCAAAATTCTTTTTGTAGTTTTTTATTGCCTGCTATTGCGAGTTGAATACCTTCTCATTACTTTAAGCCAACCCGTTACAATACACTGATCTGATAATAGCTGCCATGTTATTTGTATAATAGCAATGACAATAACTAAATGAAAAGGTAGCTTTAATAACCCTCCTTCTTACGGTAAAAACCCGACTGCATTGTTTGATACTGTTGTCGATATATGTTAAAAACATTTAAACACAAAATCCGAATGAAAAATGTGCTTTTAAATAAATTGTATGTAGGTACACTCGTGACATCAAGGTGAATCTAATGACGTATCATTTGTCGAAATCGGTTGAGCCATTGAGTAGTTACGAGGGAAACAGGAACGGACATACATACGTATAGGTCAAACACACAACCCTCCTTTTGGGCTTCGCTGCAGTCGGGTAGAAACAGCTTATCTGCCAGGCCTCTTGGGATTTAGACGGCTACATGTGCAGCGTTATACGTTGCGTAGTCACAGTAAAAAAAGGCTCGTCACTTTTCGACTCCATTTCAACGCCATTAATACCCCGACTAAATATACATAAGTATAATTGGTTATTCTATTTCTATTGCAGATGTAACTCTTAAGCACTGGGTCAAGAAATACGGGTGGCGAGATGATGGCAACCTAATCTTCATTGCTAATCAAGATGACAACATCAAGACCAAGAATATTACTGAGAAAATTGAGTTTGATCACCTTGGTCCGCTCATGGCTCTTTTGTAAAGATGTGAAATATTTTTTGCAAATAAAGTAAACATTTAACTGGCTATTTCAGTAAGTTTTTTGGTTTTACAAAAAAATATGATAGATGGAGCTCTTTTAAAATGTAGTAATCATTTTAAAAGAGATACTATTAACTAATCCTACTAGAATGAAAATATCCTCGAAAAGCATCCAATCCTAGATTGTAAAATGTTATAAAATATGTATGTCCGAATACATACCTACTTTGTAACACTGAAATATGTAAATTTTATTTAATTAAAGTTCCTCCTATCCTTCAGTCCCTCCTCTTATAGTCTCTCTGTATTGAAAAAAACCTGGTTATTAACGAAAAACAATACTTTAATCCAATAATCTTCCAGATCCATCACATGAAGTTTCTTCCTAACGTCTTTAATTTTTTTACACAATTTTTTCGCCCATGTATATACACGGACTATCAAAAATAACATTCATTTAATTGCTATAATATAAACACGGACTAAATATTGGTCCATGAAACATAATTTTGGAGTTATATTTAGTAGTTAAATATAAATTACAGTCCAGACTTAGAAATAAATGACTCGAGAACAAACAAAACTGGCACGCGCAAGCGAACAGTTAGCCCTTCTTGCCGTGGCTGTAGCCGTGCTCCTTGCCGCCGGCGTGGCCGCCCTTCTTGCCGTGGTCGTGGTGGTGCGCGTGGTGCTCCTCGTGGCCGTGGTGCCCCTTGTGCCCCTTGTGGTCCTCGTCGTAGTGGCCCTTGTCGTGCTTGCCCTCCTTGCCGTGGTGCTTCTCGTGGTGGCCCTTCTCGTGGTGGCCGCCCTTCTTGTGCGCGCCCTCCTTCTTGTCGTGGTGTCCGTGGAAGTCGCCGTGCTTGTGGTGGTGCCCGCCCTTGTGGAAGTCGTCGTAGAACTTGTGCTCCTTGTGGTACTCGTCCTTGTGGGACTTGTGGTGGAACCCGGTGGTCTTGGAGCCCTTCTTGTGGCCCTTCTTGTGGCCGAATTTGCCGCCCTTGTGTCCGTGCGCGGCCTCGTGGTGCTCGCCGTGGCTGTCGTGCTCGTCGTGGTGTTTCTTCTTATGCCCGCCGTGCTCGCCGTGGTGGCCCTCGTGGTGGTGCTTGTCGTGGTGCGCGTGCTCGCCCTTGTCGTGGTGGTGGTGCGACTTGTACCCCTTGTCGCCCTTCTCGTCGTGCTCCTTGTGGTGGTGCTCCTTGTGCTCGTGCCCGCCGCCGCTCTCCTGGTGGCTGTCCTTGGCCTTCTTGTGCTCCGTGCCCGCGGCGGCCTGGTCGCGCGGCGCGCTGCCCGCGCTCGCCAGGTCGCCCCCCAGTATGGCGCCCACTTCGGCGCTTACCCCCCCCTCCCCTTTCAGCTCGCTCACATTACGCGCCCGTGACGAAACGAACGCCAAGGCTAAAAGCCCCGCTAGTAATGTAATCCGCATTCTCTGTAATCAAGTAAAATGTTAGAGCGCCGTGAAAATAATTATGTAAGTGTTTCAATAACCGCTTAAAAATAAATTCTCTTACCGATGGCGTCGGGCCCGTCTCGGAGGACGACTACGAATGCAGTGTCACAAGAGTTTCCGTACTTCGAATTTATAGATAACAGCACTTTCATCTGTTGACGGTTACAGATTGATCTTTAGCAATCCTATTGCTGTAGGTTTCTGGACGAGTGACTCCGCGGCGGTGACGACATCGGTCGGTCTCCGCTCGAGCTGAATTGGTTTGGTTACAGAAATATACCGGCCCACCGTCCGTGCGTCACTCACCACTCTTATTAGGATTTAGGGTTCTGTTAAATTCCATTTGCAGTTTTGTTCATTTTTTTTTTGGGATAATAGTTTGAAATTAAGTCCTGGTGTGTTTTCAAATCACGTGAATACCCTAATTCAAACTAAATAGCTAAAGTGTGCTTAAAATATGCTTTGTCCCTATCTGTCACTGTGGTATTTTTATCTGACGAAAAGTTACAAGACATACTTTAACCAAAATAGGTTAAAGTGCGTTTATGAATAAGGTAGTTAATGTGTAAAGATCGCGCAAGTCTATGAGTTCTTTTCCAGTAGCTTTGTCTAATTATACATAACAATAAGACACTTCTTGTCGGTGTTGATTGATCATGACGACGACTTTGAAAGTTTAAAATACAAAATCGATTTCGGCCTCGACGTCTTTTTGTGGATCACATGTTTCACGAAATGAGAGTAAGTAATACTGCTAAGGTAGATTAATTTGAACCTTAGGTACTTTTACCGAACTGTGGAAACTATCGAAATCCTGTTATGGTTTTTGCTTAATGCCGTAACAAACACATAGGAATAAAAGAAAACTATTCGAAAATATCTCCACAGGTGATCTGTATGTCTGCTTGTGGTATCGTAGCTAGCAAACGGATGGACCGATTTGAGAGCGGTTTAAAAAATATAGAAAGGAGTTATCAGCTCTAAATTTGGGAGTCGCCAGTATCTGGGGGTTTTTAACTATTTGCTTGTTATAGACCAGGTACTAATATTACCTTAATATGGTTATGTTTCGTACAATCTAATAAGATTCAACTAGTTTCGGTGCTAATAAACCTTTCTTTTACTATTTAAAGAAAGAAAATAAATTATATAAACGTACCTACTAAAACAATATTTACTAAATTCAACGTTTATTTATTTACATACTGTACAAAATACGAACAAATATAACAAATATTTAACAGTCTCAGTGCTTGCCGTGATGGAATCCCCAGTGCTTGTGATCCTCGTGGCCGCCCTTCTTGCCGTGGTCGTGGTGGTCGTGGTGGTGTTCCTCGTGGCCGTGGTGCCCCTTGTGCCCCTTGTGGTCGGCGTCGTAGTGGTGCTTGTCGTGGTGGCCCTTGTGGCCGTGGTGGCCCTCGTGATGACCCTCGTGGTGATGACCTCCCTTCTTGTGGTGTCCGCCCTTCTTTTCGTGGTGTCCGTGGTGGTCTCCGTGCTTGTGGTGCTTGCCCTCTTTGTGATGGTCATCGTAGAAGTGATGGTCCTTGTGGTACTCGTCCTTATGGTACTTCTTGTGGTATCCCTCAGTCTCTTCACCCTTGTCGTGGTGTTTCTTATGGCCGTGTTTGCCGCCCTTATGGTGGTGGCCGTGTTCGTGGTGTTTGCCGTGGTGGTCGTGCTCGTCCCAGTGCTTCTTGTGCCCGCCGCCGTGCTCCTCGTGGTGGCCTTCGTGGTGGTGTTTGCCGTGGTGACCGTGCTCGCCTTTGTGGTGATGGTGGTGGCCCTTGTGTCCCTTGTGGCCTTTCTCTCCGTGGTCGTGGTGGTGGTGCGCGTGGTGCTCCTTGCCGCCGCCCTCCTCGTGGTGGTGCCCCTTGTGGTGGCTAGCGGCCGTCTCCAGATCAGCCTCCTGCTTGCCGAGCTCGCGGCCGGAGCAAGCGGCCACGACGCATCCTAATGCGACCAGGGCGACGAGCGTCCTCATTGTCGTGTCCTTTGTAGGAACTCTTGTTATGTGGTTGGAAACTAGGACTGTACTGGTTGTCAGAGTGGCCGAAAGGCATTTATATCATAAGATAAAGTCGCGGGTTGCGCCGGTGAAACCATCGGGCAAGGACGCCGCGCCGCACGCGCTACGGCTAATTACGGTGTCGGTGATTGCAGTTGCGACATTAGGCCCGAAACTGTTTCGCAGGGGACGCGGATTGGGCGAAATCAAATGAGTGACTCGGATCTAGGTATTAGAATCCCTCTACACAGCCTTTATTATGATTTTATTTAAGCTGTTAGTTTACGCATCAATGGCATTTAGGGGCAAATTTATTGATAATCACTGTGAATTTAGCGCTAAAGGTGATGTTAAGGGTGGTTAACAGATGTGCCGAAAAAAATTGTATTTTAAATGTACCTACCAATTAACTTAGTCCTTATAATTTTATTGTAAAGATTGTATGAAATCCGAGGTCTAAATAGTTATGCTGGTGATCGGTAGGTACCTTTTCTTGTACATATTGATGCATCTCTTTGAAAACAATTTTCGGTTAAAGTATTTAGCGAAGAGCTATACCTACTTTGTTTTTAGGATTCCGTATCGCAAGAGGAATAAAATTCAAGTGCGAGTCTGGCTAAAACACCGAGGCTTCCGTATTTTATTTTATATAGAATTTCCCAATTTTGAGTGTTAAGTAATAATTTGTAGAACCTAGTATTAATATTTCGACACAAGTCGAAAACTGACTGGGGTTTGTCACCCTGGACCGTGCATGCACTTAAAGGTGCGTCAAGACATTTTTAATGTCGGTGTGGATGGTAGGTACTGGGTGATTTGTAGACGGATATAATAATAGCACGTCGTTCATTTGAACAGCTTGCGCTATCTGTAATCAAATAGCTAAATTACATTCGTTAACAATCATGTTGTTTTGATTAATATGGAAATTTTAACAGAACGAAATTAAAGTTTGATTCATATTGTAGATGGCGCTAGCAGTACCTACTCGTTCCCGTACAAAATACTTTAATCGCATATCGAAAATGTGTACTGCTTGCGCCATCTGTCGTCAAGTAGCCAAGTTACATTCGTTAACAACTATGTTGCTTTGATTCGTATTGAAATTTTGCCATGCCATGACAACAGGTTATCGATATAGCCCAAAGGATAACCAAGATTAAGTGGCAGTGAGCCGGTCACACTGTCGCAGAACGGACAACGGGGTAGACATGTTCTGGCCCCTTAGACAAGATGCATTATGCCAACTAGCGTTCCTATTCGTTTCGTTTTAAAACCAATCGCGTCCCTGCTAGATCACGTGACTTTTCAAATAGTAGCTGGAATAGAAGACATACAAAAAGTAGCTGGGAGCGGTTAGTTGGAAACAAAAAACTGAAGACCAAGCTCATAGCGGCTTATTTCCAGCTGTCTGCAACCCTTTGTTCACACTGCGGACTACTGGGAACCCTCATGGCAAGCCATGGGAGAGGCCTATGTCCAGAAGTGGACGGAAATGGGCTGATGATGATGATGATGATGATGATGATGATGATGATGATGATGATGATGATGATGATGACAATAAAAACTTTTATAAAAGGTGTTCTGAAAAAATCATGCTTGTTTGTCTAAAAACCAAACTTTTTTTTTCATTATTAACTGAGAAAATAAATTAACAAATTTCTGCTAATGGCTACAGAGCTTAAACGCTACATGGTATTTTCTACGTCACAGCTAGTGCTACGTAATGCGGTTACAAACAAAATAACGTCATTCCGACCACTAGTCCAAAGCGGGCGCAGCAAACACTGATAATATTCAATACTTTTTTCTCAGTAAATAATGATTAAAAAAAGAAAATAATCATTATGCTTTTGAGAACACCTTTTCAAAAAAATCCTGTTATCAATTCCTATTGTAGATGGCGCTAACCGCACTCGTTCTCGTAAAAAATACTGTTCCCGGAGAAAATGTGTGCTACTTGCGCCATCTATAGCCAAGTAGCTAAATTAAATTGGTTAACTAACAATCATGTAGTTAGTTAGACGACGCGTTGGCATAGTTAATAGGTGACCCTGCCTAGGAGCTAGCGGTCCCGGGTTCGATTCCCGGTCAGAGCAAATATTTCTTTGATGAGCGCATGTATTTGTTTTTGAGTCTTGGGTGTTTTCTACAATAGGTACATACCTACACTCACATATTCACACTTACAGAAGAGAATGGTTTTTAGGGTTCCGTACCAAAAATGAAACAACGGAACCCTTATAGGATCACTCGTGCGTCCGTCTGTCTGTCCGTCAGTCACAGCCAATTTGCTCCGAAACTACTGGACCGATTGAGTTGAAAGGAGAATGGGCAGAAATATGAACAGTGGTCTAGAAACCAATAACAATAAGCACTAGGTATATCATGGTATATTTTTTAATTCTACAACGATTTGTGTAGCGGGAACCCCAAATACCTAACTGTGAAAAATATTTAAAAAAATCTGGAACATCGGGACGCCTACATAGACGACGTAAGCATAATTACCTTGAAACATCGCTGTCTTAGCATGGTGATAACTTTTTTCACACAAAGATTTTGAATTACCTACCATAGTAATAGTTTCACAACTTAGAATTAACTATCCGGTGACATATAGCTTGTCCTCGTTGGTCATATAGGCCAATTTGCCCACCCTCCTTTGGTACAAATATGTAAATTGATGACCGAAACACAGAAGAGCAAACTATTTTTTTTTTTAAATAACGGTCATTTTCGTGGGACAAATAAGGAAATTAAAAAAAGTTTTGCATACCTTACTGTGTCATATATCAAATGAAAGGGCTCGTTATGAGGATCTCAAATATATTTTTAGGGTGATGAGGGTTTTGTGGCTTGGACGACGAATGCACGACGATTACGTGGACATAACTAGCACTCAGAGACGTCAATTTAATTGCTTGATTAAAGTTGCTGCTGTCACTTTCTTTGCTACACCAATAGAATAAGACAACACCTCGCTAAACAAGCATTAAATTTAATTAACGTCTCTGAGTGCGGCAGTAAAACGCAAAATACGCCTGCCGTCATTTGTGGGTGCGCTTCAATCAATCTAAAAACTTTTTGCATACTTTCATTTAACTACCTACCTACGAAAAAAAGAATACGGAACAAAGACTTGTAGTATTGTTAGGCGATGGGCATGCAACCTGTCACTAGGTACCTACACAGGTAAAAATGTTAGCCTAATTGTACAAAATGTGGTTACAGAATTATCAACAAATTTTTAGAGTTCTTGGTATTTCTGTAGCTCTGCCTACCCCACTCTTGAAATGAAGGCGTGAGTGAAGGTATGTATGGGTACCAAAAAAAAAGCATAATAAAAGTTTAGCATTACAACGAATTGTATAATTTTATCTGGCATACGATCAAATAACATAACACAATTATCATAACGATCATTTTCTAGTTATTATGCATTTCAGTAAATTTATTCGTATAAGGTTAGGTTAGGTTACGTTAGAACTGTGACCACATTAGTAGTAATCAAAGATGTCAGAAATGTCTACTTTTTAACCTATGGACATTATGATTTAAGAAATTATGCATTTCGTTGTTATGCATAATAATTATTATATCGTTGGTTTATTATAGAGATCGAAATTATGCAATTTGTGTTATGCAAAATGAAAATTAGTACATTCGTTTTTATGCAAATCAGTAGGTACACACTCGTCATTTTAGGTTGCATGCATTCGTCAAATGACGCCGCCGTGGACAGTAAGCATACTATGCAGTAAGCCTAAACCTTACTGACATTCTTCCACTTACTTCACATCACCACATTTTGTGGCCTATTTATGTCTGTCGCTTATTGTCTGATATGTTGCGTTCCTACCTATATTCAAAATTATAGATAGAGTTGTGACGTCTCGTTAAAATTTGACACATTTTGTACGAATCAAATGTTACGTACCTCGAGCAAGTTCGGATTTTAAATCGATCATTTTCTCTATTTGATGTCAAGTTGATATTGGCGAAATACATGTTCCCACGTAGCCATCAATGAAAAAAAACTATTTCGCTTTCCGGTAGGTATAAGTATTTAATTTGTACGTATAAAAAACATAAAAACAATAACAATAACAACTTGATTTTTGGTGAATATTATGCTTTGAAGCTGTAACACATCACTAGTGCTTCCCGTGATGGAATCCCCAGTCCTTGTGGTCCTCGTGGCCGCCCTTCTTGCCGTGATCGTGGTGGTGGTGGTGGTGGCCCTCGTGGCCTTTGTGCCCCTTGTGCCCGTGGTGGCCCTCATCGTAGTGGTGCTTGTCATGGTGCCCGTGCTTGCCGTGGTGTCCTTCGTGGTGTCCGGAGTGGTGATGTCCGCCCTTCTTGTGGTGTCCCCCGTGGGTGTCGTGGTGTCCGTGGTGGTGTCCGTGCTTGTGATGCTTGCCCTCGTCGTGTTTGCCGTCGTGGAAGTGGTGATCCTTGTGGAAGTGGTCCTTGTGGTATTTCTTGTGGTGGCCGTCAGTGTGCTCTCCCTTGTCGTGG
The DNA here is from genome assembly GCA_948252455.1 of Acleris cristana. Taxonomy (NCBI): domain Eukaryota; kingdom Metazoa; phylum Arthropoda; class Insecta; order Lepidoptera; family Tortricidae; genus Acleris; species Acleris cristana. The sequence goes on along the minus strand of OX411781.1, from coordinate 3,095,137 downwards.
TGCTCGTGGTGGCCGTGTTTGCCGCCCTTGTGGTGGTGGCCGTGCTCGTGGTGCTCGCCGTGGTGGTCGTGCTCATCCCAGTGCTTCTTGTGTCCGCCGCCATGCTCGTGGTGATGTTCGGCGTGGTGGTGCTTGCCGTGGTCGCCGTGGTCGCCCTTGTGGTGGTGGTGGTGGCCCTTGTGTCCCTTGTGGCCTTTCTCTCCGTGGTCGTGGTGGTGGTGGCCGTGATGCTCGTGCCCACCGCCGTGCTCGTGGTGGTGGCCCTTGCTCTCGGCCACGGCCATTTCCTCGGCGCCATCGGCTGAGCAGACGGCCGCTAGGCATAGCACTCCAAACACCAACAACATCCTCATCGTTGCTGATATCCGATGTCGGTGTTTGTATTGATAGGTAGATGAGGAGAGGAAGTTCGGTTGCAACTGACCTCTGTTCCGCTGTTTGGCTATTTATATATATCGCCACTTGTAGCGATCTGTGCGGCAGCGGTGGAGAAATTGTTCCGCAAGCCTTCCGCGGCGCTAGTTCAGAAACTTACCCAACATACATTAGACTTAATGTCTCAAAGGAGACTATTAAAAAAAAACCAAACAAGAGAAGACCATATAGAATTACAAAAATGGAATAAAATTATAAGAATTGCTATTAAATCTGATATTGGATAGTATAATAGAAAATAATAAAGGCTACAATAGAAGGTCAATTCCGACTAGTTACATTACTCGTATTAGTTCCATTGATGAAACTAGTTGTTTTTTTTTTCCCAGTAGTTACATTCAAGGAAGAGGGTTTTCTTTCAAATGCCTGGACTTTTTTTCAAAGTAGTTAATTTTTTTTTATTAATGTAACTACTTGAAAATAAAGTCTAACTAGCCCCAACAATGGAACTAATAATGGAACTAGTCGGAATAGACCCAATAGAAGACAATAGTGGACCAAAAGGGTCATTCTTCGTCGTACGTTTTTCCGTGTTCTCAAGTTCAAATTGCTATAAAAAACCGATTTTAATAGATAACCTTACAATTAAAATACCTTACGTAATTTAACAGCCTTATATAACTTTTATTTAAAGGGAGAAAAAAATCGGTGTTTCGAGTGAATTCGGTGGCATTTAAGAAACCTAAATTACTATAGTAGCACACGGCTACAGCAGATGAAATACGGCGTTTCGTGAACCAAATATTACCTTTGGCATGATTGGTCCTTAGCACACCCAAGGATGGATTTTAGAAGTGGAACCACCAAGATTTTTGATGTAAATTTTTGAGGGGGGGAGTGTCAACTTTATCGTTATATCTACGTCGGTTAAGCTACTAGGCCAAGTTTGGTATCGTTTTCTTATAAATTGGGAATGCCGAATTCGTTTAGTTTAATTTAGTTCAATATTTTATTCATCAATGTAATTAATGTACTTATGAATCTTGATACTTGAAATAAAGAACTATTATTTATTTATTTATTGAAACCGTTCGGAAGTAAAAAAAATATATAAAATAAAAAAAGATAATGTCAAATTAAAATGTTTCGTATGGGTGTAGTGAAAAGTGGTCCAGGTGTTCCCTCATTTACTTCGCCGAATGCCTCTGGATCCAATTCAGCCTCATCTTCGATTTAAAAATAAAGTGTAAGAATGTTTGTTTTTTGAAATTTCTTGTGTTTTTACTATAGATTGATGCAATTTCTATTCCAGAATTGATTTTTACATCTTTGATTTAATTAAAAACCGGCCAAGTGCGAGTCGGTGTCGCGCACGAAGGGTTCCGTACCATTATCTATACAACATTAGCAAAAAACGGCAAAAAAATCACGTTGGTTGTATGGGGCTTAAATATTAATTTTATTCTGTTTTTAGTATTTGTTGTTATACCGGCAACAGAAATACATCTTCTGTGAAAATTTCAACTATCTAGCTATCACGGTTCATGAGATACAGCCTGGTGACAGACAGACAGACGGACAGCGGAGTCTTAGTAATAGGGTCCCGTTTTTACCCTTTGGGTACGGAACCCTAAAAATTATACCAAACTTGTCTTAGTACCTAAACTTAAACAGTTATTAACCTCAGACATCGCCGGGGCGGAAAACCCTCGCCCCCCCCACCTGCATGAAAATACCGGGTGGCTCCACTTCTTAACAACATCTTAGGAACCCAAAGATTAATCCTGCCAAAGGAAATCTTTGGTTCAGAAAAAACCGTATTTGACCTTTTTATGTCGTGTAGAAACGCAACTAATACCACTTAAATAGTTATAGATTTAAAAGCATACAACTATATTTTTTAATATTGTGTTGCATTCGAATTTATTCTTTATTCATATAAATATTGCTTAAGCTATATGTTAAGTACAAATGATTTCGATGATTGCATCTGTGATATCGGTGGTACCTATATGAAAATTATGAATTAATTATCTCGATAATTATGAGAATTAAAATGATGCCTCCTTCTGCGAAACGTTTGAAATTAAAACTTTTCGATGTATTCATAAAAAAACGCATAATCATAAAATAAAATTATACCAACGAAGGTCACGCAAAACTGCTTTGCTCGGAGAATGTCCTAAAAATATTTAAACGAATTTAATTAAGAAAAAATAAGAGTCAAATACGTACCTAAATTAAAAAAAACAGAAACGGTAGTGCTGTCACAGATCGATGAAAAATACTGTTGTTAAAGAATTTCATGAAGAGTTGTATGAATCCAAATCGACTCCCTTGGACCTGCTAGAGTCAACTGACTGTGAGCAACATCTGCCCGACATTAATAAAGACGAAGTTAACATTGCCATGTCACAAATAAAGCGAAACAAGTCGCCGGGCGAGGATGGTGTGTGTATGTGGAAATGTTGAAAGGAGCTGGCAATTCAGTACTAGAAGAAATCGTAAAATTGTTCAACAAGATTCTTACTAGAAGGAGTACACCAAGCGCCTGGAAAAAAGCAATAGTTACTTAAGATGATACAGCTAACCTTCTTAATTATTGCCCCATCAGCCTCCTTTCCCAGGTACCTATACAAATTCTTCACTAAGATCTTATGCAACAGATTATCACGTCTCTGTGACGAATATATATTGAACAGGCCGGCTTCCGAAGCGGATATTCCACCAGCGATCACATCACAGCGGTAAACAACTGATGGAGGAATGCAAAGAACATAATCGGCTTTTATGTTTTCCTTCGTCGATTATGAAAAGGCATTCGACAGCGTCGAACACTGGGCCGTGTTTCATTCTCTCCATCGTCGTGGGGTTGACCGTGGAAACATTGATATGTTTCGGGAGCTGTACCTACCTACATGTGCGCCACTATGCAGGTACGAATGCACGAACGTACCAGCCCCAATTCCCTATGCAGGGGAGTGCGCCAGCGAGACACTATTTCACCAAAGCTCTTCATATGTCTTCTTGAAGATGTAATGAAGATGCTCGATTGGGATGAAAGTGGAATTAATGTTAAGGACGCTTGGCTCTGGCACCTGCAATTTGCTGAAGATTTGGTCATCGTAGCTGACAGCATTCAGGATCTCCAGAATATACTAGAAGATCTTAACGCAGCATCTTTAAAGGATGAACATGTCCAAGACTAAGATCACGACAAGTTTCCAGGTTGAAGTACAAAACGTTAACGTTGGTAATAAGGCCGTGGAAATGATCCAGGACTACGTCTATCTTGGACACTTTTTATCTTTTGGCCCAAATAGGCAAGCAAAAGAGATTGCGAGATAAGTTCAGCTGGGATGGGCGGCTTTTAATAAACTAGAAAAGGTCTTCAAAGCACATCTCCCGCAATGCATAAAAATCAAAGTTTTTGACCAATGTGTCCTACCCGTCCTCACGTATGAATCGGAAACATGGAGGCTTACAAGGGCAATACAAATTAAAATTGCACATAGAGCTATAGAACGTGGCAATTTCACTTTTGGGTCACGTACCGAATCTTGAGAAAAAATCTTAGGCGCGGCACTAAAGTTGCAGATGTCTGCAAAAGGATAACGCAACTTACGCAACTGAAGTGGAGATGGGCGGGACACTTGGCTAGACGAGACGATAGTAGGTGGTCGAGGGCGGTAACAGAGTGGTGACCGAGATTAGTTCATAGATTTGTGGGCAGCAGTCCATCAGCTCATGGCTCTAGCACGAGACCGGGCAAAGTGGCGTAAAAATGAAGAGGCCTTTACCCTGCTGTGGGTGGATGTGGGCAGAAATGATGATGTTCCCACATAGCCGTCAATGAAATTTATATTTTTCGTTTTCGGCTGTACCTTTCAATTTCAAGGGTTGAGCAAAGCAATAAGATCATGGAAAAATATTTATTTTGTACGTATAAAAAACATAAAAACAACAACGATAACAACTTGATTTTTGGTGAATATTATGCTTTGTAGCTGTAACACATCACTAGTGCTTGCCGTGATGGAATCCCCAGTGCTTGTGGTCCTCGTGGCCGCCCTTCTTGCCATGGTCGTGGTGGTGGTGGTGGTGGCCCTCGTGGCCGTGGTGTCCCTTATGCCCGTGGTGGTCCTCGTCGTAGTGGTGCTTGTCATGGTGCCCGTGCTTGCCGTGGTGTCCTTCGTGGTGCCCGGAGTGGTGATGTCCGCCCTTCTTGTGGTGTCCCCCGTGGGTGTCGTGGTGTCCGTGGTGGTGTCCGTGCTTGTGGTGCTTGCCCTCGTCGTGTTTGCCGTCGTGGAAGTGATGGTCCTTGTGGAAGTGGTCCTTGTGGTATTTCTTGTGGTAGCCGTCAGTGTGCTCTCCCTTGTCGTGGTGCTCGTGGTGGCCATGTTTGCCGCCCTTGTGGTGGTGACCGTGCTCGTGGTGCTCGCCGTGGTGGTCGTGCTCGTCCCAGTGCTTCTTGTGGCCGCCGCCATGCTCGTGGTGATGGTCGGCGTGGTGGTGCTTGCCGTGGTGGCCGTGCTCGCCCTTGTGGTGATGGTGGTGGCCCTTGTGACCCTTGTGACCGTGGCCGCCGTGATCGTGGTGGTGGTGGCCGTGGTGCTCGTGCCCGCCGCCGTGCTCGTGGTGGTGACCCTTGCTCTCAGCCACGGCCATGTCCTCGGCGCCATCGGCCGAGCAGGCGGCCGCTAGGCAGAGCACTCCGAACACCAACAATATCCTCATCGTTGCTGATATCCTATGTCGGTGTTTGTATTGATAGGTAAATGAGGAGAGGAAGTTCGGTTGCAACTGACCTCTGTTCCGCTGTTTCTCTATTTATATAAATCGCAACTTGTAGCGATCAGTGCGGCAGCGGGGTGGAGAAATTGTTCCGCAAGCCTTCCGCGGCGCTAGTTCAGGGACGCTGCAAAAACTGCAATTAGGTACAACTACACTTACGGCCGTGCTTAGAGTCCGTTAATGACGATAAATTCTTCATATACAAGTTAGAAAAAAGAGCGAGTTAATTGTTTCTAAAATAAAACGTCTCAGAGTGCGGCGGTTAATACTCGGATCCACTTGATTAGCGTTCCTGCTCGAGGCGCGCAATGGGGTACCTCGACGCTCGCCGCGGCGCATTGTTGCCGCGCCGATGTACGCTCCAACGAACTTCGTACTCAACCCAGAAACACATTTACACACTTGATTGACAGCTTATGAGCTCGTATCGATCGGAAATTATCTGCTTAGGTGATCCTTTCTCGGTCGGAACACCGCTATTTGGATAGTGCTAAACAATTCTTCCGAGTGACTACACGCGTTAATCCCTGCCCTTGTTCGGGGCCGGGGTTCTTTTCTGTATAATGTATTTCTGTTTGGGTATTCAGCTTGATTATGCACGCTTATGAGTTCATCTCGGTCTTTGTAAACAGCTGGATGCGGGCCCGCCTTTCCATTGAACTTATTTGGATTAAGAATTCGTTCATTGAAATCGGTATGTAGGTTAGACATGTCGATCTAATTTCAGAATAACACGACTTACTCAATATAATTTTGGTAAAAAAAAATGTGTTAAACGTAATAGGAACTTTACTATTGATGTTGATTATTGGTCTTGATCTTTTTGACCAAAATACTTACACAGGTTTATAATTTGATAGGATAAACTTGTCCCGATTAGGATATGTAGGTACAACACACCATACTTTTACGAATATAATGTTTAAAGTTACCTATTTGTAATGTATGAGGAATACACTCGATGACCCATTTATGATTGGAACAAATTTAATTTATTTATCCGGAACTTTTTTAAGATTTTTTGAAAAAATCTAGCTTTTAGAGGTTTGCCTCAAAAGCATGCTAATTATTTTTCGTTTTTTTTTGTTTATTATGTATTGAGTTTTTTTTTTTATCAGGGCTACACCCGCTTTGGACGATCTCAGTAAATGATGATAAAAAAAATGGAATGATCTTTTTCAGAATAGTTACATAATAATTAAAAAAAGTTTGCAATTGAGTCAGCAGAGGCGACATCAATGCGATAGGGTGTTATGTAACAATAGCTGTGACGAGGAAAATATCATGTGGCGTTTAAGCTTTTTAGCCATTAGCAGTTTTTTTTTTTATAAATTAAGTGTCAGTAAAAATAATAAACAAATAAAATTGTACCTATGCTTTTGAGATAAGTCTTACATGTTTTTTTTTAGAACACCTTTTAAAAAAGTTTCCGCTATTGTCAATTGGAATATATATAATACCCCCATAATATAATTAGATTAATCTTAGCCTCTTTCACTAACTTCTCATTTTTAGAGTTACTCTCATTATACTCGTAAAAATCATTATTCGAAATGCGTAAAATTAAATCTTAGATGGTGCGGTCATCCATAAAATACTATGACCTACTCATACTAGGTACGAGTACAGTCAAGGACTTTAATTGTTATGCCACTATGGAACCCTGTCATAATGACAGCGTCAAACCACATGAAAGAAATTACGCAAAAATTAATGATTAACGTTATACGACAGGGTTCCATAGTGGCACAACAATTAAAGTCCTTGACTGTACTAGTTTCTTTTTCGCTATCGGCAATTTTCGTTTTTCTATGAACAAGTATTTTTTTAAGTGACATTAACTTTAATAAACATTTAAAAACGCCGCGGCGGGCTAGTCATTATGTGGGTGAGGACCAAAAAGTTGGACCATAGTTAGGCGTAGTCAACAATACAAACAACGAAGTTGAAAAAAGTTCCATTGTGCGACGAAAAGTATCCCTACAATTGTATAGCTAATTTTTGTTTCACAACGGAAAAGTTTCATAGAAAATTTAATTGAGTGAGTTAGCACGCCCAAATTAGTCCTTACCTATGTACCTTAACTGTTAAGGCTTTAAATATAATTAGTGAATTAAAGGTTAGGTATAAGTATGGACGATCAAATATGCATGCGGGTTAGTCAGTCGAAATTATTTTTAAATTATCCTAATAGAATAAATCAAAAAAATGAGGCCCTCGACTGCTTCGAAAGGATAGGCAATTTCACATACATTATTAATGTTATTATACATATATACCTATACGCACGTAGGTATTTACAGTATTTCCAGCTTTTTAATAGCGTTCATTTCGTCATAGTCGCTAAACTGTCTTAATTAAGATATCTTATCGCCACCCAAGAAATAGGTACCATTGAGGAGTTGCGGTGGCCATTTGTGGTCTTCATCATCAGTTCCACTTCACCAAATGATACTTTCTGAATGCAGATAAAAATACTAAAATAGCTATATGTATGCATATAATACATGATGATTTCCCTCAATTTCTCATGGATTTCCTCATCAGACACCAATGGGTTTCGACGAACGATGTGTCGATAAATTCGTCTAAGCATCGCAAGCGCAACTGGGTACTTTATGGAAAAAAAATGGATCGTATTTAAAAGTAGGTACCTATATTATTTAACCTTTTTCCCTAGGCACTACTTTGTGGCACTACCGTACTTACCAATTTTTTTCGAACCAAAAGCAATTTAACAGTGTCGACGGAGCTGCGCTACCGCGTAACTCCTACTTCTGGGTGTTCTTGGCCCTTCGGGCCTGCTGAAGATCTAACATAACCTAAACATACCTCCTATTTATGATACTAATATTGACCAGTAGTGCCATTTAGATGTGCCATGGGGAATTTCACTTATTTAAACATGGATATTTAACATACGTAGTCGACTGTAGGAAAAAATAGTTGGGGCTGAACCATTTCGTTGAATGGATACAATATAACCACACATACAAGCCTTACCTATATTTAGCCCAGATAATTTCCCCAATTATTCCATTCGTCAAATTTTCATCTTAAGTTTTACTCTGAAACTTATTTATTGTGGTTATCTTACTCAAACCGTGAAAAAAGATACTATTTCAGAAAAATGTGCATTTCTGACTGATGAAAATTTGACAAATTAAACAGAGCCCCGACTTTGAAAATCGAAGTTCGAAGAAGTTACGTTAGCTACATCCCTTTCTCTCGATTTAGTTTCGAATGACGAGTGACAGGGATAGAGCTAACGTAACTTCTTCGTCTTTCAAATTAGGGCTTCGTTGGGTAAGGATACTTCGGACTAGCGGTAAGGTAATAGACACTTTAAGCTGACTGGCAGTACTGGCACCAGCGTTGGACACTTACCTCTTAATTCAAAGATCATAAGGTTATAAATAGATTGTTGCAAAACAAATGAATAACCCTTATCTTCTGTAAAATAAGAATCAAGTGTCCATCTTTGGTCCTTGTTCATTATTGGTGCCATCACCCTAAGTTACAAGTTACAAAACAAACGCATCGCCGCTCTCCGCCTCCCGCGGTGATCATCGTCCAGCGACCGGCGCAGCAGCCGTCGCCGCACTATCCACAATAAGTTCACGACCGCCACGCTCCAGTGGACAATTTTCTAAAGGTGCACTTTCGATCGAGCGCATTTTCAAGGCCACACTGACCTTACTTTGCTTTCGCTTACGCAACGTTACATTGGAGGGAATCAGAGCACCCAATTTATGTTCGATCCTTTTATTAACCGCTTTTTTTGATCTAAGAATAACGGGCCCACTAAACTTCTTGTAGCATTTCAGCACATCAATATTATACCTGTTAGAAGACTATTATAAACTTACTTTAATGCGAGGTGGGTACAGAATAGGTGAAACTAATTGGTTTGTCGACATTTATGATTTCTGGCTGTTAACTTTATCAACATAGTAAATAGACCTAGGGTGATGACACCAATGTTAGACACTTTTAGCTCAAGGCACCATTTATTCTCATTTAAATCTAAATTTAAAGGTCATACGGTTATAAATTGAATGTTGAAAAACAAATGAATGAATCTTCTATAAAATAGCCACTTTACCCCATTGTTATTTTTTTCTGGTCGCATATTTTCCTGTCTGGATAATTCACAGTCGCACAGTCGCAAATTTCCGCAAATAGGTAGGTTTAGGTTATGTTGATCATGATGATGATCATCATCATCATCATCATCATCATCATTAGGTTATGTTAGTTTTGCAGCAGCGCACTACCGCACTAGCGGAGTTCCTTCGACTCTCTGGAAATGATATTCAGATAAATACAGATTGCGAAAAAAATCTTCGGTAAAATAAGCTACTGAAAAAAATCAAAGCTGGTCAATTTTGCGAATGGAAAGATTGCTACCAAAAAAAAGAGATTTTGGGAAACATATCGCCATACCCACTCGCTTAACACGTTACAGTGAAAATGTATAAGATAGGGTAAGATGTGGCGAGGAATGTTACTGAAAACTACTTAGAGCTTGTGTGCTAATACCCTGTCCCAGTTCCAGTTACATAAACCGCTAAATAGACTAAGGCTAAGGCTCTTAGGGCTTGCACGGCGCCTCACTTACGCGCATTACGCGCTAAGATCTCGGCGCTGCCCGGCGCGGCGGGGCCAGCTCCCGCGCAATCCAGTTAGTCGGCATTACGCCTAGCCTAATACTATTAGCTACTACGCCGCGACTCCCGTTACCTAAGAATACTTAATGTAGCTCCTTCGAACACTTACCGGGCGTAGACTTCAAATAATGACATCATTATAATCGCATGGTAATTGTGCCAAATCTCTTTTACAATTTTTGTTTCGTAAATGGTCGTTGGCGCATAGTTTTCAACTTAATAACCAAACGACGTGTGAGTTTGCCAAGCGTGTATGATGTACGACATTCTTCCTCTGCGTAGCGACATGTGAATATGTTATGTGCAGGGGGACGCGGTTTGACATATTGTTGGCGTTTGGGAGGTTAGACGCGGATAATCCGGCTATTGTTAGCTATTTTAATGCTTATGCCTTTTGTGCGACCGTCCTGTATTAAGTCATACGCGGATAATCGCAGTATTATACGGAGTTAATTTTCCATTAGTTTGTAGGTACATACATAAGGGACTAAGGGATTGGCAGCTGCTTACCGCGAACAAATCTGTGAAATGTTTTCCGATTCTACGTTTAGTCGATTGTCAACAATGGGCTCGATGCGGGTTGCACTTTTAATCGATACTCGGCTCGGGACGTTTCCAGGCAGTTAGTTTAACTGCAATGCCTGCTGAATCAATTTGCCCGTCTATCAGGGCGCGTAATTGGTCAAAGCGAGTAGATTTCGCATTGACGGCATGGCGGATATCTACTGGGCAATTGTGACACCTAAAAATACTTTTTAAGACATTAATTTCATCCGTTTTGCGTTTTAATAACCTGTTTTTGCACCTAAGTTACCAACCTCATATTTTAGATAAACAAACAGCAATACCTGCCTTTTCGAAGAGCTGACGTGTAAATACATTTGTTTAAGAATCGTCTTTAATTTTTTAGAATTGTCACGAATCATCATCATACTTTTTAAGATTAGGGGAGTAAGTACTCCCACGTCCTTTTGCCATAAACATTAGGTACTTATTAGATGCTGGGAGTACATATAGGTATACCCTTACAAAGCAAAGTAATATTTAATGATTGAGCGTTTCGCGTCCATCGCACCCCTGTAGGATAACATTGAAATTCCAACGTAAAAAATGTTTAAGTATATATAAATTGTGGATGTAGAGACAACTGTAACTCTTGTTACGCAACTCTTGTGTTGTTGTGGACGCTGGATCTACCTATACAATATCTGAGTTACACAAGTTGTCGGTTAAAATTAAATCTATTGTCCATTTTTTTCGCATGCTGCAAAAATAATTGCATTCAATCAATCAGTATTCAGAATATATTTAGATGGATTAAGTTTCGAAAAACTATTAGGTACTGTAATTAGTAATTACTGTAAAAACGGGTTATAATTGCGGTGTCAGAGCTTAGCGATGTCCGATGTTTCGACGGTGTTGCAGTCAAATAGTACACGGAAAGTTCTGTTATGAAATCCCCGGCGAGTGATCGATGTGTAACATAATGTAATGTGCCTTTTACTTTATATTATTTAAGAATATAGGACGCCCACGACTTCTTAAGCGTAAAATTAATTTCACTCTACTCTCCCTATTTTCTTCTTGTGGGATGAATTCCTTTCATAGTAGGGAAAAGCGAATATTGCTTGGGAAATATCTCTTAAACAACCTTTGGTAGCCAAGGAATATATTCCCTGCAAATATCAAGTCCTTCTAGGGACCTTAGTTTAGAGGTTTATCTATGTGTTGCCTTTTAGTCAAGAAGAGTTTTATACGTAGTTAAGTATCTAGAATACAAATACTTATGGAAAACATCTTGATCATCAGGATAATTTTAAAGTCTGCGAATTACATAAATACCTATACGTGATTCCGAAACTGTGACAAGATAGCGTATTATTAGTGCCATGAATAACCGTGATACTCGTTTGTATTTTAACTAAGTGTATTAGTCATTTATAATCTCAAACCTGCTCAAAGCTACCTAAAACGTTTTTATTACAAGAACTCATTCCAATCGACGAGTGCAAAGAAGCCTTCAATAAACAGCAATAGGTCTGCGATGAGCTGTGAACGTTGCGAAAAGCAGTCAATTCGATACCAATTTCAATACAATTTAAGGCGCAAGTCGTCGGTAATCTGGCGCTGTCACGCATCGTGGAGTGCGACTAATATTTGTCGGAACTCGACACCGTGGAGATGTTTCCGGCGCACGAAAGTATCATATTAACTGTCCAAACAGCGGGTCGAGGCTGCGGCAGCTGCCCGACACGACTAATTACATCAATTACAGGCAAACAGCGCTGCGCTTGGGTTTCGGGCTCCCACCTTTATCAATATTTGCAGAGTCGCGGCCGCCTCGCCACTGGCTACCTAGAAAGGCTCCCCGAGTCTTTAGATTACGTACCTATCTTCGAGATTCATTCATGTGTGACAAGCTTTGTGAATTTGTTTGTCGTTTTGCCAGTAAAGGGTAAACAAGCCAAATTTTAAATAACTGTACAGGTATTTTTTGTAATTTGATGATGTGATTTTGAGTAATCTGATCGTGGTATTAATGACAGGTTATTCCGGACCTCACAATATCCAGATAACGTTATCTGAGAGATAAATTGTAGTTTTGTCCGTTTCTTCCAATATGACAAAGAAAAGGAATCGATCACTTTGAAGTGGCAGATAGTACCTACCTACCTACCGATGTATCTGGAGATTGTGAAACAGGCTTTTATACTTCTTATGTTTAACGGATTACCAGATATAGTAAAATATATCGCCAAAAAAACACTTTTTACGTTTGGTGATCATTTACTATTTTCGTAAATGATCACCAAAAACTAATTTAACGTAACCTTAAAATTTGGTGATCATTTACTAATTTTGGTGCTCATTATATTTATTGCCCTTTTATACTCGTTTGACAGTATAATAAATGTAGAATAGGACCAATTAACTGCTTGCCCTCTCAGCTGATTCAGCCACAATTTGCTGTATTTCTGGTGTGACCGAAGAACCCAAAGATTCAATCCCGCTTTTACAAAGTGTTTGACTGCTGCAACTATTTGAAAATAAACAAACGAACATGAGGCTGCAAGAGCCGAACCGGGAGGTAAGTAATAAAAAACCTACAAAGGGGAGATTTGTTTTTTGTCACTTATCCACGATTTATTTCTCTGTGCCCGCGCGTAAAGACGCGAGCATTACGTATTGTTAGAGGATTCCTGTAAGCTGCACTGCAAAAGGCTGTCGCGCAGCGCCGCGGGCGCAGCCTCCATTCGATCGCTGTTAGCAACCGGCTGTAATCCTTAGACAATCGCGGCCAAAAGGCGCGGAGATTGCACGATATATCTAAGTCGCAGTTTGTGTAGCATGTTCTAAGGATGACTTGCAATCGTTCGTGTTTTCCTCCGCCCTCTTCCCAATTTAAGAAAATATTTATTATATTTAATTTAAGAGATATACAGAGCTAAAGTGAGTGGAAGGGTCGGAAGGGGCCGCCCTAGGCGTACTTTTTCGAATCAAATCGGAGAAGACTGGAAAAGGGCCGAATTTTAAATACCCGAAACCGACGTGCGTGCATGACTCGATGTATGAATGTGGAAGAAGCGAAAGAGATTTGTCAAGATCGTAGCAGGTGGAAAGAAGTGGTCTCTGCCTACCCCTCTGGGAAACAGGCGTGATTTAATGTATGTATGTAATTTAATATGTTGCCTTTTTTATTCGTATTTAAATTGAAGCTTTTTACCTTCCGAAAATACAAAAGATTTAAATTTCCTTTTAGTCAGAGAGGAAGATACAGTAATATGACGTCATATTACTCAACCGGCATATGAATTACACGCAAAACATCGTTTTGTGATAAATAAATAGTCTATTACTTTTTATTTTATTACCTACTAGCTTTCCGCCCGCGACTTCGTCTGCGGAGAGTCAGAACTTCTGTTGAAAGTACAGTTATAGTTTACATCACCTTCTTAGGCTTTTAAAGAAAAAGTCTAGAGCGTGAATTTTAAGTAAGCAGTCCACATAAACGACTTTAATTTTATGGCGCTAACCTTTAAAACAACAAAATTTACATACAAAACAAATTCACTGCCTCTTTCACCATTACGTTTTTTATACGATTCTAGATAAATTTGCCACATTTCTATACAAACAATTAACCCACTTAGCAGAAGATTTTCGAAAAACACCGAAGCTGAATATTTTCTGTATGTAATAATAATACCCATTTTCATATCTTGAAGGTATGTAACTTTGAATATTACATAATATCGATACAAACTTTACAGTCAGTAGTCTTAGATCCCAAGTTTTCTTGGATTTGCTCTTAACCCACTATTACCACCTTTTATCCACGTTTCTCACTTCAAAAATATACCATACCCCCCCCCCCCCGTTTTACCTCCTTAGAGGTAGTTTTTCCTGAATCGAGCATTTCTACCAAGTTTCAAGTAAATCAGAACATAAAAGTATTCGTTCCTGTAGAAACTTTGCAACCCCCTTTCATCCCCCAAGGGTTTGAATTTTAGTTATCACGTGACTCATTTCTACCAAGTTTAAAGTAAATAATTTTACCACCAAAATTTATTATTTATTTATTTTTTATTTTTAAACCAAATACTTTTTCCTAAACAAACTTTGCAACCCCCTTTTATCCCTAGGGGTTGAATTTTCGCTGAAATACATGTCACATTATTTGCATTGAAGAGCATTTCTACCAAGTTTCAAGTAAATTTGGGCATACCATATATTTTTTCCTAAACAAACTTTGCAACCCCCTTTCATCCCTCTAGGGGTAAAATTTTAATAATCGCTGAAATACGCGTCTCAATTTGCATAGAAGAGCGTTTCTACCAAGTTTCAAGTAAATTTGTCCATAAAAGTTTTTTTTTTCCATTCAAACTGCAACCCCCTTTCATCCCTCTAGGGATTGAATTTTAGTAATCGCTCAAATACATGTCTCATTATTTGCATTGAAGAGCATTTATACCAAGTTTCAAGTAAATTTGACCACAAAAGTATTTTTTCCAATTCAATTTTGCAATCCCCTTTCATCCCTCTAGGGGTTGAGTTTTAGTTATCACTGATATACGTGACTCACTATTTTCATTTCAGAGCATTTCTACCAGGTTTAAAGTAAATTTGACCATACCAAATATTTTTTCCTAAACAAACTATGCAACCGCCTTTTATCCCTAGGGGTTGAAATTTAGAAATCGCTGAAATGCGTGCATTGAAGAGCATTTCTACCAAGTTTCAAGTAAATTTGATCATAAAAACATTTTATCTATACACACTTTGAAACTCCTTTTCATCCCTCTAGGGGTTGAATTTTAGTAATCGCTGAAATATGTGTCTCATTATTTGCATTGAAGAGTATTTCTACCGAGTTTCAAGTAAATTTGTCCATAAAAGTATTTTTTCCCATACAAACATTGCAGCCCCCTTTTATCCCTCTAGGGGTTGAATTTTAGTAATCGCTGAAATACGTGTCTCATAATTTGCATTTAAGAGTATTCCTACCAAGTTTCAAGTAAATTTGATCATAAAAATATTTTATCTATAAACACTTCGCAACCCCCTTTCAACCCTCTAGGGGTTGAATTTTAGTAATCGCTGAAATATGTCTCTCATTATTTGCATTGAAGAGCATTTCTACTGAGTTTCAAGTAAATTTGACCATAAAAGTATTTTTTCCCATACAAACTTTGCAGCCCCCTTTCATCCCTCTAGGGGTTGAATTTTAGTAATCGCTGAAATACGTGTCTCATAATTTGCATTTAAGAGTATTCCTACCAAGTTTCAAGTAAATTTGATCATAAAAATATTTTATCTATACACACTTTCTCTTTCTGCGAAATTTGACTATGGGACAATTCCTAGCACGGGGGACTTGTCCTCCGTGGATCACTGTCTAAAGCGGTGGACTCAATATCGCTGCAAAGACATGTCATGGAAGGATTTTTCATCGCCTGAAGTAATGAAGATTATCCAGTCTATGGAAAAGAAAAGATCATATGGATATGATGAAATACCAATTACAGTAATTAAGAATTGCGATGATATACTTTCAGGACCCCTTACTGATTTCTTTAATGAATGCTACGAAATGGGTGTTTTTCCTGAGCAGTTGAAAGTAGCTAGAGTCTTACCAGTATATAAAAAAGGAGTACAAAATGACCCTAAAAACTATCGTCCGATATCACTCCTGCCGGTTTTGTCAAAAATTTTTGAAAAACTTATTAAATGTCGCCTCCTCTCTTATATGACTGAAAACTCAATAATCAACCCAAAGCAATTTGGATTCCAAAAAAAAATTGGAACGTTAGATGCGATAGCTTCACTCGTAGACGATGTTGTGTCGCAACTGCATAATAAGAAAAGAGTTGCGGGACTATTTCTCGATCTTAGCTCCGCTTTTGACACTGTAGACCATGACATACTCCTGAAAAAGCTCGACTTCTATGGTGTCAGGGGTAAGGCTTACAGTCTCCTGCAAAATTATCTCAGAAACCGACAACAATTTGTGGAGTTAAGAAATATAGATAAGAATATTGAGGTACAGGTTAAGTCTAAATCTGTTAGTGTAACAAGAGGAGTCCCACAGGGCTCGATTTTGGGTCCTCTGCTGTTTATCATATTTACAAATGACTTGTATAACTATATTTATAGCATCGTGCCCGAGTGCCACTTAACATTATTCGCAGATGACACTAGTGCAATTGTTTCTGCCAGAAGTATATCAGAACTTGATGAGAGAACAAATTACGCCCTAACGGTATTCCAACATTGGTTTGATATTAATAACTTGCGATTGAATACCGCAAAAACGCGAGTGATGTTATTCAAGCACAACTCCAAAAAAACGGATACCCTGAATATAGTTGTGAACGGAGAAAAAATAGCTTTGGTGGATAGTGTCAAGTTCCTTGGGGTATACATCGATTCAGAACTAAATTGGAAGCAGGAGCTGAATGCTGTTCATAATTCTATCCTTTCGGCCTGTTACGCTCTAAAAAGCCTCAGGGATGATCTAACAGTGGAACAACTTAAGACAGCGTACTATGCCTTAGTCGAATCCAAATTGCGGTACAGCATTATGTTCTGGGGAAACAGTTTTAAGTACAATACGGACAAAGCCTTGATTGTACAAAAAAAAGCAATAAGATCAGTCTTGCGTCTTCCTCAGTGGGTTTCCTGTAGGGAACATTTCACAAACTTGGGTATTATGACAGTTCCCAGCTTATATGTACTAGTGTTGCTTACCTGGTTTGTAAAAAACATTTCAAAATATGAGACTAGCGAGGAGCAACAACTACGGTTTCTCACGCGCACTAAAAATGTGAAGTCTAGTTTCTGCCCTAAGCACAAAATAGCTCAGCATTGTAGTAGGTATCAGGCAGTAAAAATTTTCAATAAGCTTCCTACAGACTTAAAAATCATTACCAACTGTGCAACATTCAATATACTATTGAAAAATTATTTGTTGAGAGGATGTTTCTACAATATCGAGGAAATATTCGTATGTGACGAAACCTAGATTTTAAGTGACTTATAGCTTTTAGAAATTTTACTCATCTTGTCCTATATAATTTCAAACACAATAATTGTATTGTTTATGAAATAATAATAAAAAAAAAAAAAAAAAAAAACTTTACAACCCCCTTTCATCCCTCTAGGGGTTGAATTTTAGTAATCGCTGAAATAGGTGTCTCATTATTTGCATTGAAGAGCATTTCTACCAAGTTTCAAGTAAATTAGATAATAAAAATATTTTTTCCCATACAAACTTTGCAACCCCCTTTCATACCTTTAGGGGTTGAATTTCGAAAAATCCCTTCTTAAACGACGCCTCCATTACAAAATCAACTTCCCCTCAAAATTTCAAATTTGTATCTTTAGCGGTTTAGGCTGGGCGTTGATATGTCACCCGGGACATTGCCTTTTATATATATAGATTTCAAATTTGATTTTTGATTATTTTGTCATACTACGTATATGATGTTTATTTCATATAAAACATAAAAAATAATAATACAAAAAGCCTTAAAATATTAACTATAAATAAAACAACCCTTGCAGTTCACCTACTAGTAAATATTAAGGTATAAGAAATCCCTTTTCCAACAGGTCCAGAACATAGTTTTGACTATACAATTTGTTGATTAGTTTAGGAGTTATTTACGTCAAGTTGTGGGACGTCCTGTTTATATGAACTCGAGGAACTCTGTGGTAAATAAATAACCAATGCATTTAATGCAATATGCATACATGCAATGCATACTTCAACGAAGCAATTAAACTAGTTGGTTAGCCTAGAGTCCCGGTCAGGGCAAATGTTTGTGTGATGAGCGCGACTATTTGTTTCCGAGTTTTTATCTTTTCATGACGTCACTGTGACACAGTTCTATTATGGTGGGTCTTCACGGTTCCATTGGGCTGATAGTACATGAGAAATTGTCAAAAAACCCCTAAAAAAACAGTGGAAGCCATCTATTTTGTTACCACAATTTTTATTTCTGATCACAAAATATTTTTTCAAAAATCCTGCACATTATGTTTATTTACATTTTTCAATTTTGTACGGAATCGGAGAAATCCTAAGCTAAGTTGTGTTGAAATTAGTTACATTTGTGTGTTTTTAAAGTACGACCTTGCTGGCTACATGCGTTTAAGCACAAGGTATCGGGTCGCCACTTTCCCGAACGCATGGTTTAGGGAGGCGATGGCTGAGATACGCGTCATGCTCGGAACGGAGGCTGTTTGTGGGGTCGGTAGGATGTTAACGTTGGCAATGGCATCAATTTTTTCTATAAAAAAAAGGCTGTTTCTGCGTTTTTTTAAAAAACACGTTTGTTGTATGGGAGCCCCCCTTAAATATTTATTTTATTCTGTTTTTAGTATTTGTTGTTATAGCGGCAACAAAAATACATCATCTGTAAAAATTTCAACTGTCTAGCTATCAAGGTTCATGAGATACAGCCTGGTGACAGACAGACAGACGGACAGCGGAGTCTTAGTAATAGGGTCCCGTTTTTACCCTTTGGGTACGGAACCCTAAAAACTAGCTTTTTATGGACCTCACTGCAGTCCAGTGGGCAAGTTTATTGATATTTTTCTTTCAGGAATAATAGTACTTAATTATAATATACTGACTAAGTTTCATGCAAAAATATCAAATATATTAAGATAGATAGGTATAAGTAGTCTAGTTCAGAGATCGGGCCGCCATACCTTTAATGACGTCTTAACTGGAAAATGGACCAGGTGGAGGATTTCCACCCGAGTTTAAAACACTTACTAGGACACTACTCAACATTCCGGGAACTAAACGATTTCTACATATATTAATGCATGAAGTACTAGGTAGGTAAGTAGGAACGACAGTAAAAATTTGTTTGTCAATTTCTGTTTTTTAGCGTCAAAAATCTCGACATATTATACTTTTCACCTTTCCATTTGAAAACTACAATGACTCTATCAACTTAAACAGGTACAACTATAGCACAAACATCAATAACCGCATTGTCAGTTAATCACGTCAGTGCTAAGGCAGTTGCGGAGTAAATACTGATCTAATTTAATTACGCGCAGCGCGTTAGGTACAAGGAGGGTTATAGATTCCATGTTGTTTGAAATAACGTTTCGGGAGCGTCGTATTGTCACATCCATTAAGCCGGGGAAGGCGGAGCCAGCCACGCCCCCGGCCGCGCGGCCGCCCCGCCGACCCTCGCGACATCGCGCCGGTTTACTCGCAATCGCATCTCGCACACGTCTCTCGGTCTCGACTCAGCGGGAGCATTCCGTAAACCACACGCGGATTAATCATCGAGTGGTGTTTCCTGTGTTTACTTCGAAATAAGTGCGATGTTAGATCGGTTGTGCGATGTTGAGTGAGTGTGGGGCGGCGCGCGAGGCGAGCATGGGCGGGCCGGGCGGCGGCTGGGCGCGCGAGGCCCCCGCGCTGCTGAGCACGGCGCTGCTGCTGGGCGGCGCGCTGCCGGAGCGGCCGCAGGCGCCGCTCTTCACCATCGACAGCATCCTGGCGCCGCGCCCGCAGCCCATCCCGCCGCTGCAGCTGCATCACCTCCACTCCATCCACCGCGCCCATGATCTCTTTGGTACGTCCGCACAGACAGATCCCTCTCTTGGTCGCGTTGTGAGCATAGGTCTCGCTAAGGACCGGTGATGGGATGTGCGAGGCGTCGGGTGGCACGATTCACGGGCAAAATTATTATGGCGATATATGAAAGCGTTTATGGAGAAGTGCTAAGGTGCTTTTCCACCGGCGAGGTGAGGCGAGACGAGGCGGCGTGTGAATTTTAAGTTGTAACAATAAAAGCATTTGCACCGACATGCGCGAGGAGGGAATTGACATTTTTCAATGGAAATTTAAATTCTCGTCTCGCCTCGTCTACCCTCACCTCGCCGTTGGAAAAGCACCTTAGCACTTCTCCATTAACGCTCTCATATCATATAACGTCATAATAATATGTTTGATTTGCCCGCGTATAGCTCAGCTCGACGCCTCGGACAACGCGTCGCCGGTCGCCGGTCACTGAGCGAGCCCTAAGGCCGTAGCACACTGCTACGAAACTGCATTGCGATTAAGTTCAATTTTGATTTAGTTTCGGTCCGATTCCGTTTCGGTTTGGCCAGTGTGCATGAGTGTTAATATTTTGTCAACAGAGACAGTCATTAAAAAAAAGTTTATAATGAGCAATTCTACACCCGTTTCGAGGACTTTATACCTAGGTACTAGGAAAACACCTAAAAAATAAGCTGGATTATAGTCTTATTGGATCTTATCTACTTGGATTTTTATTCAAAAAAACATTCAATAAAAAATCTACCTATCTACGTTACACTGCCAATTTAAAAGCTTTTAATTATTATGACAATATTTTTGCCGACAGCATTTTTTTGTTGTACTTACCTATAGTCGATTCAATCAATTGAATTGTAATAAATAATAGTACGGTGGTTGTAAGTTCTACAGCGAAGATTCTTTCACTGTCTTCCGGCTCCATCCGGACCTAAGTCCTGAGTCCCGGTGGTGGGAGCCTGCCGTTTGGCAAAAATATGTTTGCCAAATGCACCATTTCCCAACTTTTTCATTTGCCAACCCGATGCTATATATTTTTTTCAGGATTTATTTCAGTACGATCGTGTAGAACCCTATAGGTAAGGTTAGGTTAGTTTTTATAAACTCCTGAAATATTTACGGTTACAGGAAACAAAGCGGGTTGGCAAAACGGGTTGGCGGGTTCGCCGAAACAAAGGTAACCCCCCGGTGGTGTCTAAACATCATAATAATTACCTATTCGTTTATTAAAATGCAAACTTTCGTAGGTGACGAAAACTTAAACCGATTTTTTTTTTATTAGCCTTACAATACCTATGTGAGTAACTCACCTACTTAATACCTAAATTGCGAGGCAATTTTATTAATCAGTTGCCGGTTTTTTGACACAACTGTGTATCAAGAGCAATTAATGCGCTGCCAACAAACTGTTATACAGTTTGGCAGTATACTATCATATGTAAACATAAATGTGTCTTTCATGAAAAAAAAAACCATGTATGAACCCACAAAAATGTGCACTAAAATTTAAAAAATAGACTTTATAGTAAACTCTATAACCTAAGGCTTTAGTTTTGGCTTTGTTTTTTATAGTTATTAATGTTATTATAAGTACCTACGTGCCGAGAACGCATAAAAGCGTTCTCTTGGCGTTCTTTGTACCGTTACTTGTACCAACCTAGGTACTAAAATCAATAATGTCCGGGGATGAAAAATGTCCTTACATTATGTTGATATTTTACTATGTAAGTACCTACTGCTTGTGCGTTTTTTTTCCGGTTTTTACCTTTTAGAACGCGTATTCCTTTTACCTATTTTTGTTACGGTTTTATAATACTAGAAATCTTAACCTACATATTTTTCAATTTTTTTTCAATACCTTAGGTCCCTTTAAACTAATATAATCGAAAAAAACGGCTAATAAAAAACTTCTTGACTCTACCGTGACTCTACCACGGACCAATTTAAGTAGGTAGATCTAAGCGTTAATAATAATTAATAACGTTCAATTAAGGTTGAAAATTGTTATATTTACACTGTAAGATAATACGGATGATAATACAAGAAAAACAAATATGCTTGAAGAATTAAAAATCGGCGGAAAAATCACGTTTGTTGTATGGGCTCCCATACAACAAACGTTAAAAAAATATTAAAAAAAATATTTTATTCAGTTTTTAGTTTTTGTTGTTATAGCGGCAACAAAAATACATCTTCTGTGAAAATTTCAACTGTCTAGCTATCACGGTTCGTGAGATACAGCCTGGTGACAGACAGACAGACAGACAGACGGACCAGCGGAGTCTTAGTAATCTTTGGGTACGGAACCCTAAAAAGGGAGCCCAAAAATGAGAAATAACAAAAAAAATAATTAATGGCCAATCCCTCATAACATAAACCATACGGTTATCTTATAGAATTTGTCTTACACCGGAACACAACAATGCAAACTATGTGCTTGCATTGTGTGCATATCCTTTGCTAAAAAACATTACACAAACTGATTCATTTCACAAACATATCATTTTGCAAAATCCTTTTTTTTCCGAAACTGTAAATATTTCAGGATTTTATAAGACTCACCTAACCTAACCTATAGGGTTCTACAAGATGGTCCTGAAATAAATCCTTAGCAAATGATTGGGTACAGCATAAGGTCCTACTTCCACCACACCTTATTATGCCAATGTCAATTCAGACACTAACTAAGGTAAAAGTACCGTTTGTGGCCACTGTACCCTTTTTGGCCATGTAAGGTTGAAATTAGAATCAAAAATACTGTAAAATTAATAATCAATATTGATTAATAGTTAAGACTGAAGATTAATATAAAGATAAAATATAAAAATATGTTTGTGATTTCATAATGCTTTAAATATTAGTTAAAATGTAGAGTGGCCAAAAACGGTGTAAAGATGGCCAAATCCGGTACTTCTACCCTACTTAATACATTCAATGAACGCGAACAACTAGATCCAGTGATCCATCTACCGTGTAATATCATTCATGAATAATGTGTATTCTAATAAATAACTAATTCATTTTGAGCTATTAAACATTATGACTATTTTTTTTTTATGCCTGAGGTAGGTAGCTATACGTGAAATCGAATATCATTTACACTTAGGTGACTACTCTGGACCGAGAGACTTGAATATTGCATGTGATAAAGTGTTTCGGAGGGTTGACGACGATGATTTCTTGGTTACTGTCGCCAGTAATAATATATTATCCACTATTGCGTTTAAAAAATATCTGACTAATCGCCTTACTTATTTAAAAAAAAACTTTATTTTGAATTAGAGATACATTGGAAATAATAATAAGAAGCGTGATGGTACCAGTAGGTAATGGACAAAGACCTATGGTGGACCCTTGGTTCTTATTTAAAAAGAAAAGGTATTTTTGAATTAAGAGTTAAGCGTGAATTAGTGGTGCCCGTCAGCTTAAACTGTCAAACACTGGTGCAATCACCCTATGCTAAATCGTTCACGGTAAACTGAGTGTGACTGAGTCCTATTGCTGCACTGTGCTTTATGTTAATTCGTTGAAAGAAAGGTTAGAAAGTTGTGAATCGGCCGAATGAGTCTTGATCCTTAATACAATTTAATTGAACTTAAGTAATTATAGATTATAATAGTCGCTATGGTGTTTTCATTCCTCTACCCCGGTGCTGAATCTATCCTTGTAATTATTGAAGATTTATTCTGTTCTCTCATGTATGTATTATAGTCACTTTAAGACCTTAACATCATACAAATAGAGTCGAAAAGTAGTAAAGGAGCTTCTTGATAAACTATACCTATACTGTCTAGTTATTATTTTACTACCTATATTTTTTCCCTAGAGTGCTTTGAAGGTTCATAAAAATTTAATCTACAAGCTTAGGTCAGTAATGCATAATTTACCTAACCTAACCTAACCTAAAAAATTGTCCGAGGATAATTATACTCAAAATAAAAGGGGGTAAAAGTGTTGTCATTTGTAAAGGTCACACATTTTTAAGGTGAACGACCATTCGTAAAAGTGATATATGTATTATGATAGATCTTATGAAAATAAACATATTTTGCTATGAAATGAAAAATAAAAGATCTAATAAGTAACAAAATATTCATAGGGGAAGCGGGGCAGTTTGATGCACGGGGCACAATAATACACCAGTACTATTTCGTTAAAAACGAATGGTAGTTATATCGAACTATCACTAAAACATGACTATACATGAGCGGGCTTGACAGCTGTGTCAGCTGTAAACGCATCACTAGGTTGTTGTTGTTTAGCATTTCACAAGTAAAAAAGTCTTTTTGGTGTAGCTTACTAAAAATATTGTCCTTATGTAATAATAATAATAATAATAATAATAAATTTGTTTATTAAAGGCAAAAAACCCATACAATATTACAATATTTAAATAATTACATTAAATTTAATTTAATTAATTAACAAAAAAAAAAAAGTTAATTGTTGCAGTGTTTATCTGTTTATTGGATATTTGAAATTCCCAATATTAAGTTATTTTATTTGGTTGTCAGGATTGCATGTTTAACTTTTCTAAAGTACACTGGTTTTATTAATATTCAAATATTTTTCGAATATGACCGTTGGGGCACTTCGATACACAAAGGTACGGGGCAAGGCTAGTTCGGTAGGTCTAGGGGTGGGCTATCTCCGGTGTCAGGGTTACGTGTCAATTATGGGACACCCTGTATATGGACGATACTATTACGCAGAGATACATTGAGATATTAACGTCCACTCACTGACTGATTAAAAACCTAGATTATATCGAAAGACTTACAAACATTAAAAAAATCTGCTGACAAGTCGCAACTAATCATATGTTGTTGTTAACCCGCTGTGTAAACTTGCATCACAGGCGTAAGTCAAATATGGTAGAACGTAGGTTTCGATGATTTCATCGGCATTTGTTTATACATTGTAAAATTCATCTCAGATAGCACCCAACAACTATTACCTTATATCTGTGGTTTTTGGAGATAGTTTTTCGTGTTGGTTTTCGTAGTAGGTGCTTTGCTATCGTTTTACGGAATATACAGGGTGTCCCATAACTTGGCGTGAATACTAAATACTACGGCATAAAAAATAACATATTTTATACTGGTCAAGAATACATTTTCAAGTTTGTAATAAGTAACTTAGTTTAGAAGTTATTAAGGTTTTAAAGATAGTGTTAACGAACCTACCTTGCGGGAATGATAATGTCATGACAGCGAAACTCAGGTGATTCGCGAAATTATCAGTGAAACTCAAATAATATCTTGGAGTGGTGGTGTAATGTGTTAGAGTGGTGTCTAAGAGGAAGGAGCGATCGATCATCATTCGGTTGCTGCTAGATGAGTGCGTTGTTGGCGAGAATGAAGAGTAAAAGTGCGTGACCAAATTGCCAGAAGTACTGTTTTTTTTACCTTCAGGATTTAATTTGGGAATGTGGAAATAGTATATATCAGTTTATTTTGTATTACTTACTATTTAATAATATTGTAAAGTTTTTTTTTATAACTAGAATAGACAATATAATATTTACACTCTATATCTAGTAAATACAGGGTGGCGTTGTTCCGTCGTAAAACGATACATAACAAATTTGCCGTATCTACACAAAGTAATTTTCATGCAACAATTGCCAAAACAAAATGGCGGCAAAAAAAAGTTGTGTACCTCCAAGTTGGCCACCCTGTATTTTACACGATACGTATACGTTATATTAAATATTTAGAACTGATACTTGCTAAGTTAAAAATTCAGTAGGTAGCAAGTTAACGAGGAACCAAAATAATCCTTTAAACGAGAGTAAACTCCTTCAGGAAAAGTTGACAATACTATAACATGTCAAAAGCAATATGGTTATGGTTTTAACAAGTGGAATAGACCCCTGGTATATTTTTAAAAAGGTCACCCATCATTTTATCGAATTTTACTTCATCGATTGTATCATTTCATCGAATTCCATTTTATTGAACGCTATTTTCTGCTGAAGCCATGATATTTTCAGGATATGTTAAACATTAATTACATAGGTTAGGTTAGGTTAGACTTGTAACTACCAAAAAAACATTCATGCGGCGAGAAATGCCTTTCGATGAAATGAAAATTTTGCGAAACGGTACATTTGTTGAATGATGATTCGATAAAATAATAGGTACCCTTTTAAAAACTCTATTTCATAATACTTGGTGTCCTTCGTTTGGGTCGCAATCCTTCTCTCGGCGAAGCTAACAATCCTGTTTAGGTACCAAAGTTTCTCCTTTTTAACAGACTTCAAAAAAGGAGAAGGTTCTACGTTCAACCGTTTGTATTTTTTTTAATTTAACCGATTTATCCGTCAATTGTGAATCGATTTTGAAATATATATTTTTGTTTGATGTACTTCCGAAGTGGTCTCGTTGTAACCAAAGAGAAGTGAGACTAATAAATGTTTTCAAATAATAACTTAATTTTAAAATGGTATAGGTATCTGGCTCAGTCCAACTGAAGCCGGCGTCCCACGATATTTTTAGCCAAAAACCGACTTCAATTTGACTGACCTACCATTATAAAAGAATTTAAAAAAAATTGCGTTTTTTATGGCGATTTTTGGTCTTTATAACATTTATTTTTCACATGCTTTTTTTGGGTTAGATAAATATCGGGTCTAGCGGTGTAGATCTCTATATTCTCAACTATGGTAGCTATATTCGATACACAACACAAGGATTATTTGGGCAGAACAAATTGGTTGAATGCATGTCACGGACGTCACCGTATACGAAATTTGATTCTGAGAATTGCGAGAGTAAAATAAAATAACACGTATATTTTAGTGCAATGTAAATAGTACTTAGAATTTGACACTGACAATATTTTTGTATTTACTTCTTTAATATATAAGAAACCTCTACGTACTCTAGTACGAAAAGAGAGAAAATTCACATAGAGAAAATTCACATATTACCACTACATATATGTACTGTTTTGTGTTGGTAAATAAAAAATCATTTATTTATTTCATTTCACTTGGTGTTGTCGTTTATTCATACATGCTTACGTACACGTTACACACACACGTATACGTGAATCGCACACATACATGCAAATGTATCCTTTAACAGATCCTTTACAATAGTTGAATAAGCGAGGTCTTCGGTGAGCCGCGAAGAGACCGGCACGCCGCCGCCGCCCGCGGCACCCGGCGCCCTGCTCCCAGGGGCTGCTTATCTCAATTAAAGTATTCTTTCACTTCGGCAGGAAGTATTTGTTTTAAATTTCCAAATATCCTCAGGCCGAAGGATAAGGGCTGATTATGTTAAAGAATCAAAACAAAGAAACGAGTTTAACATTAGGTGTCTACAGAACAAAGCACGTCTTGTCACTTTTTTAATCCATTAAGGGCTAGTTAGAAGATATAAGTTCGTTTATACAGTCAGCGCCCAAAGTAGCTGATCACTTTTGTTCTGTATTGCGTTAGCACATTTGACAATCTTGTAAAGCGACAAGGTACAAAACTTTTTTCTACTTTTCACGCTGATTATACTCTTCATCCTTCTTTTATCTTCATTGTACTGTATTCGTCTTTTTTTTTGTGCAAAAAAGTATTAACAGCATACCTGCTTAGGTACGTACTTACAACTCAGGGTACTGGGTGACTGACTGATTGACTGGCTGTCTGTCATTGAGGATCCTTAAACAGTTTTTTAATCAAATTTAAAAATAAAAAAAACAAGTTATTTATACATACCATTTATACGGTTTCGTACCCAAAGGGTGCCATCGGGACCCTATTACGCCGCTCAGTTGTCCTTCTGTCTGTGTGTCAACGGGCTGTATAGCATGAACCGTAATAGCTAGACACTTGAACATCACAGATTGTGTGTTACTATTTGTCGCTATAACAACAAGTTATTATAAAAATAAAATAAAGTTAAAATTAAAGGGGGTTCCCATACAAGATACATGTTTTTTTCGGCATGGTTCCCTTTGTGTGCAAGTCCGTGTCGCTCTTGGGCGATTTTATTTATTTCTCATATAGTTACCAAAGATGTGACACTTTGCAAAACATTAATCTCAACCAAATTAATTTAGAAAAAATATGAATAACTGTCGAATGTCATTTTTTTTTAAATCTAAAATTTGAATTTGGACTAAAATGGTTTTTGAATCGCCGTCCATTGCAAAATTATGGCGCGTTCCAATTGTTTGGAAACATTAAAGGTCATGTCAGATCGATTTTACTACAAAGCCGACATTCACCTTTTACGCGTAAGTAGCATTTTTAAGCTTCTTACACCCTCGATACTTTTAAAATCGATACGACTTAGCGCTGGCGAGGAACATCGCATCGCCTTAGAAACACGCCGGCGGCCTTAAAAGCTTTCATCGCACAAGGAAACCGTAATACCATAACTTACTGAATACTTATGCAAAAATATTCATTTTTTATTTGTTGCGGTATTTTTAGCGGTGCGGAGTGCGGGCCCGGGGCCGCTCTGCATATTTCCGCACCGACTATTCCGATACATAATACAGCTGAATGACGGCTCGGATTAAAAAAAAACCCACAAATCTTTATTGATTACGTTGACGACCAGCGCAATGAGGGGCTGAGACACGGAATAGAAAAAACAGTGGAAGTGGCATGAGCTTCGCTTAGTATCAGACCTTAGAGCTTATTGACTAACGCACTCGCAATCACGATCGTTTTCATGAAAATCGAAGGCTTGTCTGCATACAAAATGAAAACAATTGCTTCACTTCGAAGTCGGTTGCGGTTGCGAGTGCGTTAGACAATAAGCCCTCAGTTGTCGCCAAAAACAACACGCCACCATGGAAAATGTTTTTGGTGCGGCTATCGTTTTCACACTCCAAAATAGCACAATAAGGCATGCTTCTGGATTTATTTCCTATTTTAGAAATATCGAAATATCGAAATAAGCGATCGCGGCATAAGTATGGTAGGTTATGCGGAACTCCGCATAACTATGCCACACGTTACACGACCACTCGACACTTCTACTGTTTTTTCTGTTCTGTGGGCCGAGATTACGCTCGAAGTTCAACGCAGTTTAATTTATTTATTTCGTTAAAAGAAACCATATTAGAGAAGCTTTGGAGCTTTCCAATTAATAAGCATTTTTCGACTTCAATAGACATCGCCGGGGGAAGAAACAAACAAATAAAACTGTTTCGCGTTTGTAATGTCAGTAGGTAAGGATTTCAAGAGAGATTCTTTACGATTACGAAAACAATATTTAAACCAGGGAATGACACAATCACGGGATCCACTTATTATTGTTATACCCAACAGGCAAAAGACGAGAAGATTTTTAATTAAGTAACTTCCCGATAGGAGGTAGGAACTAAAATTAAAAAAACTGGCAAATTGCGTGTCGGACTCGCGCACGAAGGGTGCCGTACCATTATCTATACATCATTAGCAAAAAACGGCAGAAAAGGCACGTTTGTTGTATGGGAGCCCAACTTTTTTATTTTTAAATTATCTATTTATTTTTTAAGTGAATATATACAACTAAATATTCTGTGAATATTTCAAGCGTCTACTTGTTGCCGTTATTAATATCGAGCAAAAAACGGTAAAAAAAACACGTTTATTGTATAGGCCCCCCTTAAATATTTATTTTATTCTGTTTTTAGTATTTGTTGTCATAGCGGCAACAAAAATACATCATCTGTGAAAATTTCAACTGTCTAGCTATCACAGTTCATGACAGACAGACGGACAGACAGACAGCGGAGTCTTATTAATGGGGTCCCGTTTTTACCCTTTAGGTACGGAACCCTAAAAACCGGCGTTTTGTGGGTCGAACTGGCACATGAAGGGTTCCGTTACCATTCTTGCGGGCCCCCTTTCATTTTTAATTTAATTTTTTTTGTTGTTGTTGTAATTGCGGCAATCAACAAGTAATATTGCTACATACACATACATTAAATCACGCCTGTTTCCCAGAGGGGTGGGCAGAGACCACTTCTTTCCACCTGCTACGATCTTGACAAATCTTTTTCGCTTCTTCCACATTCATACATCGAATCATGCACGCAAGTCGGTTTTGGGTACTTAAAATTCGGCCCTTTTTCCATTATTTCTCCGATTGGATTCGAAAAAGTACGCCTAGGGCGGCCCCTTCCGACCCTACCACTCACTTTCGCTTTGTATATCTCTTTCGTCAATCTTCTTTCATCCAAACTTTCCAAATGACCGAACCATCGAAGCATGCCCTTTTCAATCTTAGTCACTACATCTTCTTTTAGTCCACATTTCTCTCTGACTTCTTCATTCCTTACTCTATCAGTCAGTTTCACACCACACATACTACGCAAAGAGCGCATTTATACGACTTTCATGCTTGTTCTGCCACACCTAACATTCACTACCAAGTTACCAAGTAATATTACTACTTTTTGGAAATATATCTCTCTCTACATATGGTTCAAGAAATACAGCTATCGTTAAGGTAGACCTAACTTTTTTTGAAATAGTAACATGTAGGTACCTAGTGTATCTGTGTGCGTGCGGTAATTCGTGTATAACGAACGAAAGTGCCGACCTTGCGTGCTTCACACCTTTTTAGTGCAACGTTACGTCCGTATTTTTTTTAGGTCCGTGGTAGGTACGACATGTCGTATTCTGCACTCTTAAATAAAAAGGACGCATTCGCAATTTGAAAGTAAATTGACCCCGTCCAACTTAAGAAATAAGGTCACTAATTCATACGCGACTCTATGAGACATACGCCCTTTTTTGTAAGGACGGCAGTATTTATCGTGTAGTTTGCGCAGGAGTGGGCGGCATGGGCGGCGGCGGCGCGGGCGGCTACGGGCTGTACGGCGGGTACGCGGCGGCGGCGCTCGCGGGGCTCGCGGGCCCGCCGCCCAAGCGCAAGCGCCGGCACCGCACCATCTTCACGGAGGAGCAGCTCGAGCAGCTGGAGAGCACCTTCGACAAGACCCACTACCCCGACGTGGTGCTGCGCGAGCAACTCGCGTTGCGCGTCGACCTCAAGGAGGAGCGCGTCGAGGTCAGGATTTTTTTTGGGTTCTCTTGTTACAATAGTTAAGGTAGAATATTTTTTTTACTCACGTGAGTAGTTTTTGATTTTCTTACAGTAGGTAGTCGTGAAGAGCCCTATGTCTGCCTTGGCAGAAAGTGCAATGGACTCTAATTGTCTAGAGTGCTTTTAGTATTGTTAGGCGATGGGCTTGCAACTAATATAAGTACACTGGTATGTGCAAAATGTGGTTACAGAATTAACAACTTTTTAGAGTTGGTAATTCTATAGCTCTGCCTACCCCACTTTGGGAATGAAAGCGTGAAGGTATGTCATGTAAAACAGCGTTGCAAACTCTTCGTACAAGTTATGAAATTTAGTGCGAGAGTCAAGTTCCCGCGACAAATTGTTCATGAAATCCGCAGAATCCAAAGAAGTCGGACTAAGGGGTGTGATTCTCTCAACAACGACGAACGGACGGACGAACGAGTGAATGTCCAAGCGGCGAGTTTAAGAAGGACTACTTCTTCGTCTGAGCGAACAAAACACATTTTAGCGCGTGTATTCAATTTCGCAGCTTGGCTTCTCGAACGTATAAGGCTGCCTAATTGAGAATACACGCGCGAAAGAGTGTTTTGTTCGCTCGGACGGGACTACTTAAACTCGCCGCTGCGCTTTCGCTCGTTCGTTCGACCGACCGCCGTTTTTAAGAGAATTACACCCCGTATAGGTACTACTTAAGCCAAAAACAATTTAAAAAACAAAATTGTGTCTTCTTATCACCGTCTTCTTCCAGTCACATTAAACACATGTTTATTTTAAAACACAATGCATTAGTAGATTAACATTGGTGCGTAGCTGGTCGTGTTTGTTTAGTTCGCGCCAGGAGATTACCGGCGCGTAACGTTTAACGTAACGTAACGTAGCAAGGACCAGTCAACAACGCTGACGGGACACTTTTCGAGTGCCACCGAGAAATTTTAAGTGTCACCGAGACGGTGGGTGGCCCGGACGAGAAAACTGTTAACAGCAGCGTTTTTAACGGCATTTTATCATGCGGCGTCATATTATAATACTCATTTTAATATTCGACACTATCCCAATAACCTTGTGTTCGATCGTTTTCAATATTTCTGTTTTGTATAGATTTTCCAAGAAAGGTAGTAAAATCTAGCTCAGGGGTTCCCAAACTTTTTTTCTCCTAGACCACTTTCAAAAGTTAATAACTAGTTCTGGTAGACACCACATTTCTACCATATTCCCAAAACTTGTCAAAAAATGTGAAGATTACGTAGACCCCGTCGAGTCTCCTGTGGACCCCTGGGGGTCCACCTGGACCACTTTGGGAACCCCTGATCTAGCTGAATTTTAAGTTCGGATAAGTAAGTTTTGGTCTGATTTTTCTATTTAACTTAGAAGCTTAGAAGGTACTCAAATTCGAAAAACGTCTCTTGAATGAATTTGAAAAAAAAATGGTAATGTGCAAGTCAACGCCACATGGTCTTTTCTACGTCGCAGCTAGTGTTAGACTCAATAAAACAAAACGCGGTTTCAAACTAAATGACGTCATTCCGACAACTAGTCCAAAGCGGGCGTAACAAACACTGATAGTATTTTTTTTCTATAAATAATAATTTAAAAAAATAGTATGCGTTTGAGATAAACCTCTTTAAGCATGATTTTTTTTCAGAACTCCTTTAAAAAAGTTCCTGAAATAAATTAGCTCATTTCAGTTAAAGCACATCCACTGTTAGCGATTGTATTGAAAACTAAAGCGTTTCTAATTGCCATAGCAATCACATGACTGTTTAATAAATATTCTAAATATAAAAGAAGAAACTGACTGACATATCCACGCAAAACCCAAACCGCTGGGTCTCGTCTAGAGATTCCAAATTTGGCACTTAGGTCTAGGGGTGGGGCATGGGGGGGTAGGTGGATTTTGAAATTCATCCCCTAAGGGGTTAAAATAGGGGGAGTAGCAGGGAACTATTTCAACGCGTGCAAAGTCGCGGGCGTCCTCTAGTAAAACTACAAGAGGAGATCATAATAGGGAAAGTGACCAAAGATACAGCCTCAAACAAAAGACCGGACGGACTGACAAACGGATAGACGGATGGACGCTCGGCGTATTCTTTTAGGCGTAGTAATTAGGGTATCTTTGGCACCGTTTGGGTTTCCCTAATTAGGTTGACCTTTCCGCTAACGATGGACGACGAATGTCAAAGTGCGCTCTTTCCTCGGGGAACTCGGTGTAACTGGTAACTTCAGAGGTGTTAAATAATTAGGTATCTAACAGTGTAACGACTTGTTAAATAATTATCTAATTGTATATCGACAACACAACTAAAGCAAGCTTGTTTAAAAAAGCCTTGTTATACAGGGTGACTTAAAATTGGTAATAAAAAACACTTTATTGTGGCTCAGTTAATGATGAATGACATTAACTAAGATTTTAAAATTAGCCTTCTTCAACTATCGTTAATTTTCTATTAAAACTAATAATTAAAGTCCAAAAGTGTGGTTACCCTAAATTTAATACCTGTCACTCGATGTTACTAATCTAATTTTAACATAGTGGTAGGGTAACCGCACTGAGCTAAAAAAAATGGGTTAAATTAAAACTTAGACAAAAATACTTTAAATGAAATTAGCAGGGTAAGACTTAAGAGAGGGGTTTAGTTTAAGGAAAATGTGTGTAAAATATTGATTTTGTATTACCAAGTCACCCTGAGTACGAGTAGGTATAGGGTTAATTTATAAACGTGTTGCGCGTCAAAAGAGCGTTTGTAGAGTAAAGTACTCTACAAACGCTCTTTTGATCTACAAATACGATTTTTTTGTACAAAATAAAAACGCATGCGGTCAAATTGAATTCTTAGATTGGGCACCTACCTATTAGTTTATCGAAACACCTTTCAGCAAACATATCATTACGCAGAATTTTCATTTCATCGAAAAGCATTTCTCGCTGTAGGAGTTATTGTTTGGTAGTCACAAGTCTAACCTAACCTAACCAACGTAATTAATGTTTAGGATACCCTGAAAACATCATGGTTTCAGCAGAAAATAGCGTTCGATGAAATGAAATTCGATGAAAAGATATAATCGATGAAGTGAAATTCGATGGTGGGTTACCATACCAGTTAGATTGGATCGGTAGGTCAAATCGGGTGTAAAGCGCTTTATACATCGCTCTATGTTAAATTAAGCGGATCGCGTCTCCGTAATGAACCTTTTTAATTTCGCATGATTCCGTTAAAAGCTGGCAACGTCTCAAATTACTATAAAAATTTAGTATTGCGTTGGTATTTCTTAAATTACTTATTATCTTTAATTACTCACTAAACCATGATTTACAGCGTTTTACTAAATTTTGATGATTTTTCCAAACGTTGCCAGTTTGACAGAATCATACGGAGGACGTACGGTCCTTGCTAGAATCGCCCGTTTCTTACTCCAAGGGACAACCAAGCCTCGGGCACACGGAGGTTGTTGCCAAGACAAACACCAGAGTTGTTGGTTCGTAAAGTTATGTACCGTGGGAACTGGGAAGCCATCCGATAAGGTGGCAAATCAGCAATAAACAAAACAGAAGATTTTAGCTTTGAATATATTATAAGCGACTGATCAAGAGTTCTGTCCGCCCTATGCTAATTATGAGGTCTAGTTGAAATATGTAGGGATGCAATGATGCAAGATTAATAGCGCATGCGAATACACGATTTCAGCGCATTAGCCTAAGGGTTAATCAGGCAGGCCCTGTGTACCTTACAAACGATGAAAGCATGCACAAACTTTCTAGCCGCATGTTTCACTGTCGGTAAACTAAGTTAAAGACGTCAAGAATAGGTGGAGAAAGAGTGTCCGAGTGGTCTCGTTGATATAATTTGTGACTCGTGATGTTTAGCCCGCGTGTGGCGGGTGCTTGTAGAGTGTGTGCCGACCACTCCACGAGCCACCCAGGCCGTGCGGCCGTGTTTGCTCATCGCTGACCGTCATCTGCTAAAGCGAAATCACTGCAGCTTGGAGTTTGCATACGTGTTGGACAAATAGGTAACAATCGCATCTCAAATCGTGCACACGAACCGTGATGAGTGTGACAATTTGGTCCTGGATTATTGATGCTGGCTTTACCACTAGTTAAGTACCGACTTACACCCAAATACCGCAACTTATTGTACAATTTTCCTATACACATTTTTAACAGTGGGAATGAATAAAAAAGTTCTTATTATTTTTAGGGTTCCGTACCAAAATGGTAAAAAAGGAACCCTTATTAATCCAAGACTTCGTTGTCTGTTTGTCTGTCTGTCTGTCACAGCAGGTTTTCTCAACAACTATATAAATGCTATCAACTTGAAATTTGGCATAGTTGTACCTACAACTTGCTTGCCCGCGTCTGTTTTTAGTAAAATAATAATAATATAAATGATTAAAAAGGGGTCTAGAATGGGGGTCAAAAAATAAAAGTGGTTTGATTGGGATATCATTTGAAAGGGCTCAATCTGCACATTTCAAAACTATTTATATTTTATTTTTCTGAGATGTACTTTTTGATTTATAGCCAAAAATGTACAAAAAATGACGTTTCTCCCACTTAATTAATCAAAAAATCAGAAAAAATCCTAACGTAATTAATTTATATTTTATGGGAAAATAAAATGGAGTAAGTATTCATTATTTACAGTTTTTGAGAAATAACAAAAAACTTTGAAAATCTGTATTAAAATGTAGTCTAGGCAAACTGGACCTTATTACATAGAAAATAAAGTTCATAACAAGGTGAGTATTTTCTTAGGCGGTTACCAAGCATAATATATTATCTTAAATACGGAACCCTCGGTGCGCGAGTCCAACTCGCACTTGACCAGTTTTTAATAATGGTTAGCCTCGCTGCAATAGCCGATTTGGTACCTACATCCCGCATCTTTCTAACGTAAACAATAATAATTTAAATTTGAGTTTGACTAGGAAATTCATACTGTACCAAATCAAGGAGGTATATTTTACACATTTCAGTGTTTTTTTGTTAGGCATTTTTTTTAGCCTTTTTAGTGAGTAGGTATCTGTCATCTATGTTTTACTACATCAAGTACTAATAGCGTAATTCCCATTGCTTTTTACAAAATGTTGCTATCCACGACGCAGGACGGAAGTCTAGGTATTCAATATTTAAGTACTTAGTTCCACTTCAATGCTTCAATTTCGATGCGCAAAGTTGCTTGACACTGAAAGCCTTAATAAACTTATCGTCACCCTTTAGATAAAATACCTCTCACTGACAATTTCCAGTGGTTATCATATGCCCTTCATTATCAGTTCTATTATACCAGTTA
The DNA here is from genome assembly GCA_948252455.1 of Acleris cristana. Taxonomy (NCBI): domain Eukaryota; kingdom Metazoa; phylum Arthropoda; class Insecta; order Lepidoptera; family Tortricidae; genus Acleris; species Acleris cristana. The sequence continues at coordinate 3,058,890 of OX411781.1, read as the reverse complement.
TGTTTTAGGAACGTAAATTATTGTTATAATTAAAAATACCAGTCAAATGAGAATAATACCGGTCAAATGAGAATAATACCGGTCAAGTGAGAGTAATTACTGAATTTCACTTTTGAACTACGTCTTTCTGAAACCCAAATATTATCCGTAACTACACTCGAAAATCTAATTCAAGACTAAAATTCTAACCTCAACGGGCGCACATTCGAAGTGTTTACTGCATTTTGGTTTAAGTGTAGGTATTTTTATCAATATTCAATATTCATGTTTTTATGAAATAATGTTAAAATAACGAAATAATAAAGATGGGAACTGTCAAATTTTGGTCTTGAATTAGATTTTCGAGAATACGTAATAACGGAATATAATTGCTATTCCGTACCTAGATCATCTGTCACGTCACTGTCGCACACATGGGACATATTATCTTGCCTTCTTAGCTCTTTTAAGTTAACAGAGGCCGTAAATGCCTGTTCTGTACTTTTGCTTCTTTGCCAAATACCAACCGCAATAAAAAGTTTACCTTGCGACAACTTAATTATACCTTTTTCCAAAAACCGAAAGTGTTATTTTCTAGTAGGTTACATGTAGGTACCATACTACATTTAAAATATGAGATTTTTATGTTTTATAATTTCTGAAATGAAGTGGGAGTAAGGGTGCTTTTCTTTGCGTTTCAAGTTAATTACCGAAACATCTTAAACTTGTCATCGAATGTAAAAATATAAAAGAAATATGATTATCCTACATACTTAATAACTTGAAAGCTTTCAAATGAGACTCTCCCTAAATAAATATTTTTATACCTAATGATGTATGGAGCACTGAATACTACCTATTCCAAATGTTAGCTCGATAGCTATAGAATGAAAGATCAAAATCGAAGTGACTATGTATTTTGTTGTACTATTCACAATTTCAAATAGAATGTAGCCGACAAGTAAGACCCTGTATAAACATCTTATTCCTTCTGTTCTTGCGAGAAAAGTAAATTAGTTACACCACAGGCCTTGGTCGCATTCGGTCTATGTTAGTTAACTATATCAAACGGGCCTTTCTTTCATTTGAGCTTAAGGAACCATTTTTAATTCAGTCACGATGGCTCACATATTTTTCCAAACTCACTAATTTTAAAGTATACTTACTTATCTATGTAATGAGATGAGAATCAGTTCAATAATACAAGTAGAAGATGAATCATGAGACACAGCGTCTGACACTAACTAATGACCGCTAGCGTTATAATTGGGCCCTCGCCGCCGAATGTCATATACATATGTATATACCACCAGTCCGTAGGGGCAAGGCCACGCTATCATATGGTATAGGACCTTTTCGTTTCGTCACTCATATAAACAAATCAATTTACCATTATTGCTGCATAATGTACTTTTGAAGTTTGAGCATGGTCTAGTGTATTGTTAACCAAGGATGAAAGGCACTATTTCACTCGAGATATTTTCGCGCCTGAGCATAGCGACTACTACCTACTACTACTACTGCACAGGGCCTCTATTCAACACGGTAAAAACAATATCGTTTTTGATCTGTTATCGTATTGTCACCATTTTGATAAATCTTATTTTCTTGACAGTAATGGCGTCTGACGTTATAACAATACCATAACAGGTTAACTACGATATAGTGTTTGTGTAAGAGTTCATAAACGCAGCACGCTTGCTTGATAAACGTTGAAAAACCAGGTTTAATTTTTACATTTAACCTATTGGTCTGATCCGAACAGGAGACGATTTGCACCGGGCTGTTTATTCGATGAAAAGTATTTTATATCAAATTTAATACGCTAAATAATATGTGGCGATTTTTTTAATTTATTAAAGATAAACCTATAGTAAATAAAAAATAAAAAAAACTATAGGCTTCATCTTTCGATTGGTATGTAATTTGTCTATGAAACAACAATTTAAACAAGCAATTGGTTTTTTTTTAAACAAAGTTAATTTTTATTTTTTTTAATTTATTATATACTGGACGGAAATTTTTCAGCCTACCTATTCGCCATATATTACTTAGGATATTAAATTTGATATAAAATATTTTTTATCGAATAAACAGCCCGGTGCAAATCGTCTCCTATTCGGATCTCCTACTATATGAACATACCTTTTACTATTTAACGTTTATAAATTAAGCGGTTTATTAAATTAAAAGTCATATTATAATTTACGGGAAACCTGTAAGTAAAAATTAATCGAGTTACGCGAACTTGAAACGAAACGTGTTTTTTGATAAAGGCAACGGACGATTGTTGACTCGTTAAGTGTAAACTTTTTATTAAGGAGGCCATAGCAAGTCGGCGGAGTGCGGCTGCGAGGGAGGGAGAATAAAAAGGGAAGCAGGGTGGCGAGAAAATTAATCTGGGTTAATTAAATTTAATTTATTTATGCTGCCCGCGACGAGAGCGGGCTACGCCAATACGCTTAATGAGTGCCACTTCTACGGCTTGCGACGCTAAGGACTTTTACAAATTCTCAAACTTGTTTGGAAATTTTGCGCGGTTTTAATCTTTGACCTTGCCACTGTTTTTACAAAGAGCCTCTTTGTTACAATAACCGGATTTGTTGTTTTATGGCTTTCCTTCTCATGCTTGTAAAGTTTGAAACTTTGAATATAAGTTTAAAATGTTTACACCTGGTGACCATTTAGTACATCAAAATAAATTAAAGTAGGTATAATCAGGACAATGATTTAAGAAAAATGATTTACATACTTGACGCAAATCATGTTACTTACCTAACTTACTTCTGAGTTATAGAGGTTTTTAGACATATCCAAAAATGACATAAGTCAAGAACCTGACAGGAAGTGAGATATTCAATATGGCGGCCATTAACTGGAAGTCAACAAACTCCTTCTACCTTTGAACGTGATTTAAATTACACATCAAATTATATATTTTTAAATGAAAACCGCAGTCTCGAGTTTGTCATCGTAAGAGTTCCCTTACCATCAGAGGCCGGTTTCACGAAGCTACAAGTTACAAATTACAAGCGGAAGTCTCTTTCTAACTCCTTCTGCTAGAAAAAGAGTTCCGCTTGTAATTTGTAACTTGTAGCTTCGTGAAACGGGCCTCAGGTAGCCGTGGGTTTCTAAACTTGTTCCATCGTTCAATTGGTTTTAATTTTCATTGGTTACATCATTTACCAACCGTATATTTTACATATTATGTATATACCTAATCCAGGAACGAGCCGTAAAAATCACAATTACTTCCTATCAGTGCCGAGATTCCCGCATGCTCGTTTGTCTCCCTCTCTTATTAAAAAATATATAAAAGGCAAACCTGACTTACTGACTTATATATCGACGCACAGCCGAAACTACTGTACCTAGAAACTTGAAATTTGGTACAGGGGTTCCTTTCATGATGTAAGTGAGCACTAAGAAAAGATTTTCCGAAAGTCGACCCCCAACGGGAAGAAATAGGGGGAGTAGCGGGAAACTAAGTCGAGGGCGTCCTCTAGTTAAAAATTATTAATTTTTTAAAAATAAAATTCGACAAAAGTAAACCCATACATTGTTTCTCAATTAAGTTTTTGATCTGTATGCTGACCACACGTAGCTTAACATTTGTCTTATATTATGTTGAACACTTATGTAGAACATAACTAAGTAATGTTTAAAAGTACATTTAGTAATATAGGAAACTTTAGGCCTTATTTAAGTAATTTGTTTAATGTAATTTTACTTTAGATGGCTGTTTGTTTTCTGAAGAAATTAAAAAAAAAAATGGTGTAACGAACTATTTGAGCACTTTGAATGTTACCTTATATATGACGCTGACTGTACATGGAGTACTAGGAGTGCATGAGTATTGCGCACTGTCGATATGCGTTTGTTTTCGGCTGCGCACGGCGGAAAAATCGTCGAGCAATGGGCGGCGACGACGGCCCCTGCTATTTGCGCAGCGGCAATTGAAACTGCATTATTAAAGCGCTTTTGTTTAGGCGCCGCAACACTTCCCCAAAATCGAGTTACTGCAAACGGCTTTGTTTTTCCTCTGAATTCTAAAATGTATGTTTTGTTTCCGTCTCAACAGGCAGAAGTAAATATGGGACGGGCTAAATAAAACAAAAGAAGACCTTGATGCTTCATGCCTGTAACCTGGGCCGAGATTCTAGGCGATAAAAACCATATCGTCTTTGACCTGAGGGCTTATTGTCTAACGCCTCTAAGTCTAACGCACTCGCAATCGCAACCGGCTTCAAAGTTGAGCAATTGTTTTCATTTTGTATGCAGACAAGCCTTCGATTTTCAAAATGAAAACGATTGTTATTGCAAGTGCATTAGACAATAAGCTCTCTGTTATGGTATTGTTTTTAACTCGCCCGCCATTACTGTCAAGTAAATAAGAGCTAAGTATCAAAACGTTGACAATACGATACAAAAAGTCAAAGATCAGAGATGAGGTTTTTATCGCCTAGGATCTCGGCCCAAAACACTTACAATCTTGGAAGACGCAACCCAAGCATTTTTTAGTGTATTTAATAAAAATGGGCATCGCAAAACCGCGTTCCATTCGACTCTAATTCAACTTTTAACAATTGAACGCGAACCCGCGGGCCACTTGATGTATATTTAAGAAAATTGTGTCAATATTTTCCATCGGGAACGGCGGCTGAGTAAACTGTAAAGACACAGGAGAGGGTTTTATTGGTGGAATCCTATTGTGGTGGCGCCGCTTCAACTCGTTACACAAATCAATTATTAACGCGATGTGTAATCTTGTCGTCGCCGCCGGCAGCCTCAGGCCGCGCTTGTCTCAAACCCTCAACCACAGAACAGAAAAAACAGTAGAAGTGTCAAGTGGGCGTGTAACGTGTGGCATAGTTATGCGGAGTTCCGCTTAACCTACCATACTTTTGCCGCGATCGTTAATTTCGATATTTCGATATTTCGATGTTTCTAAAATATGTAATAAATCCAAAAGCATGCCTTATTGTGCTATTTTGGAATGTAATAACGATAGCTGCACCAGAAACATTTTCCATGGTGGGTTGTTTTTATGATAGTTTGAGTATTGGCGACAACAGGTCGGATACTAACAGAAGCTCATGCCACTTCCACTGTTTTTTCTATTCCGTGCCCTCACCGGAACGGAATTGACTTCGAATGAAGACATTATTAGCGACTATAGCTTCTGCCCGCGACTTCGTCCGCGTACATTTCGATCATCGTTATTTCCTCGAAAAAAATTAAATTTTCCAGAATAAAAAGTAACCTATGTGTGAATCCGGTGAATAAGTTATCTCCATTCCAAATTTCATCCGAATCCGTCCAGCCGTTGCAGTGTGAAGGAGTAACAAACTAATACACACACAAACTTTCGCAGTTATAATATTAGTATTAGGATGATTGGAATTAATTAAAAAAAAAAGATATTTTTTGTTTCGGTTTATTTTTAAGCATGCGTGAGATTATTGGGTTTATCCTAGTTTCACCGACACTCATTTCATAGAACACATCATTTCGCAGAATTTTTGTTTCATAGTAAGCAATTTTCTGCTGAACCCGTGTTGATTTCAGGTTATCTTGTGATGGTTACAAGGCTAACCTAACCTAACCTACGTGAATAAAAAGCTCAGATTCAAATTAAAATTCAAATAATTTATTTGTTGAACGTAGGTAAATCGTTTTACATTTTAGTAGGCATACAAATATCTTAAATGTTTAACATTCATCAATTCATTACGCTTGAACATTAATCTAAGTAGCCTTATCTCCAAAATAAAAAGTATTTAGATTTGGATTTACAGTTTTTAATTTCACATTAAAATTCAATCAAATGCCAGTATGATTTTATATACGGGAAGTAATTAAATGGTCAGCCGTTATTAAAATTGATCAGCAAAAAAAATCAGCAATTAATTCATTTGGGCAGCATAAAAAGATTTGGGTGGCAATAAATAAAAATCGGGCTACAACTCTTTGTTCAGCAAACAATTTATAAACGGGTAACATTTTAAACAATTTCGATCAGCTTTTTTTGTCATTTGTCTGCCTAATAAACAGTCGAGCTGCAAAATAATTATTTGGGCAGCAAGATTTTACAATTGGTCAGCAGAGAAAACATGTCTGTAAGCAGTTTAATTAAGAGGTATGCATATTAAAATAATGATCATCTATAATATAGAAGTGGATTGCGTTTAGTTTGAAAAGTCAGCAGTGTTTACAAGTTAAGTTTTGTCACACATTTTTCTATCACAATCACACCCTAGATTAACCAAAATTTGTATCATAAATATGAGGTAGGTTAGGTTAGGTTCGTTTTTATATCAGGCCCGGAGGGCCAGAACAACCCAGAAATAGGAGATCCGCGTGAGCGGAGCTCCGTCGACTCTGTTAAATTTATAAATTTGATGGTGGGTTTGGGATGTGTGTGTTGCCGGCATGGCAGTAAATTTGTTAATTACACCTTTGTGTACACAACTGTACCCAAAAGTGTATCTATTAGGAAACACTGCATTGGTATTTAAAAAGGGGATCTATAAGGAATAAAGGCGAACTTTTTTCAACGGTGTATCTGCGAGGAAAGTGTGCCCTAGAGGAATAATTCTATATAAATTGAATAATTTACAAAAAAAGAGAGTATATTTGAATGAACTTTGTAATAGTTGCGCCCATTTCGTTGATGACCAGTTTGATTTTATTGCTTCCTTTTTTCTGCTGGACAAAATGAATTATTTTGCTTACCTTCTGATTGCTTACCAAAATTTAATTATCTGTGGGTCGTTCAATGCAGCTCAAATATTTAATTTGCTGACCAAAATAATTTAGAGCAGCCCAATATGTCATTAATTGCTGACAGATTTATAAATGTTTGCTAACCATAAGTTGCTTACCAACTAGCTATTTTGGCTGACCAAATACATATTTCTGTTCACCAAAATGAGAATATTTTGCTGACCGGTTAATTGATACCCTTTATATACTATGCGTCGGAGTACGAGCGCCGTACTCCGCGTCTTCGTAGCAGTGCTACGAGCGTAGCCCTGCTACGTGGCTCTGTGCCGTCGGTATCGGTAACATAATTTACCGATAACGTGCCGAATACAAAACAAATTAATGGAAAATGGGACTTGCACGATTAGAATAAACTGGTAGACAACCGACTAGCGCCTCTATTCCAGGCGGTATAAACGATATCGTAGTTGACCTGTTAAGGTATTGTTATGACGTCAGCCGTCATTACAGTCAAGTAAATAAGAGCTAACAAAGCGGTGAAAATACGATAATAGATCAAAAACGATATTGTTTTTACTGTGTTGAATAGAGGCCCAGATCGGGGGCAAATCCAGCGGGGTGGCCAAGCCGCCTTTCGAATTAGGCCAACCCTAAATAACCTGTAATGAAACCCTGGGTCCGTCCCTGTTTTAGACTGTTTATTCAGATTTTTAGTCATTACTTTTTCCCTCCGCTTTACTGAGGTTAAGAGTACATACACTTGTGTACGAGACCGAGCGAGAGAGAAGTACAAACCTAAGGGTAGTTTTAAAAGACGCAGGTTGTAGAGCACTGAGTATCATATACCACATAATCTAAGCATTAAAACCAAGAATTATGAAAACGACATAATATCTGATAAAATAAAATTATCTTAAATAAAATTTAATGTACAATTAAAAAAGTCGCCTCAGTCTGTACGTATTACTAATTTGCGCTACATATACAGGGCGACTGCGGGGTCGTGAGCAACAAAGTAAACTAAAACTCACTGCACCATTAGAAACAACGCAATAGATTTAAAGACGTTAATATAAATTATTTGTTTATCATTTAAACAAACATTAAATAAAATCTATTTATTCAGTATCATGGCCAACCTACATCAATTCCTTACTTGTCAGATTGGACGATTTTCAAATAGGTTTTAACATAAAAATTTAAGGTGACCATACTTTTAGTATTAATAAGGAAAACTTTAATTGTTTCTCAAACCACTTTTCTAATAGAATCTCAATCATATACTGAGATGGTAAAACTAAGTTAGGATCACGACCCCACAGTAACCCTGTACAATTAAAACGTACCTACTCCAACTGACATCTTTACACTGTGTAGACTTGCGAAGTCGACTGATAAAATAAGTCGGATGAGTAACAAGAAAAGTGGGCGGGGCGGCCCGCCCAGCCTCCCCTGTCGCAGCCTCTCAGGACTTATCTCGTATCTATAAAACAGATGTGCCCGTGATGTGTTACTAAGTAATAAAGCGGAGCCATTTTGCCTTCTCCATGACAGAAGTAATAACTGGCTTTGAGCGGAGAGATCCGGTGCGATCAAAGCTCGCTCGTTACTCGCTCGTTACTTTCATCACGGCGGGCTCGGCTAATGCAATCATTTAGGTTATGGACGACAACGGGACGGTGTTCGTTAACGACCTTATTAGATTGCCCATGGAGTTCTTTTCTTATCTTTAAGGTGTACTTTCGAATTTTCTTGTTGCTCGGCTGCTCGCAGATTCGAATATCTCGAACCTATCTATGTGTATAAAAATGAATCCGTTTCCCTTGGTCACGCCATTTGAGAATGGCTCGACTGATTTGAATAATTTCTTCTTTGTCATCTTTGTAATTATTAAAAAAAAACTCCCTGGCGCCGGCTATGGGCAGCTTGTTTTAAATAAAGTTAAATGTGTTGTAGTTACGGTCTAGGTTCACTTTTTTTTAATTACCTTTTGTAAAAGAATAATATTATACATTATTTGAAACTAGCTCCTGTCCGCGAACTAGCTCTTTTGGTGCTCTTTTGGTGCGACAAAAGTGTTAATTCAGGGTACAAGCTATCTCCATTATAAATCTTCTTCTATCTTTTATTTAATTTTCCTCAATAACTCAAAGGTAAATTCTACAAAATTTATTTAATATAATACAATTGAAAGTTAAAACTAAACTCAAAGGTTAGCTTAAAGAGATGCATTAAATGGATCTTTAAACGTCCCTATTCGGTAAATATCGTTAACCTACCTAGACTACCTTTTGAGCGGAATTACACTAATAAACCACTTTACTTGAAATGAATACCTATATACATTGCCCCGAACCAATATGAACGTCATTCGCATTACGTTACATATAACAACAAGAAACTTAAAAGCATTATTAATTAAGTGAAGTAATGAATAAAGTAGTAATCGAGTTATTATTATTGTAACCGAGCCCGCGGCGGCGCCGAGAGTGGAGTATCACTCTATTATTTATGGACGCGTTCGATACGCAATACAAATTATTGTTGTCAAAGTATAACGTTTAGGGGAGCGCGTTGTTTGCCCTGCGACCCTCGGGCCGGCCCGGCCGAACGAATCGCTCCCTTATGTTTGGAGTATTAAGCCTCGATCTGGTATGAAATCGTCGAGATAAAATGCTTTTTTGAATTGTGCCAAATCCGAGGTACTATTATATCAGTTTTTAACAATTGAACTTCGATTCGGCCGCCGCTTCGAACGGAGATAGGCCGTTACGGCTACAGGAGCGTACGCGTGTTTGCGTGCGGTAATTGATACAAAGTGACAGACGCGGGGGTGTTTTGACATCGCGGAAAGAGATGGGTGTGATTTGAAGTGCCCTTTGTGGAATTATACTCACGAGTGGCGTCTTTAATATTGACTAATGCATTTCGCGCGGGATGGGGCGATGAAATGCGACAGGTGCGTGCGCTTTGACGGGATTCCGGATTTAAAAATACTAATTACTGCTGCCGCTGCAATCCCGTGATGGCAGAATAAGGTTTCATTGGAATAAATGTGGCTGTTGTTAAGTATTCTTGGGTGCAGCGGGTGTGGTAAATGTAAACGCAACTGATATTTGGGGTACGTTCATTGAAATCACCTGAGGGCTCTGCCAAGATGCACTACGCTAACTAGCGTTTCTATTCGATTCGCTTTCAAACCAATCGCGTCACTGGTAGATCACGTGACTTTTCGTTTCACGTCATCTACCAGTGACGCGATTGGTTTAAACACGAAACGAATAGAAACGATAGTTAGTGTAGTCCATCTTGTCTGGGTCCTCTGATATTGGGCTTTCGTCTTTCTTAGCCGTGTCTCATTTAGGATGAACCCAAACGAGCGTAATTTTTTGACTTGTGAGTCGCATATGTTCTGCGTAATTTCTGCTCATACAAAAGTGCAACTCATTAAGCGTCGCCGTGTGAACCAAACAGGAGTTTTGTATGAAACTGAATATACTTTGCAGAAACTAAGCGATTCCCAACTCAAAATATTACGCTTCTTTGGCTTCACCCTTAAGTATGCCTATTGGTTAGTGTTATCGCTATATTACACTTTAATAAAACCTTTAGACGCGGTTTTTTTTATAAGTAAGTACTAGAACGCTAGTTAAATCAGTAAAAATGAAAATTGGTTGAATCGTTTAAGTGTTTTATGTTACGAGTAGGGTTACCATTTAGGTAATAACATTTCGATAAAAGTCCGGACTTTTTAGTCACAAACTGGAAACATTATTCATTTATTTACAGTAGTATGGGCCATACCATAGGTACCATTGGTTTTTAGATAAGTACCTTGATGAGAAGTTGATAAAGATTAAAAACTTATTTGTTATTACTTAATATGTATAGTTTTATTACTCATATTCCATCTAATTAAATAAACCGGACAAATTAAAGACTAGAGTCTAAAAGTCCGGACAAGTCCGGTTTAATCCGGACGAATGGTAACCCTAGTCACGAGTGTCAGTTCTGAAAGTAAAGGTCAGCACTGTATGGGGAGTTTTTTAAAATCTATAAAATATTATTGCTTGGTAATACCTAATTTGTACCTATATACGCTTTTTTTAAACATTATTCAGTTGCGCATGTTGCGCTTTATTAAGTGTCCAATCATGGACGGTACTATGAAAACTAATTAAGTTGACAAAGATGGTAAGCGCCCCGCCTCCCGGGGCGAGCGGCGCGGGGCGCGGGGGGGGCGGGGGGCGCGGGGGCCGCTCTTGCGCCTTAACTTCCAGCTTACCTTATTATCTACTCACGGCTTCCTAAGCGACCGATTAGACTACTTAAATACACCATACTACTGTGCCTGACCTGACGGAACAGTTACAAATCATTCTAGATTTCCAATTCAATTCTTCAACGGCTATAAAGTACCTCGAATACGAAATTAAAAGGTTCCGTTACATATGCACTTATATTTCAAATCAAACATGTCTCGCAGTTGGTAAAACATTACTTAACATATTACATAAGCATTGTATAAAAGCTATCAGTTCCTTGCGTTTTTGAAAGCGGTTTTTTATTTTTTATTTGAAGTCGGTTATAAAGTCCCGCCCGCCGACGCTTAAATCGCATAGCTGCCAAATACTTTCCATACAAATTTTGCTCTGCACGGCTAGCACATGTCTTCGGCGACTTGTTTGTCGCTCGGATCTCCCATTCTATCTAATCTGTAATGATAGAGACGCACTGAGCGACAAGCGAGAAAATACTGTGCTGGGAGATAACGTTTCTCACACTCTAAATGATTATGAGATACTACATAGGTCTGTACGTTTCTGTTTTCTATTTTTTGTTTTTTTTTTAATTGGTTTCGTACTAAGAAATATATTCTTGGAAAGGAAGATGTACAGACATAGTTTTTCATAATATTTACTACATATACAAAAATTGTAAAACTCGGACAAGGTTTAAGTGGAGAGAAACGCGCGTCATTGCATTTTGTGTGGAAATTTTCGACCTCACAATCCTCTTAAGTAAATAAGAGCTATCGTGACGTTGAAAATACGATAACATATAAAAGGCAATATGGTTTTACCTAATAGAATAGAGGCCCTGACTGACTACATTTATAAAACGAAAACTAACCTAAAACAACACACAAAACGAAACAAAATACTACTTCAATCAAAGGTACTCGTTAATTCAATTAACTTTCAAAACGTTGAAGCCAAAAACAGTGAATGCAAATTAAATCGACATTAAAGTATCAAGGATCAAGCGGTCCATTAATAAATCAGTTCGCTAAAACCGTAATTGTAATCTCAAACAGGCGGAGGGAGCGTGTTTGTTCTAACAACATTATTACAATAAGTTCGGGCTCGGTTCGCCGCCGAGCAGCGGCTCGTTCGCACGCCGCGCCGCCCTGTGTTTACATTGCATTTATTTCTTACCTATCGCACGATAATGGCAGTGGTGCGTTTGATAGCCTCGCAGTGTTAAGGGACTGTCGACAAAATTTTAGGGTAATTTTTTGATAACTCACGCTTCTTTAAGTACAGTCACGAGATTTCATTTGGTACCCACCCTAGGTCCAAAGCACAGTCCAAAGTCAAACTGACATTCTACAACAATAAGGTTGAGTTTTCTAAAAGTTACAAATGACTTGACATCTCTAATTACATTGACGACTTCAAGCATATTTTTCTTGAAAGGGTCCCAAATTAACGCTCGTGACCGTACCTATATGATTTTTAACTGATACTCGTAAAGGAGCGTCCCCAGTCCCAACTGAGAGCATCGGCGTTGATTATTCGAGTGGTTTGGACGTTGAACCGCGCGTTAAAAAGCTTACACACCAATCGATGTTCGACGCCGAATGCTCATTTCATATGCGAATGCTCTCAGCCAGCGGGGACGCTCCTTTACAATAGCGGCCTTTACACGTAAAGTTCGGACCGCGGGAAACGCCACGCGCCGTTCCAATCTTCGTTCCGAACCGTACATTTTTTACTATTTTACTATTACAGTGGCATTTACACGTACGGTTCGGCAAAGATATCTTAGGAACAAAATTTTAACATCCTCGATTTACATTAGTTTTGTGCCTCATAAGGCCCTTGGCATTCATGCTCAGGCGAGTCTAACAACAAGGTTAAAGTGCACGTAGTTATGGACTATAATTAGTAACTTTTCCATTACGTCACGACAATTATTCATACATTTATATTCTGCCCTCATATGCCAATAAGCGGTATTCCACATTCAATAACCGAAGCAGTTTCAATCTTCTCTACTTAGTAATACTTATGGTTGCACTTTGTTACAGGAGTTTTGTCTGAGATGCCTCCATTTGTCTTGGCTTATAGCAGTATAGTTAATTGACGTGACGTATTGGAACATTTACCGTTGTTAATTATCGTCCTTAACTATGGTACCCGTTCAGGGCCCGTATTATGGTCACCTTTATCGCGGTGGATAAAGCTTCCATCATTCTCGCACTTACATACGGGTCAGAAAGTGACAGATGTTTTATCTACGTCGATATACACGACCATAATCGACCCGCAGGTAAACATTAGCTACAGTTAGACAGACAAACGAGTTACCAATCAGCAGATTTAGATAATCCTGGCAACCTTACAGATGAAACAGATGAGATGCTCTATGTATAATTGAACCCAAGGACAAAACGCCTCCATATTGACTGGTCCTACAAACAAAATCAAACAAAGATTATACGGAGGACACTCAAAATAATGCATTGGACATTTTTACTGGTGATTTTTACAGCGACGATCCTGAAACTGAGAATAACTACAGCCCACAAAAATAAAGAGGGGATGAAGCGTCAGAAAGAATTTCTATGGGCGTCCATTTTGTTTCTTCTACCGGACAGGGCATTACACGACAATAAGGAATATTGAAAACTTTTTTTTTACAGTTTCAATAAAAACTGATTTATGTAATAAATCATGTAACAAACAGTTGCGAAAAATCATTTCTTGAATAGCTATAAAAATAACCGAGATGTAAGCTAACAAAGATTTGTTCCCGTCTCTTTCTAGCAAGAGAGAATTTAACACGGAGTTTATATGGCCGAAGTGTTACATGACGTCAAGTTGTGCAAATCGGATCTCTCTGTCTAATCGCTGTCTAATTAACAGTTTAAAATGCTTGTATCAGCCGTATTTCTTGGCCGATTTTAATTTTAATTTCACTCTTGGTGATCTCTTTCATGGTATTTTCATATTTCGTTAAGAAATGTGATTTAAAAATCCACGCGTATTCCTTATTGGTGAAGATAATTGTTTATTGTAAAACAGTTATCTTGTGTCGACTGCTTTGTTTGGTTTATTAACTCGGTTTATTATTGATATTCTTAAAACATTCAGGGTCATCCCAACATAACAGACAACAAAATCAAACGACGCTGGTCGATATGACTATAAATATCGATTCTTTCGAAATTTTAGTTTACCCGCTGTTGTACTTATTATAAAAAACATTTCGTAAAACCGGAGTGAAACTAGGAGTAATCAGTTTTTGATAATAAATTCACTTCAAAACATCGGATACCTAAAAAAAATACGCTTAATTAAATTTAGCCGAAAATAAGTCTTTAATGTTGAGTTGGAATGTTGGAATCAAACGGCTTTGTGCTGGCGAGGACTAGGGTATGATGACACGAGGGTGTTTGCGGCGGCGTCGAGGCGTGGCAGCCCGCGGCGGCCCCGCCCCGCTCATCTGCTTATCTTCCCACACACCTCGCTCTACTCACTAACACTAACAGATGTTATAGTATACACAAGTCGGTATTCATCACCTTAATCTTCAGAGCAATAAAGTTGAAATCATGTTAATCCGCCAGCACGAAATAAAAGGAGTACTGTTATGTTATAGACTTTTTAGATTACGTACTTTTAACATTTTTATGGAGCAAATTGAGTCTTATATTGTTTTTGTTTGGTAAATCAACTTCATCCGCATGACAGTTAGAAAACATCACGGTGTAGCGTTAAAAAAAGACTTATTTACATAACTATCGACATTAAGACTGACGTGGGGTAGATTTCGACCCCCATATAAACCATATCGTATTTAACCTGTTACGGTATTGTTTTGACGTCAGCCGCCATTACTGTCAACTAAATAAGGGCTATCAAAACGTTGACAGTACGATAGCAGATCAAAGACGATATGGTTTTTAGCGCCTAGAATACGCGGGCGGGGCTTAGTATGCTACGCGAGATTTACTGTCATATTTTAAGTCATTCATATGAAAATAAGAAAATATGACATAACGTCACACTTTAAGATGGTTAGTAATAAAAGGACTCAATTCACACAAAATACACTTTTATATAAAACCTTAAATGTTTACCCTTACGTTAGAATATGGAATACCTAGACATATTTGATACTAAATCGCGTTTGACGAGGTTTGACGTATTCTCCTCGCCTCGCATGCTAAGCCCACTGGTGTTACGATAAGCTTTATTCACAATAATTGCCTCAATGGGCTCTGAAAAGTTCAATTTCGAGTCAAGAAGGTGATCACCTTATTATTACATCTTTTTCCAACATTACATTATTAATTCGATTGTAGTCAAAAACCACTGGAGGCACTGGAGCATGTCGTCGTGCAAAACTTATGTAGTTGTATTTTGATGTGTTGACACTTATACGATTTATTTTATATTATGACTAGAGGACGCCCGCGACTTCGTACGCGTAGATTTTTTTTTGTTTCCCGCTACTCCCCCTGTTTCTTCCCGTTGGGGGTCGATTTTCTTAAAATCCTTTCTTAGTGCACCCCTAGAGTACCCAAGCAATACTCCCTCCAAATTCCAAGTTCCTAGGTCCAGCGGTTTGGGCTGTGCGTTGATATATAAGTCAGTCATATTTGCCTTTTATATTTATACTATCTAACCTTTCTTTTTTCTATACTTAACATAATTTTGACTTTGGTAGTCAATTTTTATGAACTTAGTAAAAATAACAAACCTCATTAATTTGCTTGCAGTACCTACCTACAGAAAGTATTTTCCCATACAAACTTTGCAACCCACTTTCATCCCTCTAGGGGTTGTATTTTAGTAATCGCTGAAATAAGTGTCTCATTACTTGCATTGAAGAGCATTTCTACCAAGTTTTAAGTAAATTGGACCGTAAAAACATTTTTTCCCATACAAACTTGTCAAACCGCTTTCATCCCTCTAGGGGTTGAATTTTAGTAATCGCTGAAATACGTGTCTCTTTATTTACATTGAAGAGTATTTCTACCAAGTTTCAAGTCAATTGGACCATAAAAACATTTTTTCCCATACAAACTTGGCAACCCCTTTTTTTCCCTTTAGGGGTTGAATTTCGAAAAATCCCTTCTTAAAGGACGCCTACGTTATAAAATCAACTTTCCCTCAAAATTCCAAATCTTCATCTTTAGCGGTTTGGGCTGGGCGTTGATGAGTCAGTCAGTCAGGACATCCTCTTTTATATATATATATAGATAGATGAACTGATGAAAGACACTCTAAGTCTTCTTGAAGCAATGCACAATCACGAACGGAAGAGACATTTCTATGAACTTTTTCGTCGTCTGCGTATAGAGAAAAGCTAGAATGTAAAAAATAATATTGGATATTGTGCAGTAGTTTAATGCGTCGGTACTTTGCCAATGTTTACAAGTATTTTTTAAAGGTGTTTGTCCCAATTAAACATTACCTACCCAACCGACCGCGTATCGGCTAGAATGCTAAACAAAGTGATATATAATACCCACCAATTTACAATAGGGTTTAGCTTTCAATAAAACGACATGTTTATCTTGGGCAGACTGCGAACTGAGACATTATGTATGCATGATACGAGGAGCGCTGCAGCGCGGGTACAATAGAATTTGGGAATTCTCCTCGCTCGGGCTTAAAACAATAGAGAGTGCATGCGAGGGGTGCAGGCCCTAACTCCGCCGAGCGCTCACCGCTAAGTCCAAAGCTAACGTTTCGAATATCGAACGCTTTGGGTGGCGTAGCTCGCTTCTTACGAAATTTGAAATCGAAAAAAATTATCCGGTTCGAAAAAACGTGTAGTTGCAGAAATTCTTCCTCTAAACACGCAGCGCGTGTTGTTAGCTACAAAACTGGTGATTTATTTATTAGTTAAGATTCCCATGCTAGCCCCTACCGCCTGATATAAGCCTCAGGTCTAACCCGTCTAGGTCTAAGTGCTTTTGGATTTAACGAATGTACCCAGCACGTCGCACCACAGATTGCAGATAATGTATGCATTAAGATCCCATCACACCCTCCATTCGGCGGGCTTCAATAGGATCTGACACCACCAGCATCAACGACCAACGAGTTAAAGCAAAGCGGCGATGTGAACACAAAAGAGCGTCGACTAATCTTAGTGGGCGCAGGACAAAGGCAGCGGCAGCCTGCCTGGCGGTGGCATGTCCCGCGCGAGCGCCGCCCAATGGCACGAGTGCTAAGCCCGCCAAAAGTTAATGGGGCTATTGTGCCCGGCCGGTCCTTGTAATGCAATTAACTCCGACAAAGGTGGCATCGCTGACGAATTAATTTTTAAAGCTCGTCGAGGAAACGGTGATGGAAATGATTGCGGTAGGGTGCGGCGGAATTTACATAGTAATGTACACCGATTTCTGGTTGGATTTGCAATTGATATGCTATTAGGGCGTAGAGTGATGCTGGAATCTTCAATTTGGATTCAAATAGGTATAGGGTAGTTTATTTCCATTGTAATAACCAAGCGGTATAAAAATATCGGAGTCACATACCTGAGGACTGATTTGAACCTATTTAACTACCTACGAGTCCGACGACACGACGATACGACATATAGGGTACGGTCCCGAAAGCTAATTTGTGACCCATTTAAAAAAAAAATGCTTGATGTCGTCAATGTCATTAACTCATTAGAGATGCCAAGTCACTTGTAACTTTTATGAAACCAAATCTTATTGTTGTAGAATGTCTGATTGACTTTGAACCTAAGGTGGATCACAAATTTGGCTTTGACTGTACATAGGTAGCACTATACAATAAGTATACGTATGCCAATAATTTTAGGCGTGGAACTTGCTACACGTGGCTAATACGAATACCTCGCGTCGCATGTTTGACTCGCTATTAATCGATGTACAAACTAGGTCATTCCAGGCGTGTCTTGGACAACTCTTTTGAGTAGCATTGAAAGAGATTCTATTTGATAATCCTCAGCTTTTATTAAAGAGAAGTAATATTTTCGTTGTTATAAAAAAAAATGAATGCCGCCGTTTATGAATGAATCGTAAGTACGTGAAAGGTAGCCGCCCGGTGGTGCGGTGTTGTGAATGTTGTGATCAACACAAGGACCACCCGGGCCGCGCCCGCGCACTCGGCTGGAAGCGCCGGCACAAAGCCCCCGAGAACATCTCAATCAATGATCTCCACAACATGCGAACACGTTTTTTTTAAACCTCAAGAACCCGGTCAGTTGTTGGCACGAAATTGAGCCATGCAATTGTCCGAAAATAACAATCCTTATAAGTATTGATCGACCGCTTACAAATCGCACAATGCGATATCGGCTCCTGAATTCGAATACATTATATTTAAATCTTTTGGGATGCGATAAATGGTAGCTATAGAAATATTTAAATTGATTTTTCATTGATATATTGTTGTTAGGATATAGTTAGAGCATGTTATTCAGAGTTAGCGCGGATTTTACAATAATTTTAGTCGTACTGCCGTGAGTTTGTGAAGAATTACTGCCATAAATATAGTATTGTAGTCGTGTATGTAAACATGCGAAGCTTAATAGGCATTGTGGTAGTAACTCTTGTTTGGCATGTTAGGATGCTTAAATGAAACAATACAAAATAAGTATTATATTGGTGCTCCTTTTTGTTTAAGTACCTAATTAGCCATTTTCGCTCAACAACACACATACACATTCAGCGAATGGACAACGAGTATTTTATCTATCTAAGGGCCCGTTGTTTGATCAGGGGGCCTAGTATGGTTGCCATTTTCGCGTGACAAAATGTAGATAAAACATCTGTCACGTTTTGACTCTTACACGTACGAGAGTCCTTATTTTATCTCGCTATAAACGTAACCAACTAGGCCCGCAGTAATTCGAAAAAAGAATCGAAAATTTGACACATTATTTACTGTTTTTAACGATTAGTCAGTTTAACTACTGATCAAACAACAGGCCCTTATAGTAATTATAGTTCGTTATATCCTAACATCGACAAAATATTAAGCCATCATACTGTTGCAGGTGTGGTTCAAGAATCGGCGCGCGAAGTGGCGGAAGCAGAAGCGAGAGGAGCAGGAGCGTCTGCGCAAGTTGCAGGAGGAGCGCGTGTGCGGGCGGCTGGGCCCGCGGGCGGCGCGCGCGCCGACGCCGCCGCGCGCGCCGCCCGCGCCGCGCTCCGACGACTCCGAGTCCGACCTAGAGGTCGCCTGAGTCTATCACCTACACTCAGCTACACACTCGCGGGAAACTCCCGATATACCATGGTACGTGTAATGTACCGCGCGCATGAAGGCTCCGCACACCGAAATACTGTATTTGTTTAGCTACATAACCTTTAGTAAAATACATGTGACTCAAAAGCTATGCAAAATAAGACTGCCGCACTCAGAGACGTCAATTTCATATAATGCTTGATTAAAGTTGCTGCCGTCACTTTCTTTGCTACAGCAATAGAATAAAGGCAACAAGTAACTAAACAAGCATTAAATTTAATTGACGTCTCTGAGTGCGGCAGTAAAGATAATAAGAAAAGTTGGTTATCAATACCTCTGACAGCTATAATAAGTGATTTGCATTGGTCCATCAAAAGCATGCCAGTAGAAGTACATTGACGAGTTGGTTTTCACGTTTGAGGTGAGAGCTATTGTAATGACGCAATGTACTTCTACTGGCACACTTTTGCTGGACCAATGTAAATCAGCCATAAGCGTCGGTGGCGTTGTAGATAACCAATAGCTCTTTGGTACTCGTAAAACCATATTGCTTTTGAGTTGTTATCCTATTACTAACGTTGTGATAGCTCTTATTTACTTGACAGTAATGGCGGCCGGGTTAAAGATACGATAACATGTTTAAAGCAATATGGGCAGCCATTCAAAACTGTTTTGTCGAACTTTGATGTTTTAGAGTAGGGTGATGGCACCAATGTTGGACACTTTCAGCTGAAGGAAACAATAATGGACACTTAACTCTTAATCCAAAGATCATAAGGTTACTAATTGATTGTCTCTTAATAAATGAATAACCCTTATCTTCTGTAACATAAGAATATTAGTGTCAATCATTGGTCCTTATTCATTACTGGTTCCATCACCCTACTTCTTCTATTGGCTGATGAATTTTATCATGCGTTTTTTTTACATTTACGTTAGTACCTAAACAAATAAAGTATAGTTACAAGGAGTGGTTAAAACACGAGTTTCTAGCCCGTAAAATAAAACAAAAAACACCTGACATTTAAATGCTACTTTAGCAGCAAGTGAAAATGAATGAGTCCAAGTGATTGACTAAACTAGTGACTAGGTAACGGTGAGCGGTTTTTTTAGTGAAGTGCAGTGTCGTCAGCGACGCGCTCGATAGTGCAATCGACTGAAATGGCGGGACGGTCAGGCTACTGGATTGCCCGGTGACCGTGCAATATGTGCACTGTCGATAAGTGCGCTCTTCACTATTCGTGAACAAGGACTTGCGAAAAGGACACGAAAAAACAATAATCATTGAATTAGATTTTTTTTAGTTCGGATGCCCATTGTTTGAGCGCCACTATTTATTATTTTAGTAAGTATAATACTTATGTATATTGTAGATTTGGAAACTAATGTTAATCCGCAGAAGTTAATCAATAAAATAATCAAATATGTACCTACTTAGGTATAAGAAATTATGTATCTAATTAGTAGCTAATATTGAGTCAGTAACAAACTAATAAAGTGCACGCCTGAACTTTAACAATTACAATCAGCTGACAGTGACAGCTGACAAAATGTCAATTCGGTGTACATTGCGTAGTTTAGATAAAGCCCCGTAATTGAGAAACTCGTCGATTTTGCAATGTATACCGAATTACTGCCAGCTTTATGAAATAGGGGGCAAAGGCTCTATTCTATTCGTCGGTGATAGTGCAATACCGCGTAAGTAACAAATTCAATGAGTTGCAAAATGCACCATACTGACTTAGTTGTTAAGGTGTATTTTGCACCTTATTGAATTTGTTGGTTCCGCGGTATTGCATTATCACCGACAATATAATGCTATCGTATTGTTATTATTCGGGCACCATGACTGTCAAGTAAATAAAAGCTATCATAGAGTTGACAATACGATAACATGTCAAAAGCAATATGGTATTTACCGAGTAGAATAGAGCCCCCGCGGGCCTAGTATGGTTGCGTTTCTCGCGTGACAAATTGTGGATAAAGCTTCCGTCACTCTCGTACTTATAACTTATATACGTGTCAGAAAGTGACATGTTTTATCCAGATTCTGTCACGATATATGCCCCTAGGGACGGTGGCCAAGGTGCAAACGCTACAAGCGTTTTTCTTTTCTATCGCTCAGAATGTATGGGATGACAGTTGGCCACGTGGTTTATCGCAACGTACGAGAATGTCATCCCTTACGTTTTGATTGATAGAAAAGAAAAACGTATTAGCGTTTGCATCTTTGCTAGGCCCTTAGGATGTTTTTCTTTTACATAATCCGCCGTGTTCTCGTCAGCGTAATGTTTTAGACTTCTAGAGAGTCAACGCCGCCGGTAGGTATATGTATCGAGTCATTTGTATATCTGAGCACAAATATTGTTTTATTAAAACACAGCTGTGAAAATAACTATATTGTAAGCCGATCTAATTGCTTATTGTAATTTCATTGAAATAGTGTAATATAAATATTTAACACTTACATATTGTTTCATTTTAAGGTTTCTTTATGGTCTTTCTTCCTAAAATGCAATCAAGAACATCACATTTTTTAAATATATGTCCAATTAAAAACCACGTTAAGGCTTAAGCCTTCCAAATTCGTTAAAAAAATTGTCGTAATTTCGTCTTTGACATTTATTTGATCTATTAAAAAGATTTTTAATCAAAAGACATGAACGATTCCCGAAGAAAAACTTTCTATCCTTTAATAATGGGAAATAGAATAAGTACAACATGATTTTACAGTCCGTTCAAAATATTTAAAGGAATTAACTTACTTACTGTTATTATTTATTTCGGCAAGTTATTTATATTTCCATCACATCAACACGTCTCAACTTTAAAAACTGTGAAGCTAGAAAATGAAAAAAAGAAAATTAAGCACAAAATGGATGCAATTATTAGTTATAAAAAAAACTCAATTAATAGACCATATTATTACAATGTATGGTCACCGATCTTAAAACCATTCCGCCAAATATACTAAGGCAGGGTGACGGCACCAATGATTGACACTTTAAGTTGACAAGCACCAGTAATGGACACTTCACTCTTAATTCAAATTTCATACGGTCCTAAATTGATTGTTGCAAAACAAATGAATAAGCCTTATTTTCTGTACAATAGGAATCAAATGTCAATCATTGGTCCTTGTCCATTACTGGTTCCGTCACCCTAGGTACTCCAGGTACTGAACGACTGAATCCCTTTATTAACTTTTTTTTTTTTTAAATTTAATTAATTTGTTTTTGACTAATTTAAGTATTTTGACATTTTGTAGATGTTGATTTAATGGTTGCGAAACAAAAGACATCAACGGGCATTAACTCCTAAAATCATTAACAGATTGAACAGTTAAAACTATTCTGGACCAGTAAGGACACAAAGGGCTTTCTTATCCCTTAATGTTCATTATCTAGCCGAGATTAGAAAGGGATTAGAGGTGACAGTTTTACCAAATACTTAAGTCAAAGTGCATATGAATTGGCAGCTATTCCAATCCCAAACCAATCGCGGTTTCATAATACGTCAAGTTCTGGGACACCCTGTATACAACGTGTTACAAAATACTCCGTAAAAAATATAATAAATTATCAAAGCCAAAAATATTGTCAACCCTAATAAGCTGTCATGTCAGGGAACCGGAGTTAGCATAGATTATTTAACAGAGAGGCCAACCTACCAATTTAATAATTGTCAACTTTAATGGTTTTTCTGGTTTTCAACCACAAAGGTTCAATACTATAATGTCATTATGCTTAAGTACTGGCTTCAAAAAACGTCAAGACGGAAAAAATGTTATGTTGTCAATTTCAAATCTTCTTATCGATACTCTACAATTGTTTCGTGTTTTTTTATCTTTTATCTTTTATCTAATCGAATTCTGTACATTATGTTAGTATGTCTCTTGATCGTTTCACGAATTAGGTAAAAATGTACATAAACATTCTGCGTAGTTTACTCTTTAATTTTACTGAAATAGGGTTTGCACATCAATGAAAACGATAATAATATTTTTTTTTGCCGGTAAGTCATACGGTGATAGTACGGTTCTCAAATATTGTAAATGGACTTGTTATAAGGCACTATTTAACCCCCTTTCGGCTTTACGGGTATTTTTGTAACACCTTGTATAATAATTAATAATACAAAATCGTACCGGAATAATCTAAAGTACAATAAGTATTCTTTAATGGATCATACGAGGTATGATTATCAAAGAACGCTTAGCCGGTTACGCCGTCCAATATCAGAATAATGATGAGGTGTTGAGGAAAACCCCACGGCCTCGTGTCATGGTGACGCGTCCACGGGATGCGGTGACATCTCTCGACATATGGGGTTCGGTATGCATGCTAAATAGCACCGCTGTTGCGCAATTTGTTATTATTATAGATGGCTACTGGCTTCAATATACATCACAGAGCGACGGATATTCTAACAAATGCTCACCCGACCGGTCTTTTTTAGGGTTCCGTACCCAAAGGGTAAAAACGGGAACCTATTACTTAGACTCCGCTGTCCGTCTGTCCGTCTGTCTGTAACCAGGCTGTATCTCATGAACCGTGATAGCTAAACAGTTGAAATTTTCACAGAGGATGTATTTCTGTAGCCGCTATTATAACAAATACAATAAATATTATATTTAAATATTATTGTTATAAATACAACAAAAGTGTTTTTTTGCTGTTTTTTGCTAATACAAAATTAGAAAAAACGGCAAAAAATTCACATTTGTTGTATGGGATATGGGCCCCCCTTAAATAGATAAATTAATAATGGTACGGTCAGCCTTATAAGAAGCTGCACACTTTAGTGTTTTGTCACTTTAACGCCATGTTTGAACTTCTGCACTAATCTGTCAAAGGCGTTAAAGCGACAAGGTAAAAAAGTGTTCAGCGTCTTATAAGGCCGACTGTACGGAACCCTTCGTGCGCGAGTCCGACTCGCACTTGGCCGGTTTTTTTTATAGTTCTTACTCCGCTCGCTTTATTTTTGAAGGCCCTGAAAACATTTCACATTGATGGTCAACATGACAAATGCTATGAATGTTTTCACTTTGACCAATTTTGACTATGAAGATTGTATTGTCTCTTATCTTAACTCCTGGGACACCCTTTATGTTTGTTTTGGTCAGTGTTAGTATCGTCATGGATTGAAAGAAAACATAATGTGGAATAAACCCAGCTAGCAATAGGTATACGCATGAAAAAAACCATTAACTCGTTCGATTACAATTTATTAGTAATCTTAAACACCTCACACTTAATTTTACATACATTGCATGCATATGATAACTTTTTAAAATAAATCACAGGTAGATATATAGAT
Source organism: Acleris cristana (assembly GCA_948252455.1). Taxonomy (NCBI): domain Eukaryota; kingdom Metazoa; phylum Arthropoda; class Insecta; order Lepidoptera; family Tortricidae; genus Acleris; species Acleris cristana. Next base: position 3,034,402 of record OX411781.1, on the reverse strand, counting down.
TGTTTGGAACGTATTAAAAAGGCTAGTAATAAGTGTAGGGGTAAGAATACGTGTAGGCGTAAGGGTAGGAGTAGGCGAGCGGAGCGGAGTAGGCGCTGACGTAGGAGGGTGCTGCTGCCGCGTAGTAGCTGGGGTAGCCGTAGTCGAGCAGCACTTGCGGCTGCGGCGCGGCCGCCGCGGGGCCCGCTAGCACCGCTAGCGCGAGTGCTGCTGCGCAGCACAGCAGCGCCATCTACCGAAAACACAATACTTGTAAAGCTATAGCACCCCTGAGATGACCAATGGCAATTGTCAATGTCTTACATTATTGAGAACGCCAATTGTAGTGCAATTGATGTAGTTTCAATCGACAGTTCAATTTTTTCGCCCTCGGTCATGAGATCAGGGCCTCTGTTCAACACGGTAAAAACAATATCGTTTTTGATCTGTTATACCTAAGGTCTGATTTTTATTCCCACGGAAAAAATGTAAACAAAGTTACGTCACTGTCAAAGTGACATTTCAGGGGATCTCAAAGTACGGGCCAGCAAGAAAAATAATATTAGATATTATCATGTCGTTGGAACAGTGATTTTAAAAATAAATTTGAGAAATAATTTAAATTAAAATCGCACAAATCTGTGAAATGAAACAGCAATATTTTTTTACATTTATTAACAGACCATCCACCTACCGCATGTCCATCCTACCACACAACAATAACAAAAACACAACGGAAAACTTAACAACGAACAACGTAATAACAATAAAAAACGTAACAACAATGAAAATTTAACAGAACAATTTAACAAGAGTAACTGGAAAGCTAATACGACGGGAGCACTAACTGTGAAGCGAGTGAAGTGACGTGAATCAAGTCAAGCGGCCCTCGACTTTTTAAGACGGGTGTATCGAATCAGTGATACCAGTGCAATAAATAAATTATGCATACGAAAACAGTATTCTCGTTTTAAATTAATATAACAAAGAGTATATTTCAAAATAAAGTTTGCCATCAACAAATTAAATTCTTTCATCTTGATTACAATATATAGTTTTTTTATAGCAAGTCGATTTCTTATAAAAGTGGGAAGTATAAATATTTTGAATGCTGGAAATGTTTTTCGTTAGCGGCAACACCTTTGTTTACATTTTTTCCGTGGGATTAAAAATCAGACCTTAGTATTGTCATCATTTTGATAGCTCTTATTTACTTGACAGTAATGGCGTCTGACGGAGGTCAACTACGATATCGTTTTTACCGTCGGGAATAGAGGCGCAGACGTGTTTATGTTCGCACTGTGTTCGAAACAATTGCCTGCTTCAATGATACCCGACAATGACCATTAATCAAAATTACCTATCATCATTTGCCTTCAATCACGTAGTTGCAATTGACAATCACTTCAATTGGATTCGTATAGGTACGTTCAATTGCGATTGACAATCACGTAGTGAGATTGACAATCGCTTCAATTGGATTCGTATACGTTCAGTGGCGATTGACAATCACGTAAAATTGTCAATCGCAATTGATCGTCTCCGGGGTGCTTATCCCAGACTCACGCATTGGGGACGATTGAATTGACTATCAATATTATCACACTTCACACGCATATCGCGATACGTATTACAGAAATATTGATGCGTACAGTCTTGTGAATGCGTACATTTTGAAATTTGCGATAGTAATATTGATTGATAGTCGAATCTGGCCCCATTGATCTTTTCCCAAAGTATGGATTCTTGTAGAAAAAGACATTATGATTTAACATAATTTTTTTTAACAACCTTCATTGTCATCTCCTATTAATTTTTATTTAAGCTTAACTTACTTAAAAATTGCATGTTCGCTTACATAACAAGGCTTATGTATTATTATACTTAGGTAAGTAGGTACCTATAACAACTTAATAATCACAACCACGACTTTTCATGGCAAGAATATCATCAAGCACACAAGCCACCAGCTGGTAAGTATGGGATCTGAGACCCATAGGGCATGTGGTCTCTCGAGACTACAATCTCAAGACTGCAATCCTAAGACTGTAAATGCGTACTCGCTCGTGTACCTATTAATGTCAGACATCGACCCATCACCCAACACGAAATTGGGAAATGAATTATTTTTATCTATTTTTATTAGTATTTTAAGGAAACTAAGTGTGTCAATCTATTTGTTTCATTCTGTCTGTCAGCTAGGCTGAACGAATTTAATGTTATTTTCCAATGATATGAAAAGCAAAAAAAATACCTAGGTAAGGTAAGGTGGGGTAAGAGCGACAACGGGGTAAGAGCGACAAACCATGTATTTTTTAGGAGATATTTTTGGTTTGACGCACTTGCCCCGTAGACGCACTTACCCTACGGTGGGGCAAGAGCGTCCACGGGGTAAGTGCGACAAACCATATCTTTTTAAGGAGATATTGTTGGTTTGACGCACTTACCCCGTAGACGCACTTACCTTACCTAAATATTTCTTATAATAAATCAGAATGAATTATTCTGCAGTCTGCACGTGTTTTCAAGTATAACTCAGTCCTATAATAAAGTTGTGAGCATATTAGGATAACCTTTAACTAATTAAAAACGGAAACCTCGTTAACACGTTCGCTCGTAAGTGACGAAGCCTTTAAACGACCTTCTAATGCACTTTGAATAACTTTATAGCGTTTATTTCGAATAAGTCTGTCAAGTTGGCAAAGTTGAAATAAACTGACATTCTTAAAAGTACACCTTTTGTTAGATATCTAACAAAAAATAAACAAAATTTGGATCGATGGATTGCTGTGCTGTGTGTTTAATATGTATATTGTATTGTGTGATTCTCTCAAAAGCAAAGGTGAGCGAAGGCAAGAGTGAATATCCAAGCGGCGAGTTTAAGAAGTCCCGTCAGAGCGAGCAAAACACACTTAATAATAATAAGTATATAGACATAAATGATCACTATCAATGACCCTTTCAATCTGTATCATAAAACACGACTATTGTTTTGTCATATTCGACCAGTTCGATTCCCGGATAAGGAAGAGGACTTTTTTCAAAAATCCAATAATGCAGTATTTTTTGTTTAAAAATAAAAGCAAGTCTTTGCGTAGAACTCGCTATATCCATGTGGCGTTCATTTTTTCCACCCTGTATATTATCCGCACTAATATTATAAAATTTATGAATGTACCTTTTTGTTTGTTTTTAACGCTTTTGCAGTTAAACCGCTCCGATTATAATTAAATTTAGTAAATACGCTATAACCCTAGAAAAGGATAATTAGACAGAGTATAAAGTAATTATTATCCCGGATAATTGGACAGTTTCCGAGGGAATAGCAATAAACGAATGTCGCGTGAAATGGCTAGTAATATTATAAACGCGAAAGTAGCTTGATTTTAATAAAATTTGGTATCAAGATAGCTTGAACTCCGTGGAAAGAAATAGGGTACATTTTATCCTGGAAAAATTATCAGTTACCGAGGAAAGAGCGGTGCATTCCTCTACGCTGAGTCGCAGGCAACAGAAAAAAAATCCTAGAAACCTTAATAAATAAATAAATATCAGGGGACAATGTCACCAATTGACCTAGTCCCAAACTAAGCACTAGGCTTGTACTATGGGTACTAGACAACGATATAAATACTTACACAGAGAAATATATACTTAAATACATAGAAAACATCCATGACTCAGGAACAAATATTCGCGCTCATCACACAAATATCTGCCCTTACCGGGATTTGAACCCAGGACCGCTAGCTTCGTAGGCAGAGCCACTACCAACTACGCTAGCGCGTCGTCAACCTTACCAACCTTAACCTTAGCCATGTCGTGTCTACCCAACAAGCAAAGTATTCCTATAAATAAAGACTATAAGTACTTTTTTACTAATAACGTTCCTATAGAGACATTGACGTAGAGCCATATACTTATAATAGCATACGATAAGCGGTAACATACTCAAGAGCATTCATGTTTATATTTCAGCCTTATAGTTTGCTACAAGATTGTAGCACAGAACAGTTACAGGATACTTATACTTATAGTAACATTTTTTAGTAGTAAACGTTTGGTATTTTTTTTTAATATGGCGGCAATTTATCTGGATTAAAACAGCTATAAGTGCAAATTCACTTATAATTGTCCTATAACGTACTCAATGCAGAGAATTTTTAGAAAATGGCGGATGTTCATAATAAATGTGGTAATATTATTTTAACAACATATATGATATGTACAATTTTTCCATGGGCATTGTAAAATTAAACAAATTATGGTTGACATTTACAATAAAAATGACTTCCCCGGTAAATTCACACACTATACATACAGTATTTTACAATACTTACATAATGCTCTACACTATTACAAATTATATTAGTTAGATTAATAAGAAAAATACACAAACACACCACACCCACCGGCCGAAACAACGGAAAGATGTTTATAAAATGTACTTATAACATACTTATAACTAATAACTAAGTATATTAGTAGTGCGTTATAAATAAGATTGCTTTAGTATGATGCTCATGCGAGATACTTATAAGAGTTATAAAACTTATAAATGGGTAGTCTCAGAACGTTATAGGAGCAATTGTACTCTGGTAGAACTTTGGTAAGTGTATTATACGGCCTAGTGACTTTCTGCTAGTTGATTATAAGATGGTTATAAGAAAGCAATGCTCCTATAACTGCGCCCAATTCCGTGTGTGTAGCAAACTACAAGTATCTTATAAGTACAATAAAAAATAGGCTTGAAAACACTATAAGTACTGATTTTGCTTGTTGGGTAGTCTGTCTGTGTGACTTTATATAGTTTTACATACTTTTACATTTACTTCTTCTTTTGCTACTCCTCTACCTTAATAAGTTTGACCGCTATTGTCTTGAAAAAAAAATGTTGCCTGTAATGTAGGCAATAATAGTTATAAATAATTTAATTTCCCTAACAACGCATCGTATGACTCAAATGTCTACAAACACGGTACTGTCGATTATACCAAGTTAGACAAGATCACATCTGTGATACGAATCTCTTACTATTTAAATCCGATTAAAGATTAAATACTCAAACCAATAAAAGAACTTACCATTTTAGACATTTCCGATGAAATTAGCTGTCTCAAACGAAGCACCAAAGCCTGATCTAGCAGGACTAGACGGGATTACTGCTTGGAGGAGGTGTGGTGGTCGCCGCTCCCTCGGTCCCTTATATACGCGGCGGGGCTCCCAGGCGCGCTGCGTGACCGGAGCGCTAATAGCCCGTCCTCCGCCGGCCCGGACCTAAACCACGCACACAATGTCACATTACGAGAGCGTCATCTCCATACCGAACCCGGATCACGCGTGACAATAGCCCGAGCACATTCGACACGCATTAATCGCAGCAAAAAATTATAGTGCCCATTCAATTGATCTATCGTTAGCATTGAGACGCGTCCTTTGTGATGGCGGCGTTCCATCTGTTTTGATGTTTATATCGGATGGTAATGGTGTTCTTGTTTATTTATTCTTAATCTCTTGGTAGGTACATAATGTACCGTCAGTCTAAAGCTACCTACATCTAAATGGGTCAGAAGGCTACCTAATCTATCTATAATATAAAAATGAACCCCTTATTTTTCCTGGCTACGCTATTATATAACTTTAGAACGGCTAAACCGATTTGGCTGTTTTTTTTTTGTTGTGTTCGTCGTTGCCAGGACAAGTTTGTATGAAAGAAAATAATCAAAAAATCCACCGGGAAAGTCAGAAATTTGCAGTGGGGCGAAGCCGCTGGCGGGCCGCTAGTAAATAATAAATAACTGGGTTTATTAAATTCATTAGAATGACCCGAATCACTGCGCGCATGGTTTGTCAGGCGACACATCGCCAACTAGTACGCAAAAAAAATTATACTCAGGTACCTTCAAAATTTCCATTCGTACTTGAAATAATATGAAGATGAAGATGATGATGAACGTACAAGTTATATTCAACCTTTAAAAAAAACTATTTTATTTATTTATTTGATATAAACGGTTACAAAACATTAAAACAAATGTACCTAATATAAACCATGCAAAATGTGTTTACGAAGTTGTAGGTAATTCTGTAGCTCTGCCTACCCCACTCCCGGATTACAGGCGTGAAGGTATGAATGTATGAACCATGCAAGGTAAATTAATTACAGATAACATTAATCCTGTCACTATTTCATCCTCTATCTATAAGACAATTACAGCCAGTATCTATATACTTATACCGTTATTATCATTGGCAGTCCGAATAGGACCTGACTATAGTCGTGTTGTGTTATCGGGGAGACCACTTCCATTTAAATTAAATAGTAGGTACATTAACCACGCATAAAATTTAACAATACGATACATATTATTTTAACTAGAATTTATTGTCCGTGGTCTCGCATGTATAAAAAGTTTTCGCCCCATCTTGTAACCAAATATTGTAACCAGCTTAAAAAATGAAATGCGTGATTTCCCCCGAAAGGATTTCCCGTTTTGTAACTGTACGAATACCCTGCAACCAGTTCTGTAGCCAGTTTCGAGATGGGACAAGTTTTCCTATATTGTAATAGTTTCTCGTGGTTTGTAAAATCGGGATAGGTACCTATATTAATTTATTCTTTACAGCTCGTAAATTGGTGACGGTGACATATTTTAACCCGACTGCCATAGAAGAAGGGTATTGTTTTTGGTATGTATGTATGTTTGTATGTATGGTTATTTGTCCCCTCGCTCGTAGAGGCTGAGCGGATTCCGACAAATCAGTTTTGAACCCCAGTTTTGTATCAACTAGAAGATTTTTGAAATATGGTTCCCTCACTGTGCCTTTGGTTCAGGGAGACCAGAGGCCCGTTTGACGAAGCTACCTTTCTAGCAAAAAGAGTTAGACAGAGACTTCCGCTTGTAATTTGTAACTTGTAGCTTCTCGAAACGGGCCTCAGCACGCTAAATCTCTCATTTCGAGCATTACATAACAATCTACCTAGATGCAACTAGAAGAGTCACCAATTCACCATTAAATAAAGTGGAGGATACAACGTGCTAAACAAAAGCAAGGTTAAAAACCCAATTGCTCTTTGGATAATGTCGTCAATATACTGTTAATTATATTTTTTATTTCGCTATTTACACATTTTTTTTAAATGAAGTACCTACTCCGTGTCACTCGCGACGCTAAGACGAATCTAACGACACCTCGCTTGTCGAAATCGTGCCATCCGTTCAGCCTTTTATAAGGGAACAAATAACCATACATACAAACAGATACCTACATACATTCAGGTCAAAAACATTACCCTCCTCCTTCGGCAGTCGGGTAAAAGAATCGAAACCTGTAAGGCTTTTAACATCATAGTCCAATTAGATATTATTATCGCCTTGTCTGCGCCGATATATTTAATAGCGACTGTAGAAAGACTAACCACGATGTTGGGATAAAGTTAAAAGTTGTACGTAATACTAATATGAAAATTGGTTTACTGGAGAACTTCAATAGCGCAATGATGCGCAGTCAAATTTAGTTGCGCCAATCGACACTGGAGGCGCTGTCGTAAATGGTGGTCTTCTACTCATCACTAGATGTCACTAATGTCGCTCCAGCGGCGGTTGATGATGTGAATTCTGCGATTTCTGCGTAGAATTGTCACTTGCAAGTACCAGTTGGTATCTCCACTAGTACTCATAACCACGTTGGCAAGCGTAGCAGAAGAAAAGAAGTATAGGTAACGGAGTTCACAAGATGTGCGCAGTAAGAGGACCGACCCGTGGCGCCCTCTATACGACTATTGTTTTATAATAAACTAAAATATTGTCTTGAAATCGAAGATGTTTTTTTGTTGTCTAAATGAATACACATTTTTTAGGGTATATCTACGATAAAATAAGTGAAGGATGCATATGTGATAATAATCAATCAAGATCATTATCTTTCTGGCGCGTATTGCGGTGATGCAGCTTATTAAGGCATGGGTCCGGCGCCGGGCCGTGATCGGATCAATAGCTGTATTCATCGTAACGATTTAAAGTTCATAATAACGATTTCTACAATTTTATAATAACGTTTTACGTCACCTTTACTCAACTTAATTCCGTTAGTTTTTAGTTCGAAAATACCGCAGTGGCGCCCATCTAATATGCATCATAATAGTCGTAGCATTGGCACCATTCTTGATTTAGGGCATTAAAAGTACTGGCAACAACGCGCTATTCATAACATTATTATAACGTTATAAAAAAAAACGATTTTTTAAACAAAATGAATAGTTAAGAAATATAACGTTATGATAATGATAGTTTTAATATCGTTACGAAGGTCTGGATACACCAACGAATTCAACTGTAAGCTAGTAGCTAGAAAAACGGGGGTAACTTCGAAGATAAAACAACTGAACGATATGTTAAAACTCTTTAATGAAGATCAATCGTCATCGGTCTTCTGGCGCGCGTTGCGCTGGTGCAGCTTCCTCTTCTTGAACTGCACGGGCCCGGCGCCCAGGCTGGGCACGGCGCGCTCGCCGAACTGCACGCGCTCGGGCTGCATCACGACGGGCGGAGGAACCACTGCCTTGTCGGGCTTCGGGAGCTGCAAGTCCACGGGGGCCGCCACTCTGGAACAGTCACAGTTATCTTATTGTGGCGACCTAGCGACATCTAGCGCACACTTGTATCAACCAACGCGCTAACTGGCTAGCGCCACCAACGTCAGACAGCGCAACTAAAGGTTCTACATCGCGCTAACGAAGTTTCTCCAGTCAGTTGACATATATATGACTTTCAAATTCATCCCAATGGACTTCGGTCCCCAGCCATGACACCCGCCTGGAGAAAGATCTCTCTATTGTCCTCTCTTCCTACATTCTTATCTTATCTTACAGATGGGCCCTTTCGGATTCACTTCGACCCTTTAGGATCGTTTGTGCAATTACCCTCTTACACACTCAGCTGTTCGAATGTGCAGGTTTCCTCACGATGTTTTCCCTAACCGTAGTAAGAGCGTCGGGTAATGCACTTAAGTAAGAAAAACTCATTGGTACATGGTGACCGCGGGGGTTCGAACTCGGTACCTTACGATCACGAGTCGACCATAGTCACAGTTTGAATCTTAGTGATGATTAATAGGTAACTTTGAAATCAAGTAATGTGGAGTTCTCGTTTACGAGTGGGTGGGGGAAATGGAATTAGATACTATAAGCGTTAGAATTACTAGTCAGATTCAAAAACACATTATTTTTAACCGACTTCAAAAAAGGAGGAATTCCGTTCCGTTTTTTTGTGTACAAAACAAAACAAAACAAGATAAGCTAGTACAATGTGGAATTATCATTAATAATCGGCGACCGGTAGCAATTTTTCTACGAAAGTATAACATGGATGTGATTCTATTTATTTTGAGATAATAACCAGAAACATAGCATTATTAGACATGCGTGGTTTATCAAACAGTGAATCATTTCAGTTACTAGATGAGGTAAGGCTGTAAAGGCTGTGTATAATGATGAATTGATGACATTCTCAGATTCATTAAGTAACAAAATGGAATCAGTAATCGACAGAATTCTCGATTACGAATTTGTTAGAACCTTAAATGATAACTATGTAATACTAGAGGACGCCCGCGACTTCGTACGCGTAGAATTAGTTTCCCGCTACTCCCCCCCCCCATTCCTTCCCGTTGGGGGTCGATTTTCGGAAAAAAATTTCTTAGTGCTCACTTACATCATGAAAGGAACCCATGTACCAAATTTCAAGTTTCTAGGTACAGTAGTTTCGGCTGTGCGTTACAATATCAAACAAAGTTTTTTTTTACTAAATCCAATTAAATTCAGTGAGTTTTTAACAATATATTGTTTATTTTTAAAAACAGACTTATCCATATTAGTCATTACGTTTGACGTTTTATCGGTCGCCGATCATTAATTATCATTACTTGGTCTCCACGGGTTTCCAGGACCCGTAGGGGTCGGCGGCGCGCGGCGCGGGCCCGAAGTGCCCGCTGCTCTGGGGCTCTGGCTTTTCCTTCTTCGGGGCCAACTCTCGCATTCTCTCGCGAGCAATGTGCGCTTTCGCTTCTGTTATGGCTTCTTTCTTCTTCTCCTCTCTAATGAAAGATTAACGTAAGATGGAATGCTTACCGGCAAACAAACCCTATTGTTTTCTAACAATAATAGACAAATTAATAATTGTTGAAAATACGAGAATCACTGAAAATGTATGCACAAGGTCAGCTGATTTGGATTCAGTATGGAGGAGAAGTCTACAACTATAAAACATAGGATCATTTACTCTTAAGACGTTGTAGATTTTAGAATCTCAAAAATTGCATGATTTATTTTTTAATCTCCAGGGAACCAGGAATCAACCCAGGTATTTCTTTTCCAAATTTATCGTTTTATTGCCATAATTGAAAGAGCTTAATGCTGGCTTTACATGGCATTGTACGGCACGATTGTTTCCATAATAATACTATAGGACAGCAAGCGAAAATGTAAGGCGACTGGGTGAGCAACGCCATTTTGTACCATTCCGCCAAAAAAACCTGCATTAAGTTACGAGTAGTATCGTTCACCACAGGGGATAAAACATTAAAACTGCACCGAGCGTCCAGTGGCGCCCTCATTACTATAATTGTGTTTTCTAAAAAACTACGTGTGTCTAATAATGTCCAGTGGTTTGTGTTTGGTTGATGCAGTCTCAATCAATTGCATAACAAAATCTTGCCAAAATCATAATTAAACCTTAGAAGGTATATATATGCCAGCCAGTTGTTAAAAATTAATTAGGTATTGATTACTTTTTAAACAATGCTGGTAAAAACAAGCCTGTAAAGTACTTACTTTTTCTTTTTAAGTATTTTTTTAGCTTCTTCTTTTTTTAGTTTTTCCGCTTCCTGATCAGTAAGTGACAGATAATCGTCTGGTGGGTCCCACGTGGTATCTAAAATGAAAAAAACATAACTCCTTTTTTGGGTATGTGTGTGAAACAGAAAGTGGCGGATATTGGTAAGAACCTTGCCACACATAATCTAACTACCGCACTCAATTATAAAAATGCTTGTTTAGTGACGTGTTGTCTTATTCTATTGCTGTAGGCAAAGAAAGTGACAGCAGCAACTTTAATCAAGCATTAAATTAAATTGACGTCTCTGAGTACAGCAGTAAGTTAGACAAGTTTGGGCATGGTAATACCCCACCTAGTCAGTCAGTGGCAGCGCCAATCCATATGGTTATCATGTGTTTAATTATTGTATTTTTACGCGGCAAATTCGAAACATCGGGGCGTTCCAGCGTGCATTGTCTCATGCAGCGTGGTCACTACTAGTTATCGCTAAATGCGTTGAGTATACCAGCGCGCACGCTTAATACAACGCCCCGCTCTTCCACTGATCGCGCCGCCTAACTACACGCTGTAAACGCTGAGAAGCCTATACTTTTAGTAGGTCAGCGTGCACGCTCAAAACAAAGCCCGCTACAAGCACCGCCATTCCGAATTTGTGGACTTAAGCTACGCGTCCGCTGGGCGGAAACGGAGCGTACGGAGCGAACGGATTTGATGCGTTGCACGGCTGCACCATAGAAATTAATAAAAAGATAAAAATAAAAGACATTTATTCAGTAAGTAGGTCGCACGGGCACTTTTAAACGTCAAGAATCTACAAGAGACCACTGCTGAGAAGAAACGCCACAAGAAACTCAGCAGTCAGTCATTTTATAACCATATTTCATACTACAATGATACTACTGTCTAGCACTGTATAAAGCTATAAATATAATAACAAACATCATGCGTAGTTCAACACGAAAACATGTCAAAAATACGAGAGAGATATAGGGAGAAAAAGGAAAACAAAAAGCAACCTAATCAGCGATAAGACCGCCTGTTGTTTACCTGTGTTATTTTTAATTGTACTGTTTCTCTGTAATGTTTTGTTTTGTGTGCAATGAAGTGTTTTGTATTGTATTGTAAAGCAACAAACCCGTCCTCTCCGACCTAGTAGACGCGCAGCTTCATAGCCGTTGTTACTAGGGTCGTCAACTGTCATGAGTAAGTTTCAACTGGAGTTACAAATGTCACAGTAAAGGTAAAACACTGGCCAAGGGCAGGCTGTAAGGTTTACCAAAGTTCTGTATTACTCTAAGATTTGACAAAATAAAAATAATGCTAGAGTAATGTCAATTACCATTAGTTTGAGTGTTCCAGAAGTATGAGCCTTCATCAGCTTTGACCTCGTGCCATACAGGGGGTGCCCTCGGCTGGTTTTCCGCAGCAGTACTGACGGACTCCTGGACCTTGTCACTGCTTCTACCCAGCATATTGTTGATACTCTGTAAATAGGTATTGAAATCACAAGTGTAAATGTTATGATGATCAAATACAGGTGCCAATGCAAATTGGTATAATAACAATAGGTACCCCGTACCATTTGTAATGTTGTTATAGTGCTGTTATTTATCCAGAGCTCCCTCAACCAGGGTAAAAGGAAGCATTTTAAAATGCTTCCTTTCCTAGGCAGGTACTCTTAACCTTTTTACCTGACTTTGAAGCAAAGGAAGGGTAATGATTTTGACACCCTATGGATGGATGTATGTATGTATGTATATTAATATGTATGGATGTTCCACTATAGCATCGTTCCCAATTACCTAATTTTGACAAATGAGGTCTCTATCGAATCCTCTTTATTGTGCAATGGTTATACGCTACTTTGTTTTATAATAAATTAAACATGTGTAATGAGCAGATTGAGCCCTTTCATATGACACCCCATTTGCTATAATCAAACCATTTTTAACCCGCCATTCTAGACCGGTTTTCAATTATTTGTGAAATAAATTTCATATTCCTTTTAATAAAAACAGATACGGGCAAGCAAGTTGTCATGCTAAAATTTCAAGTTGATAGCATTTAAATTTGCTGAGCAAACCTACTGTGACATACAGACAGACAGACAAAAAGTCACACCATAAGGGTTCTTTTTGTACTATTTTGGTACGGAACCCTAAAAAGTGTGGGTTTTGACAGCTTTTGAGTAATGCATAATCCTTTGAAGTGCAAGGCACCACCAACTGCATAGTTGTAGCTGGTGCCCACGTCACCCACACCTTGCGGTTGTCAAGATCAGTTCATTATTACTGCCCTCAGTACCCTATATTTATTTAAATCTTATACTAATGGAGTAGGTTGTTCTACACAGCGTACCTGTGAGGTAAGGTCTGCATTATTCTGTACATCCTTTAAATAGGCTGCCATAGCGGCAGCTTCCATTTTTTTCAGGTCATCATCAATTTTCTCTTTCTGTTTGAAGTCCTTTGTGCTTTTCTTTGTAAGCTGTGATAAGTGCTTTTGCACATTTTCTTTGTGACGTTTTCCACTCTCATGGAATGAAATAGACTGAAAAATCAATCTAGTTAATGAATGAATACGTTTAATGTATCAATAATTTACTTAAAGTAGGAAATATACAGGTACATACAACTTTATTATCAGCAAACCAACATTTACAAAACGAGCAATATTTGCGAGCTTGTGATTTCCAATATTCAGTCCTGAAATCGAAAAAAATACGTAATTTACTGTCGATTGTAAAAGAATTCATAAAATAGAAGAAACAAAAATAAAAGTACATACATTGAGACGTGTTTATTATATTGTTATATTAAATGTAAAGTAAACTCTATTATTACTTATTTAGAAGCTACCTTATATAAAAAGAAATTTGTTATTATCTTAAAACATTAATTAAAAGGTAAGTAGGTGCATAGATAGCTAGCGCAGCGCATATAATATAATATATTTTTTTATATGAATATGACAAAAATGTTAGAAACTTCACTTTTGACAGACAAAGTGTTACCAGATATTATGATATGTTAGAAATTTAACAGTGATGCGTATTTAACATGATATTTGGTATCGACTCGACTTACATTTTGACTTAGGGCATTAAAAGAACGTCGATGTAGCATAACGTTATGAAAAAATGTTGATATAGTTAAATATTTTTCGTTAACACTAACGAAATAAAGCGTTATCATAACGATATTTTATATAACGTAATAAAGGTCTGAGATGGCTTGATACTGAAAGTTGGAAGCACTGACTTTTTCTTTATCACTATTATTTCATTTATTTCTGGCAACACGGTTTTTGGTTTTGTCAAACTGATTAATTTTGACGTTTGACAACTGCGTTTTAGGTTAGAATTGCTCAGCCTCTGAATTGTTGATCAATATTCTACTTCATGTCACAGTACCTATGCCATGGCTAGGTTAAGTGTGAATATCTTAGTTTAAGTAAGCATAAAGCATTTCTATGTGTCGATAATATGGAATCTGCACTGGTTCATTAACAGAGTGCGGCCGTGATTGAAGGTCACAATGAAGATTTGGACGTCTGAACACACTTTCAAGTAACTATGACGCAATATGCGAATTATTTCCTTATGTAACTGCATTATTTATCCTAATATTTATTTTTTGTAGTCATCCCTGGGAGACCGTTGCTCAAGCAGCATGGCGCAAATATCCCAACCCTATGAATCCCGCTGTCATAGGGACCGACGTTGTTGAGAGAAAAGTGGTAAACGGAGTACTACACACTCGCAGACTTGTCAGCTCCAAGTGGTTTTTTCCCCGTTGGGCGCAATCGGTAATCTACATTTATAATGTCAAGTAGCAGTAATTGGTATTTTTTAAAATCAATATATGATTTAAAACATGATATAATGAACACTATAAGTAGATAATAGGAACTTGAACTAAAGTACTATTTATAAATGAGAATGAAAAATACCCTGGTTTAAAAGAAAATACCTACAATAAATAAAAAGATTATCATTATAAAGTAGCTTTCATTATCTCATAGTTGTTATCTAACATTGTACCACAAAATACTTGTTGGATAGGTACTTATGATTATCTGTTATTTATTTTAGCTTATCGGAATACCTAAAATATGCTATGCCAGTGAAAAATCTGAGGTCAACCCCAATCAGAGGTTAATGATGATGAAGACCAAAAACATGACTTTCTGCCATTACATAGCTTTTGATGAAACGGTTCAATACACGCCACATCCCTCAGATGCTTCTAAAACTCTGCTCACTCAAGAGGCAGTTGTTACAGTCCAAGTAAGTGTAATATTTATTTGAGGGTACCATTCGTAGTACTGCCTTAATATGTACCGTAAAACGGGGTAAATAGGAACTACGGGGTAAGTAGGAACACAACCTAAAATGAAGCATAACTTGTTACAAATAAGAACAAGAATTAAATGAAAATAATGTTATGTTCTATTTACGTTATTTCAGTCTTAAAATTAGTAACATATGCTTCAATTTAGGTTGTGTCCCAATTTACCCCTTAGTTTCTATTTACCCCGTTTTACGGTACCAAAGAAGGCGGTACAACTACTATAAAGCATTCTAAGCATTCTCTTTTGGTAACCTAACCTAACCGCATTTAATTTAAAATGCCTATTCTATTACAATGCAATTAGCTGCCTTCTTTGGTATCACACAGGGTGTTTGGTAGTCAAGTGCAGGTTTTCAGTAATATCAAAAAAAATTGAAAACACCAGGTACTGAAGAAGTTGTAAGATTATTTGAGTGTTATTAATAACTTTTAGATACTACATTTTTCAGTTTCATTTTTCAGTTTTCTTAAATACCAAACAGAACATAATACTTATTGTAGAATTCCTACTGCAAAGGAAACTGCCAAGTACCTATGCATTTAGTAGGATTAAATTGGTTTGACTGCCAACAATCTAGTGCCAAACTTTGCATCTTCTCAGATATCACTATTTTTAATGGTACATGAGAACGGCCTATTTTTATGTTTATGTTTTTGATGGAATTTATATTACCAAGAACTAAAATGACACAACTTTATAATATTTTAGGGTGTTCCACTCAGTAACTACATAGAAGACTTATTAGCTAATAAAATATCGTTAAATGCTGGAAAAGGTCGCCAAGCCATTGAGTGGGTCATTGGAAAATTTGATTCTGAAATCAAGGAACTGGCTACCACAGCTTGCAAAAGCACTGATGAGCTACTGTCACATACCAAGAAATCACTGGATGACATCACGTCCACAGCACGAAGATCTATGGATGACCTATCTACCAAGGCGAAACAATCTCTTGACGATATTGAAAATTTCACCAAAGCGAATGCTAATCAACAACCCTGATAAAAGGAATGATGGGTTCCTGAATTTGGTTCAATTCTAATGTCAATGAACAAAATGCCTCTCACTAAATTGGAATCATCATAATTTTGTAATGAGCTATTTGTTTCATGATACATTAGCTTAATTTAATAGGCAATTTAGTTGGACATGGCATGGCATACAGCATCATCAAGGAGCAGATTGACTATGCCTCGTAACCTAGCTTTCAAGATTTAATAGTTATCACAATATTGTTGACGGAATGCAATGACTTAACCACCTAAACCTGTTACGACATACAGATGAGGTATGTGTTAGCTTAACCATTGTATTCCTGTTGTAGATATTAATGTTGTTTAAAAGATAAAAGACGTTTATTCAGTGAGTAGGCCACACTGACACTTTTACTCGTTAAAAATCTGCCAGCGGTTTCCAAGGGGAGACCACTGCTGAGAAGAAGCGTCGCAAGAAACTCAAGAGTCGGTCATTCTTTAAATATTTCACTTATTACATGATAAGACTAGCATTATATTAAACTATAAACTTGAAGTGAAATATTATGGGCAGGGGGCGTACTTTTTATGCCGTTGACGCAAAAATGACGTCACGCTACATAGAGTATGATTCCAAATGGTTTTATTGTAATTATTAACCATCATTTAATCATGTAAAAATGAGTTAAGTAATCTGTTGACGCGTAGAAAAATAAATACCTACTTCATACCTAAAATGTAAGTGGAAACTATTTGATTAAGAACGGCAGTAGTGAATATCATCAGGTAACATAATCATTTGAAAAATTAATATGATTAAATAGTCATAAATACAATTATGGCATTGACATTTATAATAATATAAAATTGACTCAATTCGCCATTTTTAGTTAAGAGTGGTGAAATAAAAAATGATGCCGAAGTGATCTGTATTTGGATTGCGATTAAGCTGTATTTAACTATAATAATTTTACCGCTTCTTATTTTAAATCTTTTTCATTTGTAATGTTAATAAATACCTACTGCCAAAAGAACGCAAAGCACCCTTTGTGTAAAATTTCGTCATTTTGACATATCGGCATCAAAATTACGCCCCCTGATTATGGGTAGTTAAGCAGGAGAACGTGTCAGAGTTATTACAATGTTTGGGTGTCGAGTGCAAGGACTTTAGGATGGAAAACATTTTACACAGGGTGTAATCGTTAAGTGTGACCAGGCGATTATTCTGTAACTATTACAGATATCAAAAAAAAAACTGATATCGAAAGTACGTTACCTAATCAGTAAAATGACATCAATAACTTTTTAAAAATCAAACGAGAAGTATCCAAAATTTGGCATTAAACACTCCCATACATTTAGTATGAGATTAGTAGAAAGGTTTTAGTTCAAATTAATGCGATATTGAAACAAGGTTTATTACTAATTTGAAGTGGTAAGATAATTAATCTACACGTGTATCTACTTGAAAATCATGATTATCAAATCATACGTAATCTAATCATAAAATATGATTAAAGTAAAATGAGTACTAGACCACTTAAAATAAGGAAACTGAAACCTTTCTATTAGTTCATTAGTCTCATACTAAATGTATGGGAGTGTTTAATAACAAAATTTTGGATACTTCTCGTTTGATTTTTAAAAAGTTATTGATGTCATTTTACTCATTAAGTAACGTAATTTCGATATCACTTTAAAGTTTTTTGATATTCGTAATAGTTACGGAATAATCGCCGGGTCACACTTAACGATTACACCCTGTATATAGATATAAGACATTTTAACAGTAATTAGGTACTATCATAAATGTCTCATTTATAATTTTTCGAAAAACTTATTGCCGTATTTTTAAAATGATCGAAATGACTCCACCTATCAACTCTGGAAGTCCTTTCGCTCGAGCGCCAAACACCCTGTATATAAATATGACGGTGCTAGGCAACCACATAAAAGAGTTTCGATATCTATTCCTTCTCAAACCATGTTCCCTAGACAAGATACAACGTTTACATGTTTTTATTACTAAGTTATTTGGTTTCTGGTCTTATTCCATGCCACATCGTTTAGGTAGGTATTATTCGATACATTTATTTGCTGTATTTAGTAAAAATGTCATTAGGTACAAATCGGTAATTCCATTGTCTAAATAAGGGACCTGTTAACAGAAATAAAATAAAGTGCCGTCAATAATTTATTTCAATGTATGATTTTTCCTGTATGATAGCGAATGCAGGAGTGAAGTCCAAGCGGCGAGTTTAAGTAGTCCCGTCAGAGCGAACAAAACACATATTAGCGCGTGCATTCTCAATTAGGCAGCCTTATACGTTCGAAAAACCACGCTGCCAAATTGAATACACGCGCTGAAATGTGTTTTGCTCGCTTTGACGGGACTACTTAAACTCGTCGCTTGGACATCACTCCTGCGTTCGCTCACCTTTGCTTTTAACAGAATCACTACCCAGTTGGTGCAAAGATAAAAGTAAAACCGTCCTATTTTGCCCACTGAGCCAAATATAAGATCAAACTAAAATAAAAATGGTTTTAGCAGAAAGTAGGTTATTATTATAGCAACACTGTTATTTTCTTGTCTCTCTTATGATTAGTGATTTCTGTGGCCCGTTTCACGAAGCTACAAGTTACAAATTACAAGCGCAAGTTTCTTTCTAGCAAAAGGTGTTAGAAAGAGACTTCCGCTTGTAATTTGTAACTTGTAGCTTCATAAAACGGGCCTCTGTTCTACTGCTCGATAGCGAAGACAAAGGTAAGTTTTCAAGAATAAATATTGGTGGGCAAATTAAGCCTACAGCTATAAATAATTGGTGCTGGCAAACATGGACGAAAGTGAAGGTAAGTTTTGCCGCCATGAAAATCTTAAATTGCTTGTTATTGTACCTAACAGTTCAAGAGCTCATAAGCATTTCTGAGTACCTACGTGTTTGAGGCATGGTGGAAACTTGTACAGTACATACCTACTAAAATTAAGAGCAAAAAAAAATGGCAAACTTGGACGGTTTCACGGTACCTATTCTCGTGACTTCGAGATGATTTTTCATGCGATATGCACTGTCAACTGCGTACATTTTTTTGACATATCTCGCATGAAAAATCATCTCGAATTCACGAGAATTGGGTCCCAGATATATGTAAATTAGAGATGGGCCGACTACGGATTTTGCCGACTGGCCAGTCGGCCGACTAATCGGTTTTCAATTTGCCGATTAATCGGCCGACTAGTCGGCAATGCCGATCGTAGGATTTTGCTAAGTCCGGGTGAATTCGGAAACGGTCGCTTCGCTTCGTCCGTCGCGCTATTTGTTACCTACCCCTACCATGCGTTCATGTTTTGACCAGTTTTGTTTACGTTTTTTCTGTACCGGCGTGTTGCACGACTAAAAAAACAATTATAGTAATAAAACGAACTACCTAATGCTTTTTATAACTATGTCGAAAAGAAAATTGCGTGTGTGGACATTTCTCGACGATATTGAAGGTGATTTCTTATAGGCAATAAAGTGCCGAATATTCGGCATTTTTTGCCGACTAGTCGCCGACTAATCACCGACTAGAAATGATGCCGAATAGTCGGCTTTCCCGACTAGTCGTCGACTAGTCGGCCCATCTCTAATGTAGATACATTCCTGGTTACAATAAAAAACATTGTAATCTATTTATTTCTACATGCATAGGTACAAACTAACAATATTTTTTGAAATCCCTCTGTGAAATGAAGAAAGAAGCACGAAGGAAGCATGCGCATCAGTTTCAACTTAAAATAAAAGTTAAAAAAAACTAAAAACCGCCTTCAAAAAGCAAAAAAATAACTTCATTTAAAATGGTAGGTAATAGGTCAGTCCAACTGAAATCTGCTTTTGGTTAAAATATTGTTGGACGCCGACTTTATTTTATTTTATACTTTTTAGTGATCATAATTATGCTGTTATGTAGTCCCACTTCAATTAATAAGAAACTATAGAACATTGAAATTCAATCTCGCCGCAAGCAACGCCGTGGCAAAGTCATAGTCATATATTTAAACGTACATATGCTTCGTCATAGTAGCTCAACTATCTTAATCGAAATATCTTGTTGCCAGTGTTGCCACCCTTGAAATATATACCGTTTAGGAGTTCCGGTGGCCATCTGTGGTTTTCATCATCAGTTCCACTTTACCAAATACCATTTAATAATACTTTGTTTTCCAAGAGCAAATACACGAGTTACAATGAAAAATACCAAAATCGCTATAGGTGTGCCTATAAATTTTGAAGAGTTCCGTCGATTCCTCATGGGCTCCATCATCAAATCTTCATTTTGATAAAAATGGGACCAAATGGGAAGCACCAGCTTTCAAATAAAAAAAGAATCTTCAAAATCGGTTCACCCAGCCAAAAGTTCTGAGGTAACAAACATTAAAAAAAAAAACAGTCGACTTGAGAACCTCCTTTTTTTGAAGTCGGTTAAAAAGAAAAGTATTTAGGTAATGTACTTGCTCAGCTAACAGTACCTTCACAGTTAAGCATTTCTCAAAACTTATGCCACTTCTAGTGACATCTCCAGTTTAAAAAAAAATGCCAGGGCCTGAGGCTCTACTTTGAAATCCGTAATTCGAACTTCGTCTATTGCTATCCCTTTTGCTCTCGACGCGCCACTAATTCGCAAGAAAGTGACGGGGCGATCCGAAGTTCGAATTACTGATTTCAAAGTAGAGCCCCTGTTTTATAAAACTACAAATTACAATTTACAGAGGCTCTACTTTGAAATCCGTAATTCGAACTTCGTCTATTGCTATCCCTTTCGCTCTCGACTCGTTACCAATTCGCAAGAAAGTGACGGAGCGATCCGAAGTTCGAATTACGGATTTCAAAGTAGAGCCTCAGGTTACAAGTTTCCATTTGACACAACCTCGACCAATGACGGCCAGCCATTTGAGCAGTGTTGCCAGTTTAGACCTGTAAAATTGTAACTTGTAGCTTTATAAAACGTGCCCCAGAGGCCCGTTTCACGAAGCTACAAGTTACA
This sequence comes from Acleris cristana, assembly GCA_948252455.1. Taxonomy (NCBI): domain Eukaryota; kingdom Metazoa; phylum Arthropoda; class Insecta; order Lepidoptera; family Tortricidae; genus Acleris; species Acleris cristana. The sequence goes on along the minus strand of OX411781.1, from coordinate 3,013,239 downwards.
AATTACAAGCAGAAGTCTCTTTCTAACTCCTTTTGCTAGAAAGAGAGTTCCGCTTGTAATTTGTAACTTGTAGCTTCGTGAAACGGGCCACAGGTAGGTAGAAAACGTATGAATATCAGTGATTCGAACTTCGGATCGCCCCGTCACTTTCTTGCGAATTAGTGACGCGTCGAGAGCAAAAGGGATAGCAATAGATGAAGTTCGAATTACGGATTTCAAAGTAGAGCCTTAACTGTAGCTCCGGATTTTTTAAAATCATTTATAAGGCACCCATACACGGAACAATTCAATCTATTTATACTATGCCACAACACACACGACTATAATATTTTTAACTGGCAATTGTAGCAAACTACGGTCCACGGATGTTAAATTGTTTGTGGTTTGGTTTGTGTTGTGAGTTCGTGAAAGAAGAAATCTTGTCTTTGGTGAATTGATACTGTGATGTCGTCGTCGAATATCGAGTGTCGTCGTCTTTTGTAAAGTTTTATCAAGGTATTAGATGTTTATTTTATTTCTCAACGATTTTAAAACTTTCTCCTTCATCTTGGCCAAAGCTTTGTCAGTACTTTTGTAATATACACTCCTAGTCTAAAATTGTAATATGTCGACAGAAATTTGGCGGCCATATTACTGTTGGAGACTTTATCCAATAGTCCTATTTATGAATCCCTATTTATCGGCAACATCGTTCCTAATGCTCACAGCATTTAATTATTAATATGTCTTGTATTTGATTAACCACCCGTTTCATCCATTAGTTGGTAATTGTTTGTATTGATGTTCTGCGTCAATAACATTTAGAGTGTATTTATAAGTACCTATCTTGATTGTTGACGCGTCTAGTCGTCTTGATCTGATTTGAAATACCGTTGTTTGTCGTTAATTGTTCGTTTCTGTTTTAGATAATCCCGGACTTTACTTTGGTGAACGTGATAAACTTCTCAAATAGCTTATGTGTCTAAAAGTGACTTTTAATCAATTTTGTTCAGTGTCGTACTTGGACAAAAATTGTGATCCGTTTCTAATTTCAATTACCCCGAAGTGGGATCGTTTGGCAAAATGATGACCGAAAATAGAATTAGTTCAAGCAATCACGTCGGTAACAGTATGAGCAATCAGAATAAGGGGTCAGTATTATTTCCTTTGTCATTATTCTATGAAAGCAAACTAACATCGACTATTCTTTTATTTTTATTCTTCTTACAATTTTCAGAGATGTCGATAAAACTGTCGACGACATCGGTTGGAAATCAAAATTAAAAATACCCCCAAAAGACAGAAGAATAAGAACTAGTGTAAGTATTTTAGTTTTTATTTCTCCCTCATCTCATAATCCATTATTTATTGTGAAAAATAATGATTATTGTAATATTTTTTACAGACATTTTTATTTTTTTGTTTAGTTTGTGTTAAAATGCAAACTTTAGTGATTCTTTCCATTTGTAGGATGTGACTGACACAAGAGGTAACGAGTTTGAAGAGTTCTGCTTAAAACGAGAGCTGTTGATGGGCATTTTCGAGAAGGGGTGGGAAAAACCATCCCCCATTCAAGAGGCTTCAATTCCCATTGCGCTAAGTGGCAAAGATGTGCTCGCCCGAGCTAAAAATGGAACAGGCAAAACTGGGGCATATTGTATTCCGGTCTTAGAACAGGTAATTGGAAATAATATTAAACCATTCTTGTTGGTGGTAACCTACTTATTATTTATATTCCATGATTGCAACTCTTTATGTGTTTTTCATTTGGTCCATCCTATAGGATTATCCCTTATTAGTGCCTAATTAATTATGATGAAAAATACTCACGAGCAAAACAATAACTGCATTTTTTCATGTCCATCCAATCAATGTTTTTGTACATTTTTACCAGAATTTTAAAACAAGAGTCTGAAAAATACTGCGCCGATTTACATTTTTGTTTACTTTTTGTAAAGCTTAGATTACAACAACCATTTATTTAATTTTAATATTTCAGAAAGAATGCCGGTATGGGTGTACATAAAAAAATGCAGTCATGCATTTGTTTTGCTTGCAAGTGTATTTAGTACAGCACATGGGGTAGTTTTAATGTTGGTAGGAGTGTCTGACCTTGACTCTCATTTTCTGAATGTAGTGCTATAATTGCATTTGATTTGCTACTCGCATTAAACAGGATTGATTGGCATATAAAACAATGTCATCCCATCATGTCTATTGTTTGCTTATATTTACTATAATTTATGTAAATATACCCCACCGGAACATTAAATGATGATATGCTTGGATTCCCCTTCACTTGTTATAAGTGAGAGAAAACATTTCTGATAAACTTTATGTTGCAATCATATAACATGATGCATGATGTATAATATCACTAATATCATTATTTATGTGTGTTTTTAGGTTGATCCGAAACAAGACGCTATTCAAGCTTTAATAGTGGTACCAACTAGGGAGCTAGCTCTGCAAACATCACAAATTTGCATTGAACTGGCTAAACACACAGACATACGCGTTATGGTCACCACAGGGGGCACTAACCTTAGAGATGATATTATGCGTATTTATCAGAATGGTAAGTTATAATTAAATTTATAATTCACTCATTGAATACAAAACGGACACATTCCAAAATAATTTGCTCTTCCATTGAAAATTTTATACCAACAGCTTCTAAATTTAAAATGCAACACTGACTGATTTTGGAATGTGTCCGTTTTGTATTCAATGAACGATTGTTAATTACAGAAAGTGTCATAATGTTCACATCACAATTTTCTTATTAGTAATTACTTAGTATTGAGTACATATTAGGTACGTAATAAATAAAAATGATGAGACTTTTGGATTCCCCTTCACTTCTTATAAGTGAGAAAAAACTGTTCTGATAAGGTTAGATTGTTTATTTTTAAATGATTGTTTGTATGCATATTCTCAATGTTTATGCCTGTTTCAGTTCAAGTGATAATTGCCACTCCGGGCCGAATGATTGATCTCATGGATAAGCAAGTTGCCAAGATGGACCAGTGCCGGATGCTGGTCTTAGATGAAGCAGATAAACTTCTTTCCCAGGACTTTAAGGGCATGCTTGATATGGTTATTTGTCGGTTGGTATCATAACATTTTAATTTTTAGGGTTAATACTGAACATCCCTTATAAGAGACTTGTCTGTCTGTCAAAACCTAAACTGTTAAAACTATCAGGCAAATTTTTGAAATGAAGTTTTTTTTTTTACAGTTCAGTTTAGTGCATGTTTTTGTTTAGGCACATTCTATCTTTGCCAGAAATGTTTATATACAATCTTAGATAACCAATAAACAATGAAATATTTTATTTTGGAAGCTATGTTCCATGTATTGCATAGAAACATGGCCAAAATGGTATAATGGTACTAAAGTTTACACACATTTATGAACTCAACTGTACTGTATAAGGATGAAAAAATTTTTAATGGGGTTTTTTTATTTTGGGAGAACTATTTTATAATTCAAGTATATTTTGTAATATTATAGGTTACCCAAAGAACGCCAAATCTTGCTGTTCTCTGCCACTTTTCCACTGAGTGTTAAGCAGTTTATGGAGAAGCACTTAAGAGAACCTTATGAAATTAACCTTATGGAAGAGCTCACACTGAAGGGAGTCACACAATATTACGCGTTTGTACAAGAGAGGCAGAAGGTGCATTGTTTAAACACCTTATTTTCAAAGGTGAGTTCTATTTTTATTAATCTACTTGTTAAGCCACAGTAAACCAAGTATCCAATAATCCATATTTTATTGTTTTTTAGAATTTTTATCTTGCAAGATTTTGCCTGCAATTTCATCTGGTTATTTAGTTAATGTTTTTCCCTTTAAAATTTTGCAACTCAATGGTCTGCCCCAGGAGGCCCAGGATTTAATAAACTATCTCCTAATTTAATTTAATAAACATTGGTTCAGCAATTTAGTCATCAATCAATTTGTAGGGTATATGACAATGGTAAAAAGTGGCCACCTTTTCCCGTTAAGTTGACTACACAAAGAAGGTTATTAAACTTTGTAAAAAAAATTTGGCATTGATGAAAAAAACAAATGAGCATGCAGGCCACCTGGGGCCTGTTTTATAAAGCTACAAATTACAATTTACAGGTTACAAGTTTCCATTAGACACAACCTCGACCAATGACGACCAGCCATTTGAGCAGTGTTGCCAGTTTAGACCTGTAAAATTGTAACTTGTAGCTTTATAAAACGTGCCTCTGATGGTATGTGCGATCTGTGACCCATAGAGATAGAAAACCCGTAAATGGTAAACAAGGAACCCATAAGATGAGACTTTCTGTCTGTCTAACACAGTTGTTAGGTTCATTTACAGAAGCTATCAACTTGTAGTTTTGTTTGAAGTTTATTGAGTGTGTTTTTCATTTTACAGTTACAAATAAACCAGTCAATAATTTTCTGCAATTCGACCCAACGCGTGGAGCTGCTAGCAAAGAAGATTACGGAACTGGGGTACTGCTGCTACTACATCCACGCGCGCATGGCGCAGGCGCACCGCAACCGCGTGTTCCACGACTTCCGCGCCGGCCTGTGCCGCAACCTCGTGTGCTCCGACCTGTTCACGCGCGGCATAGACGTGCAGGCCGTCAACGTGGTGATCAACTTCGACTTCCCGCGCATGGCCGAGACGTACCTGCACCGCATCGGGCGCTCGGGCCGCTTCGGCCACCTCGGGATCGCCATCAACCTCATCACGTACGAGGACCGCTTCGCCCTGCACCGCATCGAGCAGGAGCTGGGCACCGAGATCAAGCCCATCCCCAAGGTGATCGACCCGGCGCTGTACGTGGCGCGCGTGGGCGGCGACGACGACGACGCGGCCGCCGACAAGTAACGCGCGCCGCGCCCGCGTCTCGCGTCGCCCGCCGCTCGCTCTGTGCGCGATCCGCTCTTACTATTGAACTCGCTGACTGACTGGTGAATGGATTAGTATAAAAATATAAAAACGAAAAACTTATTTGTAAAAAGTGTAATGAATTTATTGTAACAAAATGTGTGTGTACATAGTTTATCGTGAAATAAGACTTTAAACCTGAAATGGTTACTTTTTTAAAGTGTATATAAAACGAACATCGGGACTTGCGAAAAGGCAACTTGCGCTCTTTGTCCATATTGGATACTGTGCGTGAATTCCTATATTGTTAAAACGTAAAATATTTATCTGGGACTGTGAGAGTCTACCTAGATTTGTCAGTGATCTTAACATAAATTGTGGTAGACTTTTGACAGAAATTGATGAGATTACCTGCCCATATTTAGTAAAGCAGAGCTAGCGCCAGTTTTCTTTTATAAATTGTACTTCATCAAACAACCTAAATGCTGCGATATGGGTAGGTACAAAGTCTAGCTCTTATGATCTGTGTAATTTCAATTGATAATGATTTGTGAGTAAAATCAGCGTCAGAGACATTGTTTTCGTCCGCTTGGAACAATGTCTAGTTACCTCAAGCCGTATTTATTCAGATTTGTCAATAACATTTTGTAATTTGTTTTTGTAAAGCGGCTCAAGTCACAGTTAGAATTTTATCACAGTGGTGTATGGTTTGGTAGGCATGGTATAACGTAAAGAAATCCAATCATCACGGTATTTTGAGATATTAGATGACGTGTTTTTCCAAATAATTTAACGCTGTATTAAATCTTAATCTGTTAGTCATCAATACATTCTGAATGCTGTTAAACCCCCTAATCCTTCGTTAAATTGTTGGTAAAATTCAACATCATTAATAGTGTAGTGCCTACCTTACATTACAGATGAAGATTTTTGTTTTCCATTTAGATTATATACTGTGACTTTAACGAGGCTGGGGAATGGACTATACTGTTACGGCTTGCAGTCATGGTACATTGCTTGGTCTGGGGGAATTTTAAGTTAGAGAGCTTTCAGTTTAGATTTTCGAAGTAACGTTTTTTTGCTCTCTGGGGAAATGGGATGTCAAGTGAAGAGTTGAATAATTGGTCTGCATCTTCAATTGGTAGCTTGTACAAAATTAATGAATAAACTGTGTTCAGTATTACTTGAATAACCAATTTACTGTAACTTGGCCACTGCCTTTCAACAACCTGTGCCCAAGAACAGGTGACCAATTGGCTAGTACCTGATCTAATTGTCAATATTATTGCAGAATTTTGCATAGAAATTATTGTAACAGTTCAGGTGTTCATGTTGTAATTTAATACTGTCACTGTGATTTTCGCATGGCAATGTCTTACTCGTACTATCGTGTGGTTGAAATATCACCGCAAGCAGTCTGCTTAGGCTTTAGAAATAGATATGGGGCAAAGTTGAATTGTGTACTGTTATCTACATGCGGTCAAGTGAATTTCTTCTCGCTAATCTTAATTTTATGCAGATTTCACAGCACGCTTGCCTTACTTGAATCTGTCAATAAAAATTTAATTAAAATAGGCATCTTTGTAACTATGATTATGTTGACAGTAATTTATGCATATGTAATTGCAGTTTAAAACGGTTAAACCGTTGAAAGAAATTCGTCCCCGAGTGGATCATGATTCAATCGGATTGGTGTTGGAGCCATAGAGCCGTGACTCTCTATCTGTGATATTTTTTCATGCTGGTTTAGTGTCGGGTCTGGTTGACTTGTTAGTTTACTTTGGTCTTCCGATTTGCTAATAAGTAATCTGTTGTGAATGAAAAATGAATGTTTATTGGGTGAAACAGACCGTCACCGGCCGGCGTGGTCATGTAGGTACACATACGTAATTCTTCTTACGCTAAATCAAGTTTTCTATTCATGTTTATCTTACCCAGTAACGATTTGACAATTGACCGCATATCATTGATATTTTATATTGCATCCTTATTTATCCTTAGAAATCATGCCTTTGCATTTGTATACCTACACTGCAGATTTTTGTAAGGTGTCTTTCCAGTGGCAGTGTCATCACAAATTTCTGTGATTTTGTTTTGATATTAAAAAAAATATATTATTGTTGAATATTGGCCAAAATAAACTCTTCACGCCAAGATGTTGTTTGATTTTGGTTTGAAATAAAGTGTCTAATACCACATAACTCATGGAAATAGTCGTACATCGTCTTTCTAGGGTGCCGTACCTAAAGGGTAAAAATGGGACCCTATTACTAAGACTTCGCTGTCCGTCTGTCTGTCACTAGGCTGTATCTCGCGAACCGTGATAGCATAGCTTGTTTCATCTAGTCATACACTAAGTTCTACATGTATGACTAATAAGAAAAAAAAATCCGCTTAGTTCTACATGAAAATATTAAAATGAGGTAGGTTTAGGTTATGTTAGTTTTGCAGCAGGCCCGGAGGGCCAAACCACCCAGAAATAGGAGCTCCGTCGACACTGTCTGATTGATTTGAAATAAGAGTGTCAAGAAGTCATACATGGATGTAGAACTAAGCGGTTTTTTTTTTCTTATTAGTCATACATGTAGAACTAAGTGTATGACTAGATGGAACAAGCGGATAGCATAGTATCAATTCTATTTAACCCTTTATAAGGCCCCAGTTATACAGTTATGCTATGTAAAATTCAAATAGAGTTTCATGATTGACACTTCCTAGGGAATCGTTTAAACGCAAGTCATTTTTCGTGCAAAAACAATTATTAAAACTACTATTAATAAAAGTGACTATCTTAAATAAAATACGATGTACCGTGACTGTGTTTTATTTTCACTCTACGAGTTTACAAAGGTTTGTTGTAACCATCCTGGCCAAGCTTCTCAGTAAAAATCATTACATTGGTATTACTTAGCTTCGTGTTTATCTTCCCAAACAGCTGTAAACTTTTATTGCCTTTTTTATATATTTTCCGTTGCTGCGCCGTCTCTTTTTTCTTCGTAAGCGACAGTTCTGTCAATTTCCTCTGTTTCTTTACTCTTCTCGAAACTAGGCAGGCATGAGCGCGTGTTATTCAGCCAACACTACAAATAGTTTTTATCACGACAAAATAAAGCTTCTCCAACAAACAAACTTAAATGCCATTTCAGCGTTAAACTAAGTCATATTCTAATATATTCTAATATTCGCCCATCCTGGCACATCATTTGCGTCCCTGCAAATTGACAAAAAAAATTTTTTTACTACAACGTCTCAAAAGTCAAACCATAATTTTGCGCTTTCATATCTTAACTGTGTTCCCAATCGTTACATTACAATAGCCCATGAAACTACCAATTATACCTTTAGAACCACTGAGACAGATTAACAATCGTTGCGAGTAGTAATGGTCCAAAGACACATACAACCATGATAAGTAATTGTTACTATGAGATAACGGCCCAGAGATACACACAAACATGATAGGTAAGTCAGTATCAATCGTTACAACAAGTAACGGCCCAAAGATGCATATGACCATGATCAGTAAGTCAATTTCAATCGTTACAACAAGTAACGGCCCGAAGATACATGTAACCATGAAAATTAAGTCAGTCAATGTCAATCGTTACAACAAGTAACGGCCCAGAGATACATATAACCATGATAAGCAAGTCAATGTCAATCGTTACAACAAGTAACGGCCCAAGAAATATGCAACCATGATGAGTAAGTCCCTATTTAAGCCACAAGGAACTTTACTAACTATTCCATAGGAAAAGTTAACACGGAACCAACGAAACATATTAACCATTTTTATCCTTCCAGTAGGTCTATTAACTCCTCCGTGCTGTCTACAATAGACTCCGAGTCGGATTCTGAGTCACTTTCGGAACCAGCCACAAATTTTCTCAAGGCATCTGACGCCACGACAGCCGTAAATTTTTTATAACCTTTCAGCCCTTTCAGACCTGTTATTACGTATCTGTCATTACCCAAATTCTTGACAATTTTGTATGGACCGCTGAACGGTTCCTTTAGTTTTCGTCTAACAGTCTTGTCTCCACATTCTGCTTTTTTCCATAAAACTAAATCGTTCAGTTTATACTTAGTAGGCTTTTTCCTTTTACCGTCGAACCTCTTTTTCATTAACGCCGCCTTCTGATCAATATTACGCTTTGCTGTCTCAGCGTTATCACTTGCTGTTCGCTCAGTGTCTATTACAGTATCGCCAAACCCTTGCGGTACATACGGTCTAGCTTGAAACATAAGCCTGTATGGGGTGAATCCTGTTGTAGAATTAACTGTGTTATTTATTCCCCACATCACTTTACCCAAGCAGGAATCCCATAACCTTTCATCGTGCGTGCTCTTATTAATAGCTTCCACTAGCGTCCGGTTATACCTTTCGACCTGACCGTTCGAGCGAGGACAAGCAACCGCATTCAGGACGTGCTTAATGTGATTACTAACACAGAAGTCACGAAAAGTTTTACTCGTAAAACTAGATCCCCTATCCGATATTAACCTCCTAGGATATCCAAATTCATTAAATATCTCCAGTAACTTTTCAACAACCTCTGTGGACTTGGTAGTTTTTGATGGCTTGGCCCACAAGAACTTGGTAAACGAGTCTATTACAACCAGCAAGTACGAACACCCCTTTTTACTTTTACAGAAAGGCCCGGTATGGTCAATGTGCATCGTATCAAGACTTTTCTTGACCTTTTCTATAGGATGTAGTTCACCCTCAAGTTTGCCATATTGGCCTCTTTTGAATGCGCAATCCAAACAACCGTTGACATATTTTCGGATAAACCTACTCATACTGGGGAACCAACAGTTTTCTTTTACTAAGGTTTCACACTTTCTTAAGCCGGGGTGACCAATGTCGTCATGATATTTGCGCATAACATTCCACCTGCAATACTTAGGGACGACTAGTCGCAACTGATCATTATTACACTTGCGGTATACCTTGTTATTCTGAAGAAGGAAATTATTTTGTGTCACTGGGTCTTTATCGTGGTTTTCCAATTTATCCCTAATTATACATATTTTGGGGTCCTGATTTTGCATACACACTACCCAATCAAGTAGGTCGAGGACTAAGATGTCCCTTATTGTGGCATCCTCAACTGGTGTTCGGCTCAAAGCGTCTACATGTTTGTGGGCAGTCCCAGGGCGATGTTCTATGGAAAAATTGTACTCTTGGATACTAAGCCACCAACGAGCTATCCTAGGGAGTAAATCACGTTTTTCAAATGTCTGACGAACAGCAGCACAATCAGTGATTATCTTAAAGTTTATTCCGGCCAAATAAATTCTAAATCGCTTCAACGATTCCACCACTGCCAGCGTTTCCAGCTCGTACGAATGATAAACAGACTCTTCCCTAGATGTTTTCCTACTATAGTAAGCAACCGGTTTCATGCCGTTATCACTTTTCTGTAACAAAATTCCTGCTAGGCCCTTGCTAGACGCGTCAGTGTGAACTTCCGTCTCGGCTTTAGAGTTATACAGCGCGAGAACTGGTCTTACGGTTAATATCTCCCTAAGCTTATTGAAAGCGCTTTGTTGGGACTGGCCCCAACTCCATGGCTCATCCTTTTTGAGCAGTTTGTACAAGTCATGAGCAATTAGTGCGTAACCTTTCACAAACTTCCTAAAGTAACTGGTGAGACCTAAAAACATTCTCAGCTCGTGGATATCGTTCGGTTCTTTATATTTTGTGACAGCATCAATTTTTTTAACACCAGGACGAACGCCGGACTCGCTAATATCATATCCTAAATATTGAATCTCCTTTTGTAAGAACCGGCATTTAGACAAATTTAGGGTGAGTTTTGCATCTCTAACAATTTCCAAAACTATGCGTAAGGTGTTTAGTGCTTCTTCCTCATCTAAGGACGCTATCAGTAAATCATCCATGTACGCTAAGACCTTTTCATGCCTAAGGCTTCCTAAAATCCTGTCCATGAGCCTCTGGTAGACAGCTGGTGAGTTTGCGAGTCCGAATGGCATCCTCAGAAACTCGTAGTGCCCTTCTGGCGTCGAAAATCCCGTTTTAGGTATGGAACTCTCATCCAGTGGAATCTGGTAAAATCCTTGTGACATGTCTAGGCTTATAAAAAACCGCTTTGTACCTAGCTTCTCTATTTGCTCCTCAATTATTGGAAGAGGATAACGGTCTTTTATTGTGATGTTATTCAATTTCCGGTAATCAACACATAAACGATAATCTCCGGTCTTCTTCTTAACTAACACTATAGGACTAGAAAAAGGCGAGTCCGATTCTTGAATTATCTTGTTTTTAATCAAATCTGATATCTTTTCCCTAACAATCATCTTCTCTGCTTCCGACAGCCTATAGGGCCGGTAGCAGACAGGTTTGTCGGAATTTAAATCAATTTTCATTTTAATTTTGTCTGTGCATCCCAAATCCTCTGTTTTTGAAGAAAAACAATCCGAGTAATCTTGCAACAATTGAATAAGTTTCGTTTTTATTTTAGGATCTGTACTATCACATTGGACCTGGTCTATATCTAACGGCAACATTTGATTAACATGGAACTCCGTGCTTTTAATCTCTGGATTGACATCAGCGTCAACACATATTTCGCCTCTAGCTAACAACATGCCCTCTTCTAGAAGCAAAGGGTGCTCAGAATGGTTACACAATTCAATTACTCTTGATTCATTCGATGTGACGAGGCCCGGAATTGAGAAGTCCTTATCATCATAAAAACGGTCGCGCGAATCGACAAAAATTACGTCGTCGTCGTTTGCACCTTCACATATTATGTTCATTATCAGCGCGGTTTGAGGTGGAACTACTACATCTTCTGCACAACGGATCTTTATGTTGTGTACTGGTTGGATATCTCCTATCGAGAGTAAGTCGACAGAGGACTGTTGATCGTTTACCTTTTCTATTTCTAACTGACTCCCTGTTACGGAAAATCTAATGCGAGGGTCATTGATTATCGGCTGACCCAATATAACTTCAGGATGTCGTCCATCATTTTCGACTATAACAAGTGTTGTATCAAAAGGGATATTATTAACACGAATAGTCACTTTATGCTGACCCTTGGCTAACATGTTCCCACCCCCAAACCCTCGTAAGACATAATCGCAAGGAAGTAAGGGAATCCCGCCTAATAGTTTAGATATGCCTACACTAGCAACATTTATTTTTGCTCCAGAGTCAAAGTATGCGCGTACTTTAATATTGTTCACATCAACATGCATAAAGTAAGTATCATTTACCTCCGTAGACATTACGTCGAGTGAAGCCTTGGTGGAGGACGAATTCGTTGTACCTGACCAGCATCTGTCAGCAAGGTGACCAATTTTCTTACAGTTAGTACAAGTTGGTCGATTCAGATTCTTCGGGCATCTCCTGACCACGTGTCCTAGCTCATTACAAAGGTAACACGAAAGTAATTTCTTGTCCTTGGGTAGACTATCGTTGTGATCAGGCTTTAGTGGACCCGTAAACGGATGAAAAGGTTTTGATTTATCTTCCATCATAGCCAGAAACTTAGAATACAGAACACTGGGAGATGAATAATTCCCTGCTCTAGCTGGTGCTTTCAGATACAAGGGTAAACCATCAATTAAGCATGATACAGCCTTACTATCAAATATCTCTAGGCGGTTCAGCATAGCATTTTTCTGATAAAAGTACTGAGCCATGCTATCACTGACATTCTTCTTTTTTGACAACATCTCTCTCAAAGACTCAGCATAATCGAAGTTATAGGGAAAAGCCTTAAGTAATTCTAACTTCCATTCATCCCATGTAAAGTCATAATTTTGCAGCGAAGCATGCCATGTACGGGCCATGCCTCCTAAACGAGTTTGCATTAAGTAGCTCTTAGTATTGTCAGGCCAACCATGAACAACGGCTAACTGTTCAATTTTGCTAATCCATTGTTTTGCTAGTACCTCGGATTTCTCCGGATCAAACACGGGGATAACTTCCCCCTTGATAATTGGGTCCAAGTTACAAGGAACGCTCTTACCAGTGATTGGTGCTGTTAAAAGTCCCTCAATATTAGGCGTCCCCACAGAAGGTGTAGTCACGTATGGCAATTCGGGTAGCGACTCGGTATCCTCCGACCGCCATGGTCGCCAGCGTTTCAACACAGAATCACCCGCACCACCGTCCGTTAAATCTTCGACTATGAAATCGGGTTTAGTTCGCTTTACCTTTCGCTTCGACATTGCGTCGTGGGTACATCCCACTTCTGAAATTATTAAAACTACTATTAATAAAAGTGACTATCTTAAATAAAATACGATGTACCGTGACTGTGTTTTATTTTCACTCTACGAGTTTACAAAGGTTTGTTGTAACCATCCTGGCCAAGCTTCTCAGTAAAAATCATTACATTGGTATTACTTAGCTTCGTGTTTATCTTCCCAAACAGCTGTAAACTTTTATTGCCTTTTTTATATATTTTCCGTTGCTGCGCCGTCTCTTTTTTTCTTCGTAAGCGACAGTTCTGTCAATTTCCTCTGTTTCTTTACTCTTCTCGAAACTAGGCAGGCATGAGCGCGTGTTATTCAGCCAACACTACAAATAGTTTTTATCACGACAAAATAAAGCTTCTCCAACAAACAAACTTAAATGCCATTTCAGCGTTAAACTAAGTCATATTCTAATATATTCTAATACAATAGAATATGTATCATATTCTGTAGTACGTAAGGTTGAAATTATAAATAAGTATATGTGGTCGCTAAATCGCCTCTACCTTATAAAGGGTTATACTATGACTAAACACTAACTTCCATTGAGAATTTTAAAAAAAATGCTATTTTCCTACTTTTTTTTATTATAAGTTTAAGAACATGAAAAAATAATGAGCACGTGTTTTGTTATATCGGCTAAAACACGTATTAAAAAAAATACACTTCTCATCGAAGATACACTGTTTGGTATTTATTTAAACATGAGTTTTAGCCGATAGTACTTTGAACTTTGGAGGGAGCTAAAAAAAAATACGTGTCTGTTATTTTAGACTACTCTCTAACATATATAAAAAAAAAATCGGAGCCGGACAGTTTTGTACCTTTCCTTGTCAGCCATTAGAGAATCTGAGAGATTGCAAAGTACTGTGGACAGGACAGAAAAAGGCTACTTTTCAGATTTTTTAGTAAGACAGACTTTAGAGGCTATAGCTAATTCCAAGCCCAAGATAGTTTTTGAATGGCTTAAAAATCACCCAGCCAAAAGGACACCTTACCATATATTTTGATTAAATAAATTAAATAAAACACGTTAAGGACAGTAGTTAAGTTTATTGTAAGTCAGTCGTTAATAATCATTGAGTACCTACATACATATAGTTAAGAAATAACGTGGCGCTGCTGAATGCTACTTATTTCGCATTTTCAAAATCAAAAAAGGATACAACTCTGAAAGGTGAACTCGAAAATCTAATTCAAGACCAAAATCCTAACCTCAACGGGCGCACATTCGCTGTGATTACTGCATTTTGGTTTAAGTGTAGGTATTTTATCAATAAAACTTACCCTAATATTACTGGTTACACGAGTTCATGTTTTAATGAAATAATGTTAAAATAACTAAATAATCAAGATGGAAACTGTCACATTTCGATCTTGAATTTGATTTTCGAGTGTAGAAGTTATAGAGGTGCAATTTTTCATGGAAGATATTGTTAGATGAGTTGGTACATAACATAAGTGATGACTGACTAAAACAACCGATTGAAAGATGATGGCACAATCTTACAATATTAAAAAACTTAAAACAAATATAAAAGGCGGATGCAGGTAGTAATTAGTGTAAATTACCTAGTTAAAATATTGTGCTGGCCTGAAACAACAAACTTGCAAGTTCAAGTCTTATTTTTTTTAAAGTAGAATTTTTTGAACTGTCTTTTACGATAATAATGGTATTTGAAAATGATATTACTTGTGTATAATAAGAATAGGCCAAGAAATTGCTCACAAAATTGACAACAAACATGTAAATGTAATAAAGTTAATGAATGACAGTTTATAATTTTCTTAAAAATGTAACATAAACATAAAAAACTAGCTAGAGATCATTTAAATAAATGTGTAAAAAATAAAAAAGGACACCGGAGACAAAATTGTCACGGAATGCGGTGTTATGCTTAGCACGTATTTCCGATAATTAATAATACTAAATTATTAGATACTAACAAATCCATTGCAATACCAAACCATGCAAAAAATACACAAATAAATATATCTAAGTTACATATAAATCGCTCGCATAAGACTGGGTCTTAGCGATGGTATTACACTTATTCAATATTTTATTTAATACAAAAAAACATAAGATAAAAATAACTGATAAAATTAAGTGGTCTAAGTACTTCTGCGGACCTAACTTGGGCGTTGCACCCGCTCGAAATGATAGTTAAATATTGCGACCGCACCGACTTCCGCCGTCCAACTCTATCCAGCACGATGAACGTCTACAAGAAAGCTACCTACCTGCTGCAGCGCGAGTAGAACCAACGAAACCAATGTCGCCTATGACCTATTGTTGTGTAAATACTGACCGTATAAGGAAGCTGTTACATTTTGTGGACAGGCAACTTTTTAGTCTTAGTTCTATTTCCATCATTCAGTGTTGTAAATGCTTACCACTTCATTCATAAACTACTAACCTATTTTAGGTACTAAGTATGCTTTATCACTTTCTCTCAGATGCAAATGCCACAATGACCAATAAGGACAAAGTATATTTTTAGGTAACAGATATTGTGCGTCGTTAAATCAGTCGGTGAGGTCGTGTCGGATCTTATGAAATGCCTTATACAAATGAATTGAGCTGTAAAACTGTATTAGATAAAATCCCCGAAATAACTATGACTCTACGTCTGTAGCTGATATCAACCAATTACCATGACATCTAGCTAAGGACCACCACAGTTCAATTAAGCGGGCTACATACCATCAGTTTTAACTGTATTTATCTAATGAAATTTATATTATATATTTCTTAGATCGTCAGTTTAACTGCACAGTTCACAGTGCCTACACACATACGTTTAAACTGAACAGTTCGACTGTGTAGTTGAAGCTGTGCAGTTAAAACTGATTGTATGTAGCCCGCTTTAGATTAATATTTTTCTTAACAGGACTGTGAGGCGACGCTTAAATCGCGTAGACCACAGTGGATCGAAATGAATAAAAAATGGACATTCGCATTTTTTTCTAAAAATCCCATTTTAAAAAATGCTTTTCGGTTGGAAATTATGTAAGGAATAAAAAATGTTCTATAACATTTTTCGAAATGAGGCTTATTTTAAGCAGAAAAAAATAAAATGTGTTTTTTTTGTATGAAACTAAAAAATAGGTATCTTATTGTAAGAAAACCGTAACCGATCCCGCTTTCAAACCTTTAGAATATCATTGTCCTACTTTAGAACAGTAGAAAATAGTTAAAACCTTATCTCAGTAGGTGCCCGTTTTTTTTTTATAGTCCAATCAAAAGTCAGTAAATACAACATTTTTCTTAGTTATGTGTTTTTTTATTTTCATTAAAAAAACGGTATATTCATAACAATTTAGTATAAAAATAAAATATTTATGACATTTTGATACAGATAAATACAAGTTTTTTCAAGAAAATGGTTCTAAATTACATTGAAATCGGAGCATTTATTGAGATGGTTTTACTAACTATGATAGTAGGTAACAAAAAGTTAAAATATACTTGAAATCAACAATTACAAGTTATAAAAAAAATACATTGTATCTTAGATCTATTTTATTCACAACCTTCTTCTACACTTTCAACCATTTCTATATTTTCAGCGTCATCAGTGCTTATGTTTTCTATTATTAATAATTCCAAAGCTTTAGAAGAGAGGGTCTTCTTAGTCGCTTTACTTAACGGTGGCCTCAAAAAAGACAATCTTGGATCAGATGACACCAAAAAATTGTGCAATATGTCTTCGTTTGTTTTTGTTCGGCACTGATGACGCTGAAAATATAGAAATGTTTGAAAGTGTAGAAGAAGGTTGTGAATAAAATAGATCTAAGATACAATGTATTTTTTTTATAACTTGTAATTGTTGATTTCAAGTATATTTTAACTTTTTGTTACCTACTATCATAGTTAGTAAAACCATCTCAATAAATGCTCCGATTTTAATATTTTTTAGAACCATTTTCTTGAAAAAACTTGTATTTATCTGTATCAAAATATCATAAATATATTATTTTTATACTAAATTGTTATGAATATACCGTTTTTTTAATAAAAATAAAAAAATACATAACTAAGAAAAATGTTGTATTTACTGACTTTTGATTGGACTATAAAAAAAAAACGGGCACCTACTGAGATAAGGTTTTAACTATTTTCTACTGTTCTAAAGTAGGACAATGATATTCTAAAGGTTTGAAAGCGGGATCGGTTACGGTTTTCTTACAATAAGATACCTATTTTTTAGTTTCATACAAAAAAAACACATTTTATTTTTTTCTGCTTAAAATAAGCCTCATTTCGAAAAATGTTATAGAACATTTTTTATTCCTCACATAATTTCCAACCGAAAAACATTTTTTAAAATAGGATTTTTAGAAAAAAATGCGAATGTCCATTTTTTATTCATTTCGATCCACTGTGAGACGTCATTTTTTTTCATATTTAGCTCCGGGCGGTAACGTTTTTCAACCCCTACATCAAGGCTGATTTCAACGATATTTGAATATGTTGTAGTTATTATGGAAAACGGACAGACCTTGTTTTTCGTAATATCTACAACATATTTAAAAACCGGACCAGGTTTAAGGGTAGAGAAACGTTACCGGACGTAAGCCGCGTCCGTATCGGTCTAACCGTTTGGGAGTTACAATGCCACACACAGATTGACTTTCTTTTCACTTCGGGATAAAACATATTTTATTAGTAAGATTTTCTTGTACCTTATTGTACTCCAATAGAAACTGAGAATAGGCCAAGAAAAGTTCTATGGCTCGGATACGCCTGTAGCAATAACAAAGCTACCTATTCGTAGACGGTACAATGTAAACTCTATGTTGTTCATTAGCTCTGCCTGTATCAGGTACCAAGTTGTAATTGTTTCCAATTCTCGAATGCGCACCGTATCACTTGATTTTACTAACATGAAACAAATTCATATGATAGCGAACACCATTCAACTTCAACACTAAGTACAATTTACCTGTGCAGGTAATAATATTTTTATATATTACATCTAATTCAATTACACGCTAATTAAACTTAATATCCTATTGGGCGGGTACACATCTATAATAAACGAAATACAAATTCGATGCTTAGTAAATAAATACAGTAGTGATTAAATTTAAGAACACAAAACAATTTGGTGGCCACACATCTTAGGGCGAGCACCCTGTGGACATTAATTTGACACCATTTCGCAAGACAATAGGCACTCACAATTCTAGTTTAAATATAGCATAAACAACGTGATTTTATACTTCAAAATTAAATACAGTCTCTTAATCTTTCTATTTGCTCTCATAAACTTTTCTGCTAGTATAATCGACTTAACAAGAGTCAGAAATACTTTCTAAGAGTTAATTGCGCTGTTCATAATTATTTATTAAAGTGGTAGGTAATTATGATAAACATTTATGATAATTTAATTTAATTTTGTAGCATTCAATCGTATTTATTTACACTATATTTAAATAAGTACTAAATATTAAAATGATATTCAGACTGTCTGCCCAACTATTTTGTCAAAATGTCAAATGCAAAAGAATTAGTTAACTCAATTCCCCCATGTCAATCATGCGGCGAGTAAGACGCGACATCCTTGAGTGCTACCTTGCTCGTTTACTAAACCTAATTCAAAATAAACGACTAGTCCAGTTGAACATTCATGGCTGATATAATTTTTTTCTTAACACTACATGGAAAATGGACATTTCAATTTCTGAGGTGGCCATTTAAGTATCAAAACATATACAAAATGTCTAAAATTGACAATATTTTGCAACGTACAATTTGTTTGTAACTGGGGATACATTAAAGAATAGAAAAAATATTCAACATATTAACATTTAATGCGTGTCCCTAGCATCTGCACAAAAATTAAAACTACTCGTTGATTAGGCAATTTTTGAACAAAACGCCAAATACTTTACCAGTCGCTTTATAGCCCAAAAAATTAATGATTAAAAAAAAAGGCAGTTTCGAGCATCCTGTATTTGTATGCATCGTATTTATAAAATGCACTCGACTAATGAAAACTAAGACAAACAAAGGGATTACATTGTCAGAACATTTAGATTTTTGTTGCATAGAGCGTCAGCGATTTTATACTTTCATAAATTTCGTATGGATCGCGCGACAATGACGCCGTTGCCGCCGATGGGTAAGTAAAAAAAAAAGGGAAATTAGATACAGCATCCTAGTGTTTTCATTCGGCAAAAGCTAGGGACATTTTTTTTTGTTTTTGCATAGCTATAACTTTTATTGTTATTCCTTTTCAGTAAGTACTTACACAGTGCGAGTCGAGTCACAAACGTGTAAGTGGAAATACTTGATTAGTATGCGACATGTACAGTACTAGGGACCCAATTCTCGTGACTTCGAGATGATTTTTCATGCGAGATATGTCGAAAAAATGTATGCAGTTGACAGTTGATCTCGCATGAAAAATCATCTCGAAGACACGAGAATTGGGTCCTAGGCCCTAGACGAGGCGCATAACATTTAACGTAATGATTTTCGAAAACTGTAAAAAATGGATTTGACATAAGCGCTCTATGCCAGTGTCGTCTGATTACGTCAATTCGATATCGTATACATTTTCGATAGCTATAACGTTCGTAGGAACGTATGTTGTCTAGGGCCAGACATTCTATACTTATCTGTCTCATCTCATCTACTAGTAACGTTTTCAAATGCTTTTAACGTAGGTAATATAAAAAATGATGCCCACTAGAATCAAAACTAAAAAATACAGATGCCGTAGTTACACGCGACACAACTTTGTAGCCTAAATTCTACTAACGAGTCGTCAGAAAGTCAAATCGTATGCTAATATGTAATTTGATACACGAACTATCTAATGCTGCCGATCGATACTAATCAGGTTGATATATAATTGCAAGTCTAACTTGGCATTTTTTACAACTTTACTAATTTCTTACGCAACTATCTGTCAGTCATTTTTTGTCGTCGAGAACACTCAGTGTTGCCAGTGCCAAGATATGTAAACATGTTTAAACCTTTTCAACGCCATGTGAAATATAAAATACACGTAGCTTAAAACCAGAGCTGATGTCAAACTTGCCTCATAGATACTCAGATCTATTTTACGCTGGCAACCATGACGGATATATATGTATGTTGTATGTGTAGCAGTTTGAAAAGTTTAAAAAGAGGCAGCAGGCATGACCGCTATGAACACGAGTTAGGTACTCCAGAGTAGGTTTGTGTTCACTCGAGGGCGAGCGAAGCGAGGGTGAGCTCGGGCGGCGGCGGCAGGCCGGCCTCCAGCGTGACGGCCACGCCGCGGTTGAGCGACACGGCCGGGTAGAACGCGCCGCGGAGCCCCGTGAACGCGATCTCACCCTACCAAATACACAATACTAAAAATATAAAATGGACAAAATACTCACGGTTAGAAATTCTCACGCCTCACACAACACGGGTCTACCATGATTGTTATACAATCAAATGACGTGGATACGCACGCACGCACGCACGCACGCACGCACGCACGCACGCACGCACGCACGCACGCACGCACGCACGCACGCACGCACGCACGCAGGCACGCACAAACACGTCACTCACCTGCGGCTGGTCGTCGACGGTGAAGCGCAGCGTGCCGCGCGTGAGGTCGAGCAGCACGCCGACGGCGGCGCCGCGCGCCACGCCGCGCGCCACGCGCCCGCCGTGCGCGCCGCCGTGCACGAACCACGAGCGCCGCGCGTCGATGTACATCGCCCAGCCCAGCGCGTCGCTGCCTGCGCGCGAAACACCCCATTACACATCATTATAATACATAATGTAATGACAAAACTAGGGCTTCCATTCCGTAATTACGGAATTACGTAATAACGTAATTACGGATGATTTTTAGGCTTCTCATAAATACGTTATTCATATGTTAAAATCCGTAATTACGTTATTTTTTACTTTCAGTATCAAATACGATTGTACATTAAAAAATATTATGTTTTAACATTATTAGTAGTGTTTTTGCTAAGACACGACCACACGATACACTTTTACCATATTCGACACTGGCGGGCACGGGATTTCCCCTTCTTCAGCCTACTTTAATTAGTTGTGTTTGGTAGAGGACTCGGTAATTCCCCGTTAGGCTCGAGTTGATAACCTCACAAAAATTAAATATTGAACAATAATACGTTCTTTCACAAACGGAATAAGGATCAATATTGCCTACAGAGTACATAAGGGACTTCCCAAAGTTTCAAGAAAGTCCCTTATAAGGGAATCCCTTATTGCATTAGAAGGATGATATTTGAAACAGAAAGCGTTTAGTAGTCAGTCGGCACTGGCGGTGGGCGCGAAGTCTACCTTAAAGCTGCATACAATTATTTATTAACAATACAGCCGACGAGTGTTCAAACTGAACGAGCTTTTTCTTCCGCCGGCTATTTTTGCAATAAGCTGAGAAGCTCATTAGCTGATAAATCTTTGGACGCTTTATCTTTCATGAGGGCCCATTTTCTGGGAAAAAACAATAAATAAATAATAATTGAAGTTGTTCAAGTAATTGTAATATAATAAAACTTTAATAATGCCTGAAAAGTTGTTGTTTTCATTAAAACTACTGAAAATATAACTCTTTTAACTAAAATAGGAAAAATTACGTAATTTCGTAATTACGTAATTTTTAAAAATCAATCCGTTATCAATAACGTAATTGATATTTCCGTAATTTTGTTGCTACGCAATTTATCAAATTTACTACTACTATTTTATAACAATTTCAGTGGAAATGTCTAAGAAGATGCCAGTCACACATATACGGCAGCCCACCGCATAATACCCTAGGCAACATTGTGTCCGCGAGCGCCACGCGCGCCTGCCAGCCGCCCGCGCGACTCACCGAGCATCTTGTCCTTGGCGACGTCGGCGCGCGCGACGCCGAAGGCGGGGTCGGCGTCGTCCCCGTACTCGTCGAGCCGCAGGCGCCAGTAGTGCAGCCCGCGCGCCAGCGGCGTGTCCGCGAGCGCCACGCGCGCCTGCCAGCCGCCCGCGCGCGCGCCGCGCCCGTCCGCCGACAGCGCCAGCGCGCCCGCGCCCAGCCCGCAGCGCGCGTCCCAGCTGAACCATGCCACTGCCGAGATAACATAACAAACGCTCAGAAAATGCCCGTAAAGTGAGGACAATAATCTGCGGTGATCATGATATTAAAAACTAGTTACATGGGGAGGTCTGGAGGCCGATGACTTCGCTGTAGGGCCCCTCGCCCGCGCCGTTAAACGCCTTCACGCGCGCGCTGTACAGCGACGCGTAATGAAGCCCGTCCACTGTGCATATCGTTTCTCGCCCGCAGTACACTTCCTATAAACAACAAGAGTTAAAGATTACTCACAGAACTGCGATATATCCCTTAGTATACTTGATTCAACGATGTCAATTTCAACGTTCCAAACACGTTGGCGACCTACTACAAGATTAGCCGAATGCTACTCACTTCACCGGTTGTCTTAGTCAGTGGTAGGTCCAAAAAGAGGGTAAATCCAGATATAACGGAAGAAACGGAGGAAGGGTGAAGGTGTGGTGTGGTGACTCACCCGGAAGGGCCCGCCGAGCCCGTCGTCCAGCTCGAGCACGTACCCGCGCACGGCGCTGGGCGCGGGCGGCGCGCGCCACGCCACCGTGCACGAGCAGCCGCGCGCCGCGCACGCCTCCACCGCCATCTCCGGCGCGCCCGGCGCTACATTACACATACACATCAACTCCGATTTCTAATCGGGAATACGCATGAATTTTTCAAATCGCCTTTTTCAACAAAATATGAAAATACCGTAAAAGAGATCACCAACAGGAAGAAATACGGATGATACAATCATTTTAAACTGCTAATTAGAAAGCGATAAGACAGAGATCCGATATGCATTGTGACGTCATGTAACATGTCGACCATATAAACTCCATGTTACATTCGGTTTTGCTAGAAAGAGATAGGAACTAGGAACAAATCTTGGTTATTTTTATAGCTATTCAAAAAATGATTTTTCTCAAGTGTTTATTACATGAATCAGTTTTTATTGAAGCTGTGAAAAAAGTCATGAATATTCCCTATTCAAGACCAAAAAATCTGCGACATATGTCACTGTCAAAGTGACGTACGTCATTGTCAGGTGGACATTTCAGACATAACCAACCTATTTGTTATATTAATATTAAGTCAATACATAGATGTAGCCAAATTTTATGGAACATTGAATTAAAATTTGAAATAATTTTAACAACCGGCCATCTTTCAAATTAGTCTTTTGAATTAATAAAAGACTACCTATGGATATTTCGAGATGTATTATAAAAACTTATCCTTGTAAATTGTACCAAATGTTATTAAAACAAGTATCACAAATGCAATAAGCATTTTGCTACCAAAAATCACTTGGGTTTAAATATTTATAATGCGCGTCATATAAAACACGCAAATCAAACTGTACCCAGTACCTGGCGATTTCATTTCCATCTCCGCAGCTGCATTCCAAATGTGAGCATAAATAGAAATAAGAGTTACCAAATCATATAACAATGTTTTTAGTTTTAATTTTGATATATATTGTAGCTCATTAGCCACTGTAAAAAGAAAGATTAAGTTAGTAGAAAAACACCGAGTTTAATAATCTAGGATTACACCAGTTTGTTTTAAATTGTACCTATCTTTTTAGCATATATTATATGCCAACTCAAAATTTATGTTAAGTATATTATTTAAGTTAAGTTTTTAAGTATGTTTTATCAACTGTTTATAGTAAGCGCAGATTGTGTTCGCTATTTTAGAATGTTCACAAAATGCATTTTTTTTTTGTATTTAAGTTAATTTATACGACTCTAGTGAAACATTCCGTCTGTGAACAAATAAACTAAAAAAAAAAACGCCATACCTCAAAAGGCAAATAATCAGAGGAATCTGAAGATCGCCATATTCGCGATTAATATTACAGATGTACAGTGCAATAGGTTTTAAAAAGTCTTTCGGGTTAGGGAAAAGTCGGTTAAACAAACATCAGAGCGTAAAGTCGCCGTCAATAGAATTTGCGAACTATGTAAACAAATTAGTACTGTTTGACACATAACCTCAAATAGTCACCAAGCGTGTTTTTATTAAAAATAACGTGTAATGAATAGTTATTTCATCTTAAACTTAATATGAAAATAATGATTTAGTGTATAAATCTTTGCAAAGACCTCACTCTCGATCTTTAAAAGTACGTGATTATCCAGTAATCATGGTGAATTGGTTCGTTTGGTTTTGTTTACATAGTTCGCAAATTCTATTGACGGCGACTTTATTTGACATACTCTGCGTGAGAGAGAAATACAAACTAGAAGGTGCTTTTAAGAGCTAATGCACTGTACCTACATCTCGTTTTGGTGGACAATATCACACAAAATTAACCTACGAAGCTCTAGGGTTGGACTGACTATGGGTACCTACTAGGCAACGATAAACATATAACAAGAAATAAATAACAAGACTCATACTTGCGCTCATCACGCAAATATTTGGCTTGCCGGGAATCGAACCCGCGGGACCGCTGGCTTTTTAGGCAGGGTCACTACTCATTACGCGAATCATATTTAAGATGACCTGAAATCAACACAGGTTCAGCAGAAAATAGTTTTCTATGAAATGAAAATTCTATGAACTGATAGTGTCTATGAAATGTTTATATATAACAGAAGGGGATCCCCCTACACAGGTATATTATTGCAGTTTGTATAGGTAGTTCCACGAGAGTTGAGGTGAATGATTACACACACAGCTACATGAAGTACTGATTGCAAAAAAAGTGAATTAATGAAATGAGTGAGTGAATGTAAATGTAAATAAAAACGCTTAATTATATTTTTAATAAGTATCAAAAGCAGTAAAAAATATAAAAAAAATGCTTTTATAAACAATCATCACTTGGCATATCTTCATCTGATTCGTTAAGATTGATTACAAGGTTTTCGGTTAAATAATCAATCCTAGGTTCCATTCTCTTTGGTTTCTACGATTAGTATTATATTCATGTACCTACGCATATCTGACCTTTATTTATTCATATACCTAAACCATTTATTTAAATAAAATTGGTCAAAATATTTTATTTTCTGTTTTATTTGAAGTCGATGAATTATTCTACATAATACTTAACAAAATAGTTTATAGAAACTTTTTGGTCTTTCTTGCAGTTCAGTGTTGAACTTGCTATCGGTATAATATTAGAACAGTAATTTCAAAATCCCGCAGTCATTACATGACAGTGTTGTTGTGTGCGTGACCTCAACTCTCGTGAAAGAAGCTATAGTAAGGAAAATGAAGGATAGTTACGGATGCACTCGATGAAGTTGAGAGCCTTGACGGCGCGCAGCACGGGCTCCGCGTCGAGCGTGAGCGCCGGCGGCGCGGGCGCCGAGCCGCGCGCCTCGCCCAGCGCGCTCGCCGTCTCCGCCGCGCGCGCGCACAGCACGCTACCCACCTTCACAACCACAGAACAGAAAAAACAGTAGAAGTGTGAAGTTGGCGTGTGGCATAGTTATGCGGAGTTCCGCGCAACCTAGCTCAGTTTGCCGCGATCGCTTGTGCGTGAAAGTGGTGCGAATAATATATCTAAAATAGGAAATAAATCCAGAAGCATGCCTTATTGTGCTATTTTGGAATGTAAAAACGATACCCGCACCAAAAACATTTTCCATGGTGGCGTGTTGTTTTTATGATAGTGTGAGTATTGGCGACAACAGGTCTGATACTAAGCCAAGTTCATGGCACTTCCACTGTTTTTTCTATTCCATGTTCACAACACAACACACTAGGGTTTGCAATCCGGATCCTTTTTGTATGGAAGATCCGGATAATTATCCGGGTAGTTCATTGCTTGTAGATTACAGGAAAACCTATAAGAATCCTATCAAAAAGAAATAAAAAAAAAGTATGTAAGGAACCCTCTCCACATGAGTTTTTTGATATGACAATCAAATCGTCAACATGACGTTTTAACTTTGTAAGGAAAATATAAAGATATCTGTAAAAAAAGTATCACTAACAAGTTAAGAATTATATTATAAGTTAGTATTGATGAAAAATAAAATGAGTTGTAAGTACTTTGGCTGTGATATGTGGTATTGATTAGCCTCAGTTCCAATAGGATAGCTGTGACACATATAGATAAGCGAATTACCTCACCGGCTAGTCTGATAACGAACTAATTTTAGAAAGAGTACCTACCTAAGTGCTTGATGCAATATTATGACATTAGGAAAAATATCCTCAAAGTTCTTTTTTTCAACTGCATTTCTTTGTTAAATTTATTGAACTTAATTAATATCAAACTATGTTTTCTGATTACCTTTCTTACTCGTATTATATGTATATATTCCATATGTTGTTAGTTAACTACTTTAATGTCACTTGTAATTTCGTTCGTGTAGCGAATTTATGCAGAAACTATTAGTCCTAAAGGTGTCATTCAGCCAACCGCAGACGGCATCAGCAGACCGCAACGCCAGGCGTCTCTATGGGCTTGGGCACACATGGGTGTGAACTAGATTGAATCGATTTTCTCATCTGCACACAAATACACAGAAATAGGTGAAAAAATCCTATTAGTTCACAGTGGGAACAGTGCATAGAAATAGGAAAAACAATCCTATTCATTCTGAGTGTAGGAATAGCTCGGACAGAGAATATCAAAAAAGGAATTATGAGTTACCTGTAGAAACGCAGCCGGATCGGATTCCTTGAGGGCTTCTATGGAGAAGTGCAGGAGGGCGGTGGCTTCGCGCAACTTCTGCGCTGCTTGCCCCGTGAGCGCGCGCGACTCGGCGGCGGCGCGCGCGCGCGAGCCCCGCGCCGCGCGGACCAGCTCGTCGCGCCGGCTCTCCACCGCGCGCGCCACCGACGCACACACCTGCTCTATCTGCCTCTCCAGCTCCTCACATGATTCCTATGCGGACGTCAAAAGGAAATGTGTAGTAATACATACAGTAGCAGCCAATGATATATCATCTTTGGAGTTACATCTCATACGATTACCTATAAATATGACTTAGACGGTAGTAAACCAATTGTATTGCTATTATTCAATTCGTTAGCTGATTAAATAAGGTTCAAAATGGTGCTAAATTTAAGAGATTTGTAAGAACGCGTCAGCAACGGGTTTTTAAATGCTTCCTCCGTGAAAACTATGATATGTACAAACATTTATTATATACCATTTTGAACCTTATTTAATCAGCTAACAAATTTAATAATAGCCACACTAAGATTAAAAGGGTACTACAGGTACTTACATTGATTTGATCACCAGAGCCTTTAATCTCTTGGATGTATCCTGTCATAGCTTTTGCTTGTTCAGATAGTTGCTGCAGTGATTGTGATAGTTCAGTCTGGAAAAGAAACGTATTTTATAATATGTGACATCCAAGACACTTTATTGTTTTTTAAAACGCAATAGTCGGTTATAACTTATAACATGCAGAACTGTGAAACGAATACCTTGTGAGCTCTGGCTGCACTGGATAATGGTTGTGTAACATGTGTAGAGTGCCTTTCTGCAACACAACGCTGGCAAATAGGGACGAGACAGGTGTTGCAGTAGAGTACTGGTGGGGAGCCATGGTCTGAACATATTGTACCTAGGGTTCTCAGCTCATGTTGAGCAAGTGGTCCACGAGTAGGGTGCCAAGCATCCCGGCAACCTGAGCAGTAGCGTACTGAGCACTGCTCACACCTCACCACAGCTGCCCGGCGCTCCCCTTCGCACATCTGGCAAGCTTCTTCGGCTGGTGGGGTACCGGTGACACCACCAAAGCGTTCGACAATCGTTCGCATGACGCGAAACGGCGGAAGACCTTCGGCGCCATTGTCATCTAAGAACACTTGCTTACTGCATGAAGGGCATGCGAGACAGAAAGCTGCGCCCTGACTGGCGGCCGCGGCGGGCGTGCCCGCGTAGCTGTTAGGGCGTGAGCCACATACCACGCCGCTATCTGTTTCGCTCGACACAGACGCCTTGTCTGCCTCCTGGTAGTCGATCGCAGAAGCACCGTCCGTATCATGCACCGGGCACTGCAGACGGATAGCGCAGACGCGACAGAGAGCGTGACCACATGGCAACAGCACGGGCTCTCTGTAAAATTCCTTACACACGAAGCACCGTAATTCCTCTTCCATCTTTAGACCTGGTACTGTTGAATCTATGTTTGTAACTCAATTTCTCATCTAGTTTCTGTATTACTAGTTGATTAAGATGATCAACTACCTAAAACGTTCTTTCGTATTGCAAAATAACAGTAATAACAACCAGGGTCACTAGTATTCGATGCGTCTCTCATGTTGCTAAGTTTCCGTTCTGTTTTGTGTTACAGTTGTTTTTTAAACCAGTTATAAACTATATAAAACTGAAGTTATCTCACTGCCAACAATGTTTCACTACTGTTATGTTAAAAGTACCTAATAAAATGATTACAAAAATAAACAATAACTCCGATGTAGGTATTATAAAAAATGTGCAACCACAGATTGTAAGGGTATGTATGTCTTGTGCAACTCAAAGACAAACCACAGATTATAATAAGTAAGGGTATGTGTGGGGTAAAATTCTAAGGCTATGCGCGCACGAGCGACTTTTGTCGCCGGCGACAGTACATTTGTCTCTTTTGCACGCTCGAAGTGAGAAAAAGAGAGATGTACTGTTGCGGCGACAAAAGATATTATGACAAAAGTTGCTCGTGCGCGCAAAGCGTAAGGCCGCATTTACACTTGCAAGTTATTGTTGTTAAAAAGTGAACCAGCATAAAATATTCACTTTTTAACCGACTGCAAAAAAGAAGATTCGTGAACAAATAAATAGATTTATTTGAAAGGTATCAAGTGCAACCATAGCGTATTACTAACGGATGAGGATGAATCGATTAGTATATTGAATTTGATTGGCGTATGAAGGCAGTATAAAAATGTATGACTAATAATTTTCGTGGCACAACGCTGACGTTTCTTAATTTTAGTCCTTTTGTCCTTAACTATTAAGTACTAGCTTCTACCCGCGACTTCGTCCACGTAGATTTCGATTATAGTTAATCCCTCGGGAACTTTTAAATTTTCCGGGATGAAAAGTAGCCTATGTGTTAATCCAGGGTATAAGCTATCTCCATTCCAAATTTCATCCAAATCCGTCCAGCCGTTGCAGCGTGAAGAAGTAACAATCACACACACACACACACACACACACACACACACACACACACACACACACACAAACTTTCGCATTTATAATATTAGTAGGAAGGATAGGATAGGATAGGAACGAAAGTACCTACTGACTTTCCGCGGACGAAGTTGCAGTCGAAAGTAGTAGAGTCAGTAGTAGATTTTAATATCCTTGGGATATCCATAAAAAAGTCACTCTAAAATTTAAGACTTCCGCTTGTAATTTGTAACTTGTAGCTTCGTGAAACGGGCCTCAGGTAATAGATAAGTAGAAAATTATTATTATTATTATTGTTCGGAACTGTTCGCTATCTGAACTCTTCGGTGTGATACTGGCCCGTTTCACGAAGCTACAAGTTACAAATTACAAGCGGAACCCTCTTTCTAGCAGTATGAGTTAGAAAGAGACTTCCGCTTGTAATTTGTAACTTGTAGCTTCGTGAAACGGGCCTCTGGGTAGTGATTCTCTCAAAAGCAAAGGTGAGCGAATGCAGGAGTGAATGTCCAAGCGGCGAGTTTAAGTAGTCCCGTCAGAGCGAGCAAAACACATTTTAGCGCGTGCATTCTCAATTAGGCAGCCTTATACGTTTGAGAGAAGCCATGCTGCCAAATTGAATAGGTACCTACACGCGCTGAAATGTGTTTTGTTCGCTTTGACGGGACTACTTAAAAAAAAATCACACCTGCGTTCGCTCACCTTTGCTTTTGAAAGAATCACTACCCTGGTGTTTTAAAGATAAATTTGGGTTTGGAGATTTTTTACTTTTTTGTGAGTTTTGCTTTGATTAATTAATTTTGTATGCTGCAGTTTTTTTTTTAAATTAATTCTGCAAACATTTAGAGCACGAAAACATGTGAGAACGATTATTGTAACTACAGCCGGTACAATGATCAAAGAAGGAAGAAGGAAAAAGAGACTGACTGATGATCTCGAGCTTCGTGTAGGTAGTGCTTTCTCTCCACAGAGTGGTCTTCTCTCAGGAAGGGATGGCAGAATCATGACTAAGAAAAGTGCCCATGCAGACTAGTTAATGTAAAACTTAATTTATCCCGATGTTAATTTCATTTCTGCTTTTGTGGTGTCATTAATTTACAGTTGACAAAATGAGTCCCAGAAATGAGATATCTGGAACGGACATACCAACCAACAACCCGTACAAGGAGCAATATGCCTACGACGAGTTGAGACCCAAACACGAACCACGGTTCATGGCGAGAATACGGGACATGGAGAGATCAGCGGGGTTCCTCACGCCTCTTCGATGGACAAACGTCATATATTTTGTACTGTCCCACGCCATAGTGCTGGCGTGGCTGGGACACGACTTGATAACGGGACAATTTGCACCCAAATGGCAGACAGTCCTCCATAGTAAGTACTAAATATACATATGAATGCGATATGGGATATGTTTAGAAATAAACTTTAGGATAACCTTCTGTACAGTCAACCAATTTGCATTCTAGGCCACTATGGACTTTGTCAACGTGTCATTGTAAACCAAATCATAGGAAGTCTCTTACGTCTTGGATGACAACGTCACTTTGACATAGTCCAAAGTGGCCTAGATATCAAAATGGTTGACTGTGGCTGGGTTTTATAAAGATCTGTTAGATCATATTTCGGTCTGGAATGTCAAAACTTGTATGAAGTTACTAAAATTAGATCTGACATATTTACTAACGAAGCTTTATAAAACCTGGCCTGTAGGTAGGTACTATCACGAACGTTAAATTGTGACCCATTTCAAGAAAAATATGCTTGAAGTCGTCAATGTCATTAGAGATGTCAAGTCATTTGTAACTTTTAGAAAACTCAACCTTATTGTTGTAGAATGTCAGATTGACTTTGGACCTAAGGTGGGTACCAAATTAAAGTTCGCGACTGTACATATAGAACTCTTCCATGACTGACTGGCTGTCAGACAGCGCACAGCCTAAACCATTCGATCTAGGGACTTGAAATTCGGTGGGAATCCTCGGGTAGGTACCCTAGGGGTGCACTAAGAAGGGATTTTTCGAAAATCGACCCCCAATGGACAGAAATAGGTGGAGTAGCGGAAAAATAATTATACGCGTGCGAAGTCGCGGGCGTCCTCTAGTCAAATACATTTGTCAGCTTTTCTTAATAAAAATACGACTCTACCTACTCTAAAATTACTATCCACTGTCAGTTTACTTCGTTTAATCTTTATAACTTTATCTTTACATAGTATAAAACAAAGTTGCTTTCCGCGTCTGTCTTTGATGCGGTTTTCACCATCAGTGGCCCGTTTCACGAAGCTACAAGTTACAAATTACAAACAGAACTCTCTTTCTAGCAAAAGGAGTTAAAGAGTCTTCCGCTTGTAATTTGTAACTTGTAGCTTCGTGAAACGGGCTCTAGTTGGATATTTTTTTTAATAAATTTTTCAGTGTCGATAACCTATATTTTGGGTACCTTTGGTGCAACTTGCGGCGTGCACCGCTACTGGACCCATCGTAGTTTTAAGGCCAAGGAACCGCTTCGATGGTTTCTCCTGTTCTGCTTTGTTATCTCAGGAGAGGTAAGGTCCACTCCGACTTACAGGCCTACTACTTATATAGTCGCGATTATTGCCGTGGATAAAACACCCGTCTCTTTCCAACAAGTCAAATATTTTAAATCCACGACGATCCGCCCTCCAGTCGCATTCACTTTGCAAGGTCACGTCTATGTTCTTTAAATTAAATAGTACCTATGTAGAAGGTGCCGTCGTCAATTTAAAATACTACATTTAGTGCAAAAGAAGGTAAGTACCTAATGGCTGCTTTATCCACACTTTATCCACCACGATAAACGCGACCATTAAGTAAGTACCTATATCGAAATATTTATTTTATTATTTCCTAAGGAGCAACTTACTCGCTATTATATTTTGTTTTTGTGGAAACCACTTATAATGTTAAGGAACAGTAGGCATTACATAAATACCTATTGTTTTTCTGGATAAATTCGGTCTTAAAGATTTTTAAGGTTCTTACCAAAATGCAGAATTTGACCAATTTCTGAAATTTCACTTGCAAATTTCTTACCTAAAGCCCACATCAAATTTCGTTAGTTCGAAAAATAATCTTTTGTTGGTCAATTAAAGATGATTTAAATATTTAGATGGCATTGACGAATTACAGAATTTGACCAGTTGACGAAAATTTAAGGAAATTGACGAGATGAATTTTAATCCAGCAGTGGCTAGCAGAACCCGTCGTGACGTGACCGTGTCGATGTTGCGTAAGCTTCCGGGATAGTCCGACCTAGTTAAGTCAGCTCTCTATTGCTCATGCGTCGACGACTACTGCCGTTCGATCTCGTCAATCTCGGACGAGATCTCGTCATTTTATGCTTCGAGATTGATCTCGAAAAATGAGGCGAGATCTTGGAAGATCGGGATCTCGCGAGATCGAGATTGCATTCCCTACTGTTGCCTGCAGACTGCTATATTTGAGTGGGCCCGGGACCACCGCCTGCACCACAAGTTCACGGAGACCATCGCCGACCCGCACGACACCACGCGCGGCTTCTTCTTCGCGCACATGGGCTGGCTCATGATGAAGAGGCACCCGGCGGTGCGGCGGGAGGGCCGCAACCTCGACCTCAGCGACCTCACCAACGACCCTCTCGTCCATTTTCACAAAAAGTCAGTTTCGAAGGCTGCTTTTAGATGAAACGGCCTAGCGACTTCTATGCAGGGTGAAATTGAAGACGTGATCAAAATCGATATGACTTAATTAAGCATTCAATTGGAATCCTAATAATATAGGTATATAGATAGGTATATTTAGGTATTTAGATGTAGTATTCAGACGTAATCACGCAATTTTTTATAAAAATTAAATACCTAATTTATTGTAAACAGTGTGGTCACCCTACTTGACAGAAAGAAGATTTTCTAATTTCCACGAAACATAACAAATATGATTGACTTTGACTTACTTACTGAAGTGTCATTCATTAAAGTAAAATAGTCTGAATAGGATCCATAGACGGTATTGATTCTAAAATTAGGATAACCGTGATTTACTTCGGTGATTTAAATAAGGGGAAAATTAACAAAAAATAAATAGCTTTTGTTTCTTGTAACAAATATTTCTTGGAAATGGCTATCAGTTACGTAGTCTGAAAAACTGGTTTCTGATCACGTCTTCAATGTCACTCTGTAGGTACCTAACCTTTGCAAAATGATTATAAAAGGGGTCGGTAGAAAAAATCTCCAATACTTTTGGGATGTCTTTTCGGTTTATGACTTAAACATAATATAGATATGGTATGGCGGTAATTTCGGTAATTTAAAATAAAATCTAACAAAGACCAAATTTTCTAGGTACTTCTTATTGATGAAATTGGTGATATGTTTCATCATTCCAATAATAACACCTCCGCTGTTGTGGGGAGAGAGCTGGGAGCAATCACTACTCATTACATTTGTTGGTCAAATGATAATTGCTCCGCACATCGCTTTCTCCCTAAATAGCTTTGCTCACATATGGGGCAACAGACCATACGACCCGTAAGTATTATTTAATATTTTACCATTTGGAGTGTCAGCGTATGAGGATCTATAGTATCAAGGATTCTGAGTAAGAAAAACCAAAAAAAATCTAATTGTGAGAAAAAAAGTTCATGTACACTTTTTTTGGAAAACGCCCATTAACGTTATGCGGCAGGGTTCCATAGTGGCATAACTATTAAAGTCCTTAACTGTACAATCAACAGCATAAATAAGTGATCATTTTTGTACCTTGTCGCATTCAATCGTTTCACAATTTTGTATAACATTTCAAACACGACGTTAAAGTGACAAGGTACATAAATGATCACTTATTTATGCTGTTGACTGTACCATTACCGCCGCCGATTACTTACTATGGTCGCTCGTAACAACTGATAATAATATAAACATAAAGTCAAGGGCGTAGCGAGGTACGGTCAGGGGGGGGGGACTGCTCCCCCCCCCTCCAGAAGATGCAGGAATGCACACAAACCGAAAAGTAATATTATGTAGGTAACAAAATCCTAGCTACACGACCTTGCATAAAGTTAAAAAGTTAAGATGTCCCCATATAGGAAAAGTGCCTCGATCTCAAGTACGCTGGTATGGAACCCTACGAGCGCGATGCTGCCCAATCTTATTTACTTACTGTCTTTACTGTTTTTAGTAACATCAAAGCTGGGGAAAACTGGATTCTCTCCCTGTTCGCCATGGGCGAGGGCTGGCACAATTACCACCACACCTTCCCCTGGGACTACAAGACCTCCGAGCTGCCGTACTACTTCAACCTGTCCACGCTGATGCTGGACGGCTTCGCGCGGCTCGGCTGGGCCTACGACATGAAGACCGCCTCGCCAGAGCTCGTACACTCCGTGGTCAAACACAGAAACAAGCTAGCAACAGACATTAAAGAGTCCAGCGACTAACTTCACGATTTAATTGACGGAACGGACAGAAACGGTCATAATAGTTCGGTTATTAGTTGTAAATGAATATTTATTTTTATTGACTTTTGTAATTTAACTATACAGGTGTCCTGGAATAAATTACTTTCGAATTAAGGGGTGATAGAGTAGCTCAAACTGGACCTCCTTCCATATAGAGGGTTCAATTTGTTTACCTGGTACATAACAATAAAATACAATAAACTTTAACAAGGTGTTCCTCGAAAACGGTTTCAATTATTAATGTTTCTTCCACAAAGTACCTACTTTATTTTACATAAATCTATCGTATTTACCTTTTTGATTTTTCATAACATATCTATAGTATTCCCTGCGGGTCTACCATATTTCCTATAAAATCAACTGCCATAAAATTAGATGCTGTAAATTAATCTATATATATAAAAGGCTAAACTGACTGACTGATGTATCAACGCACAGCCGAAACTACTGTACCTAGAAACTTGAAATTTGGTACAGGGGTTCCTTTCATGATGTACTTAAGTGAGCACTAAGAAAGGATTTTCCGAAAATCGACCCCCAACGGGAAAAAATGGGGGGAGTAGCGGGAAACTAATTCTATGCGTTCGAAGTCGCGGGCGTCCTCTAGTGTCCTATAAAATCACTGGCTATCATCATTCATTTGCTATAATAGCCATAAGCTTTGCTCCCGCCTTGGCCTTCTAACCTCACCTATCCGAGTCGGTCCTGCCCTGTTTCATCTTTCTTATATCATTTAAAGCTTATGGCTAATAATTATTAATTTTATAGAATTTGAAAGTATAGCAAATAATTTTAGAGCATCTAAAACTTATAGTAGTTGAAGAATATAGAAACGAACTGTTATAGCATTTGAATGTAGGTATATCATGTGATTTATAGCAAATTAATTTTAGAGAAAGTGTAATTGTAGGCATTGATTTTATAGTAAATAAGGGGATACCTCCCCAGCTTCTTAATAGCTTTCGGCTGGCTATTGCTATCACGCTTGCACTCGCAACTGACAGTATATGTGTCACTCGTGTGTCATAGAAAAACGAAGATTGCCGATAACTATTCCGAAAATGGTAGCACTGTACTTGTTTGAAAAATCCTGACATTGCTAAGTCCGACCGCAATCTTGACAAAAGCCCTAAAATCCTAACACATGGCAACCCTATATGAGTCGCTTAGGTAACTTCAAACTTGGATATGTCCTTGAAATTTGGTATACGAATTTAAAACTTAATATGTTTGAATAAAGACGCAAAATTCGTTGTCCTTTTGCATGGACTTATCCGAGTTTGAAGTTAAGCGACTCATATATGCACGCATAGGTACAGTCAACAGCATAAATAAGTGATCATTTATGTACTTTGTCGCTTTCAATCGTTTCACAATTTTGTATAACATTTCAAACATGACGTTAAAGTGACAAAGGTACATAAATGATGACTTCTTTATGCAGCTGACTGTACCTTACCACCTATAGTTCCGGGGAGACATGGGATGGTCATGATGAGGGTCGCCTACCGAGAAGACTACTAAGCGTAGAGCAATAACATTGAGGTAGGTTTCTAATCGTAGTCGAGTGGCATATTAGTAGTGAGTAAGTTTGCAAATTATAGGTACAATAAAATACTTCGATAGGTACCTACATAAAATATTAATCGAAACTGGTAATTTCACAGTTTATATTAGATTTTTACGGCGTACGAAATTCATCGAAATTGCCAGAGATATAAATTATAAAATTTAATAATATGGTCATTGTACGTTCTTTATTGAAGAACTGTTAGTGTGCTGTGGTAAATATAATGGAAAATGGTTACTTTAAAAAAGTGTATCGTTACGCTATCAACACTTAATTTTCTATAGAGTTAAGTAGATGTGTCATATCATGTGTCATACTGTATCATTTGACTGTATCTATCTTGAGTAACATTGTTTGTAAGAAAGTATGACTTCTTACAGTAAATAAATGTTAAAAATAAAAACGTTAAACGCATTACATGATAGGAGCAGACTTGTGAACGGATAAGACGCTGAAAACTGCTGCGACTCGAATATACAAAATCCGTTATTTTTTTTTAGACAAGTGATGGATCTAGAAAGCAGCGTTCTAAACCTAGGTAACCTGCGAAAATAAGAAACCTACACAGACTGACGGACAGACGGATATGGCGAAATTTAAGGGTTCCTAGTTTGACTACGGAAAACTAAAAAAACGTGTATTTTTTCTTACGCGTTTTTCGATTTTTTTTATTCCCTAAAAGATTTGTAGGTACTGCAGGGGCAATTTATTTCTAATTTAATTGTTCAAGTCTCATGTGTGGTACAGGTGGCGTAAATCCCTACTCCATCACTATCCAAAACAAATGATGTCCAAAACTAAAAGAGCAATAGCCAACCCGTACAAGGACCATACTGCTTACGACGAGCTGAGACCGAGGAATGAATCAATGTTCTTAGTGAAAATACGAAATATCGAGAGATCCATGGGATTTCTTACGCCCCTGCGGTGGAGGAACATTGTATATTTTGTTTTGTCCCACGGTATCACGTTGTCGTGGCTGGGATACGAAGTGATGACTGGGAAATTTCCACCTAAATGGCAGACAATCCTCCATAGTAAGTAATGATTTAACATTTACAGGTACAGTCAAAAGCAAATCAAATAATAATCAAATATCTAGAGGTATGGCTATCGCGCCAAATATAGGATGGAAAAAAATATGGGCCCTGGAGGGAAACTGCTTTAAATCCTTAACTTAGATAATTTTACTTAAAGGCAACATACTTTTATATTTTTAAAGAAACAAAATTGCATTCAACGATTTTCTAAAATTCGCTTGCCTCAACTGGAAATTAAAAAAATAAAACTCTCACTATACAGTATGTAAACTTACTAAAACCATTTGTTTGAATCCGGGCATGTCTAGGCGATAAATAAGGTCTTCGTATATAAATTATTGAAATTCTAACGCTTTTAAGAATTTATAATTGTAATACAAAAAATATCATTTTAGTTATTCATGATTCAATAACATTCTGTATTATTTGTTTACAATTGTAACAATTGTCATCTGGTTGTCAGGTCAAGGCCAAGTTCAACACTTTCAATGTCAGTTAAAGTAAGGCTATGTGCACACTTCCGATTAAATACGACGTAGATTAGATCAAAAATGTGGCCGTTATTTGAACCAAGCGTCGATGGTTGTTTCAAGTGAACGCTACACATCAAATCTGGATTTTGCCTGGCACGTCGCTTGATTATGTTCGAAGCTTGTACAACCCGCAGCCTCATTTTCTTCCTCCGCTCTCGACACTTTTTTTAAATACTAACTGTTTCACCCATCCCCAGAAGAAATAGTCTAGAGGCGCTTTTCTAGTGCTGAAGCCAAGATTTTCTGTAAAATGGTTGTAGATCCTTTTTTCCGTTCTGACGTCAATACGAGGACGAGGCCCACCACTACTACTACTACTATCCGGTACTAACCGGAACCGCTCTTTCATTGTTACGCAGTCTGGTAATGGCCCTTATAATTGACAATAAAGTGACACCAGTGAAATTTGAATGACATAAATCAGTCACGACGTAAACATTACACACAGGTGATACTTTTAGGGTTAACCGACTTTGAAAAAGGTAAGATTTTATAACTTTTAAACAATGATTAAATTCAAAATATTCAACCCGTACTAGCAAAACATGTGTTAAAACACTTAACTCATGGTTTTAGTTAGTTTACATACTGTATTACTTGATTAATGTTAGATGTTTATTAGAGAGATTTTCTCGAACAATAATCCTATCGATTAGTAGAATAAAACACCTGGAGTTTATTTTTTGAATTTTTAGCTGGTTCGATCCCCGGTCGAGACAAGTGAATTTTAGAAAAACTTTGAATGCAGTTTTGTTTAAAAATAAAATACTTAATGTTTCCTTTAAGTAAAAAATGACGTAACTAAAGGATTTAAGATAGTACCCTCCAGGGCCTATATTTTTTTTCACCCTGTACATTTATACACCTTATTGTCATAGAGGCGTGTAGGTAGTTTTGGCGCCTTGGGAACGTATATATGTTTATTTATTTATTCTACACATCACGATATGGTTGAACACCGTATCTTCATACTTGTATTTAGGTTAACCGTAGGTTAATGAAGGACTAAAAGAATATCTTTCGCAACCGTATTAGATGTAGGTAAACGTTCTCTCGAATTACAAAACATAATGTGACACTCGTAGTTGTGTTTCGTTTGTAAACCGTGCTTTCAGTTTGGATCGTGTTCTTGTTGGGGGCTTTTGGCGTGACGGGCGGCGTGCACCGCTACTGGAGTCACCGCACCTTCCATGCCAAGCAGCCGCTTCGATGGATCGTCCTGTATTGTTACGCTCTGTCGGGACAGGTAAGATCCCCTCGAGCGGCTGGAACCACTCTGACTGAATACTTGCCTGAATTCGCCGTAAGGTAGAAACACACATTACATTGCTGAGGGAAAGATCGTTTAAAATAAAAGTAAAAATTTTAATGTAATGAACTATAAACTTAGACTACACGAACTAGGACCCCTGCAAACAATAAAAAACCCTACTACCTACGGTTAAAAGGATCCAGCTCTTTAAAGTTAGGACGGACAGATGGACAGACGGACAGCGTTGGCATATTAATAGGGTCCCGTTGGTTTCCCTTCGGGTACGGAACCCTAAAAATGACTGACTGTTGAGTTTCTTTCATCGTTTTGTCTCAGCAGTGGTCTTCTCTTGGGAAGCGATAGTAGATTTTTGACGTGTAAAAGTGCCAAATGTTTTTTTTACTCCTAAAGTTATCATAAAATGTGTTTATGGCAATTTTATGATCGGCGAACACGTTGACGAGTTTTACGATAGGAGTAAAAATAGGTCGATTCACAAGAACTGACACAAATGGAAGAATGAACATTGTGACATTTGTGACACTAGTGATTGTGTTGAGTGTCTTGGTTTGTTATCCTTTTCACTAAAGCATTTTTTCATAGTAGCGAATTTTGACATCGCTTTCTTTCATGATAGTAAATTTAATTATTCGTCTTTCTTCATGTAGCGATTTTTCATAAAGCGTTTTATAATGTTCGCAATCATTTTCTTCGCATATTTTACCAGTAGATTATTTTAGTAGTCGCATTTTTTCCTTAGTAATTACATCGTAAGTAGGTAGGTTAGGTTCGCTTTTATATCAGGCCCAGAGGCCCAAAATAACCCAGAAAAGTCTGTCAAATCAGGTTGGGAAAAAATGCGACTAATAAAATAATCTACTGGCAAAATATGCGAAGAAAATGAACACGAACATTATAAAACGCTTTATGAAAAATCGCTACATGAAGAAAGACGAATAATTAAATTTGCGATCATGAAAGAACGCGATGTGAAAATTCGCTAAGTAAGTACTATGAAAGAATGCTTATGTGAAAATAACCTAACAAACCACTTTCATTCACCCGTTCAATCCATTCACTTGCGTTCTTGAAAATGGCCATACGTAGTACAGTTTTCAACTGCCTGCAGACTACCATTCTCGAATGGGCATGGGACCACCGCCTGCACCACAAGTTCACGGAGACCACCGCCGACCCGTACGACACCACGCGCGGCTTCTTCTTCGCGCACATGGGCTGGCTCATGATGAAGAGGCACCCGGCGGTGCGGCGGGAGGGCCGCAACCTCGACCTCAGCGACCTCACCAACGACCCTCTCGTCCAGCTCCACAACAAGTTAGTTTCGAAGGCTGCTTTAAGATGAAGCGGCCTACCGACCTCTATAACTTTTGCGGATTATTCCCAGTTGTCCGCACCCCTTTGTTCACACTGTGGACAACTGGGATTTTTTTCCCAGTCGCAGTCTGGCCACACTGCGGACAACTAGGAAAAAAAGTCCCAGTTGGCCCAGCCGAATTAGCGGCTCTAGGGTGCGATTGGTTTAAACACGAAACGAATAGATACGCTAGTTAGCTCAATGCATCTTGGCTAAGGCCTCTGTATATACAGAGGCCTTAAAAGGAATTAGTTCTTGAGATTTAAGTCTACTTACTCGGGAAAGATTTCCTTTTAAGTTCGTTATTATATGCTTTCAGTACTTAACTCTAGCGAAAATTACACTTTTCCTTTTCAAGTTCAATATTTCTTAAACGGTCCGGTCAGGTATATGATACCTCACTTGATGTCATGTAGGTAGGAAAAACTTTTCAGCACAAAACAGTTTCGTAACTTTGATAGTTTCTTAGGAAATGTGAGTATGGCATACATAGAGAGAGATATGGCGAAACTATAAGGGTTTGACCACGCTAGCCGCATTTTTTGAGGGAAACCAAATTAACACTTAGCACGGTAAGCTTACTCGCTAGTTTAAGTTTAGGGCATTTGATCGTTTTTGTCGGCAATTTTAAGAAAAAATATCTAACCAAGACCCAATATTCCTAGGTACTTCATATTGATGAAATTGGTGATATGTTTCATCATTCCATCAATAACACCTCCGCTGCTGTGGGGAGAGAGCTGGGAGCAATCAATACTCGTTGTGCTTGTTTTGGAACTGATAATTGCTCCGCACATCTTGTTCTCTGTAAACAGCTTCGCTCACATGTGGGGCAACAGACCATACGACCCGTAAGCATTTTCTTACTCTTTTTAAAAAGACCCAATTTTTCACATAACTATAAGGTTTCATTTCATGGCATGGGCATTGGGCCTAACACGAGAATACTAGTGAGTCAGCAAAAAGGCTCGATAACTTTCACACATGTATGTCGGAGATATTCTCCTATTTAATGCTATTACGTGATAATTAATATTTACGAACTAAACTTGACAACTTGTTTCGACCAAAGCGGTACCTAGTCGTTTTCATTTGAATTGATTTTGTAAGTTCGATTTGAATTTTCACAATTGCAAATTTTCCCAATAGTAAGTACATCGTAATCGTAGGTAGGTTAGATAGGTAAGCTTCGTTTTTATATCAGACCCGGAGGGCCAAAACAAACCCGGAAATAGGAGCTCCGCCAAGCGGAGCTCCGTCGGCTCTGTCAAATTAGATTTTTTTGAATAGGAAAAAAGCGACTACTTAAATAATCTACTGGTAATTATAGAGATTAAAATAAACGCGAATATTAAATAACGCTATATGAGAAAACGCTACATGAAGAAAAGCGAACAAGAAAATTCCCTATTATGAAAACATGCTATGTGAAAATTCGCTGTTATGACAAAATGCTTATTGCGAAAATGATGTAACAAATCGAATTCAAATTATTTTTCAGATAATTATCATCAATTATTTAAATCTTGAAAACCACAAAACACAAAAAGAGGCTTTGTAACCCTAACAGAAATTGGATTGGGCAAATTGTATTTTAGAACGTTACATACATACATACATACATTAAATCACGCCTGTTTCCCAGAGGGGTAGGCAGAGACCACTTCTTTCCACCTGCTACGATCTTGACAAATCTCTTTCGCTTCTTCCACATTCATACATCGAGTCAGAACGTTATGGTTTCAGTAACATCAAGGCAGCGGAGAATTGGATTCTCTCCGTGCTCACCCTGGGCGAGGGCTGGCACAATTACCACCACACCTTCCCCTGGGACTACAAGACCTCCGAGCTGCCGTACTTCCTCAACCTGTCCACGCTGATGCTGGACGGCTTCGCGCGGCTCGGCTGGGCCTACGACATGAAGACCGCCTCGCCGGAGCTCGTACACTCCGTGGTCAAAAACAGAAACAAGCTAGCAACAGACATTAAAGAGTCCAGCGACTAACTTCTCTGTTTCATTGAACTACAGCTGGGCACGCGTATGACTTTCAAGAACGGCTCTACCCCTTTTGAACGCCGCAGTCGGCTCTGGCCGACATCTTAAAGTGGTGCCACTGACGCCATCGTCGTTGTAATTTGCGTTGCGTATCAATCATAGTTGGCGTGTGTCACTTCTGTCGTTTTTTGTTATACGAAAAAAAAATACATTTAGAACTGTTGCCGCCAATGACGATAATTTTTTTAATATTGTTTGATTCGATTTTAGAGTAACTTCTAATCGACTTTTCTAACATTATTATAATGAAAAACGTTCTTCATTTACCTAACTTCTATATTTACCTATCTACACATTTAATACATTCATTACAGTGATTTTTTTATTTCACGAAATGTTGAAAACTATGCCCGGGCGACACGCTAAATATTGACGATTTTCACAGTAATTCCGCTGTAACTTAATTATGTGAGATTAAAGCTCAAAATGGCTCCGATAGCACCTTATTTATGTAGGTACAGTCGCCCACACACTTAACTGACCATTAAAGACGGAGCTGAGAATAAGTGTCAATGCTTGAAAGGGATGTAAATATATTTAATATGAAAAAAATATCTACATCCCTGTCAAGCATTGATATTTTGTCTCTGCTCTGCCTCCAATGGTTAGTTAGGTGTGTTGCTGTGTGTACCTAATGGAATAAAAATGCTTGGCTTTGAAATCGTTAAGAATTTATGAGTATTATAACGAGACATACATTTTGGCGCTCAGAAATATTCACCCGGTCACATAATTAGAAACACTAAGTGTAAGTTATTGTTACTTACACTTATCTTTATAATTATGTTTATATTGAGGTAGTATTTTTTTTCTTGAAGGTTTTTGTGTATAATAAATTCTGGTTTATGTACAGATAGTACAGAAAATTTATTTATACCAAATCGAAGCTTCCTCAATTTATGTTA
This sequence comes from Acleris cristana, assembly GCA_948252455.1. NCBI lineage: Eukaryota > Metazoa > Arthropoda > Insecta > Lepidoptera > Tortricidae > Acleris > Acleris cristana. The sequence goes on along the minus strand of OX411781.1, from coordinate 2,969,784 downwards.
GGGGTCATAAAAGCTATTTAATAAACAAGTTTTAATATTACACTGACTTTATGCACCACACATGCCGTACGTACAACATTCAGATAAGATACGTAAATTGAATAATTTAACACTCTTAACACTTTAGTGTCTTAACATTAATCTAACAAAACATAAATATTAATACTATTATTCAGCCTTCAATAAAAGAAATAATCTCTTTCTTTTGTTTTAAATTATTGCCAGTAACAGAGTCTTTGTTGGTATCTGTGATCATTTTCGGCTCTTTTATTGGCCTGGTGTTTTCATCTTTGGAAGGTTTTCTCTTTAAGCTTATCACTTTGTTAGTATATTCACCATCCGCTGTGTTTGCGTCAGAATTTGATATTTTTCTTTTCTTAGTTTTAGTAATGACAAAATCTAAATCTGATGAATCATCATCAAAGCCAGCGTACATGGGCGCAGAACGGCCACTTCTGGTGGACCTGAATGGCTGGATCCTGGCTGTCTCCTCTACAATCTGAATTGGCGGGGGCCAGACAGTGAAATTAGCAGATAACCTGGCTTGGCGGTAGTTGTTTATAGACATCATTTTAATGTAGACAGCAAGTGCCCTAGCTTTTTCTGCTTGTGTGATATTACTGGGTAACACGCTCCATGGCATCCTTCTGTCTTTCACGTTTAAATATCGCCTTTCCATTTTTTTTGGAGTAGCATCACCTTTGACTGGCTCTTCCTAAAAAAAATACATTTTTTATTTAAGTTAAAATGATACAAGTAATTTCAACACAGTTAAGGTAACTTTTCTTATACAGTACTTTAATTTAATACCTTTTGTCTAAAGAGTTCATCTTCCTCAGCGGTTGACTTGGAATTATTCAAAGCCTTCAATAAATCACTCATTTCTTCTTTGCTTAGGTTGTCATCATCTAACCCATATTCTGCAACCATAAAAAAAATACTGCAAACTTTACAAAGCCTAGCGCCTATGACACCACCAGAAACCATACCTCGCTATTGAGAAATCTGTAATGTTTTTGTCCAACCTTATTTCTAAACTTTAATAATGATCTTCACAAAAAAAACACTTGTCATAAAAGTTTAGGAACAATACACTTTTTACTACTGAAAAGTTAAAATACATTTCTAGATAAATTATGAATATGATTATTGTTATTCATAAAGTAAAAAATTGCTTGCAAAAATTTGCATAATTGTTTAGGTTCAGCTGAAAAGGGATAAAAAAATTGTAAAAGGCCTCTGTGACTACCTAACTTACAACAATAACTTAACAGAAAATTAACCTTGTTGAGTTTAATTAGAATAATATTTTTAAGAAGCAGATGCCATGTTCACCTATCTTTTTCCGGGATTTTGCCAACTTTAGGTAATAAAACTAAAGGGATCCGAATTTCCGATCCCTGCTTATAACATTTTATGAGTAAAAATAATTGTTAGTCAATATGGACCCTGTTACAAGACACATTTTTTTAAAAATTTGATTTTGAATATTAAAATTCATGAAACACAGATAAAAAAGGGTATTAGTAGTGACCCCATTAGAGGTTTTTTTTATAAATGTTCTGTTTGTTTGTGACATCTGCTTCTTTGGGTTTTTTTATCAAGCAATAATTTTGTGATAAATTAAAATAAGCACAAAAAAAATGTTAACTCATTATAATATTATTGAATAATCTTTATACAGAAAAGGAAACCACACATTTTGCAATTTTCTATTGTAATGCAAAATTGACACATGCAAGGAACAACATTGTATCTTAAATGTTATGTTAGCTTGAGATACAATTTTGTTCATGCTCAAATACGTTTGAAATTAGAAGTCACAGTAAATTGAGATACAATGTTTTTCCTTGCATGTGTATGCTCCAAAATGTGTTTTTAATAATTTTTCAGTTTTTCCATCATACTGCTATAAAACATTCCCAATAAAAAACCCTACATTTACTTCTTGAAAGGTCTTTCTAATGGAAAAAAAAACAAGGTATAGTTAGAGACCACACAATGTAAATATTATTGTAACAATACAGCATAATTTTTTTTTGGTAATTCTAATAAATAAAATAAAAATCCTTTAGGTAATAAGATGCCTTGATTGAGAGAAAACTGGATTAATCTCGAAACCGATCTTATGGGTAAGTACTTATTAGTAAATAAGAAAGTACTCATATATGACGGTCATATCAGTCAGTTATGTTGTTTTTCAATTACCACGTAAGAGTTGAAAAAATTGTCCGTTTCATTTCTTTTGTCACTTGAATGAAAAGAAATAAAATTCAAAATGCAGACATCAATAGAATTTACTATTTACATGGAAAAACTGGTAATTCGCAAAGCCAGTGTGGAATAATAATCCAAATGATTAATGCATAGTTAAGTTGTACACTACTCTAAACATATTATCGAGATATATATTTACCGGTCAGTTGACTTTTCATGTTCTTTATTTCTGAATCGCAGCTATCATCCGACAATGGTGCTTCCATATTTACTTTATACTGATGAAATTGAATAAAATATGAAATTATTTGAAATACAATTTAAACGTGATATTTATTTATCTAGGTCTCAAAATGGATAACAATAACAATATAAATAAATACGATATTGTCATTCCGTCAAAAACCACAGATTGTAAGGGCATGCCATGTCAGAAACTGTCAATGTCATTTTAAACCTGTTCTACACGGTCGGAACAATCACCCAACTCAACCTTTGGGCTTTCCCTACATACAGGGTGTTAGGTCGCTAGGTGCCAGGCTTTAAGGGGGTAATAGACGAGGTATTTTTGATCATTTTTTGCTCTATATATCTCAGACGAAATTTGGTAGTTACTTTTTCATTGAAAATTTAAGAATTTTAGAGAAAATACCCAGAATTTGGTAGTTACGTATTAATAATGCGAGTGCACTCTAAGTTCGGTTTTTACTACTTAACCCTTAACTCAGAGATTTGGCAAGCGACGTGAATGACTGATACCTTAAAAGAATGAGAAATAAACAGGCTTATTTTTAAAAAGTACATAATAATGACTGATAATCTTGAGACATTTTTAATAATTTCGAATGCCTTAAGTCCCAGATAGACATGCGAGTAAGTACGCCGTACTTATGGCTCGGCGACCTTAAAGGGGTGATAGACGGTCGAGTAATTACGCCGTACTTATGGCTCGGCGACCTTACTCGCCCGTGTGTCACCCTAAGTACGCGAACCTCTAATAGTTATTAATGTGCCTGGTGCATAATGAGAGGCATTAATACACGAGTGTAGTTTTATAGGACGAGCCGAAAGGAGAGTTTCATAATAAGATCACACGAGTGTTTTAATGCCTAATTATGCGTACAGTCGCATACATAACTTTATCTACATGCATATCATAAGTTTTCTACAATATGTGAGAAATCTACATCTGTAGTTGCCTTGTATCGTAATGTACCTGTAACTTAATGTTCACATTAAAGTATCGGTCACCAAAATGAACGTTAAGATGCAAAGCTACATCGATAACCGATACTTTAATGACATGTTATACTTTAATGATAACATTAAAGTACAACCACAGATACAGGTTTCTTAATATAGGCCATTTGCTTATTGTTTTGAACGTATAATAAGGAAGTTATGATATGGATATAAATAAAGGTAAACACAGGCGAAAAAAGTCGTCGAGCTTTAAGTACGCGTACTTACTCGCATGTCTATCTGGAACTATACTCGCCCGGATGTGACCATAAGTACGCGAACTTCTAAAGGTAAACACGGGCGATTACATTGGGTACCTATTCAATTAATGAAAACTGAATTCGAACAAAGTTCGCGGTATTAGGGTTAATACTTAGTTTTTTCCAATGATATTTTATATTTGTTATCTGCGCTCAAAACTGTGACAATGTGACATTCGGTTAAATTGGAAGGCAAAATGCCAAACTCTCTTACTAGGTACCAATCAGTTGCGCCGCGGCCGCTGACCACAGGGGCTCTACTTTGAAATCAGTAATTCGAACTTCGGATCGCCCCGTCACTTTCTTGCGAATTAGTGACGCGTCGAGAGCAAAAGGGATAGCAATAGACGAAGTTCGAATTACGGATTTCAAAGTAGAGCCTCAGAATGTAAGGGTATGTCTAATAAAGACAGATAGGGATCAACCTTGGAACTGACAGTTCATTAGTACCTAGTACCTAGTTCAGAGGCTCTAGGTACTTTGAAAATCGAAGTTCGAAGTTACCTACGTTAGCTCCATTCCCATTCTCTCGATTAAAACACAATGACAGGGATGGAGCTAAATTAACTTCGAACTTCGATTTTCAAACTAGAGCCTTAGGTACGCATGCGAGAACGGAAACGGTAGCGCTAGGGGGTCATAAAATTCAAAATGGCTTAATGGCGCGGAATTTAAATGTTGATATGACAGCAAATGCTCATAATAAATATTCTTGAATTGAACAAAGTCAACTTTTTTGCTTTCATCGATTATATATTGTGAAAATACGAACTACTGACTAGTGTTATCAAACGCTGTACTCCCACTTTAATGAGTGCATGCCGAAAATACGACGTGCAAGGGTGTTAGTATTAGTAGTGATTCTCGGGCCATATCATCAATGACTTTCGACTGAAAACGGAACTACACCGCCGGCGGAAGCACACCGGGAACCGGAATGTCGGTCGTCTATTATTTCTATAAACACCCTTCGAAGGGGTCTTACTTAAGGTAGGTACGTATGGCCGATGCATGCGACTTTCATGTTAATCGGATTGAGGAAAATATTAAAATAAACCCACGCGATTTTTGGCAACAATATATCCAGTTTGAAATTAAAAGGTTCAATTAAATCGTGAAGTTAATCGCTGGACTCTTTAATGTCTGTTGCTAGCTTGTTTCTGTTTTTGACCACGGAGTGTACGAGCTCCGGCGAGGCGGTCTTCATGTCGTAGGCCCAGCCGAGCCGCGCGAAGCCGTCCAGCATCAGCGTGGACAGGTTGAGGAAGTACGGCAGCTCGGAGGTCTTGTAGTCCCAGGGGAAGGTGTGGTGGTAATTGTGCCAGCCCTCGCCCATGGCGACCAGGGAGAGAATCCAGTTTTCCGCAGGTTTGATGTTACTAAAAACAGTTAACACAGTAAATATAATTTGGCAGCATGGCACACGCAGGGTTCCATGCCATTGTATAATATCAAGATAGAGCAAAAAAACGCTGAAAAAAAAACAATTTCTATATGGGAACATCTTTACTTTTTAACTTTTTATGTTACTTTTATTATTAATTGTTACAAGTATAGCGGGCATAAGGTAATTGGCGGCTGTAGAACTCTGTGAAAATTTCAAGAGATTACAATTACGGTTCAATTGATACAGCCATGTGACAGGCTGACAGGTCTCGTTGGCTGGCACCCTATAGAGTATGGGCACAGAACGCTTAAAGGGCGTTTCTTAGAAAGTTTGTACCTAGGTTAGGACTAAAATTAAGAAACGTTAACTTTTCCGCTGAGTTACGAAAATTAGCTATACTGTTATAAGACAAATGGTGGTATCTCAGACAAAACTCCTATAGCAAGTGCAAGCATATTACTAACGGGTGAGGGTTGAATCTTCTTCATTGATTGAATTTGAGATACTGCTAATTGGCGTTAAGAGTAAAATGTACGACTAATTTTCGTAACTCAGCGGAAAAGTTAACGTTTCTTAATTTTACTCCTTAACTATGTACAAACTTTCTAAGAAACGCCCTAAAAACGAAATTAGAAATTTGTTTACTTAAGTAAGTAGAGAACTAAATTGAGTCACCCAAAAATAATTGCGTTAATCTATCATGAGAGGTACCATTTCAAAGCTCTAGTGTTATGTAGGACTAGAATGTATGTGTTATGTATGTCGTACGCGTAGAATTAGTTTCCTGCTACTCCCCCCATTTCTTTTCGTTGGGGGTCGATTTTCGGAAAATCCTTTCTTAGTGCTCACTTACATCATGAAAGGAATCCCTGTACCAAATTTCAAGTTTCTAGTTACAGTAGTTTCGGCTTTGCGTTGATATAGTCAGTAAGTCAGGTTTGCCTTTTATATATATATATTTTTTTCGATGAAAAAACAATGACTTATGAGATGTAATTAACATGAAACGCAAAGGACAACATCCTGTCCTTCTAACACGAGAGGGCATCGCAAATCTGGTTACGATCTCCTAAGTGAACTTTGGGTTGTTAGGATAAAGAGCAACTGCCTGGGGCTCTACTTTGAAATCAGTAATTCGAACTTCTGCTCCGATAAAGTCTCGACACAAGACCATTTCGACTCTCGTTGACCTGCTCACGGGAAATGTTTGCACGGTGTAAACTGCCGTGTGACCATTTTATTTCTGACTAATGTAATATTCGCTAAAATAATAAATACAAATGACACCGCAGAAAAAAAAAGTAATACAATACTTACGGGTCGTATGGTTTGTCGCCAAACATGTGAGCGAAGCTGTTTATGGAGAACACGACGTGCGGACCAATTATCAGTTGAGTAACAAATATAATGAGTATTGATTGCTCCCAGCTCTCTCCCCACTGCAGCGGAGGTATTATTGGTGGAATGATGAAACATATCACCAATTTCATCAATATGAAGTACCTAGAAAATTTGGTCATACTTAATAAAAAAAAAAACCCGATAAAAACCGTCATACTCCGTCGTATTTAAGCGGTGCGTTTATTTGGTACTTATTTTAATTGAGGATTATCTCAAGATAACACTATCTGTCAGGTAAATTTTGGCTCCATTCAAGTGATAACTTTAACTGTCGGATAATTTTATACGGGTGTTTGCAAAATGATATTTTTTCCCGAAAACGAGGTATAGTTGCATTGTATTCTCTTGAAGGTGCTTTTCCACCGGCGACGAGACGAGGCGGCGCGAGAATTTTTATTTGTATTAAAACACCCAATTCCAACGCGCGCGCGCGCGCGCGAGTAGGTTGCGCGATTTTTCAATACAATTCTCGTCCCGCCTCGTCTCGCCTCGCGTCGCCGGTGGAAAAGCACCTTAACGCAGCCTTCGTAACTCACTTATTGTGGAGCTGGACGAGAGGGTCGTTGGTGAGGTCGCTGAGGTCGAGGTTGCGGCCCTCCCGCCGCACCGCCGGGTGCCTCTTCATCATGAGCCAGCCCATGTGCGCGAAGAAGAAGCCGCGCGTGGTGTCGTACGGGTCGGCGATGGTCTCCGTGAACTTGTGGTGCACGCGGTGGTCCCGAGCCCACTCAAATATAGTAGTCTGCAGGCAAAAGAGAGCCGTCGTGGATTTAAAATATTTCACTTGAAAGAGACGGGTGTTCTATCTACTTTATCCACAGTAATAAACGCAACTATATAAGTAGTAGGAAGTCGGAGTGGACCTTACCTCTCCTGAGAGAACGTAGCAGAACAGGAGAAACCATCGAAGCGGCTCCTTGGCCTTAAAACTACGATGGGTCCAGTAGCGGTGCACGCCGCCCGTCACACCAAATGAACCCAAAATATACAGAATCGACACTGAAAAATTTATAAGAAACATATATTTTATTATTTACTAGCGACCCGCCGTCCCTGGCTTCGCTTTTGTTTATGTTAGTGTTTTGTAATGTATCTTATCTTATCTTACAGATGGGCCCTTTCGGATACACTTCGACCCTTTAGGATGCTTTGTGCAATTACCCTCTTACATACTCAGCTGTTCGAATGTGCAGGTTTTCCTCACGATGTTTTTCCTTCACCGTAAGAGCGTCGGGTACCTAATGCACTTAAGATAAGAAAAGCTCATTGGTACATGGTGACCGCGGGGGTTCGAACTCGGTACCTTACGATCACGAGTCGACCCCCTAAGCCACTAGGCCACCGACACCGACGCTCTTGTTCTGTAATTTAACACACGTTCGTAGAAATACCAGATTTGAATATGCATAACATCCTTGCGTGAAAAATTATCTAACTGATGGTGAAAACAGCATTCATATCCGATGCTTGGTTTAGGAGGAGTTAGTGGATATACAGACAGACAGACGCGGAAAGCGACTTTGTTTTATACTATGTAAAAGTAAAGATTAAACGAAGTAAACTGATAGTGGATAGTAAGTAATATAACATTAATAGTCGTATGTTTATTAAAAAAGCTGACAAATGTATTTGACTAGAGGATGCCCGCGACTTTGTACGCGTAGAATTATTTATCCGCTACTCCACCTATTGCTGTCCATCGGGGGACGATTTTCGAAAAATCTTTTCTTAGTGAATAGAATAGAATAGAATAGAAGAATAGAATAGAAAATCATTTATTCGTGACAAACATAAGCAAGAACAGATAAAAACGTACAAAAATAAAATAGCCACGAAATGGTCCCAACTCAGCGTAATGCTGGCATTAAAGTCAGCGCTGGTCTTCCGTTGGAACCATCAGGTGAAACCACGCACCCATAGGGTACCCAGGGCATCCTTCCAAATTTCAAGTCCCTAGGTCGAATGGTTTTGGCTGTGCGTCGTCTGGCAGCCAGTCAGTCATGGAAGAGTTTTATATGATTAGCCTAAAGTTTATTGTGATACCTATATCGCATTCATATGTACATACCTATATTCATTGGTAATCTATAATTTTTATCGAATTTCACTTCATAAATGGCATCATTTCATCGAATTTCATTTCATGGAACGCTATTTTCTGCTCAAATCGTGATGGATGAACCATGATGTGGTTAAGTTAGAATTGTGACTACAAAAAAAAAAACTCCTACTGCGAGAAATGGCTTTCTATGAAATGAAAATTCTGCGTAATGATACGTTCGTTTGAAAGTTGTTTCGATAAAATAATAGGTACCCATATTCAATACTTACCATACAAGAGTGTCTGCCATTTGGGTGCAAATTTTCCCGTTATCAAGTCGTATCCCAGCCACGCCAGCACTACGCCGTGGGTCAGTACAAAATATATGACATTTCTCCATCGAATAGGCGTGAGGAACCCCGCTGATCTCTCCATGTCCCGTATTCTCGCCATGAACCGTGGTTCGTGTTTGGGTCTCAACTCGTCGTAGGCATATTGCTCCTTGGACGGGTTGCTGGTTGGTATGTCCGTTTCAGATATCTCATTTCTGGGACTCATTTTGCTATCTGTAAACACCAGAAAATCAGAAATATAATTAACATCGGGGTAAATTAAGTTGTATATTAACTAGTCTGCATAGCTACTTTTCTAAGTCATGATTGTTCCTTGGAGAAAACCTCTGATGAGAGGAAGCACCGCAAGATTAGTCAGTCTCTTTTTAAACATGTTATTATTGCTTACTAGCTTTGCCCCTCGAGTTCCTCCTCAGAGTAGAATTAGTAATGTGGTTCACTTGTAAAAAAAATCGCTAAGGGTCTCAAATTCTCAACGTTGATACAACTTATATGCTAAATCAGGCTATAGCTATCTATATTCCAAATTTCAACCAAATCCGTCCAGTCGTTTCAGCCTGAAGTAGCAACAAGCAAAGTAACTAACACACTCACTGACTTTATCATTTAAAATAGTGTCTTACCATTTTCTTAATGGCGATCGGCAATCTTCGTTTTTCTATGACACTCTAGTGACAATATACTGTCGGTTGCTAGTGCAAGCTTGATAGCGATAGTCTAGCGGAATACTGTAGTCTGATTAAAATTACCCAGCCTAGCATTACATGAAATTCTAAATTAAAAGCAAGCTTAAACAAAACTGGACTGCATTTATTAATATTGTCGTCAACATAATGTTATTTTTTATTGTCATTATTATTTTTATCCACATTACTTTGATTACAATTGTATAACCTTCCTACAACCGAGACGAATCTAACGACACCTCACTCTTCAAAATCGTTCAAGCCGTTAAGGTTATAGGTGGTCTCAATGGAACCGAATTGTTTCTCTACGAGGATTTCAAACTTTTCTATGATCTGTGTTTTCCCTCTATAAACATTATAATTGATCAATTGGGATTGTACATATTTTTACAATTACTCTAATTCGAAAACCATGTCGTGGAATGGGGTTTTAAAGCCGTTCTGCATTATTAAGTTTTTGAAATATTTATCTATTTCGGATATTTCGACAAAAGTATATTTAACCTTTGTTTGACTTTCGTTTTTGGCTTGAAGCCCTCCTGGGTGTATTTTAGGGGTTATGCGAAAACCGCTTCTAATAGGTATGTTTTAATACATTATTACGATCACTTTTTATCATTAGATATCATTTAATTGTTGTAATTTATTAGAAAATGCCAGCCCAAATTAAAAATAATCATGTCATCCATAAAATGTGTGCTAAATAAATAAAGATATTCAAACAAAACTATTGGGCCAAATACAAAATTAATGAAATTGGTCTCTTAAAATTACCCATTCTTTCAAATTAGAATGTAAAAACCATGAGTTTTTTTTTTTGGTCTATCCCAATTACTGAAACGGTTTTTATTGTTGTTTCGTAAAGAGTAAATATATTATATAGTAGAGGACCGATCGTTGTGGAAAACTTTGGGGAAGGCCTTTGTCCAGCAGTGGACGTCTTGTGGCTGATCATGATGATGATGAAGGAGTATATTCTCGTGTCTCAGCTATGAACTTTTGAAGCCTGGAATGCATTCTCTTCTTGCCGCTTGCTGCTGGGATCCGTTTCCAGGCACTTTTACAGCAGTAACTAACTGCTGCTGGTTGTAGACCTCTTGCTTATTCTTTCTGCCAGCCAGCCTGACAGACCAAGAAATCCTGGGTGGCTCCAGCGGTATGCGCATGGGCATTGTCTTGTATTAGGATGAACTCTGAACCAATTCTAACCCCCGAACTCAGAGAAGTCAATTAAATGCTTGTTTACTGACGTGTTGTCTTATTCTATTGCCGTAGCAAAGAAAGTGACAGCATCAACTTTAATCAAGCATTAAATTAAATTGACGTTTCTGAGTGCGGCAGTAAATGTACAAATAGAATCACAGTTAATGTACTCTCATTTTAAATAGCGACTTTCCTCCTAATCCTAGCCCAAATCATTACATTGGGACCACCGAAACTCTCAACTTCATGGACGTAGGCTTTTGAAAATCGTCTCCATAATTTAATACGCCGATCATCACTAAGTAAATAACTTTACACTTGTCAGTTCGTGTTGTCTGTTTTACATTGCTTCATTTATTCGAACGAAGGAATTCGAACAACTGCACATTTCGGAGTTCGCCGGTCTTCGTGCAATCAATTGGTATGTATAGTTTTATTACTTACACGAGTAGTTAGTAGTTACCCGTCGTCAGTCGTACGCAATTTTGTAACTTACGAGCGATCACGGTGCGGTCGCGTCGGGCACTTAACCGGATGTAACGATCCTCGTGATCAGTAATAACACAACACAACAACGAACTCTACCCATACCGGGTCTTCTTGCTACACTGCCAGTCTCTGGGAAGCAGTTCCACGCGTGTTGGATGGCTCTCCGAAACGAACCTGCTTACCGCTGTGTAAGCCTTTTTTGATCATTAGACTTAACAGCTGCAGTTGCAATGCAATAATCCTGTTCACAGGTCTTCGTACTCATTGAGTTATCAACACGAGATTTTAATTAAGTAAAATTCTAAATCTAAATTTAACTTTAAAACACCATTTTATAACACTTGAACTCTTCGGTTAGTGAAGGTTTTGGAACATCAATAATTTGCTACTAACATAAATTAGTTTAAGACCAAACAATTCGACCAAAATGTAAGTTAACTAGGGGTCATATTTTGTGTTGATTAGACATATGTTAAATCATGAAACTAGATATATTTTACTATGAACCTACCTTGATATGAGGGATTTAATAGAGGTTCCTTACTAGACTAACTAAAAGAAGAAACGTTAGAGACTGGTCACATGATAACAAATCAACGAAATATATAGCCTTTGTTAGTGGAGGAAATCTAAAATTACAATTCTCACTTAGCGTCTTCATAGAAGTGTGACACATTGTAAGCTTCTTGAATGTGCCATTTGTGGGTGAATTTTAGAGTGACCTTTTATAGATATTCCAAGGATATTGAAATCTACTTACTAGCATTTCGCCTGCAACTTCGTCCGCGAAAGTCAGCAATTTGGTTTTTGTTAGAAGCTTTTGTTAGAAAGGACGGAAAAAGTTTTCGTTGTCCTTAGGGAGAAGAATTTTCCTAAAAGTCGAACCTTATATTTTAGAGGTTTTGTAGTACCTTCAATGGTAAAAGACGGGTTTAAAAAAGTGTACCTACGTAGTTAAGGACAGAAGGACTATAATTAAGATTCGAAGACGTCACTATTGCGTCACGAAAATTACGTCTTTCATTTGTATACTGCCTTCATACGCCAATACCGTATCTCAAATGCAATAAGCTAAGCAGATTCAATCCTTATCTATCCGTTAGTAACACATGGTAATAAGTTACCTAGGTACGGTTGCACTTGCTACCTTTAAATAAAAAGTGTATTTATTTATTCAAGATTTATACATAATCTTCTTTTTGTAAGTCGGTTAATATAAATTTTGATCTCGGACTTGGCATCAATATTTATTAGTATTTTGCTGGTCCAACGTTTAGCGAAGAACGTAATAAACTTTTTAGGCGAGATTTTTATTTTTGCTTACAATGTGGTCTGTGGAAACCGCAGCCCACGTCATCATGGAATGCCGGGCACGTCACCTGAGAACGCCGAGGTCGCTAGGTAGCAGAAGCCGTCGGCAACATCAAAGGTCTGCTATGGCTCCTGGTAGAACTGGGTTGGCAAGAGTAGTGCCAGCAACCTTGCACGCAAAAAAGAGGCACAAAAAAGTCGTAAAGTTGCGGAAAATTAGCTCGCTGTAACCTAAATACGAGTATAATATAATATAACCTACTAGCGGCCCGCCAGCAGCTTTGCCCCGCTGCAAATTTCTGACTTTCCCGATGGATTTTTCAATTATTTCCTTTCATACAAACCTTGTCCTGACAATGACGAACACAACAAAGAAAAAATCAGCCAAATCGGTTCAGCCGTTCTCAAGTTATAGCGTGACCAGGAGCAATAGGGGTTCATTTATATATGTACTATCAGCCCAATGGAACCCTGACCCACCATAGAACGGTGTCACAGTGACATTATAAAACAATTTGTTTGACACTTCTTATAACTTGAATCATAACGTCTCTGTGACACAGTTCTATGGTGGGTCAAGGTTCCAATGGTCTGATAGTACTTATAGATAACTATACAATTTGGAAAACCAAATAATCAAAGGTTTTATAAAAATAAAACCTTTCTTTGCAGCCTGCTTGAAATTTTACCTTTTCTTACACATCAAGGACGGTCATCGATTAACAAGTTTTTGGTTGAACAGGATGTTACTACACAGGAGTGTGGTGTGTGTGTTTGTCTGTAAATTAAGTGCAAACAGTCCGTTTATTAGCATCTATAATTAGCTTAAACGTGCCTATAAACCTCTCTTATTTCATCTTTTAAAAACAACAATTTATAAATGTGCACAAATGTAAACATATCAATGACGTCGACTGTATTTTTAAACGACTCAAAAAAATACTATAACTTTTAGGGTAACGTACCTAAAATGTTAAAAAAGGAACCCTTATGTTGAGACTTCGGTGTCTGTCCGTCCGTCTGTCACAGCAGCATTTCTCTGAAGCTATTAACTTGAAATTTGGCATAGTTGTATAACTTGCTTGTCTGTTATCTCTGTCCAGTTTTTATTTAAAAAAAAGGTGTTTTTTTTTCTTAATATATGAAAAGTGTGGTGTAGAATGGGGGTTGAAACATGAAAGTGATTTTGATTATAGCTCATAGCATCTCATAGCAAACGGGTAGTCACGTACTTTTTGATTTATATTTTTATATCTAAAAATTTCCAAAAAATTCGCAATTAGCTCCGAAGTTTATGGATAAAAAACTGTGAAATTCCTGACTTAATTATTTATATTTTTTGCGAGAAATATAATAAAGGTGTCAAATTTTACAGTTTTGAAAAAAATATCAAAACACTTCGGAAATCTGTATTGCTTAGAAGATAAAGTTGATACTAATGTGAGTACCTAGGTATTTCCTTTTGCGTTTTCCCAACCAGATTACCACAAATACGGAACCCTCGGTGTGGAGCAACGAAGTAAACTTATACTCACTACGCCATAGTAACATGAAGTAATAGAATTAAAAACGGTAAGACCATTACTTTGCTTTTTAACCGACTTCAAAAAAAAGGAGGAGGTTCTCAATTCGTCGGAATATTTTTTTTTTTTTTTTTTATGTATGTTCCCCGATTACTCGAAGACTACTGGACCGATTTGAAATTTTTTTTCGGTGTTCGTATGGGTATACTTTCTAGTTGGTCCCATTGTCAGCAAATCTGAATCTGATGAAGGGATCAGTGAGGAATTGAGGGAACTCTTCAAATATTGTATGCAAACATATAGCAATTTTAGTATTTTTAGTAACAAGCGTAGCATTTGCATTCAGAAAGTGTCACTTGGTCAAGCGGAACTGATGATGAAGACCACAGATGGCCACCGGAACTCCTCAACGGTACCGATTTCAAGGGTGGCGATAAGATATCTCGATTAAGATAGTTGAGCGACTACAACGAAGCACATTTAATTGTTTTAAAATGACTATGATTTTCCCGCGGCGTTGCTTGCGGCGAGCTTGAAATGTCTTAAAGTTTCATATATCAACTAAGAAGTGGGACTACATAAGCTTATTACGATCACTAAAAAGTGTAAAATAAAATAAATGTTTTAAAAAACAAAAAACCGCCTTCAAAAATGCAAAAAATAACTTCTACTACTAGGTACTTAGTAGTAGGTACCTATCCTATTAGGTTAGTCCAACTGAAGTCGGCGACCACAATATTTTCAACAAAAAGCCGACTTCAGTTGGACTAACCTAATAGGATAGGTACCTACTACTAAGTACCTAGTAGTAGAAGTTATTTTTTGCATTTTTGAAGGCGGTTTTTTGTTTTTTAAAACATTTATTATTTAAATAAACATTAAATGAAATATTTTTGTTCAGGATCATGGCCACCCTACAAGTGGCCTGTGTACTCGTTTGCCTTCTCCATAACATAAATAAAAATAATAATATTTGAGTCGTTGAACTTCAAACTCTGATAAGTCCATGCAAAAAGACAACGGAATTTGCGTCTTTTTACAAACAAATTAAGTTTTAAATTTGTATACCAAATTTCAAGGACATATCCGAGTTTGAAGTTAAGCGGCTCAATTGTGGTTGTAATTATTTGCCTAATGATTACACATATTTCATAATGGACGTAGGGTGAAGGCACCAATGATGGACACTTCACTCTTAATTAAAATTTCATGCGATCGTAATTGATTGTTGCAAAACAAATGAATAACCCTTATCTTCTGTAAAATAAGAATCATGTTATTGGTCCTTGTTCCGTACCCTATTGGGGTAAAAATCTGTCTTTTGTGCGAATAATTTAAGCAGAAATAAGCAAACATTTTTATTTATTTTCAAAGAAATATAAAATAATAACTTAATGCCTATAGACTATAGTGATTACATAATGTAACGCTATGATTGAATTGTTTGTCGTTTTCTGTTGGACACTGCTTGTATGAGTTGCGGCGAGGCCTGCTTCATGTGGTGTGCCCAGCCGACCGCCGCGAACGCGTCCAGGAGCAGGGTGGTGAGGTTCAGGGAGTACGCCAGCTCGGCGGCCTTGTAGTCCCAGGGGAAGGTGTGGTGGAAGTTGTGCCAGCCCTCGCCGAGCGCCACCGCTGACACGCCCCAGTTCTCCGCCGGCATTATATCTCTGAAACATATTATACGTTGAAATGTATTGTGCCGTGTGGTGCCGGGTTTAGAATGTTGCCACTCCATGTCTTCCCGTGGATGTCGTAAGAGACGACTAAGGGACTAAAGGCTGTGTACTGTTAGGCGATGGGTTTGCAACCTGTCACTAATAGACTGGATAAGATCTTAGCCTAGTTGTGCGAAATGTGGTCACAGAATTATCAACAAGTTTTTGGAGTTGTTGGTGAGTCTGTGGCTCTGCCTACCCCACTCTGGGAATCAAGGCGTGAGTTTATGATGATGTATTCTACTAATATTCTAAATGCGAAAGTGTGTGTGGTTGTTTGTTACTCCTTCACCCAACTGTTATAACGCGGAAGGAGTCGCGGGCAGCAGCTAGTAGCCTATAACCAAGTCAAGGATAATGTAGCTTCCTATTTGTTTTTTTAATCTAGTTTTTCCTAAGATTACCTACACCATATTTGTGGCGTTATCTATGAAAAGGGACCTTATTGTCGATGGCGCCTACGCCACATGCGTCACGCGACGTTTTATTTATACCTATCGGAGCATCGTTAATAATGGCGGAAGCGCCATCGACAATAAGGTCCCTTTTTTATCAACCGACTTCAAAAAAGGAGGAGGTTATACGTTCCACTGTATGTATTTTTTTTTTTTTATGTATGTTCACCGATTACTCCGTCAATTGTGGACCGATTTTAAAAATTCTTTTTTGGTTTGATAGAGTATACTTCCGAGGTAGTCCCATTGTCAGCAAATCTGAATCTGATGAAGGGATCAGTGAGGAATTGAGGGAACTCCTCAAATATTGTATGCAAACATATAGCGATTTTAGTATTTTTAGTAACAAGTGTAGCATTTGCATTCAGAAAGTGTCACTTGGTGAAGCGGAACTGATGATGAAGACCAGAGATGGCCACCGGAACTCCTCAACGGTACCGATTTCAAGGGTGGCGATAAGATATCTCGATTAAGATGTTGAGCGACTACAACGAAGCATATTTAATTGTTTTAAAATGACTATGATTTTCCCGCAGCGTTGCTTGCGGCGAGCTTGAAATGTCTTAAAGTTTCATATATCAACTAAGAAGTGGGACTACATAAGCTTATTATGATCACTAAAAAGTGTAAAATAAAATAAATGTTTTAAAAAACAAAAAACCGGCTTCAAAAACGAAAAAAATAACTTCTTCTACTAGGTAGGTACCTACCTACTACTAAGTACCTAGTAGTAGAAGTTATTTTTTTCGTTTTTGAAGGCGGTTTTATCTTTTTTAAAACATTTTAGATAACGCCACTTTACTTTTTAAAAATATTAGTACAGTGCTGTACGGTGTAACTCTAATGAACTACGTGTAATAACTGTGTGTAACTATATTAGAGCTGTGTAAACATGAGCAACATGTAAACAATATCATTAAGTATGTAATAAAGTTCATCATCAAGTTCAAACAAGGGAGTGAATACTGAGATGACGGCTGATAGGGATGTTTGGAAGAAAAAGACGTGCTGCGCTGACCACGAATGATTGGGCAAAGGGCAAAATGGGGTTACCTTTGTATTGGCGAAATATGTTTGCCAAATTGTATCGTTTCCCAACCGTTCATCGTCTGTATTCGCCGATAGTGTAGAAGGGGCCATAATGTTTTTACAAAAGTCCCATTTTAGATTTATATGTGAACGTCGCGAAAGTTTAAAACAAACTAGTAGGAATATTGGACATAAGCCTGAGTACTCACGGGTCGTAGGGCTTGTTGCCCCAGAGGTGGGCGAAGCTGTTGACGGCCCACGTGCAGTTGAGGCTGAACATGTATCGGAGGAACACCTGGGACAGCACCGCGTACGACCAGGTCTCGCCCCAGGCCAGCGGCGGCACCAGCGTCGGCAGCACGAAGCAAAACGCCAACTTGAACCAATTGAAGTGCCTGGAACATATTCATTTTAATGTTTAAGGGAGCTTAACGCTGCGTAAATCACGGTCCGTCAAAATCGACGCCGTGTAATTACAATGACCCATTCTTTTGTTTCCGCAACGTCACCGTATTTTTAACCGACTTCAAAAAAGGAGGAGGTTGTACTTTCCACTGTGTTTTTTTTTTATGTATGTTCACCGATTACTCCGTCAATTGTGGACCGATTTTAAAAGTTCTTTTTTGGTTTGGTAAAGTATACTTCCGAGGTGGTCCCATTGTCACCAAATTTGAATCTGATGAGGGGATCAGTGAGGAATTGGGGGAACTCCTCAAATATTGTAGGCAAACACATAGCGATTTTAGTATTTTTAGTAACAAGTCTAGCATTTGCATTCAGAAAGTATCACTTGATGAAGTGAAACTGATGATTAAGACCACAGATGGCCACCGGAACTCCTCAACGGTACCTATTTTAAGGGTGGCGATAAGATATCTCGATTAAAATAGTTGAGCGACTACAACGAAGTCAGTTCAAAAACGCAAAAAGTAACTTCTTTAAAATTGTAGATAATAATCTTTGTAATTGTAGGTTAGTCCAACTGAAGTCGGCGACCACAATATTTTCAACAAAAAGCCGACAATAGTTGGACTAACCTATTAGGTATCTACAATTTTAAAGAAGTTATTTTTTGCGTTTTTGAAGGCGGTTTTTTGTTTTTTAATAGTTAGTTAGGGTCGATGTGGTCGCTCTCTAAGTGTCAATAAATCAGTGACGCTAGACAAGTTGCTTAACGCTAACGTAAACGATTCTCGAAAACTTTCAAAATGTATGGAATTGACTTTATCTACACTCATATCATAAGTTCTCTATAATGCGTTCAGAATCCGTAGACAATGCAGCATTACTTGATACAATTTTACTATGATATGTTTTCTTATCTGTAGCTGTAATGAAAAGTTAAAATTACGATACAACTTTTGATAAAGTAATGTTGTTCAAATTTGGAACATCTTCCAAAACCAACAAAATTCAAACAGGGGGCCAATTCTAGTATCAATTGAACGTCGACTCGGTATATTTGAAGTAAAGTGTCGTACGCCATTTTGATTTCGAATGACATTAGAATAGGGACTTTATTAGTTTGTCTATGATTTAAAAAAAACATTCATATTCGTGACACAGGTTAGCTTTGCCGCCATGTTTGTTCTGCCGCCTACTGAACGCATCTTAGAGTACTTATAATGTTTTTAGATAAAGTAATGTATGTAACTGTACATAATTAGGCCTTAAAACACTCGTGTGATCTTATTATGAAACTCGCCTTCAGCTCGTTTCATAAAACCACACTCGTATTTTAAGGACCCTCTTTATGTATCAGTTACATAAAATACTATAGGCGCTCGACGCGAGCGTCTGACAGCTTACGTCAATCCTTTACATTTTGAATAACAATAACGAACGCCGAATGCATCTTGTCTTGGGCCTGGCTCGTTACTTAAGTTCCAACTAAAATTCCTTCAAAGTTTTAAACGCAAACTTGAAATATGCTACGCGTGTACACCGCTATTGGCTATCGGCGGAGTGTTAAATGCGTTTCCATCGATCATTTTGAGACATGCTGATCACGTCAGCATAGTAATCATCTGCTTATTGAGACCAGACAAACAGACCATTAAAACCGGACCGATCTCCGCTGTAATTAACACTTTCAGCGCCAGTAACCCGCTTGTCGAGTTCTCTGTTCCTAGGGAGTTTTCGATACATAGCGGAAAAACGCTGGATTTGGGTTCGAGAGCAGTGCGTTAGCGCTTCGTGGCAGTGAACGTATAGTGACCATCCTAATACCGAAGAATGTGGCTAAGTTCATAGCAATAGTACTAAATTACTACTAAATTGCAGTTAGCCGCATTTGTATATTAAGGCAGAATCTCGGAGCGCGGTGGGTCTATTTTAAGTACAACTTTCAGATCAGGGCCTCTATTCAACACGGGAAAAACAATATCGTTTTTGATCTGTTATCGTATTGTCACCGTTTTGAATGTTTTGATAGCTCTTATTTACTTGACAGTAATGGCGTCTGACGTCATAACAATGCCATAACAGGTCAAATACAATATCGTTTTTACCGTCGGGAATAGAGGCGCAGGTTACTTAAATCTCCGTTGTATTAGTAGCGCAAAATCCAAAGGCTATTGACTTACTTGGTGTGGAACTGAACGACGGGATCAGTGGCGATGTCGGCCATGTTCATCTTGCGTCCCTGCCTGATGACCTCGGGGTGCTTCTTCATCATGAGCCAGCCCACGTGCGAGAAGAAGAAGCCGCGGTGGGCGTCGTGCGGGTCCGCCGCGGTCTCCGAGAACTTGTGGTGCACGCGGTGGTCCCGCACCCAGTCGTAAATCGTGTTCTAAACCAATATTTTTTTATATCAAAAGCGAAGCCAAATAGTTCGCAAGACGCTTCCAAACCTGCGTCATAAAATGCAATAACAAGTCTTACAAAAAGCAAGCTTTAAAACTACCCTAAGTAACATATGGAGCCTAAGGCTAAATCTTATATGCCCTAAAAATGTCTAAAGCTGGTTTCCACTGAGACAGTACATTTAAGTCGGTTTTCTTAAAATCTAGTTAGCATTTAATTCAAAGTAAACTTAAAATAAGGCGACTTTATTCTATTTTGTCACTTTCAAATCCAATTAGAATTAAGTCAGCTTTAAGTACGTCTAGAAAAAATCCTTCTTAAGGATGGTTATTCTTATCTTGACCACTATAACAAACGCAACGCGCCCCCGACCAGCAACCGACCACGCCTGACACCCAAACCCACACAACACGCATCCAACCAGAGCTCTCACCCACACAACTTATACACAACTACCAGCCAACATAACACTAACCCTCCAACCATACTAATCACATACAACACCAAGCTAAAACATACCGATTTCACGAAAACCACTATAACTTGAACTATGCATAACCAACACTACACATCACACCAGAGCTCTACTTATACCAGACCGGAAGTGGTCCAAACCCTTAATAACACCGACTATTCTAGGTAAGTGTATGTGTGTGTGTGTGGCTGGTTCCCCTATGGAATCCCTAATCGTCATTTGTCCTAATGCATCGTTTGCCCGAAGTATTGTTTATCCTAAAGCCATTTCCGCTTAAATTTTAGAACTTTTTAGTGTTGTTATAATATAACCATAACCTAACCGAGCCGCAGATATAATTGGAAAACTTACAATTTGAAATCATCCTGTAGATTGGTTTGTAGATTGGATTGCAGGGTTTAATTACCTGTCCAGCCACGGAGTAGCAGATGACGAGGATCCACTGCAGCGGCAGCGTGGCCTGGTAGGAGCGGTGGCACCAGTAGCGGTGGACACCTCCCGTCACTCCGAAGCCGGCTACGTTGCCTATGAAGTATCCTGGAACATTCATTATTAATTTGTTATAATTAACCCTTTTATAGAAAAAAATCACAGACACCACTATAAAAAAAAATACCCCCTCTAGCAGGCCCACCCGCGGCATGGCCCCATGACACTGGCTACATTACCTCTCTGGATACTTTGAGAGAGGTAAGCACCAGCTAGAGGGGGTGTTCTGTTAATATTTAAGTAGCTTAGTTTTCTTTTTATTTAAATGCGTTTTATTTTAATTTTTAATTGTCATCGTGTTAGGTTAGGTACTTATACTATATATATAATAATTCTTTATTTCAAGTATCAAAACTCATTAGTACATTAATTACATAACCTACCTATAACCAATCATTGTCTTGTTTCAATAAATAAATTATATCTAATTTATTTTTATACTATGTAAAGATGTAAATAGTTGTATCCGTAGAAACGCCGGCGCCGCGGGAGCGGCAATAAAAATAAGTCGAACAATTGCTATAACAGGCAAAAATCTAGGTAGGAGTTAATTAAATGTCAGCTATGAGGAAAAAGTATCGGCTAAAAATTACTAGAACTATCCAGCAGAAAATGTTAAGGAGGTTTTAATCGGATCGGACTGCGTGGTAAATCTACAGGATTTGTTACGCTAACTGTGGACAGAGTAAAAAATGCGATCGGGATGGGTCACATCGAGCCAGAACATCGTAACATGACAAATAACGTCCTCATAACCGGTACTGACACGCGTTACTGATACGGTCACGTACCATGTTACCATGAAATGTCACAAATGAGGACCCACCTTAATGGTGGCACTCCACTTGGCGTTGCGTCGCGTATTTGGAATATTTAACAGGTAGTCTCAATGTGGAGACGGCACTCGAAGTTAACTACCTACCTAGTTTAGTTTGACAAAAAAAGCTAATAGCAAATACGCGTTACCGCGACATTGAAGGTGTTTTGAAACGTTAAATGTCGTCAATGAATTTGCTACAAGCGTGGGGGATATTAAATAGCCAATAAAATTGAACCTTAAGCGTAATACATATATGTGAGGACATTTAACTTACCGAACAAAATACTCTGCCACATCGGGTAGTAACCAATCACTAGGTTGTAAGAGAACCACGACACAGTGATGATATGAAGCAACGCAATGGATATGATGTTGCTCCAAATGAGCTCAGTTTTGAACCCCATTCTTTTCTCCCAAGCCCTCAAAGGTGAAATGTGGTGGTTTTTCGAAAGGTCTTCATCTCTTCTTTCGTCATGAACCTTGTGCTTTGTGTGTTCTATGTTATTGTTGTTACAATTACTTTTTGATGCATGACTGAGATGGCAAGTTATGCATTCTCTGTAGAATTCAGGTGACAAAATGTCGGTTGCAGTGGCCGGAGCCATTGTGATGAACTGAAACAAGAAAAAATAAAAGTTCAATATAATTCAGACTGTAGTTCTTCCAGTAGGTATGTTCTGTTTGGGCATTGGGCGGTGTTATGAAGTAGGTTCCGCAAGCAAGCGTAGGCGAGTTCACAACGATCGTTTTAGAACTTCGCAAAACCAATTAACCTTAGCTAGAGGTTTGCACTTGGGGTTTGTACTGAGGTAAGGCGGCCAACTTTATAATAAGTCAATGCGGGACACCCACACCTATCCACAACAAGACTGAGGATTTGTTGGAATTGTTGGTGGTGTACTTAAATTAGAAATAAACAACACTACTGCTGAATTAACATTTATTTTAATTTAAAGTCATACTTTTCACATGAGTGGCGTTTTTTTACAAGATCTGAGTTTTGGTTCAGAATGTCCAAAAAGTTCGTCGTTCGTATTTTTGATGTGGAACACTTTTATGCGAGCGAGACGATGGGAAACGAGGATTGCGGGACATACGGGACGCCTTAGACGATTTGCGGGACTATTTTATAAATATTGCAATGCAAAAGTCAAAAAAGTCAAAAGTATTTATTTGCTGAACACAGGTGGTTATACAGTTGGTGTACATAATAAATAATGGATCTTTCCATGTTCTGCCGCTAGGCGTGCAAACTTGGGGGTTTTTATTATTTATATTTCCTTACGTTTCTCTTCTTATAATAACAATTTATAATATCTACATTTACTTTATAATAACTTAGTATTACTTAGTCCTTATTTTCTAAAATAAATTCATTGATTGCATAGTAGGCTTTATTGATCAGAAAACTCTTCAAAGCGCTTTTGAATTCGGTAATACTGTCCTTTTCAGCGATGCATTTTGGTAGCTTATTATAAATGCGGGATTACAACTTACACTTTACAACGTATTGCAATGGGGTGGGACAGCCTGTATACTTTTTATATCTATCAAGATTGGAATTAATATATCCAGCGTTCTTCGATTGTAATAAAGAGGCACATTAAATTCACTAAACATTAGTGTGATTTTGGCTCTTAGATTTATAAGACAACGATCTTTTAAGTATAAACCGAGATTTGTCGCGGTTTAATTAAGCACGGTGTTTCAGTCCAAGAAGATGCTACCACTTTGCCACTACTTAGGTCAAATTAAGTGGTATGGTGCAAATTCATGGATTGTGTCAATATGACTCGAGTTTCGAACATTGCCCAAGACAAAGGCGGCAAATCGATAGGGCCGAGCTAGTTCAGGCCTTTGTGCCTCTTGTGTTCCCATCGTTTGTCACTGTCACGCTCAGGCATCTGATAGACTTAGTTCTATTGAGGGTGTTCTGTTATTGTAAAGCTAGGAACTTTGTATTCAACCAGCATTTCAACTTGATCCATCAGTCGCGTTGTGTGATGGACAAAAGAAACCCGCTTCAACCAAATATTCTTTAAAATATTGTGGTTAATAAAATAATGAAATTTTATACGTGTTCATGGTAAGTCCACGTAACTTTAATAATTACCTTTTCGGTGGTTTTGGTTCCTAGTCAAAGAATAGGGTGGTTTACAACTGGACAGCTTAGTGTGGTGACTTTAATTGGATTAATTTAAAAATCATTGGCATTTTATCAAATTTATTTGACAGTGAGCTGTTTAATATATATTGCTTTTGCCATTTAAAGTAAGTATCTATTTATTTGTTCTATTATGTGGAGACTGACGGTTAGGTTTTGGAACATTTGGAAGGGTATATTATGGAGCCGAGTCAACACTTGACAAACTCTTTCCACGATTTCGCCATCTTTAGTTAAACAAAATCCGGCGGGTCATAATAAAGGCTGTTTCATTGGTCGATAGCCGGCATGCTTATAGCAATCCATTGACGAGTTGTTTAATAAGTTTAATCCGAGAGCTATTGCAGCGACGCATTGAATCACGAAAAGCATGCGATTCAGATTTTTCGTTGACAGATGCGGCCGACAACGTTAATTTGCTTGTGCCTGGCGTGGCTTGGGCGCGCGCGGGTGCGGGCGGGGTGTCCCGCGGCTGCGCTGGCGCCGCTGCCGCTCGCGGTGGAGTACGCGGTGTGGAGGGGCTGGCACCAGGCCGTCATATACGCGCCGGACCTGGAGCCCGGTTTGTATCTTCGATTCTACAAACACGACGTCGTCAATTTTTTCCGGATTCCAGATTTTACAGATTTCTAGAAGTTCGTATTTTTTAGGGTTCCGTACCATAATGGTACAAAAGGAACCCTTATGGTGAGACTTCGTTGTCTGTCTGTCTGTCTGTCTGTCTGTCTGTCTGTCTGTATGTCACAGCAGGTTTTCTCAGCAACTTCAAATGCTATCAACTTGAAATTTGGCATAGTTGTACAACTTGCTTGCCCGCATCTATTTATAGTAAAAAAAATATGAAGTTAATTTTATTAATAATTGAAAAGGGGTCTAGAATGGGGGGTTCAAAAATGAAAGTGGTTCGATTATAGCAAATGGGGTGTCATATAAAAGGTCTTAATCTGCACATTTCAAAACTATTTTTTAGAAAATTTTCTGTGTTGTACTTTTTGATTTATAGCCAAAAATGTACAAAAAATTACCGTTCCCCCCCCCTTATCTCCGAAGTTTATTAATCAAAAATTCTGAAAAAGTCCTGCCGTATAGATAATTACTTATATTTTCTGGGAAAAATAAAATAAAGTATTCATTATTTACAGTTTTTGAGAAATAACAAAAAAACTAAGAAAATCTGTATTAAAATTTAGGCTAGTCAAAATCGACCCTATTACCTGGAAAATAAAGCTTATAACAAAATGCGTATTTTCTTTTGCGGTTACCAAGCATATTATCTTCAATACGGAACCCTCGGTGCGCGAGTCCGACTCGCACTTGACCGGTTTTTTTTTAATATCACTTGTAGTATCAAAAGCGACTGCTTCTCATCCACTCTGAACGAAGTCATTGCGTGACTTTTATTTATTATTACTAACTAATCGGCAATGAGATTTAAAAAATCCATGGGTTGTTTAATTTTTATTTTAAAAACCCTGACAAGCTCGCATTGGAAATTTCCTAATAATATACAAGAGCTTACACATATTTAAAAGTCATTGTATTCTAGTAATTTTCTTCTGATCTTAAACGTATTATAGAGCAAGCAATGGTTGGAGTTTTTCTGGCTGGTGGATATAAAATTGAAAACGAGGTCGTTCGCCAGAGAACCAAGGTTTTCCGAAAAAGTGGCAGTAAGTCTACCTTCAAATCTCCCGTGTTCAGGCTTTAATGCTTAAAAAACATTTCAGACTCAAATATTCGCACTCATCACACAATTTTGTGCCTATACCGGGCTAAGCCCGCAAACGAAAATTGAATTAAATTTAAAAAAAATGAAAGGATTCGCAAAGCCAAAAGCTTGGCTCATATTCGAGAAGATTGCAGCTATTGTATTTTTATTATTAATGCTTTCGGTTATTAATGTTACGTATTAATTATGCAAAAAAAGTTAAACCATGCTAGTAAGTAGGTTAGTAAAGACCTTTTCGAAACTCAAATAGTTCATTTGTGAGGATGTTATTTTTGGATGCAAACCATAATTCGATGATACATATATGACTTTTTCCAAAATCTTTGCTAGAATATGTATGAGTGTAATCAGTTGATAGTTGTTCATATTATTTTTGTCGTCCTTTTTGAATAACGGTTTGTCTACGAAAAGCCTTAGAATAGAAAAACGCCGTTAATGTTAGATTGATGAGGCGGCTTAGGGGTATAAAAAGTTTAGCTGCACATAACTTGATTGCTTTGGTCTGTCGACCAAACCCAGCTACACCACTTTTACACAGTTAATTAATTACCAAATTACCTTATTTAGCTGTAGTGGGAGACAAGAACAGGGATTTAAAGTTATTTGAAAAAATATTTGTTTGGTTGGCGTTAGGTTTTGGACTGTTTAATGTGTTTACGAGATCAATAAAATACATACACATAAATACCTACACGCCTTCATTCCTAGAGTGGGGTAGGCAGAGCTACAGAATTACCAACAACTCTGAAAAAATGTTGATAATTCTATAACCACATTTTGCACAATTAGGCTAAGATGTTTACCAGTGTATTAGTGACACTTAGTACCAATTTCACCAAACGATGTTAAATTTAATCAATGTTAATAGACTGTTAGTTCATACATTTTGACAGCTGTTAACGCTCTAATCGCCTGTTAAGTAGTTAACATCGTATGGTGAAATTGGTACTTAGGGCCTGTTGTTTGATCAGTAGTTAACTTAACTAAATCTTAAAATTCGAAAAAGGAATCAAATATTTGACACATTTCCTTGAGAATTTAACTATTAGTAACGATTTTTAACAATTAGTTAGTTTAACTACTGATCAAACAACAGGCCCTTAGACACTTATTTCAGCGATTACTAAAATTCAACTCATTAAGGGATCAAACGGGGTTGCAAAGTTTGTCTTTTTATATATAAAAGGCAAACCTGACTTACTGACTTATATGTATATCAACGCACAGCCGAAACTATTGTACCTAGAAACTTTAAATTTGGTACAGGGGTTCTTTTCATGATGTAAGTGAGCACTAAGAAAGGATTTTCCGAAAATCGACCCCCAACGAGAAGAAATGGGGGGAGTAGCGGGAAACTAATTCTATGCGTACGAAGTCGCGGGCGTCCTCTAGTGTATATGGGTATTTCTCCACTAATTGGAAAATCGCTGTCCGTCGATTTTTTGGAATAATGTATAATAAATGTCAAATTAAAAAGCTCTTCGTGTCAAATAATAGGCATATTTTTAAACGTGTCTGATATCATACCAAAAATAATGCGGCCTATTTAGTTATAATTATTTGAACATGTCAAAAAACAGTTCCCTCGTATGTCCCAAACCCAGAATTTGATAAGTATGACAAAATGGACATTAGCAATGTGCTACAATGTAACAAGATTTCTCTATTGAATCTAAGAAGGTGAATTCACAAACAATTATAATAAAGTAGCATTTCAATTAATATGTAAGCCATTTTATAAGCACTTTTAATCAAACTTTGTCCCAAGACTACGAAAACAGTCCCCTGTCGCCAGATGATGATAAAAATAAAAATATTACCTATTATAAAAATAATTGATTACTTTTGTACATACCTTCATTTTGGTATGAACGACACTGGAGTTGTGAAGCAAAACCATTTATACTGTTTAATTCACTATTATTTGAAGAGAAAGTTGGCAGGGGACTTTTCAAATTTTCCAATTAATGGAGAAATAGCCGTATATAAATCGATTGCCATGCATTAGTCTCGCAAAAACTCGAGAATAGCTCAACCGATTTGATTAATATTTTGGCTGTGTTCGCAATGGTCAGTTTATCTTCGTATAAAAAAATCCCCCGGGCGACGTCGAGCATGAACAGCTAGTAACCTCTATGTATTCCTAATCACGGTCTCGAAAACGGCTTCAAAGATTTGGATTTAATTTGCGGGGGTTTACGGTGGCGAAAAATCGATCTGTTAAGTCATCTTCGGGAAAATTCGTTTTCTACCCGAGCGACGCTAGGTCTTCTGGCACCGGTAGCACAAGTTGTATTTTGTCAACATGTGCCAGCCGTAAATTTAAATAATTACATGGACATGGATTTGGACATACCTACCGCTGTAAATTAAATACCTATGTTGGGCAACGTAGAATGTAGAAAACCATGTACTTTACAAAGCAGGCAGATAGTGCGTTTAAATGATCGCTTTGAGGATTGGAAATAGATAATTAAAAATATACGGGCTGATTTGAGAGCTTCCTCCGTTGAATCATGGCGTACTAAGTTATTTCTGTATAAAGTAATTTGGGTTATTACAGAGTTAGGTAGGTAAGCGTCTTTCCTGTTGGCATACCCGCAGTAAACGTTTTAAACCTAATTTTCTAGCTGAACATTAGAACATAAAAGCTTACAAGCCTTTTAACTACACGTAAATAAAGACCACTTATGTGTTTTCGAGTGTGTATGACCCACTGATAAAATTCATAGTTTATATTAGGAATATCATTACGAATTATTTTAACCTAATTAACTAATAAGTAACTTGAAGTAAGCACTAACCTTCAATAATTCCAATTATTGTATGAGTCCCTTGCACATAACTGTTTTAGCATTAACAACCACATGCACTGACGAAGCTGCGGATGAGTGGCTGGCTGCAGTAATTGCAGCGTTGCACGCGCGGTCACGTCTGTTTACTCTATCTACGTGTACCCGATACCGCCGAAATGCAACTTGCGAGTGACTTCGGCACGTCCCTCGAATGCCTCATTGACGAAGAATTGATTTCGATAATCCGATATCAGTGGCGCAATTTTGTAAAAACCAGTAAACGATGTGCCATTCACTAATTGTCTTAATCACACTAATAAATTTACGTTTAGTTCCGCTCAGACGAACAACGTAAGCATGTAAAAAATTTGTACATTATTCTAGGATTAAGTAACTATAGGTATAGCCCGGTGTGAATCCTGAAAATTTCCAAATTATTGATTAATAGGTACCTTGTCGTTTTGATCGTACTGCAATTTGTAACGATCGTGGTCACGAGAAGACTGAAGCGGACAATAATGTCTACGGGTGGTGGGAGTTTATCGAACTACCCGCACTGGTCTGGTTTTTTATTCGAATCAGTTACATGGCACACAACACTCACAGCATCTGACGACTTGTCCGACGATTAATCTGGAGACTTACGACAGCTTATATCCGTTTTCCGGTTATTATTTTATAGTTTTTGAATTCGACCGCTTCACGTACTATTCTACGTGTTCTATTGGGTATAAAAGACATTCCGCAGAGAAAATGTTATGGATAAGACGCTCGATCGAGTGTCGTTTGATGCAGATTCGAGCAAAAGCTATGCAATAATTACTTATTTATTCTCCTGACGCTAATTTCCGTTTGTAAGTAAACGTTCTTAGTATTCAAATTACTATAAAGAAGTGCGTGCATGACTCGATGTATGAATGTGGAAGAAGCGAAAAAGATTTGTCAAGATCGTAGCAGGTGGAAAGAAGTGGTCTCTGCCTAGGTACCCCTCTGGGAAACAGGCGTGATTTAATGTATGTATGTATGTATGTATACAGAAGTTGTTTTTTTTACATATCTGTAATTTCATTTGCGTAGTCGGTCCGGTTGTCAGTCAGTCTGTACCGGAAGAGATTTAATTTTATAAGGTATAGAATAGAAGAACAGATTAACGGTACCGCCATTGCGCGAGTCCATATCGCCCTTACTGGTTTTTTAATGCTGTACCTAGTAATGACGCAAATCAAAAGGTAAGTAAGTCCAAATACCCAGGTTTTACCGCTGCTTAGGCAACACATGCGGACACGGAATAGAAAAAACAGTGGAAGTGGCATGAGCTTCGCTTAATATCAGACCTGTTGTCGCCAATACTCAAACTATCATAAAAACAACACGCCACCATGGAAAATGTTTTTGGTTCGGCTATCGTTTTTACATTCTAAAATAGCACAATAAGGCATGCTTCTGTATTTATTTCCTATTTTAGAAATATCGAAATATTGAAATATTGAAATAAGCGATCGCGGCAAAAGCATGGTAGGTTATGCGGAACTCCGCATAACCGTGCCACACGTTACACGCCCACTTGACACTTCTACTGTTTTTTTCTGTTCTGTGCATGCGGACATTTCTAAATTACCAAGTAGGTTAAAAATGTTAACATTAATACCTACCTACACTATATAATGTTACTAGCTGTTGTCCGCGACTCCGTCCGCGCAGAAAAATAAAGCTTAGTCTATGTTGGGATAATGTAGCATTCTAATGGTGAAAGAATTTTTAAAATCGGTCCAGTAGTTTTTAGGTTTATTCTTTACAAACATACAAAAAAATACTAATCTTTCCTCTTTATAATATTCGTGTAGATAAGTAGCGTTATTTCAAATCACGTACTACTGCTGGTTCTCTAAAAATGATAAATAATTTTACAAGATCACGTACTTACAAAATATTAATTAAGTAAGAACAACAAGTCATAAAATGGTACCCTTTGATTGATATTAAAAAGTAAATAACAACTCTTCAAATAAAGGTCCTGGGTGCTTAATTCTACATTGACCTTACTCCTATTGTTATAGTATTGTCAACTTTGTGATAACTCTCATTTACTTGACAGTAATGGCAGCCGACTTAAATACAATACGAAAACAATACGTGTAGAGACCAAGTAGAATATATTATGTTCATTACCTACATACGTAGATGTTCTTGGTTCAGATTTGATTGAACTAATCATCAAAAATACTATTAAAAATTAAAACTAAACGTATTTAAATTGAAATGAAACTAAGCTACTCAAATTTTAAATATTAATCACCACTATAAAAAGAACACCCCCTCGTCCTCTCAATTGTATTAGGTAAGTGTAATAAAGATTATTTATCATCATCAACAAAACAAATTTCGAAAGTTTGCAAAACATTAGGTAGGTACGTAGTTTGCAAAACATTAAGGTAATTAATGTACTTATTTCGTAGTAAATTAGAGTAATTTAGCCTGATCATCAATTGCGAAAGAGTTCAATGAAAGTTCGCTTACACAGCGAAATGCTACATACCTAGTCAAGTTAATTTTATTCGTTCGTTCCTTTGGAGGTATAGTTTCATGGGCAAAACGTAGACAAGCTGCATAACGTTGACGTAGGGTAATGGATAAGACACCAATAATGGACACTTGATTCTTATTTTACAGAAGAGTTATCCATTTGTTTTGCAACAATCTATTTAGGACCGTATGAAATTTGAATTAAGAGTGAAGTGTCCATTACTGGTGTCGGTGAGCTAAAAGTGTCCATCATTGGTGCCGTTACTCTAGCGATTTTCGAAAACTAACAAAATGTATGTATACGTAATAAAATAATTATGATAGGCGTAAGTTACATCCAGGCAATTTTATTAACCTTATTTTTAACTATTAAATTCTTAATTTTTGTATCATATTCCTGCATAGTCAGGATGGCGGTAATTTCATTTTCCTTCTTCCTTTTAAGTGATTCAACACGCCCATTCCTTCAACGACTTAAAAAATTAACATGTAACTAACCAATATTATGGGCAATAGCCTGAAATAAATGATTCTATTCTATTCTATTCTATTCTAAAAATAACAAAAGAAATTTTATGAGTCGGTCTCGCGCACCGAGTGTTCCGTATCACCGCACACTCGCACTGGTATTATTATATTTAGATTTGAATTTTATGTCGTTACCAAATAAAAACCACTTATAACACTTGACCGATTTTTAATAAGTATTTGTTGTTTTGCATCGCTCAGGTTCAGTTGGTCCATATTCTCGTCTCGTCCACATTCTCATCTCGCCCACATTTCTATCTCGTACACATTCCCACCTCGTCCACATTCCCATTTCGTCCACTTCTCATTTCGTTCACATTCCCATTTCGTCCACATTCCCACCTTGTCCACATTCCCATCTCGTCCACATTCTTATCTCGTCCACAATCCCATTTCGTTCACATTTCCAACAACTAGTGAACAACCAAGTGATCGAATTGATATCGAAAACAGCCCTACAATCCAAGTTAGGTTGCAGACGAGTTAGGAATGAGGACCAGTTGGGAATGTGGACTAATCAAAAATGCAGACGAGTTGGGAATGTAGATAGTAAGAGGACAATTTGGGATTGGTATGTGGACGAGTTGGGAATTTGACAAATTTCCTTGAGATTTAACCATCAGTTACGGTTTTTAACGATTAAATAGTTAGTTTAACTACTGATCAAACAACAGGCCCTAAAACTTGCAGCACAACTTAATTTGAGTTTGCAAGCTATAGAGCTGTAATATTTTGTTCTATTCTTTACCGTAATAGGGAATGTGCATGGTTTTTTTAAATTGCATTTCTCAACAAAATATGAAAATACCGTAAAAGAGATCACCTGAAGTGAAATCAAAATTAAAATCAGCCAAGCAATACGGATGATACAAGCATTTTAAACTGCTAATTAATTAGACAGCGATTAGACAGAGTGGTCCGGTATGCATGTGAAGTTATGTAACAGGTCGGTCATATAAACTCCATGTTAAATTCTGTTTGGCTTGAAAGAGATAGGAACAAATCTTTGTTGTTAAATCTTGGTTATTTTATAGCTATTCTAAAAATGTTTTTTCTCAACTGTTCGTTACATGAAAGCCTTTATTGAAGCTGTGTAAATTTAACATGAATTTTCCAATTGTGTCCAATTTGTTAATTTTCTACAGATTGTCGTTGGGCTACGCTTCGTCTAGTAAAATGTTTGGGCGTAAATGGAATAGCGTCCGTGGTGGACGTCGGGGGCAGTCCTCACGTGCACGCGGGGCTCGGGATAATAATCCTGGCACCACGGCTTCGACAGAACGCTACTGCGGCATTGGGACAACTTATCACTCAGGTGACTTATTGAAATAAAAAATGAATGAAGATGAAATAAAATTTATTTGGCACTTAAAGCACAATACATAAGTAAATAATACAATTTGCCCAAGTAAATCAAGTTAAATTCTAGATAATTATACTTCACTTACTTTAAGCCCAATACGGTCTTCACTCAGCTTTTTATGCCACGGTATATTGTTTAGATATATCGTGACGCTGATTTTACATACATAATCATAACTTACCTACAATATGAATATGTTCAGATATGATAAGCAAATGGTCTATATTAAGAAATCTGTATATATGGCTGTATTTTAATGTTACCATTAAAATATTGCACGTCATTAAACATCGGTTAAAGATGTGGTTGCATCTTAATGTTCACATTAAAGTATCGGTCACCGATACTTTAATGTAAACATTAACATATAGCAACCACAGGGGGCTTAGTATGCTACGCGAGATTTACTGTCATATTTTACGTCATTCCTATGAAAATAAGAAAATATGACATAACGTCACACTTTCAGATACTTAGTAATAAAAGGACTCAATTCACACAAAATACACTTTTATTTAAAACCTTAAATGTTTACCCTTACGTTAGAATATGGAATAGACAAATTTGACACTAAATCGCGTTTGACGAGGTTTGACGTATTCTCCTCGCCTCGCATACTAAGCCCACAGATACATGTTTCTAACATATTGTAGAAAACTTATGATAAGTATGCATGTAGATAAAGTTAAGTATACGACTGTACACATAATAAGGCATCGCCTTTCGGTTCTTCATAAAACCACACTCGTGTTTTAATACCTCTCATTATGCACCTCTTACATAAACTACTATATTGCTCCAGCAGGATTTGATTTGCTTTATTTGCACAGCTTCGTGCCTGGGACACGGACGCGGCGTCGTCGTTGGACTGGCTCATCTCAACTCGTTCGAGTGAACACTTCAGACACATCAACGAGATATTAAATGCAACTTCAGTACGCTTCGACGAAAACATTGTTGCTTCTTTCCCTAACGAACATCACCGACCCGTCGCTAGGGCTCGTCGCATCTGCTACGGCAACTTCATCTACAAATCATCAAACCAAGGCAGTTGGAGACAAAGTAAATTGCCCAAGAGACGCTATTACTACAGCACCTGTCGACATGGCAATCGTTACGATCAAAATTGTAACAAGACGGAATACGAGAGGAACTATTACCGAACCTCTGAGAGGTTCAGGAATTTGACGAGGAATAAGACTTATAAGAAGTCTGGAAACGTTTTGCCGTTGTTTCAGTCAGGTGTTCTAGGGTATAACTTTTCGAGAAGTTTCGATATGCTGAATATAAGCAAGCTGTTAATCACTAGAGAGTATAATAAATGGAGCCGAAAACATAACGTCGATCGCAATATCGAAGGCATGCACCTGATTCAGTATTTCAAAGTGCGCACGAATTCAACGTTGTACGCGTATTATATGGGTCAGTATAGGGCTTATTGTCTAGCGCACTCGCAATCACGATCGTTATCATTCTGAAAATTGAAGGCTTTTCTGCATACAAAATGAAAACAATTGCTCCACTTTGCAGCTGGTTGCGATGGCGAGTGCGTTAGACAATAAGCCCTCATTGTATAGAAGCACATAGGTACTTATTTTTATTGTTTACTGTTTCTGCCCGGGGTCGCCCGGGTTTTTAGGGTTCCGAAGTCAAACTAGGAACTGTTTTAGTTTCGCCATGTCTGTCTGTCCGTCTGTCCGTCCGTCTGTCCGTCTGTCCATATGTCCGCGGTCTAAGCTCAAAGCCTCTTGGTACTACATAGCTGTAATTAGACAAAGTTAAACATTTCAACTACGCCGACAAAGTTGTAAAATAAAACCTAGTTTTTTTTGGGTACATTTAAAGCAAAGGTAAAATATTTTAAAATGTTGTTTATTAGTTTTTTGCGTTTGTAGTAACGGATTTGGAACCCTACACTGAGCATGGTCCGACATGCTAATTTATTTTAAATAGGGATACTTTTACAGATGGCAACTCTTTTACCCAAACCCTTTTCGAATGGCACCGATATAGCTTTGTTTGCACAGGAACCTGGAGCGAGCAGCTGTCCATGTCCCTAGTGGACCTGCCTTACCCCGTGGAGGCACGCAATTTCCTCGGGGAGGAACTGGTGGTGGGAAGGTGCAACTCCTCGGCCGACGGCTCGCCGGCCTCCGACGACGACGGACCCTCGGCCCCGACGCTCCTTGACGACGTTCTACACTTCCTCATTTTCAAGATAAATTCCACGTAAGTTCGGCTCATTACGAATTGCCCGCAACTTCTGTATCGCGTAGTATCTTTCTCATATTCGCAACGATGCATTGAAAGAAGGTTAAAACTAAAGGGCGAAATAGACTAGCAATTAAAGTTGCACAAGTTGATTACTGACTTACTTTAAATTCAGTTCTAGAGCAGGAAGCATAATTTTTGCTGTCAGTAGTCATTTCTGCAATGTCATTGCTTAAACCTCGCTTTAAGTTTTACCAGCCTAATAAGAGCGCAGTTGGTTTTGCGCTGATCACCACTTTTTCTAAAAATCATTTCATTTCTATTTCGCATAGGAATTTAAACACGTTTTAGAATAGTAAAGGTGATTCTAAAACGTGACGTATAACTATGATAGATGGATAAGATAGATAAAACGTTTATTTGATGCTTCAATCACACACATACAAATGTCATATTTGGTGGAAAATAACAATATCAATCTAACTTACAAAATAGGTACAATTTCAATCGCATGTGTGCGTCGCAGCAATGCAAAAAGGTCATGGCTCAGGGTATAGCATTACTCTAGTGAGCAAAACACTGGTATCCTGCCACAACCCCGGGATATGACAATGCCTTTGTTGTTGTTTTTTGATGTTTTTTGCATGGCGATGCTGCCATTTCGTGTTCCCCCATTAATGACGTGACTAATTATATATATATATATAATTTGGTAGTGTTATCGAACTAGGTTTAGTGTCGTGGACTCTTAGACTAATAGGGAATTAGTTTAAGAACAAGAACCTGTCTCACGCGCCGTGCTCGCGTAATTGCAATTTACAGCTGAATACATTATAACGATCTGACTACCTAGCTCAATAATGTTGGAAGTTCGTGCCGTAAATAAAGATGCTCATATACGTCGCAGACAACTTGTTTCGTTTGATTAATATAATTATGATTAACCTATTTCTGCCTACTCCTAACTAAAATACACATACACATCCACATTTTCGCTGTGCTGCCGTTGGAAAATAATACCCACATTTTTTATACTTTTGCCTGGACCTAGAACTCAGAACTTCGCGTGCTGTTTTAACAACAGTATGGTTAACATTTCCGAACATGTGGGAGAAGATTATTTTATTAAACAAAATTAAAACAAAGAAAAAATACAGACTTAATGCTAATGCTAAAATACACTTTGGCTACCATTTTAACCTTTAGTTAAAACATAAATGAAAAAGTAAAGGGTTCAAAAAAATAATAAATAATAATATAAAAAACGCGGTAATATTGTAATGTACAGTCAAGGACTTCAATTGTTATGCCACTATGGAACCCTGTCGCATAACGTTAATCATTAATTTTGGCGTAATTTCTTTCATGTGCTTTGACGCTGTCATTATGACAGGGTTCCATAGTGATATAACAATTAAAGTCCTTGACTGTAAATGTATGTGTGTATGTTGACGACGCGTTAGTCTAGTTGGCAGTGACTCGCGCAACGAGGGTTCCGTACCGCCGCACAGTAGGTATTATTGTATTCCGATTTGAATACTACTTCGAATCGAATCAGCGCGAGCTCAACTCACACTGACTATTTTTTTTTTTCAGGGTTTGTACAGTCGAGGTCATAAATATGGATACACTTTAGTACCTTGTCTATTTAATGTCATGTTCTAACTGCCATATACGAATTATCTCAGCGGTTAAAGTGACAAGGTACTAAAGTGTATACATATTTATGAACTCGACTGTACTTTAACCATTCCAAATTTGACAATTGTATGTTTTACCGTTTTTACGATACAACAAAAATAAAAAACCGTTTAAAAATAACGTTTCATATATGGCCTCTTTATAATTTCACTTTATTTATTTGTTAGTAAATCTGCTGTATTTACACATATTGTGAAAAAAAAAACAACCCGATGTTTATTACGGTTCAAAAGATACAGCTCTTTAAAATTACGACGAACAGCGTTGGCATATTAATAGGGTCCCGTTGGGCAACCTTTGGGTGCAGATTCCTAACAAGTGTTCACCATTATATCGGGGGTCTATTTTAAGGTCTATTCCGACTAGTTCCATTATTAGTTCCACTAAGGGAACTACCTCGAGTTTTTTTCCAATAACTAGGTACTTGTCCAGGTAGTTCCAGAAAACCCTCTGCGGTGAATGTAACTACTGGGAAAAAAAGTCCAACTAGTTTCATCAATGGAACTAATAATGGAACTATTCGGAATAGACCTATTTGTATCAGGTGTTCGACGAGGTACTTCAGCAAGCTGGGTTTCCGGAGTTACGAGGGCGCATGGTCGGGGCTGCTGGGCGCCGTGGCGGAGCGCGCTGTGGACGTGGCGCTCGAACCGGTCACGGCGCACGCGCAGCGGTACCACGACATGGACTTCATCTTCCCCATTGCAGAAACTATGTAAATAAGATAAGATAAGATAAGTTTATTGTTTGCGGCTTAATCCTTATAATTATGACTGCTTATAAATATTTAGCCGTGTGGTTGCCGGCTTAGAATAGTACCACTCCATGTCTTCCCGTGGAAGTCGTAAGAGGCGACTAAGGGCCGATTCGACCAAACTGGAATAAGACTTAATCCGAGATTAGTCCATACAAAATACATCGTTTAATCTAGGTATAAGGTCTAGGTGACCTTATTCCTGTTTAGTCGAGTCCGGCCTAAGGGAATAAAGGCTTGTAACTATGTAGTATTGTTAGGCGATGGGCTTGCAACCTGTCACTAATATACACTGGTAAACATCTTAGCCTGTTTGTGCAA
Source organism: Acleris cristana (assembly GCA_948252455.1). Lineage (NCBI taxonomy): Eukaryota > Metazoa > Arthropoda > Insecta > Lepidoptera > Tortricidae > Acleris > Acleris cristana. Next base: position 2,931,791 of record OX411781.1, on the reverse strand, counting down.
AATGTGGTTACAGAATTAACAACAAGTTTTTAGATTTGTTGGTAATTCTGTAGCTCTGCCTACCCCACTCTGGGACGGAAGGCATGAAGGTATGTATGTATAAATATTTAAAATGCGAATGTGTGTTTTCGTAAGAATCGCTTTGTGTGATCCTGACAGGCTGTATTACTGCTGCACTCGGTGGATGATGATTGACCTTTTGACCTTCCCAAAGAGCCGTTCGGCGGCGGGTTCGAAAGGTCGTTTAGAGGCTCCTGAGGTTGTTGAAGTATGAAATATGAACACTGACTTGAGATTATTACATCGATTTAATCCACGACTTTACAAATCTACTCAAAATTACGGAATTGAATACACGTTTGCGTCCACAGGGTCCAGAGGGCTTAATTGTCTAACGCACTCGCAATCGCAACCGGCTTCAAAGTGGAGCAATTGTTTTCATTTTGTATCCAGACAAGCCTTCGATTTTCAAAATGAAAACGATGGTGATTGCGAGTTCGTTAGACAATAAGCCTTCAGGTTGACAGATGAAGATAACGGTAAAAGCCAATGACAGCTCTAGTATATACCTTAACCTAGCTAGACCCACTTCGTCTGTGATTATTAGGTAGGCGACAGACGACCACAAATTATTGAGACATTACACAATGACGGTCGGTTAACAGTGTGTTTAAAATACAGACGCTGCAAGTACTATCAGCCCAATGGAACCTTGACCCACAATAGAACTGCGTCACAGTGACGTTAAGATTCAAGTCGTAAGAAGTGTCAAACAAATTGTTTTATAATGTCACTGTGACACCGTTCTATGGTGGGTCAGGGTTCCATTGGGCTGATAGTACATTCCACTCTTTCGCAATACGCATTATGAAATTTCAACCAGGTACAGTATTCCCAGCTTCTTAGTAACTTTCAGCTGGCTATCGCTGTCACGATTGCACTCGCAACAGTGTATTTGTCATACGTGTACCTATCATGGAAAAACGAAGATTGCCGATCGCTAAAAAGAAAATGGTAGCACTGTACGGATGGTATCCCGCGCTGCCTCTGGAACTCCGATGGTAGAAATGAAACGGCGGTATTAGCTCGTGGAGCTCTTAGAATCTCGAAAATGCTTATTATAGGTGCAACATCTACATCAGGCACCAGGAGACGTCGACGGTGCGCGACATCTTCCTGGCCCCGTTCAGCGCGCGCCTGCTGGCCTGTGTGCTGGCGGTGGCCGTGGTGGCCTCCATCGCCGTGGTGCTCATCAGCAAGGCCACACCGACTCTGAGCGGCTCTCGTCCTCTGGAGTACACGGAAGCATTCCTCTGGACCACCGGCATACTTTGTCAACAAGGTTCGTCAATTTCTGTTTTAAACGAACGTTGACTGTCAAGGTCGTAAATATTATCGATATCCCTGAGACATCAAAAATATCAACACTTCTCTATATAGATCCCGTAATCTTCAGGCACTGACGTTGCTTTTGTGTAAGGATTGAATGTTTATTTTATCGACTATCTAAATGTCGATGGTATTATATTATACTGCAGTATAATATGAGAGTTGTGTGACATATGACACTCACGATGAGTAAAAGGAAATCACTACTGAAAATTTGATAAAATTATTTATATAAGCTTATCGCATTTCGTAAGACTAATGTGGTTATCTACTTATTTTTAATAAAAAAGTTTTAACACCTTCGCTATAATGAGATTGAGCAGAGATTTAAAAGGCAAAAAAACAATCGCATTGTTGCATAATATAAACTTCAAACATCGATATAGACGGTTGATAAAAGAAACATTCAATCCCTAAAAAAAGGCGACGTCGCGTCAGTGCCTCAAGATTACGGGGTCTAAACTATATTTGACGCGATAGGTGTAAAGATATTAGTGCTTTCGACTGTACGCACGTGGTCATTGACCTACTGCTGGCATTCCATATTTGGCTCAATGGTCACCGGTAGTAATATTTTACTTGTCTCGAAATAATGCGCAGTAATATTTCCCACTACATCCATGAGTTCCGAATCCGTCACTGGCTGATTTTTATCTGCCTTAAATGCGTATTGAGAAAAGCACTAATAAGCGTCATGCGGAAGAAGCTCTTGCCGGACTCATATAGGCCGTGCTAAATTATACTCGCTAAGTAACCGCAGCATCCCGACCTTTACAATAATGGTTTATTAATCGCCTTTATTAGTCTTGAACAGTTGTTCTCCGTGTCTTCACCGCCAGTAAATCCTACAAGGGTTAGGCGCCACATACTTGCAGTATCTCGTTTAGCCGTTGATTTGTGCGGGCCTGTTCTTTGCCCGTTGTCCTACTGCGTAGGTTTACTGACCAAGCTCCGACCTTGCTCCTATTTTTGAGGGTTTGGCCCTTCATTCCAGCTGAAGAACTAACATAGGTAGGAGAATGCCACTGGGCATTAAGTCCGCCATTTGACCTTTATTGTATTCTGTGCAAAGAAGTTTAAATAAATAAATAGGTAACTTAAATTGTGAAATGTGTCTGTGTGACTACGGTGATAGAAAATTAACTATAGTCACATAAGAGTGGCAATTTGGTGTGAGTGGGTACGGATCGGTTGATGTTTTACCTTTTCGCGCTACCACTTGTGGCATACGACCGATGTTTGAAAGACATGGAGAGACGGGTTGCTGGACAGTCTCAATAAGTATAGGCCTTTTTATCCAGAGGTGTTATTCTCTCGCTGGTTAATAGGTGGCACGTGGACGCCGCCAGCGCGCGCGGCGCGCGTGCTGCTCGTGGTGTGCCTGCTGTTCGCGGTGGTGACGTACAACGCGTACGCGGCGTTCATCACGTCCGTGCTGTCCGTGCGCGCCGCCAGCGTCGACACCGTGGGCGCCGTGCTGCACTCGCCCGGCTTCAAGATAGGATACATCAAAAACGGCGCCGATCAGGCCTATCTCATGGTAATGGCTAGTTATTATCTTTGTTTTTTATTTCTTTATTAAAAGAACTAATCTGTTGACATTGGGTTACCCTCATCTGGCATAGTATTAAATTGTTCAAAAGACACTTTGCATTTAACATGTATCGTAGAAACACTTCGAATGATCATTTTGCATATAAAGATATATCTACTTGGCATCACTAACCATACTATACATTTTGTAGCATATTATTTAGCAGAAGATAACTTTCGGTTACTTTCGTTTCTAAAATCGTCGGCGGTTTCGGAGAGCCTTCCAGCTTTTCTTGTCACCTAAGTACATATTTAGTTCTAAGTTTTTATATTATTAAGTATGTTTGCCTGTAAATTGTTTGTAAACATGGGCCTTGTTGCCTAAATTAAACGTTTTCTCTGTCCATTGCGACCACCCTCATTTCTATCTGCAAAAGATATCAGTCCGAGTAATTTTTGTTCTTGCAGTCGACTAAGGACTCTCAGCTGAACGCGTTCTACATCCGCGGCTACTCCGACGCCGAGAACCTTGTGTCCTCAGCGGAGGAGGGGCTTGCGCGTGCAGCACAACAAGACTACGCCTTTTTCGCGGGGCAGCGAGCTGCAAGATCCACCCTTAAGTGTGTACCTACTCTAAGACCCACTCTCAAGTTAGTACAAGATCCACTCTCAAGATTGTACTAGATCCACTCTCAAGTTAAAAGAAGATCCACTCTCAACAGTCTTGTACAAAGTTCAAGATTCACTGTCAAGCTTAAAGAAGATCTACTCTCAAGTCAAAAGAAGATCCACTCTCAGGTTTCAAAAAGATCCACCCTTAAGATCGTACTCTAAGATCCACTTTAAAATTTATACGAGATCCACTTACAAGTTTAAAGAAGATCTACTCTAAAGTTAAAAGAAGATCCACTCTCAAGTTTGTAATAAATCCACTATTAAGTTGGTACATTTTGCTATGATTTAGGTCGTTGAGCCAAGCGCGCGGGCGCTGCGCCCTACGCGAGTTGGCCGTGCCCTCTACCCGCGCTGACCTCGCGTTTCCCTTGCCGCGGCATTCACCCTACGCCAGACCAACACTTGTCAGGTAATCATTGCCGCATTCGTCATACTACAGACCAATATTATCACATACTCCAGTACCATTACCATGTGTTTACAATTACCGTACTCGCTCCGCTCCGTCCCTTGTACTCTGTAAGAATACTGTGAAGGAAAAAACCGTTTCTTGTGGGGACGCCCTTTATTATTTCACTTTTTTTTGTATTTGTTAGTAAATCCGCCATAATTGTACCAAACTACTCTGAAAAAAAAAAACAACCGGATGTCTAATACGGTTCAAAAGATACAGCTCTTTAAAGTTAGGACGGACAGCATAGGCATGTTAATAGGGTGCCGTTGGGCTCCCTTCGGGTATCGAACTCTAAAAATTAGGGAGTTGTATGTTTCCGGTATATTTGCGGAGGCGCATACCGATTGCTTCTACGCCATTATTCGTATAAGGGCCGCCTTCTTGTTGTCTCGTGTACGTGGCAACCCTAATAGCATCATGGCCGTTGTTGCCAGCAGCCAGGACTGCCCTTACCAGAGGCATTAGCGGCCTTTACTTTACTTCCGAACCGTACATTTTTTACTATCTTACTATTACAGTTGCATTTACACGTACGGTTCGGAACGAAGATTGGAACGGCGCGTGGCGTTTCCCGCGGTCCGAACTTTACGTGTAAAGGCTGCTATTGGGTGCACCCGCTCGTGCGGGGGTGTAGGGTGTCTGGGCTGTTGCGCTGGCAATTGTTTTATTTTTGTTTAAATTTTTCTTTCTTTCTTTTTAAGCATTTGTATCGTACTAACCCTAGTTCATAAATATTTTGTTTGACTAACACAAATTATGGATCGATTTTATGGTCTGGAATAAATGATTTCAATTTCAATTGAATGTGTGGTATTCCCAGCTTGCTGCTCCTGCGCAGCGGCGGCGCCATGGCGCGGCTGCAGGCGGCGCTGGTGCCGGCCATGCCGCGCTGCGCGCCGCCCCCCGGATTCGCCTCCGCGCGCGCCGTCGATGTGCGCTCCGCCCTATTCTTGCTGGTCATTGGACTCGTAGCCGCTTTTATATTGGGTACGTGAACATTATCGCGGTACCTATCCAACCACATGCTAAACCACATTTCACAAACAGTACTCTATCGATGTTTTGAAAAACGTTTGTCCTCTGTTTCGTTTGTCCGAAATTTTCATTTGTCCGAAAATCATTTTCCTCTGAACCCATTAACTTTTCAAAATTATTAAAGAGATATACCTACGGAACATGTAGGTTAGGTTAGGTTAGTTTTATAACAATCCAGGAAAGTTAAACGGTTTCAGAGAAAAATAATATTTTCGGACAAATGAAAACTTGTATTTTTTCGCAAATGTGATGAAAAAAATTGTATGTTAAATGGGCGATACTGTAATTAAAAACCTCGAGTCTTTAATCCCTGTCTATGTCCCTTTGTCCTGTTTCGTTTGTGCCAAAGTTCACGTCGATCGCATTAGGTGTCCTCGGCCTTGAACAGAGAAAAATAAACAAACAATCGGACCGCCGCCTTTATAATTCTAGTTAGGAATAAGGATATCTGTGATTTCAGGTATGGGAGAGTACTTCTGGAAAAATCGGAAACATTTTCAGGGGTTTTTGGTTCGTAGCTACGGACGCATTATGAACCTATCTGTATTTAAATAGGGGTTTTGAAATGTAGACATTAACAAATGTACTGCACACATGTGTAGGTATAGATTCAGTTGCAATATATATATATATATATGTATTTAGAATTTTATGACTTATATGTTGAATGTGTAAACATTAGATCTATTACATAAAATATAGAAATTGATTTGGAAATAACTTGTTTTTATTAGAGCACGAAATGATAGCGTGTATAATTTGGTTTTTTGAACTTTATATATTACTAGAGGACGCCCGCGACTTCGTACGCGTAGAATTAGTTACATCATGAAAGGAACCCCTGTACCAAATTTCAAGTTTCTAGGTACAGTAGTTTCGGCTGTGCGTTGATACATCAGTCAGTCAGTTTAGCCTTTTATATATATACTATAGATAGATAATTCGTACCGTGGACAGGGGTTCTGGATGGGTTCTGGTGACAGGTGGTGGCAAAACAAAAATAATAATTTTAAAAGTAATTAATAAATGCATTTTATTTTTCATTTCGTAAAAAAGCTTTTATTATCTACTCATTAAAATGGTTAAAACCATGATAAAATACAAAATTATGTTCATTATTTGATGATAGTGTTATAACGCGCACCACGTAACATGAACCTGCGCGAAATTTTTAGGTGTCGCAGGTAGGCGGTAAGCGGCGCGGTGTGAGGGGAGCGCGCGTTACCATAGCGACCGCATTGTTACCTGCGCGGTAACCGCCATATTGGTTCATGTTACGTAGTGCAGATTATAATTATAGTCTGTGCCAATTGAAATTGACAAAGATGTGTAAACACAAAACCAATTTACCATTATTATTCGATAATCACATGCTTTTAAAGATCAAGTGAGGTCTTAGTAATGTTATATACACCTGATCTTTACTTTCACATTAAGCTAAAGTAGAAATAACTATTAATTATACGATATTTTAAATAAAAATAGATTTGATGAACATTTGAGGTTATGTGTCAAACAGTACTTAATTGGTTTACATCTTTGGCAATTTCAATTGACACAGACTATAGACACGTCGCATCTACCCTCTTCTGAGGTAATGGTCTTCTGCTAGTTTTTGGTGCGCGGTTGCTTCAGTAATGCATGTCTTCACTGGTCTTTTGGAGTCTGCCGCATGAGCAAGCGCAGCTTGGACGGCGGCTTGCTCCACGGTGCGCAGGTCCGTGGCTAGCCCCAGTGCGGCCCACACGCGGATGAAGGCTGACGAACAACCGCTATCTGTAATAAAATAGATATCGGTGAAATGGGGTTAGATTGATTTATAAAAATAATCGAAAAATAAATTATTTAATAAGCTTCTGCCCGTGTGGTGCCGGGTTTAGAATGTTGCCACTCCATGTCTTCCCGTGGATGTCGTAAGAGATGACTAAGGGACTAAATTCTGTGTAGTGCTGTTAGGCGATGGGTTTGCAACCTGTCACTAATACACTGGATAACATTTTAGCCTGGTTGTGCAAAATGTGGTCACAGAATTATCAACAAGTTTTTGGAGTTGTTGGTGAGTCTGTGGCTCTGCCTACCCCACTCTGGGAATGAAGGCGTGAGTTTATGTATGTAATAAGCTTCTGTCAAAAGTTTCATGTTTGGGTCAAGTTTTTGAAAATCTTTATCTGCCTATCAAGACTACACTAATGAGTCCCAACACGGTGGGTCTGCGTTAAGAATAACGGAGATCCTGCCGCCACCTTCCGACTCCATCATCAGATCACCTCTTAGATACCTATACTATAATATTGCATTGTCGTCGGGTTTACATATGTGGTCCAAATTTCAGCCAATTCCGCAAAAAAATAACTCAGACATTGCACAAAATCGATGATTCAAAAAATTATCAAAGTCGCCTCGCGTTTTTCAAGTCACCCCATTTTATGGTACCTATACAGTCGATTCGTACTTAATGTCATGTTTAAACTGCCATAATATGAATTGTCACAGCGATTAAAGTGACAAGGTAGTAAAGTGTACATACATTTATGAACTCGACTGTAGAACTTAATTTTATCGTCTATTGTTCTTGTCAGGCCGCATTTGACCAGACTGGAATAAGGTCTTATACCTAGATTAAACGCCGAATTTGTATAGACTAATCTCGGAGTAAGTCTTATTCCAGTTTGGTGAAATGCGGCCTCACTGACTTATTTTGACGAGTCTTGAATAAGCATTCGCGTTCATTACACAAAATTCCTCGATGAGATCGTTTGCTAATTGCGCGGTTTTAAAAAAAAGAGTACATAAGGTCTAAAATTAAGGAACGGTAACTTTAGGCAGGTGAGTCAAGAAAATTATAACTATACTGCTATAAGACACATGGTGGTATCTGAGACAAAACTCCTGTAGCAAGTGCGACTATATTACTAACGGGTGAGGATTGAATCTGCTTCGTTCGTTGAATTTGAGATACCGCCTATTGGCGTATGAGGGCACTATATAAATGTATGATTATTTTATTATGGTAGCACTTCACTATGTACCTACACTTTATTTGAAATCACCCAAACACCTTTTAATATGTAAGGTCACGGTCTTTAATTGATGAACCACTATAGAACCTTGTCGCATAAAACTATCAATTAATTCCTATGCAATTTATTTTTCGTTACTTTTCGCTGCTAACGTTTAGTTGCCATAAGCGCTTGATGCGATCTGTAAGCAGCTTACGTCAATCATACATTATGTAGATTTTCGAAAATTGCTAATAGTGCTATGCAACTTGAGTATCTTGAGAGGCCTTTCTGGATTTGCCGCTTCCACCGAAGATGTGCGAGGAAGGATTTGTTTTATTTTATTCATTTTTTTACAAAAAAGAACCGTCTTGAACACCCATTAAAAAGAGTTAATTAACTGAATAATAATTATGCATAGAATATATCGGAGTGTAAAAAAGTGCAATGTACGAGCAACCTGAGTTACCTTAACCTTAGTTATTTGTGCGTAGACTAGGTTTTTGTGTCATTATTCTTAGGTCAATCATAATTCAAGATAATTACAAAAATAATTTGGAATAGTTTAAGTACCTATACCCGGTGTACAATATAATCTTTAAGTGTACCCGGTGTACATTATAATCTTTAAGTGTACCCGGTGTATATTATAATCTTTAAGTGTACCCGGTGTACATTATAATCTTAGTGTACTCAGTGTATATTATAATCTTTTAGTGTACCCAGTGTACATTATAATCTTTAAGTGTTCCTGGTGTACATCATAATCTTTAAGTGCATCCGGTGTACATTATAATATATAAGTAGGGGAGAATGGGTAACAGTGGATCACGGGGTACAGTGGATTATTTGATATAACTTAGCATGTGTTGCGCTTTACGCACACAAACAAACGCGTTATTACTGCGCGTCCATACGCCTCTCCTCCGCGCTACTCGCCGCCGCGGTATCAAAGCGGGTTGACGTGCTGTCATACTCCGGTCACTCAGTAAGACCGAAAGTATATTTTTACGTGATTTAAATTATTTTTTTATTTTTAGGTGACTAAGAAATATGTATATTAGATTTTTGTTTTACTCTTGTTATTTCTTTTTTTTTTTTAAGCTATCTTGATTCATCTTTGGGATAGGTAGTTTATTTTAAGTTAAATTTTTTGTTTCATAACGGTCTGTGGGTCACAGTGGATATTTTCATTTTGGGTCACAGTGGACTGATGATCCAGTGTGATCCGTGAAGCTAAAATTCATTCTTACTTTTTGCAGCTAAAAATGCCTCGCAATCCGAGTTAAAAAAACCAAAATTGGAATTCACACTAGCGAATTGTTTGCGTTTTTTGTTTTTTTTTTAATTTGCGTTAACAGTGATATTTGTTAAATATTGATGAGATTGTTTCGATTATATAATAAAAGACTATCTATTAGTACAAATAAACACGTAATTCTATGAAAATTCTTGTCTTATACTATATTTTTTTCTATAGATTCAGTGTGCCCCAGTCCTGGGTAACAGTGGATAATTTCCCTTTTTTTTTTAAACTGGCTATATCTTGAAAGTTTATGTGACATTCGCCAATAAATGCATTTTTCTTGGAAGATTAGATACCCATATTATAATTAAATTTCAATGAATAATCATTTAGCCATACATTTTGGAATTGCAGGACTTAGAAAAAAAAGTGATCCACTGTGACCCACTCTCCCCTATACCCGGTATATGTATTATATAATCTTTAAGTATACCCGGTGTACATAATAATCTTACCATACGTGCCGAATTCCCCGCATTTGTAATCCTCGGGGATCAGGTAGTGATAGTGAGGCCAGAATGATTTCGCTAAAATGAAAACGGAGTTTGAGTCCCATGGGAATCTGAAATAAAACAAATCTTATTGTAGTTTAAGTGTTGTTAGAAATATCAGCAGATCTGAAAATAATCCAACATAATTTTTTACATAGTATAAAATAAAGTCGCTTCCCGCCGTCTGTGAGCAGGCTGTATGTACTATCACGAACGTTAATTTGTGACCCATTTCAAGAAAAATATGCTTGAAGTCGTCAATGTCATTAGAGATGTCAAGTCATTTGTAACTTTTAGGAAACTCAACCTTATTGTTATAGAATGTCAGATTGACTTTGGACCTAAAGTGGGTACCAAATTAAAGTTCGCGACTGTACTTACGATTAGATCTTTCAAACTACGCAACGGATTTAAAGTTACGCCCACACCGGTGCTTAAAATACGGTGACGGTACGGAATCGCAGTGACGCGTCGTATCAGCACCGTTTTTGACGCATGCTCCCCACACCGCTGCTTAACGGTGCGTATATTACGGTACGTCAAAAACGGCGCCTTGTTGTTACTATGACCCCGTCTTTTGTTTAAGCAAAGACACCGTTTTTTAAGCAGCGGGTGGGGAGCGTGCGTCAAAAACGGTGCTAATACGACGCGTCACTGCGATTCCGTATCGTCACCGTTTTTTAAGCATTGGTTTGTGGAGCTTGCGTCAAAAACGGTGCTGATACGACGCGTCACTGCGATTCCGTACCGTCACCGTATTTTAAGCACCGGTGTGGTCGCAGCTTAATGCGGTTTTCATAGCCGCAGAGTAGTTATCACAGAGTGATTAAAAGGAAAGTTTTTTATGTTATAATACATTCTGGATTATGTAGGGGTGTTACAGAAAACTCACATAAACTGAAGCGAAGCGAGGGTGGGTCGCTAGTAACATATAAAAAGTGTTGATCTCAAGTAAGACTGACATTTATTCTTGTATAAGGCCACAGTAGTTAAACTTACTGTAACATTTCCTCTAAAAACTAGTTTCAGAATCAATATTCAAATTAATATCATTTACCTACAAAAATTTGTAGCAATAAGCTTGTGTGAGGAATTGAGAATCGATTCTGAAGCTGGTCCCTCATGGTTTCCAAATTCCAATGCAGAGAGACACTGCACGACCTCGTAGGCAACCCGATTCATCACGAATCTTTATCAATTCCCAAATCCTAACTATTTCAGTACTTAGTGGTAAACCTTATGAAAACGAAAATGTGTAGGTATCCTGAGTTTGTGGCGACCCGAGGGCTTATCGTCTAACGCACTCGCAATTACAATCGTTTTAATTTTGAAAATCGAAGGCTTGTCTGCATATAAAATGAAAACAATTGCTCCAGTTTGAAGCCGGGGCGATTGCGACTGCGTTAGACAATAAGCCCTCAGGGTATAGTGAAACTCATTTTTTGAATTACCATTTACAAACAATTTGCAACGCAGCTCCTTCAAGTTTTTACGGCTCGCTCGTGCCACTATTATTCGTCCCAATTTTGTGAAATTACAGTCAAATTGTAGTCTATTTAGTCTTGTTAAATCGTTAAGCTTTTATTAAACGTTTTTAATGTTAGCGAAAAAAAAACGATATTTAATGAGATGGTAAACAAATTCCGCCACCTGAAGACACAACAAGATATGTGCCAAATTTACAAGGATATTAAACAAAGTGTACTTAAACTAAGTATACGATATGCGATGATATTTTTTTATTTTCTTCGCAACTCATGGAAACATTTTAATAAAAGCTTAATTTATACCATTTATATACAAGAACCTAATAACCTCTGCGCGGATATTTAAAAATGACAATGTCTGGTTCAACTGGCACGAGATTCGAGGCGGTAAACACCATATCGTCTTTATCTTGTTATCGTATTGTCAACGTTTTGATAGCTCTTATTTCCTTGACAGTAATGGCGGCTGACGTTTAAACAATACCGTAACAGGTCAAATACGATATGGTTTTTACCGCCGGGAATAGACGCGCTGGTCAAAGACGATATAGTTTTTACCGCCAAGAATAGAGGCCCTGGTTCAACTTCAAGTTCTTACTTCTCGCCGGGTTTCAGACCCCAAACACAGATGGCGCTCTCGACGAGCCACGCCGCGTGGAGCACGATGCCGTAGCGCAGGAAGCCGATCACGAAGACAGCGCTGAGAATGGAGTCCGACCAGTACTCAAGCGGCGCGTTCAGCGGAAGCAACAGGAACAGCACGCCGTAGAGGACCCAGTAGAATCTGCAAGTGAAAGTTGTATTTTCTTTTATCCAAAACGGGTTAGCGTTTGACCTCAGTCTCACCTAATGTTGTGACGACGAGGTCGAGGGTGGTATATGCTTACCCAGAAAAAAGCCTATTCATGCCTTGTAAACGCTAAGGTTGTATTCCAGGAATACAAATATACCTACAGTTCGTACCTTTCCAGATCATGCCCACCGCTTTACACAAAAAATCCTTTTCGTAAGATAACATTGGGTTGCAAAATTTCTGATTAACGCCCGATATTTATTTATAAGTAAATAGTCCGACTATGTGTTGGATTGTAGTGGAGGAAATCTCTCTTTGTAATGTCGTAAATATTTTACAGATATTGTTGTTGCATTGCATTTCAATTTTCAAACAGGTGTGTTTAAGAGTGTGATATAATTGTGAAGTTGTCTTATCTTTTAAATTAAATGGCATCAGTTCTAGGACCCTGTGGCTCTAAAGAAAACGGATACAGGTCTCCCATGACGTATATTCTTCTTTATGACGAGCTAAGTTGACTTTTCACTAGGTCCACCAATTGTCACCAGTGAGGCTAGACAAGTTGCTTTAACGCTAACGTAAACGATTTTCGAAAACTACAAATTGTATGGAATTGACGTAGGCGCTCGACACGACCGTCTGACAGCGTACGTTAATCTTATCCTCCTGAGACCCGGGTCCCTAAAATATTACTTGTCATAAAGACCTAACTTACTATCTATAGAACAAAATGGCAACCATCGTTAAGTCCTGACAATTAAAAAATAAATTATATCATTATGACCGAACTACCTATTAAAAGAACAAAATCGAGTATTTTAAATTTACCGCGAATTTTTAGAAGAAGCAGCATTATCTCCATGGTCATATATTTGTCTCTATCCCACGCGCCAAATCAAGCGAAAGAAAGACACCATATTTATTCTTAGTAGCCAGCAACAGGTGATAATAGCGGCACAAGTATAAAACAGTAAAAATCTGTGTTTAAGGTTCAGGACTCAGTGGCAATATTGTTTTTGTTCTTTTTGAAGAACACTTGGTTATAATGCCATCTTATATGTAGTAATACCCAGGACTCAATGGTGAACGCCATTTTGTTCTTTTAAACGACACCTGGCACTCAGGAGGCTATACATTCTTGATAACGATAAAGAACGCCGAATGCATCTTGCTTAGGGCCTCTGATTAATTATTCGTCAAATGAATAGATAACAAATATTAACATACCTTTTATTTCCCTATAGAAAACTATACTAAAGCTGCACAATCTCCTATTTGTGGGAAAGGTTGTCGTCTCCTTCGACCGTATACTCACTTTTTCTGAAACATGACAATCTGATCGTCGTGCAGGTCGGACAGGTCGATGGACTCCTTTAGTTTTTCTTGGTAGGGGCTCAGCTTGCGAAGCCGAGTGAGCATGTGCGCGTACAGGAAACCCTTGTTGTGGTCGTAGGGGTCGTCGAGCGAGTTGAAGGTGGCGTGGTGCAACCGATGGTACTGCACCCACTCGTATATAGGACCCTAGAAAGTAGCCAAAGTTTAGTTTCTAGCATTATATGATCATTCCCTAGATTCAGTTTGTATTGCATTTCGTCTTCTGGCTACTAGCCTGAAAGAGTATTGCACTGAGAAAAATTCCCGTAGTCGTGCTATGTCAAATACGTACAAAAATCGACCACTATTACGTGTATAAGGGTAAGGACCAAAAAGTTGGGCACGCTAACTCATTCAATTAAATTTTCTATGAAACTTTTCCGTTGTGACACGAAAATTAACAATACAATTGTAGGGATACTTTTCGTCGCACAACGGAACTTTTTTCGACTTCGTTGTTTGTATGGTTAACTGCGCTTAACTATGGTCCAACTTTTTGGTCCTTACCCATAACCGGCTCCATTACGCGTACGCCGCACACTGCCAAATACTGCATGCCGCTTAATTATAAGTATGCCTCTTATAATTTACGTGTGAAAAGCACGTGGTAAGTATCTGGCGTGAGTACATTACAAATTTGGGCACCGTAAGTAGCCCATTTTTCTCAGTGTTCTATTGTTAAAAATACTGCAACTATTTAGGGAATCATGTACAAATGTATTCTGTATTCTTTTCAGTCAACTGCGCATCACGAAATAAAAATAAAGAGTTAGTATGAGTGTAACAATTGTTTAAAAAGTATCAAAATAATTAGGTAATGCATTCAGTTTTGTAGTTAACAAATCCATACAGTAGGCACCTACTCCATATGCTAAGTTTTTTTTTTAATTATTAGAAATACCTACCAGCGGGCTTAGCACGCGAGGCGAGATTTACTGTCAGATTTGACGTTATCCATGAATTAGTGTCAATTAGCAATACCGAAAATGACACATGACATTAAATCCCACTTCAAGATGCTTAGTAATAAAAGGACTCAAGTCACACAAATTACAGTTTTATTTAAAACCTTAAACGTTTACTCTTACGTTAGAATATGGAATAGACATATTTGACACTAAATCTCGTTTGACGAATTTTGACGTATAATCCTCACCTCGCGTGCTATGCCCGCAGAAACTATTTTGCTTGTTTGATATAGTCATTTTTAATTCTAGGACGACTTATAATTATCGATTGACTGACTTATTTTATTAGAATGCCAGTAATTCGTTGTTGATACTTGACTTGCAACTGCTGCTGCTGAATTGACAACAAGATATTTTTGAAAAGGTGTTCTGATAATTAAGCATAATATTAAAAATTTCTGTTCATTATTTACTGATAAAATAAGTAAACAATTTTTTGCTAATGGCTAAAGCGCTTTAAAACCGCATGGTCTTTTATACGTCACAGATTGTGCTAGTAAAACGCGGTTACAATCAAAATTACGTCATTTCGACTGCTAGTCCAAAGCAAACCTTTATAATATTCTCAGTAATTAATAATAATAAAAAAACAGAACATATTCTGTAGTAAATTACGCGGCGGACTAAAGATAAACGTTACCTGTTGTCTACCGTTTAAGAAGATCATGACGTATTGGTTTTTCCTTATTTAATTATCTTTGCGTGGTGTTCAAAGTGTTCAATAAATCGTATGGTATTGTATTGTTACCTGTCCAGCCATGGTCTGGAATATCATGAGCGTGATCCTAAGCCCAGTGCTGGCCTTGTAGGTGCGGTGGGCCCACAGCCTGTGCGCGCCGGTCGTCACTCCCAGAACGGCGCATGACGTCAGAACGATCACTGATGGCAAAACATAAAAAAATAAGTCGGGCAGATCGTCTAAACATACACATTTACATAGGTACTTATACATTTTTATAGACTATCAGCAAAATGGTCTCCTCAGAAACATGACCTAAAAAAAAACGGACATAACGTTGCACGAAATAGGTGTGAAGCATGCAAGGTCGGCACTTTCGGAATACACGACTTACCGTACGCACACAGATACACTAGGTAAGACAACGCGCCGAGCCACAGCCCGAGTGACAGTTTACGTTTATTTAAAACTGTAAAACAAATACCTACTTATAGGTTTGACTTTTTTAATTTATCGTATTGTCGACGTCACGACAGCTGTTATTAACTTGACAGTAATAGCGGCAGAGTAAAAAACAATACAAAAAACGATTTTACAATATTCGGCATGAGTTTTTTAACACTGTCTAAAAAATGCATTTTAGATTTTAAAGAGTACTTACCTGCCTACTTTAAGAGAAATCGTTGTTAAAACTCGGCCAACTCTACTAGTTTCCAATTTCAGATAGTGTATACCTACCGCCCTACCGGTGGCTGTCATATATAATATTACTAATTCAATATTTTATTATTTATTAACTTTTCCCGCATAAGTAAACAATATGCCTGGCGTCTAGAAGGTTCAACAAACTGTGCAATTGTGCTGTGGCGCAACCAACATTGTTTATGCAGCCGTGGGACACTTCTGTGGAATATTTAGTTAAGGCCCGCGGCTCGTATGAATAATATTAGGTAAATTTTCGAAAATAGTTTCTTGTTGCACCCCTTGGGTACCCAAGAAATGTCCTCTCCTAATTTCAAAGCTATCAGTGTAATTAGGCCGTGCGTTGTGTGTCAGTTAATAACGGATGAGTTTTGTATACTCTTACTCACAGAACAGAAAAAACAGTAGAAGTGTCAAGTGGGCGTGTAACGTGTGGCATAGTTATGCGGAGTTCCGCATAACCTATCATACATTTGTCGCGATCGCTTATTTCAATATTTCGATGTTTCTAAAATAGGAAATAAATCGAGAAGCATGCCTTATTGTGCTATTTTGGAGTGTAAAAACGATAGCCGCACCAAAAACATTTTCCATGGTGGCGTGTTGTTTTTATGATAGTTTGAGTATTGGCTTACATGTCTGATACTAAGCGAAGCTCATGCCACTTCCACTGTTTTTTCTATTACGTGCTCTTACCTATACAGGGTGACTGCGGGGTCGTGATCCTAACTTAATTGTTCCGACTCAGTAAATGATTGAGATTCTATTAGTATAGTGGTTTTTGAAACAATTAAAGTTTTGCATTTTATTAGATTAACATTGTTTTCGTAATTAATACTAAAATTATGGTCACCTTACATTTTTATGTACTTACAACCTATTTAAAAGTCAACCGATCAGACGAGAAAGAAATACTCAATGTAGGGTGGCCATGATCCTGAACAAAAATATTTCATTTAATGTTTATTTAGATAAAAAGCAAAGTAATGGTCTTAACGCTATTACGTCATGTTCCTAATGGCGTAATGAGTTTACGTTTAAGTACTTTGTTGCTACACGACCCCGCACTCGCCCTGTATAACGAAAAAGATAATGAATGTCTAAAAATACGAGTAACTTCTAGTCCAAATTAGAATTATGCAAATATCGTGAAAGATATTCTCAAAATAAAGATTCTCTTTACATGATAATCTACTTAAATGGAAGACTAAATTATTCTCCGGAACGTGCAATTCAGTAAATTGAATAAAAATGAGCATTGGAGTGGTAAGCTCATTTCCATACGCCTGGAATGTCCCCAATAACATACCTACCTACTGATTAGATTGCTCAAGGATAATACAAGAAAAACAGAAAACAGAAGCAAAGAGCCAACAGGAGTATTCTATGCGAGTCGAGATTTGTAACAAATTGTGATTCAAAATTCCAAAATTCAAATTCAAAATAGTTATTTTTCGCCCACAGGCTCGGAAATGTTAACCTGTTGTAAAAACAGCGCGAAGTTCTGAGTTCCAGGCCCACGTAAAAAAAAAAGAATTATATACCAACGGCAGCGGCTGCGAAATTGTATGAAAATTCATTGTAGGTATACAGCGTTTTATACTTTTTAAAACCATGTCTAGACTAGGATAACTAACTCCAAACCACAGAATAAGTAATAGTACAAGTACAGAAGCGACACTCTGTGACAGCAAACATGCTAATTTAAACCTACTCAGAACGCGTTAACGATAATAATATAAGTGCACGGCACGAAGTGACCTTGGTTACATTTCTGCGATCGATAGTGGGGGCGCTCATAACGAGGCAAAATGCACCTTAAATCTGCGCCGCGAGAATCTGTATTATTTCGCCCGTCATGAGCTTAATTGACTCCGCCCACTTCGCAGGGTTGGCAGTTACTTGTATTATGACTTGTTCTGTGGCAGTTGTAAGAAAAAAAATGGAATTTATTATTAATTGAAGTTTTCTTATGTAGTTCGCTTAAGTTAAATGACGAGAAAAAATAGTACATCCCAAATGTTGTTCGTGACTTGTTTGTTGTTTGCTCGGATCTCCCTTTCTATCTAGGTACCTACGTAATAAGACGTAGACTAGTTTTATCGTAGTTTTGTGGTGTTTAAAACTTCAAAATGTTTGTTAATTCTATTTTTATATTTTCTTGGTCATTTTTCTGTAATGCAATGTGATAAATGCCTAGTTTTTAGTTTTATTGATCCCGAGTGTCGAGTTTATAAATATGTATACACTTTAGTACCTTGTCTCTGTTTAATGTCATGTTTAAACTGCCATATATATAAATTGTCACAACGATTAAAGTGACAAGGTACTAAAGTGTACCTATACATATTTATGAACTCGACTGGACGTAAGACCGACGTACTGAAATAATAAACTACCTATTTTAGGTAATAATTAACATTTTGCAAGATGTAAAGTCGAGAAAAATGTTGAACATCTTGGAAACTTAGCTAACTTATCTACTAGGTATTTTCCGTTTAACATTTTTGGCGTTTACAATACAAACATGCGACACGCGACGACATTAATACTTACCTAATAAACGAGAGGCAAAGAGAAATGCTGCCAATTTTTAATATTTTTAAGTGTTTAACTAAAAACAAGTATGCTAAATGCAAATATGCTGACCTTGCTTTAGTAGGCAGCAACTATTACTGGGAGATCTACTTACACTGAACGCTCTTTAAGGTAGGTAGGTTATTGAAAGCTGCGAAACTACGGACGGGTCGTTAACAAAATAAATAATAATTATATCTCTCTTTTTGCGTCGAGGATTCAAAACTGTAATGATTGGGTCAGTAATTAAGTACAGTTACTCGTAATTACCTACCTAGATCGAAGTTATAAATTATATTAATAATAATCTTAACTTTCGATATCCTTCGGCAGTGTAAAAAATGACAGGTCGACGTTCCTATCACTATTCAAGCACCCGTATGCTGCGCAGTATCGTTTGGCTTTTCGAGTAGCCATATTCTACAAAAACCGGAATTAGGAGCTTTGGCAGCGTACGGCGGCGCGCGTCAAGACGAGCGCGCGCATGACACTCAACTGATTAGCATCTTCGAGGCGGCCGAAAATTTTGTAGGCAATAAGCGCGAGTGTCACCCGCCTGTCCAAACATCCAATCACTCGCACAATCAAAATTATTACATGTTTATTTTACTTTTTAAAATCTCCAACTAAAAAGGTTAATCTTTTCGAACAGCGCAGTGCTTACAGCGTATTTAAAAGTGAATCAAACAGCTTTTTAAAATATGCTGCGTTCATAAAAAAAATGCCGAATTAGCTGCAACGCGTAATACCTAAATTGTTATAATTTAGGTAAACCCCAATTTATTTAACAGTTGATGGCGACAATTCAATTTTCTTCTTTTTAAGGCAATTTTGGGACTGTGTTTAATATTGTCAATATTATTAACAATTGTGTTATATTTTCTCGTACCTATTGTTCGAGATAAGCACTATGCGAGCCTCACCCCGATAGGGCGGTTGCTGGACTCTATACGAGCCTAACCTGTATAGGGCGGGCGGTTGCTGGACTCGTATATTATATAGAGCGTGTAGTGAATCTACTAGGTAGTAGGTATCAATCTTAAGTAGCACCTCTATTCAACTTTTTCTTAAACTGTATCGTTATCATATTGTTAACTCTTAGATACCTACTTAGCCCTTAGTCACCGGACAGTATATAGGCGGCTGTATTGTAAAATTTGTAAATAAGCAACGGTGCAATAAAAAACGTCGTCGTATAAAACGACTGTGATACCTATGTAATAACTACAGTTACTTACAACTATAATTACTTTGCTTAAACTTACGGAAAAGTATTGTCATGAGCTTGACTTCAAAGAATAGCAGCCATAATCCGTAGAGTGAGAGCAGATGGATGTGGATGAAGAAGAGTACAGCCGGCCAGTTCGCCTCGCGCGCCCTGCTGGACGCCCCGCCGGGCGCTCCGGTGCCTTCCATAACTTAACCTGAAAAGAAAGGCGACAGTTACTGGGTGCGTAAGGGTCTCCCCAGATCTATCGACGCGGAATCGGCTTGAGCCGGTAAGAAAAAGTTTTATCCCCATGCAATAAGAGCGAAAACGACGTCGCTCGGCACGGCTCGCCTCGCTTCGGCTTTGCGAACGGAACGACGTCGTTTTCGCTCCTATTGCTTGGACATAAAAGTTTTTCTTACCGACTCAGGCCGATTCCGCGTCGATAGGTTTGGGGAGACCCTTACGGTCGGTATAACAACTTTTGATATATTTACACTAGACATAACGATTAAGGGATATAATGCACTTTTGGTAGGTAGGTATAACAATATTTGGCATATTCTGATATGATCTGATTTAATGGACTATCATCAGGTTTAATGGACTTTTAATATAACACCTATTAAACTAACAGTAATATGATATAATATGGTAAGGTACCGATTTTTTTTTATAATACTTTACTACTATTCTATGATCCCTTGCAGATGTATACGTAGACGTTTTTACATCTTATAACACATTATATCACTAATATACTTACATATATCATACGTTCATTATATTAGGTAAGCATTATCAAACATCTTTACGAGTATACATATCGAACAATATACACCATGAAAATATCTACGTAGATATTTACAAAAAAGTTGTTGTTATATCAAAAGTTTATTATGCCCCTTGAGTGATTAATTGATTATATTCTATGAAATTATATCAAATGTTGTTATATCTAGTGAAAATATATCAAAAGTTGTTATACCGATCATTACACACCCATGAGTTAGGTGACCACTCGTCAATTTCTTTAATACGTCATTTTCCTAACTCGTCACTTTTGCAACTCGTCAATGCCAATAAAATCTTTAATTCGTCAATTTCCCCAATTGGTCATTACTTTAATACGTCATTTTCCTAACTCGTCACTTTTGCAACTCGTCAATGCCAATAAAATCTTTGATTCGTCAATTTCCCCAATTGGTTATTTCTTTAATATGTCATTTTCCTAACTCGTCAATTTCTGTAATTCGTCAATATCATTAAAATCTTTGATTCGTCAATTTCCCCAATTAGTCATTTCTTTAATACGTCAGTTTTGTCAACTGTGATGCCAAATTTCAACTTGCTAAGTTTTTGATATTAGGTCAGTCAGTCAGTGAAAAAAATCCTGATTTTTAGATCTTTGTGTCTTAATAACCGATTGAGCTATATTCATGAAATTTGGGGTTCTAGTTAGCCTTAAGATAAGAGTAGAAATGAACCAAATCTATATATATATATATAAAAGGCTTTGTCCCGGGTGACTGACTCATCAACGCCCAGCAAAAAACTACTAAAGATAGATTTTTGTATTTTCTTCAAAAAGTATAAACCTTCATATATTTTATGTCGTGGTGCTCTTTTGAAGGGTTTATATTATTAGATCAACGAATATCCAATATTATTGATGACTTTCAAGTTGACTATTTATTTGAAGACGACGATAATCAAAGTATATGGAAATGTCTGTGTAGATTAGCACAAATAAATACAATCCGGAATAACAAACGAGTTAAATAAGCTTTTCGTTCGATCTCTTGGAAGATAATTATTTTTATTTAATAAGTAGGTACAGCTTTATGTTTGTTTTCTTGTAAGATAATTATTTTTTATGTGTAATGAGTAAATACAGTTCTTTGTTAATTTCGTTGGA
Source organism: Acleris cristana (assembly GCA_948252455.1). Classification (NCBI taxonomy): domain Eukaryota; kingdom Metazoa; phylum Arthropoda; class Insecta; order Lepidoptera; family Tortricidae; genus Acleris; species Acleris cristana. The sequence goes on along the minus strand of OX411781.1, from coordinate 2,910,201 downwards.
GGATACTTCTTTTTATCTAATAAACACACTTTTTATTTAAAAAAGACATGCATTTATATTTAATTACCTCAAAGAATAATGCAAAATATTGTCCTCGATAGTACCTACATTATGCATACTGAGGGCTTATTGTCTAACGCACTCGCAATCACGATCGTTTTCATTTTGAAAATCGAAGGCTTGTCTGCATACAAAATGAAAACAATTGCTCCACTTTGAAGCCTGTTGCGATTGCGAGTGCGTTAGACAATAGCCCCTCTGGACCCATTGACGAAATGACCAATGAAGAATGTCAGTAGGTACGCCAAATCGCTTGAAACTTTGTAAGAGTAAAGCTTATAAATAAACAAACATACTACTTTTTGTTTCATTCAAATAGACCCAGTAGTTTTGATTCTACGAACGTATGAAATTACGGTCAAAAATATTAAAGGGTGCGGGCGCCATCTTACTGGAGTGACGTCATGGTTTCGTTGCGGTACGGCCCCTTATATGATTGAGTAAGTTTACAGGGCTATATTTTTTTAACCGTTATAAGTAACCAGTTGAAATTTTCACAGATTACGTGTTATTATAAACTCTATTGTTTAAAATTACAAAATGAACAATAAATCAAATCCCAAGAGGGGTCCCCATACAAGAAACATGACAAATAACCAGTTTTTTTAGCATTTTTATACGGATTATATTTTTATAATGGCTTATTATTTTGATGCTATTTTAAGCTTAAATTGCAGTCGAACTTTCATAGTTTACGACTAAATAACAATCTCAAGTAAAACTGCTAAAAATATTTGCCCAAACTGATTTTATCAACACGATGTTTTAAGCGGTCACTCATCCTGTTTTAGAATACCCTTGTAAGTAGATAGTTGCTTAACTTTGGAAGCCGAAGTACGGGTTGTATTTGTATTAGCTTTTTATTTCGGTGTCACACAATAATCTAAACTCCAAACAGTAATCTGTAGTGAAACAACAAACAACAAAATCTTACACGAAGTTTAAGCGGTGTTTACTTAACTTTGGTGATATTCTTTACAAATGTCGTGTCTAATGTAGAATTCATATTGCTAGGTACCGTATAAAATAATGAACTATAAAACATGAGTTTATGATTGACCTAGGTAGTAGTTCTGATATTTTGTGTACTTATTCATTTCATCGATTTCAAATTTCGCGGGCGGGCGCTGCCAAGTGGCTCACTCGCCATACGTTAGGTACCTAGACCGCCTCTCTCTCTCTCTCTCTCTCTCTCTCTCGCTAGTTGTTGGTATTAGCGGCCGCTGTAGCAAGTAGGTAGTTTTTGAACTGTTTTTGAGCATTATTTATTACTGTTATTTCGTGTATGCAAGATAGCTTAGATAGCGTGCGTGCGTGCGTGCGTGCGTGTGTGTGTGTGTGCGTGTGTGTGTGTGTGTGTGTGTGTGTGTGTGTGTGTGTGTGTGTGTGTGTGTGTGCGTGCGTGCGTGCGTGGGTGCGTGCGTGCGTGCGTGCGTGCGTGTGTGTGTGTGTGTGTGTGTGTGTGTGTGTGACGTGTGTCCGTCTATCCGCAGCCTAGCTCAGAGACTCTTAGTACTAGAAACGTGTAATTTGGCATGAATATACATATTAGTCACGCCCACATAGTTAAATAAAATTAAAATCATGAAAAAAAAAATTTTTTTTACGTAACGTGGGGAAGTTTTTTTTCTCGTCTACCCCATAGTGTGGGGTGTCGTTGTATAGGTCTTTCCAAAATATTGCGGGTTTGTGAAAACAATATTTCAATTAAGGTATCCGTTTATGAAAAGCTTTAAAGCGCAAATTTTTGTTAGAGTCAAGTGTCGTCGTCCCCTCCCCACTACAGCCAAAACTACAAATAAAAAATTTGAAAAATATCTTCAAAGGAAAACTAAGTAGACTTCATTGGCTCTTGAGTTAAACGGTTTGAATGTTTATACCTGCCGAAAACTTATTTGCGGTGTTGGTAAACTGACCGCGACCTATATCGATGTATGGGGATAACAGTTTTCCAACGGCAAAGTTAAGTTTGTCGCGAGGTCTAATTTGTTTGTAGTAACGGCTTCGGAACCCTACACTGAGCATGGTTCGACAGGCTGTTGCCCGGTTTTTTGCATTAATGTTTTGGTATTTTTATGTAGAATACGGTGAACCCTAAATTAAAAGTGCTTGATTATTATTCTATTTTTATTTAACCAACTTATTCGACAAACATTACAAACAGAAAAGCCGGTCAGCAACGGACAGTTAGTTTAGTTAAACAGGTTAAACTGTATGTAAAACAAAACAATAGATAACCATAACTATCATAGTCACATCAAAACGAATTCGTAAAAAATTACGACTTCCAAAGTTAAGCAACTACGAGCGTAGTCTAAAACAGGATGGGTGACCGCTTAAAACATCGTGTTGATAAAATCAGCTTTGTCACCTATTTGTAGCAGTTTTACTTGAGATTTCTATTTAGTCGTAAAGTATGAAAATTAGACTAGAACTTAAGCTTAAAATCGCATCAAAATAAGAAGCCATTATTGAAATACAATCCATATAAAAAAGCAAAAAAAAATGGTTTTTTTCATGGTTTTTGTACGGGGACCCCTCTTGGGATTTGATTTATTGTTCATTTTAAAAATTTAATCGATAGAATCTATAATAACACGTATTCTGTGAAAATTTCAACTGTCTATTTATTACGGTTAAAAAGATAGAAGCCCTGTAAACTCACTCATTCATATAAGGGCGCGTACCGCAGCCAAACGATGACGTCATCATCCGTGAGCGCTAGCCGCCGGGTTTCGAGCGCCGCATACGAAGTTTAAAATTCAATATCTCGGAAACTATTAGACGTATCGAAATGATTTTTTTACAGCATTTTTTTGTTATTAATGAAGAATACGATAAGCCAAAAATCTAAACTGGTTGACATTCTCTATTGTGGCAATTGACGAATCCAATATTTTAATGGCATTGACGAATTACAGAAATTGACGAGTTAGGAAAATGACGTATTAAAGAAATGATCAATTGGGGAAATTGACGAATTAAAGATTTTATTGGCATTGACGAGTTGCAAAAGTGACGAGTTAGGAAAATGACGTATTAAAGTAATGACCAATTGGGGAAATTGACGAATTAAAGATTTTATTGGCATTGACGAGTTGCAAAAGTGACGAGTTAGGAAAATGACGTATTAAAGAAATTGACGAGTGGTCACCTAACTCACACCCATAGCTAATAACACAGAAATAGATAATCGAAAAAAACTAAAGTGCTGGAATTTTAAGAAGATCCTTAAAGGTGCACTGCGTTCCGTTTCCTTAAGACTGCAGTGAGCGTCAAGTGGCTCATATATGACATAGTTTTCATTCTTACAATGCAATTGGAGAAATGCTTTACACGTGGGACGACTTGACGCTCAGACAATTCACAAGTTACTTCCACAGTGACATTCAAACTCACATACACACATACATAAACTCACGCCTTCATTCCCAGAGTGGGGTAGGCAGAGCCACAGACTCACCAACAACTCCAAAAACTTGTTGATAATTCTGTGACCACATTTTGCACAATCAGGCTAAGATGTTATTCAGTGTATTAGTGACAGGTTGCAAACCCATCGCCTAACAGCACTACACAGCCTTTAGTCCCTTAGTCGTCTCTTACGACATCCACGGGAAGACATGGAGTGGCAACATTCTAAACCCGGCACCACACGGTATTATTCAAACTCAACTGCATTTAAATTCCGACTTTATGGCGAATAAAAAATAATTACCTTCATGTTCTATACATGAAGTTACCTAATTAACTCTCTTAAACAATAGCTAACTTTTAAATGTAGTTTTTGTAATGTCACTTGCATTTGTCGTGCGAATATTTATGACAATAATTTGATTGTTGATAGACACATTGTAAAAACATTTCAGATGCCTGTTTCTCAAAACTTAGTAGATTAATAATATTAGTTCATTTAATATAATAGCGGCCTGCACACGTAAAGTTCGGACCGCGGGAAACGCCACGTGCCGTTCCAATCTTCGTTCTGAACCGTGTCCCTACTTACGTAAGTAAAACTTATGAGTTTAAGGCCGGTCTTAGTCATATGCCAGCTAGCATCGTGGAGTTGAGCCGCAGCGTGGAAACCGAACTTTCCCATGCCATTTTCTTTGTTTCATCGGTACGCTACACGTTATTGGCAAACTGTGTTAAGGAGGCATTCTCATAAAGTGTTGTAATGATTGTTGTGAAGTCTTAACCACGCTTTGATTAATAAAAATAAAAAAAACAGGGACAATGTCACACCAATTGACCTAGTCCCAAACTAAGCTCTAGGCTTGTACTATGGATGGGTACCTACTCGACAACAATATACAGGATGTTAGGCAGAAGGTTCGACAAACTTCAGGCACTAACTCTGTAGGCCATACTCATCAACTTTTATTACGGGACCAACATCCAAATTGCGAAAAAAAAAAGTTGTTCCATACATTTCGGCTGTTTAGCTCTCAAAGTTGGTATGGAACAGCTGTTTTTTTTTCGCGATTTGGATGTTGGTCCCGTAATAAAAGTTGATGAGTATGACCTACAGAGTTAGTCCCTGAAGTTTGTCCAACCTTCTGCCTAACACCCTGTATATACTTGTTTAGAGAAATATATACTCAGGAACAAATATTCGCGCTCGTCACACAAATATCTGCCCTTACCGGGATTTGAACCCAGGACCGCTAACTTCGTAGGGAGGGTCACTAGTCACTACCAACTAGGCTAGCGCAGGGTCTTGACAGTGACTTTTTTACGGTACAAAGTTGCAAACAACAAACACATACCAAAAAAAGCTAGCTTTAAAAAACACGACTGTTGATAACCAACCATAAATCGTTATAAATCCTAAATGATTATTCAAAATAAAAAATCGTTAAATAAACCTAAAGATAAATTTTAAATAGCTATTCAATATTCAATGATACCCCACAAAGCTATTCAATATTCAATGATACCCACATAGCTATTCAATATTCAATGATACCCCACATTTTGAATTATGATTAGTGTCATATTTTAAGTGACACTCACAAGATTAAGACAAATTGACATAAGACTCATCAAAATCGGTCCACGCGTTTAGTTCTTAGAGAGTCACAAAGGAACAAACATACATATATAGGCTGATAAACACATTAACCTCCTCCTTCGGCAGTCGGCTAAAAAACAAGCCACCAATTACAAGCGGAACTCTCTTTCTGGCAAAAGGAGATAGAAAGAGACTTCTGCGGGCCGTTTCACGAAGCCACAAGTTACAAATTACAAGCAGTGGCCCGTTTCACGAAGCTATAAGTTACAAATTACAAGCGGAACTCTCTTTCTAGCAAAAGAAGTTAGAAAGAGACTTCCGCTTGTGATTTGTAACTTGTAGCTTCGTGAAACGGGCCACTGAAGTCTCTTTTTAACTCGTACTGCTAGAAAGACGGTTCCGCTTGTAATTTTGTAACTTGTAGCTTCGTGAAACGGGCCTCTGATGGTAAGTGTATGGAATAAAAAAATCCTAGGGACTTCCCAACAATACTAATTGATCAATACATTGTGATAAGTTATGTTAAGTTATACGTGTAATATGAACATGCAAGTTGCATATACAGTCGAGGTCAACTGCATAGCATATGCATCTTATTTTAAAAGAATAAGGTTGAAAAGTGTATACATATCTTTGTACTCGACTGTACCAGTGAAAAGTCCAAGGGTCGAGTAATTGATTGGAATATTGTTGTAAGGCATTTTTTTTGTTTCAGTTTTGTTTGTATGGAAATCGATTGCCTCGAATAACCTTATAAGAAACCCGTTTTTAGGGTTCCGAATTCAAACTAGGAATCCTTATAGTTTCGCCATGTCCGTCTGTATATCTTTCTGTCCATCTATCTGTCTGTATGTCACATTCACTCAAATTTTGTACACATAATAGATATTTATACCAACATTCTAAAATCTATGATGACATGTAAAGCAAGGTCAAAAATATATTTTTTACTTTACAACATCGTGTGTTAGATTGTTGGACACGTTTTAAATAAACATTTTGTGTATAAAGAAATATTTTATTCTACTGAATAAATATTTTGAATTTTGAATTTTGAATTGGTATTGACACCAATTCAAAATTCAAAATTCAAAATATTTATTCAGTAGATTGGCCACATAAGGGCTCTTTTACACGTCGGTAATTTGGAGTGAATCTACTAGCGCTTCGGACAAGACCATCATTGCGGAGAAGAAGCGCCGCAAGAAACTCCAGCAGAAGGTCATTTTTTCCAATCATAAAATATAATAATACTTAAAACTAACATTACAAGGTAATAAAGTAATAAATAATTATTTTTAAAACACAAATATAATCATTACAAACTTTCAAATCATTTTTAATTATGGGGGACCGGTTACGAAAATTGTACTCTAAAAGTAATATTTTCCCTAGGCTCCCTAGGGCTCTCTTCGGGCACGGAACCCTCAAAAGGCATGATTACGAGCTGATTTAAAAAAAACTTTTATTATGTGTTTAATGCACGACATTTAATTATTAAACCAATACGAATGAGTTCAAAGTATTGTGACGAAGTGGATGACAGTACGTTTATGTAAAAGTGGGGCCAAAGGTTTGTATACTAAGTAATCAGATTAATTTACGTAATGCTAATTAAAGTGAAGCGTTTCCGTGCCTACGAAGCTAGCGGTCTTGGGCTCGATTCCCGGTAAGGGCAAACATGTATTTGTGTGATAATAATAATAATAATAATAATAATAATAATAAAACTTTATTTAGCAAAAACAGTACAGTATATATAGCTACTTATAAATTTAATTACAATCATAGGTTTACGGTGCTTATTTATAGCCATTTCGTTAATGATTGGAGTGTAACAAAGCAATAATAATGAATAATGAGTAAGTTTCCTTTGTCCCCCGTACTAGTAATAACTGTATCACGGTGGGACAGGATTCACCGTCCTCTAAATTATTATAAGTTATACAGTTCAAGTAAGAAGTTAACATGAACTACAAATTGAGACAACGTGCGGGTATGCCAATATTCAATATCGGTTACTAAGCTGTAAACAAGTAGTACTTACACGCAAAAACACTACATCAAACTTAACTTATTAGGAACTACATAATTATAAACTAAATATAAATTTAACGTAGGGATAAAGCTATGAGACTAGGTATTTGTGTGTGTGTGTGTTTGTGTGTGATTGGGTGTGTGTGTGAGTGCCAATTTTATTTTATTAGTTGCTCTGTACTTTCATAGTTAAGGGTCTTAAGATAATTTTCTATTTTTTTTTACACAAATATGGTGAAAGTGACCTTAGATGATGACCGCAAACATTGTATTTGTGTGATATCTAGTACCCACAATACAAGCCTAGATCTTCGTTTAGGACTAGGTCAATTTGTGTGAGATTCCCCCCTGATAATATTTAGGGTGCCTCTGACATTGAGAGGGGGTGCATGGATCTTTTCATGGACTTACTTACTTAGAAATATTTCCAACTTAAATTTTATTTTTTTCATACAAGTTAAATGTAATTTTCAATCTAGGTACGCGATCCAATTCTCCATTTTCCTTTAGCCCTCGTACCAAGGAAATGTCGCGGTCGCCGTACCATGAGATAGTGATTATATGACCATGATTTAATACGCTGATTTTACAATTAGACTTTAACATAAATTACTTAGTTATCTAAAATTAAGTTATTTTAGCGAGTAGAATCGATCGTTGCAATTTAAAGCCCCAAGGTCAGAGGCACACTGTATATACTTAAATATTTAACTTAAGCAGTAATCAAATGCTTGTAAGGATAAACTAGGTGATTCTATTCTGCCCTCTTACGGAGAAAAGGCACATCTACTATATGAGTTGTATTACACATCCAACCTTATTATAACCCTTGAGAGTTTAAATCAAAGATTTTGCAGTTCAGATAAGGCCTACTGAATATAGGTTATTATACTCGTTAATATTAAAAGGCAGTAAGTCTCATCATCATCATCATCAGCCATGGTCCGTCCACTGTTGAACGTAGGCCTCCTTCATGTTTCGCCACAATTTTCTATCCTGGGCTTCCCCCATCCAGCCCCTGCCTGCAGTCCTTCGGATATCATCAGTCCAACGAGTTGCAGGGCGCCCTACGCTACGCTTGCCTAAACGCGGTCTCCACCTAGTAGTTAGTCTATACCTAATCTAATGTATTGTACGATCTACTCTTCACAGCATTAATAACAGCATAACCTTGTAGGTTCTAACACTTCCAACTGCCACTGGAGTATTGATCATGGCTATGTACCTGGGTGATTATTCGGCGTTTGAACCGCCGTCATTATTGTCTTCGCATACGAGTATTATTCAAGATAAACTTCATAAATTTCTTGTTCTTTTAAATGGAATGACCCTATTTTAACATCAAAAGTTGTTGGTACTGTTGGTAGTTATCATTAGTTTCGTCAATATATTGAAGACAACGATGACGGCGGTTGAAACACCCGAATATTCACCCACCTATTAGCGGCCTGCACACGTAAAGTTCGGACAGCGGGAAACGCCAAGCGCCGTTCCAATCTTCGTTCCGAACCGTACGTGTAAATGCGACTGTAATAGTAAAATAGTAAAAGATGTACGGTTTGGAATGGCGCGTGGTGTTTCCCGCGGTCCGAACTTTACGTGTAAAGGCCGCTATTCACTGGGTTGGCCTTGCTTTTTTATATCTCTACATATACGACTACTTAATAGGAATATTATTCATAAACAGGTATAGTCATTTCGTCCTGTAAAGGTTAAAGACCATCACGTCGCCTCTATGGCCCGGTATTTATTAGATAGATCAAAAACCCCTGATATAATGGTGTCCCCTTCTTTCAGAGCTGATATCTCTCAAACGGCTCAACAGATTTCATAAAATCTAGCTAAACACCACCGCTAGAAAGTCTGCTTCTAAATAATAAAAACATCTTCGAAATTGGTTCACCCGTTTAAGAGCTTCGGCGCCACAGACAGATACACACCGACACACATTTTGTATGGGCAAATGTCCAAAAGTAAGCCTTATCTGTCCGCGGTTGGAATATAGGGTTCGGCCGTTAAAGCCGTAACAGACGATCGAATTTGGTCCGGGCCGGACAGCGGATTTGGTTCGCTCCGAACCATATCTGTCCGTCTGTAGAGAAGCCTTGTGACCATAGACGGACGGATATGGTTCGGAGCGAACCAAATCCGCTGTCCGGCCCAAACCAAATTCGATCGTCTGTTACGGCTTTTAAGGACCCTTACCCCACTCGATAGTTCTCAATTATTATTAATTATCGGAGGTGGTCACGCGGCGCGTGTCTATTGTCGAGTGCAATTCATGTGAATGTGGTCAGTTTTAATTGGTGTGAAACTTCATAATTTCTAATTAATGAAACAGTATTTTGTTTATGAATATGAGAAATAACGGGAAGGCTCAAAATTAAAATGGTTGTGAAGCTGAGAATTTCGATCTAAAATGCGATAACGTTTCTCTCCCCTTAAACCTAGTCCGATTTTTACAAATTTTGAATGTTTTAGATATTATTAAAAGCTAGGTCTGTCTTTTTTTTAAATAAAAATAAAATAATATTTTAAGTACCCGAAACCGACGTGCGTGCATGACTCGATGTATGAATGTGGAAGAAGCGAAAGAGATTTGTCAAGATCGTAGCAGGTGGAAAGAAGTGGTCTCTGCCTACCTCTCTGGGAAACAGGCGTGATATAATGTATGTATGTATGTAATAAAAATAAAATATAAAAACGAAAAATAGTAGCGTACAAACCAAGTTTTTCATAGTAACTACTTATAGCCTGTGTCAATTAAAACATATTCAAGATTACAACATATTTAAAAATCGTAAAAATTGGACTTGATTTAGGGAGTAAGAAACGTTATCACCCGGAGCTAAATTTGTATGGATTTTTTCATAGCTACGCTATTAGAGCATCATCATTTAGCATTTAAATCATTTAGGTATGTCCAATAATTATGTTTAGAAACGATCTAAGCAAATGGTCTACATTACGAAACCTGTATTTATCTATGGTTGTATTTTAATGTTATTATTAAAGTATTGCACGCCATTAAAATATCTCCCATATTGTAAATGTTTGCATGTAGATAAAGTTATGTATGCGGTATGCGTCTGTACATAATTAGGCATTATGCACCAGTCACTACTAGCTGCAGCCCACGAAGAGCGTCGGTGTCCTAGTGGCTTAAGGGTGGACTAGTGATCGTAAGGCACCGAGTTCGAACCTCCGCGGTCACCATGTCCACTGAGCTTTTCTAACTTAAGTACATTAATCGATGCTCTTACGGTCAAGGTTAAAACATCGAGAGGAAACCTGCACATTCGAACAGCTGAGTGTGTAAGCGGGTTGCACACAAGATCCTAAAGGGTCGAAAGGGCCCGTCTGTAAGACTTATCTTAGAATAAGATAAATATAAGATAAGCTTAGCCCGCGACTATGACCGCATAGGAGTCATTTATTGTTATTCCCTCGGGAACTGTCCTATTTTCTGGGATAAAAAGTATTCTACGAGTATGTTCTTTCCCGGGACTGAAGCTATCTCCATACCAAAATTGATCGAAATTGGACAATAGAGGCCTTGTATGATAATGGTTAACGTTAGCGATATTCGAAAACTGTCAAAATCTATGAAATTGACATAAGTGGTCGATGCGATAGATCGATAACGTCAAACGTAAACATTTTCACAGTTTAAATAAAATGCTAACTTTAGCATTATGCATCTTGTGTAGACCCCGACTGTAACCGACTATAAATAATAATATTAGCGTTTATAACCTTTTTCAAAAACTCGGTTAAGTTTAGGCCACGCTTAAGTAAGGCCACGTAATAACAAATTATTTAAATCGAAATAAACTTGGCAGCCTTGTAAATCCATTTACCGCAGTTTCATAGCAATGTTATTGCTAAGTAAAGTTACTTGGCAAAATACTTGATAATTATGCAAAGCAGTGCAAGACATTAAACCATTACACAACAGAAAAAACAACTCACCTTTTTTGTCTGCAAGTTTTATTTTTCGTAGAAAATCCGGTATTGAATTAACAATAACACTATTTTTATTTATGCTTGGTGTTGTACGTCTGTCTGTAAGACGCCCGACTGGTCGCGCGCTGAGCAAGGACTGGCAGCCACGGATCAAGTAACATTAGTCATGTGAAGCAGGAATTATACGCCGCTTTGTCACATCATGCTCGGTAGATATACGGCAATACTGCTACCTATCGCAGTAGATAATCTTGTGTATCACTACATATGTAGTATAAAACAAAGTCGCTTCCCGCTCTCTGTCTGTCCCTATGTATTGCTTAAATCTTTAAAACTACGCAACGGATATTGATGCGTTTTTTTAAATAGATATAGTGATTCAAGAGGAAGGTTTACATGTATAATATAATTTGAATTATGTGCGGGTGTAACAGAAAACTCATATATACCGAAGCGAAGCGATACATATAAAACAAAGTCGGGTTAGTTACACCATTTATAAGTTATAACTCAAGAATGGCTGGACCGATTTTTATGATCTTTGATTTGTTGATTTGTGTTGCCCTAAAGAGCAGAATTACTATTAAAATATCGGAAAAAAATATGAGTGAAACATTCTGAGGCGGTACTAAGTTCGCCAGGTTGCGTCGGCAGAACGAAAAAAAAACATAAAAAAGGTACCTTTTTGTTATGTATGTAAAGGTAAAATATTTACCAGTTGTAAAGCAAAGGTAGATTTTTTAAATTATGACACTGAGTGAAGTATCATTGGATAGCTCTTAAAAATCATTATGTGCATGAGTATCAATAAGTACTAAGATTTGGGGGACCGTTTATGGAACATTGAACTCGTCAAGCTGAAAATATCTTAAATAAAAAACAGTACACTAAGTAGACTTGGCTGTAAACCGTTATCTTATATTCTCGAGGTTTTGACAGCTCTTATAAATATTAACTCGAATGGCGGCTGAGTTAAAAACAATTTACGTTAAGTGCGCCCAGCATACGCCGGATGTATACTTCTTAGGGTAATAAAAGGTTCGTCACTTTTGGACCTTAATAGCGTTGAAATACAGTCGAAAAGTGACGAACCTTTTCTTACCTTGACTATACAGTGGCGCCCTTCCCCCTGGTTAAACTCGCCGCTTGGACATTCACTCCTGCATTCGCTCACCTTTGCTTTTGAGAGAATCAATACCCAGGACCGCTAGCTTCGTAGGCAGGGTCACTTTCAAGTAGACTAAACGCGTCGACAAAATAATACAATAGTTATTATCATAAATACAATGTAATTACATAACATAACATGAACGCTCGCCTTCATTTCCAGAGTGGGGTAGGCAGAGCCACAGACTCACCAACAACTCCAAAAACTTGTTGATAATTCTGTGACCACATTTTGCACTACCAGGCTAAGATGTTATCCAGTGTATTAGTGACAGGTTGCAAACCCATCGCCTAACAGCACTACACAGCCTTTAGTCCCTTGGTCGTCTCTTACGACATCCACGGGAAGACATGGAGTGGCAACATTCTAAACCCGGCACCACACGGGCATACAATGTAGGTACCTAATTAATGACCCGTTATTTTTATATTTTTCGATTTTTTAAAGGGGAATATGAAATACTAGCTTCTGCCCGCGACTTCGTCCGCGTAGAATTAGTAATTTTGCCATCCCACGGGAACACTGATTTATTTCGGGATTCAAGGTAGCCTATAAGCAGTGTATAGGGTGACGGCACCAATGATGGACACTTTCAGCTGACCGACACCAGTAATGGACACTTCACTCTTAATTCAAATTCCATACGGTCCTAAATCGATTGTTGCAAAACAAATGAATAACCCTTATCTTCTGTACAATAAGAATCAAGTGTCCATCATTGGTCCTTTTGCATTACTGGTTCCGTCACCCTAAGCAAACTCTATTTTAAATTATATCCAACCAAATTCGGCCATCCGTTTTAGCGAAGAAGTAACAAACTCACGCACGCATAACCTTTCGCATTGATATTATATGTAGGATAGGATGTAAATAGGTATATCCAGCACACACAATCGCTCCGGCCGAAATCATAGTCGATAAAAATACCCTCGGTGCGTGAATCCGACTCGCACTTGACCGGTTTTCAGTATTTGACGCTTGCGTATTTTACCGTTATAACGATACAATAAAAAAAATGGTTCGCAGTTTTTTTTTAATCTTAATTTTGTATAGAATAATACAAACGGACAATATCCCAAACAAAGCAAGTAGGACGAAGTTCTTCGACCAATGAGCGCGAGCGGGCTTTGCCGCTCCTATTTACACCTCCGGCGTCCGCGACACGCTGCGAAGAACTTTGTCACTGTATACGCGAAAAAGAACATTGACGCTGTATTCTGCCCTCCTAAATAAAAAGGACGCATACGCAATTTGATAGTCAAAGTAAATTTTACCCCCTACCTTAAGAAATAAGGTCATTAATACATACACGGTTCTATGAGACATACGCCCTTTTTTCAAAGGAGGGCAGTATTATACTTTCATGTACAGTCACGAGATTTAATTTGGTACCCACCTTAGGTCTATAGTCAATCTGACATTCTACAACAATAAGGTTGAGTTTCCTAAAAGTTACAAATTTATGACTTGACATCTCTAATGACATTGACGACATCAAGCATATTTTTCTTGAAATGGGTCCCAAATTAACGCTCGTGACCGTATAAACTAAAGTCGCACAATTTCACACTGAACAAATTTTAAGATTTAGATGTTAATGCGTAATGTATATTATAGTAGATGTAAGTGCCCAATTAGTTTTTAATTCTAAAGTTGAATAGGTAATAAAGAAAAGTTAGGGTATTTAATTTTTTACATGTTTAATTTTCGGTACTGGGTGGTCAAGAAATAAGTTAACCTTACTAAGCCTATTCGGATTCTGGATGGTCATAAAAAAACTTTACCCTAACCTAACCAACTGTACTTACTCCCAGTACATTATAGCTATTATCTCTACCTCTATCCCCCATTTCAACTACTTAGGTATATTTTTTGAAAATCGCCTATTGTATTTTTTTTTAACAACACCAATTTTAACGTTTATAACTACAAAAATGACGAACTCTCATATAAAATTCTACATCCCTTTTATCCCTTAGGGGTAGTTTTTCCAAAATCGCTGTAAGCTATAAATTTTATTTTTATTAGTATCTACCAATTTTCACGTATCTAACTTCACAAAATAAATGCGTTTTTGAAGGCGGTTTTTTGTTTTTTTTTAAAACATTTATTTTATTTTTGACTTTTTAGAGATCATAATAAGCTTATGTTCCTAGTCCCACTTTTTAGTTGATATGAAACTTTAAGACATTTCACGATCGCCGCCAGCAACGCCGCGGGGAAGTCATAGTCATATTTAAACAATTAAATGTCCTTCGTTTTAGTCGCTCAACTATCTTAATCGAGATATCTTATCACCACCCTTGAAAAAAGTATCGTTGAGGAGTTCCGGTGGCCATCTGTGGTCTTCATCATCAGTGCCATTTCACCAAATGATACTTTCTGAATGCAAATGCTAGATTTGTTACTAAAAATACAAAAATCGCTATATGTTTGCCTACAATATTTGAAGAGTTCCCTCAGTTCCTCACGGATCCCCTTAAAAATTTACCCTTTAGGGTTAATAATATGAGCAGGATTAGTAGGATACTCGTATTAGTAGGATTAGTGGATAATAGCTTCTAGTCTTCGTCCGCTGAGATTTCGATTATAGTTATCCCCTCGGGAACTTTTAAATTTTCCGGGATGAAAAGTAGCCTATGTGTTATTCCAGGGTATAAGCTATCTCCATTCCAAATTTCATCCAAATCCGTCCAGCCGTTGCAGCGTGAAGAGGTAACAAACACACACACACACACACACACACACACAAACTTTCGCATTTATAATATTAGTAGGATAGTAGGATTGTGGGAAGTTGATTAGTGGATGCACGCTTGTGTACTTGCTGTTTAATTATGCAATTATTTATACTCTACAAAATTGGGCTGTGGGTTGATAACAGAAAACATAATTTAATTTGCCTTCTCTAGCAGAACTGCAGTATGTGCAACCAGCATTTTATAAGGGCAAAGAGAATGATTATGATTTAATACTTTTTTTGTCGCCATTCTCGAGTTGTTAGGAAGGTGCACATATGCTCTTGTTAATGTTTAAATTGCTTAGTTTTTGTTTTATGTTTAACGAAGTATTTGGCGATCCAGGTGTATAGACAAACCTTGCATGATTTTTAATATATTTGTAACTGTTTATACATACATATAAAATAAATAAATAAATAAATAATGTAGGTACCTACTACTAAAGTTAACAATGAGCTACCATTCTGAATGGATTTAAAAGTCGAGTGAAAATTGGCCGACGTTGCAGCAACAGGGCACACGTGCAATTTGGATTTTTACTATTTAAAGGTAGGTGAAAAATTATATCTGACTATATTGTATTACCTAAATAAAGTCAAGTTTAAGGAAAGATAAGTTAGGTATAATTTACCCTCTTACTAATAAACGTTGAGTACCTAACGGTGATATAGCTATACAATATTTTGTCCGTATCTGTCAAATCCAAATGTCACAATGACAGATAAGGACAAAACATTGTATAGCTATATCACCGCCGTTACTCAACGTTTATTAGTAAGGGGGTTAGACATTACAAAGAAGTACAGTAGGTTTAGGTACTCCCCAGCTTCCTAATTTCGTTTGAAATTATTGTTATCATACTTAGGTACAGATGCAGACAGTTGAAATTGGTCATTCATGTTTCAAACTAACAAAAAAATTGGATTTAAAAAAACCCAACTGCTGTTTGGATAATGTCGTCAATATAATTATAGATGGGATCGTATCATAATATATAAAGTTCAAAATACATAATATGTATTATATTATAACCCATTATGTATTTTGAACTTTATATATTATGATACGTACCCTGGGTGATACATATCACATATATTATTTTATTTTGTCACTTTCACATTTTTTTTAAAGTACCAAGTGAACCTTATGACGAATCTAACGACACCTCGTTTGTCGAGATGGGGCATCCATTCAGCCTTTACAAGGGAACTAGGAACCATACATATATACATACCTACAGGTCAAAAACATTAGGTACCCTCTTCCTTCGGCAGTCACATGTAATATAACATTTATGAATAAATATGATTATGATTATGATTACTTTGTACAACATTTTGCCCTATGCATCATTATTAAATTATCATTTTATTTTACCTAAAAGGGATTTGTTCCAGCTAACCCTGAAGTAGATGAGTTGGATAATGCATGTGCCCAACCACATACAAGTTAATATTAACTGCGAAGAACCTAACCTAACACGTTTCTAAATAAGTGCCGTCACGTAACAGGTAACTTCTGTGCTGCTTGATATGCTAACAGTGACGCCTCCATTCGACATTGACGGAACGATATCAATTGAGCTCGATTTTGTTTCTCCGCTGTTCGTCTGTCTGTCAGAAGGCTGTATCTTATGAACAGGGCCGAAATTGTAGGCGGTAAAAACCATAATATAGTCGTTGACCTGTTATCATATTGTTAACGTTTTGATAGCTCATATTTACTTGACCGTAATGAGGGCAGAGTTGAAAACAGAGAGACACCCGTATTCACAAACGTCACTATGAGGTCTCACAGCTCACAGTGCTCACGGACGCACAGGGTGGTTCAAATCGTCTCATAAACAAAAGGTCGGTCAAAAAGGACCAATCACAAAGCTGTATTGAACGCAGTGCGTTTGCTCAGTGAAGGATCCCTTAAGTATTGTTTGTGAATACGGGTGAGAGAATCAAGGCACAGGTTGACAGTTGAAATTTTCACAAAGTGTATTTCTATCGCCTCTACAACAATAAAAAAAACTAATTAAAAATTTAGAATTGCTTAGCGCAGTCAACGCAAAGGTCGAAAATGTCTATTGTGTGCTAATAAGAGTTCGACAGCCAGCGGCGGCGTGGCTTTTCTGTACATGAGTTACAATTACCGTACGAGCTAGTGAGTCGAATGCTTTGTCCTTCGCACTCTATAAGAATACTGTGAGGGACAGAGCTTTCGACTCGAGTACGGTTATTGTAACTCAATGGTAAGGGTATTGTGTTAGTGCAGTGCGCACTAACACACATCGGTGAGGATTGTGAACCACCGCTTAAATCACGTACCTAGCTGTAAAAAACCATACTAATTTAGCTCCGGTCGATGTTTCTCCCCTAAATCATGTCAGATTTCCACAATTTTCCATATCTTGTAGTAGTTATGAAACACTAGGTTTTAACGTTTCCGTTTTTAATTCTTTAATTGTTTTTTTTTCTCCAAAACATTTGCTTGGGAAGGAAAACGTACAGACCTAGTTTTTCAGAATATCTACAACATATTGAAAAATCGGACTGGGTGTAAGGGAAGAGAAACGTTATCGCATTTTGTACTTATGGGAATTGTTAAGGGGTTTCTAAACGGGCCATATTTTCACTGCAATTGTGGCCGGCAACTATTGGTGTCCCTCTATTACCTACTCGTAAGTTGTTAGAGAAAGACACCAATAGTTGCCGGCCACATATTGCAGTGAAAATATGGCCCGTTTAGAAACCCCACTAGCTTCACAATCCTCCTAATGTATAAGTTTTTCGAAATTTTAACTACTTTTCTGAATTTATTATCACGATATTCTTACTATTTTTTTATATTTATTATTACTATTAAAAGTTAAAACTAAATCTTGCGGTACAGAGACCAAATTACAACCGAAGGCTTAAGTTGTTTTTAAAAGTATTTTCTCCGTTACGTTTGGCAATGTTCACCTTTCTGTTGCAAAAACAACAGATTGAAAATTCTTCGCCTCGGGCTAACGCTGTTCTTTTGTTCTTAAACAATTACTGTCTAATGGCAGCAGCCACAAGAATGTACTTAGTTCCATTATTTTACTTTTTAAAACCATGTTTTGTCTAACAATACTAACTCCGAACAGCCTAATACTCGTACAATCAAACTTCCCCAAGTGTTGATATTTGGAATTATGGTGTAATCCAGCACATGAAGATTATATTTATAGTTTTTGAACCACTCATAGCTATTTTCGGCAAAGGGAGCCAAAAGTTTACGGCAAGGTAGTGTCCACCAGTATCTTTAAACCTTAATCAGTCCTACGCTAATTAAGGCATAGCAAAGCCAAACTATATCGATGGCGGAAAGGAGAAACCCTTTAAGCGACATGATGGGCGAAATTGAGTAACCCGGGTCAAAAGACGCAGAAAAAAAAGCCAATTCCAACGATATACCTACATATAACTCAATTTCGCCCATCATGTCGCTTAAAGGGTTTCTCCTTTCCACCGTCGATATTTAGGTCTGGGACACTTGTAGATTATTTTCTACTACCTAACCGAAAGTGGTTTTTTCTTTGCGTTTGAAAATTTAATAGGGAATATTCAGCTTCAATAAAAGCTGATTCATGAAACAAACTGTTGAAAAACTCTTTTTTTATAAATAACCAATAAATAACCAACAAGATAAAAGTCAACAAAGACTTGTTCCTATGTTTTTCTAGCATTACCGAGTTTAACATGGAGCTATATACTTTTTTTGCTTGGTCAGTCTTGACCTTATTATTTTAATTTTAGATTTACTTTCTCGCAATCGAAGCGAAAACTCCTGTATAACTCTGACTAAAATGCTATAATGACATTTTTGCTTTGCTCCGGTTTTTAAACATCTCGTGCAACAATCTACTATTTTTATTATTATTTTAATGGCTTCCGTTTTTCAGTGCTTGATACAGAACTCTAAAAACAAAACCCTTTTAAGGTCCGCTGGTTTGCGGTCCTTTCGTATCTGTGACGTAATCGAGGCTTTTCTCAAAAACTAAGTAAATAACTAAGGAATTTTCGGCCTCATGTGACGTCTCCAAGCCTCCTACCTATAAGCCTCTTGGGCTGGGTTTTATAAAGATCCGTTAGATCAAATTTCGGTCAGGAATTCTATGAAGTTAGTAGATGGTCTGGAACAAAATTATCGGAGGCACCACATTTTGTTCTATTCGGTCATGCCTTAAGCTGGGCATTCACGGACGCGCTTTTTGTCTCGGCGACGGATGGAGTGTATACCACTGGATGGGTGTAATATTTTGACCACATTCACGGTCGCGCCACGCCACGCCTCAACGGCGCGATATTACGGAGCAAACTGATTAGAAAATGCCAGCCAGAGAACGCATTCACGACGACGCCATTAGGCTTGGCGCGGAGGCGAGTCGTGTTCCTACGTTGAATTTCGACATTCACGATAGTTCCATTCGGAATGCGCGTTGGCGCGTCGCGCTGGCTTTCCGTCCATTTGGTAATCCAACGGACCGCGCCAAGTGCTTTTATACGCTACAGTTTTGACATTCACGGATCGATTTTGGCGCGTTGCTGCTCTATTCGGCTCGTTGGACCGGTCGTGAATGCCCAGCTTTAGTTAGAGTCTTCTGCTGCTTCAGGTGATCATTTCACTAGAAAATGCAGACGTCCGAACATAAAAGTTAAAACCCGCTTTACTAAATAGATCATATCATCATCAAAACTCCAGTCCGTAGAAAACACAATTGTGCCTATAACGCTGGCAGTGTTACAACATTGTGTGGCATTGCTTGCCTGCTATGTGATTCTGTGGAAACCTGCTGCATCAAACATCAGCCGGAGTGAGGATCACCAATCATCACTATTCATCACCCTGTTCATTGGCAACCCAATTAGCTAATGATCTTCTGGCCTCTGCGCCTGCCGTCTCATCAGCAGACCACACCAAGTCGTAATGTACAGCCTAGTGGAACCCTGATCCAACATATAGTACTGTGTCACTGTGACGTTATGATTCAAGTCGTAAGAAGAGTCAAACAAAATGTTTTGTAATGTCACTGTGACACCATTCTGTGGTGGGTCAGGGTTCCAAAGGGTTCCGTGATAGTACATCGGTTCCAAAGGAGCGTACTTGGTATGAATGTAATAATTACGCAACTCTCTTATTTTGTTTTCCGTTTTAAGTTCGGCGAGGATTGCTATCTATGTAGGTAACTATCTTTAACTTTAGCTGCAGCACTTGGAGACGTCAATTAAATTTAATGCTTGTTTAGTGACGTGTCTTATTCTATTGCTGTAGCAAAGAAAGTGACAGCAGCAACTTTAATCAAGCATTAAATATAATTGACGTCTCTGAGTGCGGCAGTAAGAGGTAGAAAGATAACCAACTTTAATAGAGACTTTGCTATGAGAATTCATAAAGGATTTTTAAATGTAGCACGTTTGTTTTTAGATTTTAGTAAGTATTACTACAATAAATATGTATGATACCTTGCAAAATATTTTATGTCCGCCATTTCTCGTATATGTTCTACAGGTGCTGCCACGAGCTCAGCCTTGTCCATAAAACAACGAAAACTTATTCTGAACTTCGGGTAGGTACAGTCAACGTCAAAAGTAAGTGATCAAAATGTTGACATTTCAAAACATGTTCTAGCATGACGCCCCAGATATAACAGATTATACTAAAGTGTCATTTTCAACTGAGTATTTAATTAGTCAAAAGAAAATGATTATAAAGGATGTCATAACTGTCTCTTTATAGAAAATTTCAATAAAGAATGATGAAATAAAAAAAATACCCAAGTGTCAAGTGTCAAACAAGAGAACGTCTAGATTTCAAAATCTCCAAATGATTAGGGTAATCACGGCAGTTAAAAAGGATTTATTTAAAATGTTGCAAAAAAAAACAAAGCGAAGTAATAGGAACTTATTTCAACCCTTGACGGAAATGAGAGGTGTAATAGTTGCTTCGCGTGTTTGTCAAACGAATATAACCGACATTAACCGAACGTCTGACTTGTATTCCGAGGTGGTCTCGAGAGGTCAAAAAGCCCCAAAAATTCATATTCACTTACATATGATAGTTTGGCAGTATTACTGACTATTGCTATATTAGAGAATCAGTTTAATTTGAAACGCTTAGTAATGACTTTAACTGTTTGAATGGCATGTCACTTACTTATGACACATTACGAGTTAATTTACTTATGCTAAACTACAATAATCAGTGACATCTGACTTAATTTATTGTAGACACTATTTTGAGACCCTATTTTATCAGTTTCTTTTGCTGTTGACTGTACTTATTAGAGCAAATTTGTATGCTAGCGTAATTTATTTACGAGACCTCTTATACTCTATACTCTATACTATACTCTTTTCCCAAAGGCCAACAAAGCTTCTGCGATTCCTCTCCAGGGGCCTGTTTTATAAAGCTACAAATTACAATTTACAGTTTACAAGTTTCCATTTGACACAACCTCGACCAATGACGGCCAGCCATTTGAGCAGTGTTGCCAGTTTAGACCTGTAAAATTGTAAGTTGTAGCTTTATAAAACGTGCCAGTGGTGTTGCAGGTGTCAATGGGGGGCGGTGATCATTTCACATCAGGGGGGTTTATTATCACATAGCTATGCAGTTCAGAGTACGCTGGGAGAAAGGGACAGAGCTATATAACTGCTATAGCTCTGTCCTTTTCGCTTGCCGTAAAATGACCTGCATTGCCGGCATTTCCATATCGTAATAACCCTCAGATGACTCGCTAAGAGGAGTCTAGCAGAAAAAAAACTGGTCTAGTACCAGTTTTTGCATGTATTTGTATGAAATATCCGTTGATACATATACCTGTAATTTCAACAACCCTAGTACTGAGTTTATCCTTTTTCCTTTTTATAAAAAAAAAACAATACGTTTTAGAGCAATTCTTTTACTTTAACTGAACATGGATGATTTTCTAGTGTAATTTTCTGAGATGTTTATCTTTACTATTTTGTGAAATAAAAGGACATTTTTTTCTTTGCGTTTCTGGTTAATGACATAAATTCCTCAAAAACTATAAACTGATGATTTAAGTATTATAGTTAATTTTTATTTGCTGCGAATATAAATAGTTCCAAATTTTTGAGATCTAATTAATGATGAGGCTTTGTATGGACCACTGAATACTATTCGAAACAAACTTTAGGACATTCAGAGATAAAATATCTTTGTTAAGCTTTCGTATAATTGTAGTTTGCACTGACATTTTATCATTTATTTTGAAATGATAAACAAACAATTTGTGTACGGGGTGTCCCAGAACTTGACTTAAATATTACGGCATAAGTTCTTTTCTTAACTGTTCAGAATATCGAAATGCAAATACAATTATACGATAAAAATAGTGCGTCCGCGCTGAGTAGCGGCGAGCGAGACGATTGTCTATGTATTACAATATTGCCAGGTAAACATTTTGACGCCACAGGGTTAACGTACCTATTTTGTATTTAACTTTGTCCGATATAAGCTTTTCAAGATATCTACAGATGTGTCCTTTCGGATATACTTCGACCCCTTTAGGATCTTTTGTGCACTTACCGTCTCACACACTCAGCTGTTTGAATTTGCAGGTTTCCTCACGTTTTTCATTTACCGTAAGAGCATCGTGTAATGTAATGTACTTAAGTTGGCATTGGTACATGGTGACCGCGGGGGTTCGAACTCAGAACCTTACGATCTCGAGTTGACCCCCTAAGCCACTAGGCCACCGACGCTCTTTCAAGAGTAAACGGTTCACTAGGGACATTTCCTCGATAAGAAATAGGAAAGGTCGCGTGTTCATGTCTCGGTCTGCGTTATAATTACTTACTGGGCCTCTGTTCTATTCTACGACGACAAACAATATTGCGTTTGACATGTAACCGTATTGTCAACGTTATGATAGGTCTTATTTACTTGATAGTAATGGCGGCCGAGTATAAAAACAACGTGAAAAGCAATGATGTTTAACGTCATAGAATAGAGGCCCAGAGGACTTATTGTCTAACGCACTCGCAATCACGATCGTTTTCATTTTGAAAATCGAAGGCTTGTCTGCATACAAAATGAAAACAATTGCTCCACTTTGAAGCCGGTTGGGATTGCGAGTGCGTTAGACAATAAGCCCTCTTGTCGGTTACTTCTACGAGGTGGCGTAGTAAAACCACATAAAACGACGAAAACCATTTATTCCAATGAAAAACTTTTTACAACATTTAGTAATCTAACAACAATATTCACATATAACAGTTATCCAGTAGAGAGCAAATTCAGTCGACAACAATTTACGTATTTATCAAGACTTGATCTCAAAAACACCGGTGCAGATTGTAAACTTTGGAACTTCATATTTCGCACTGGTAGATCAAAACAGTAGTAAGATCTAACTCAAAATACAAATGTATTTTAAACTCTACTTTAATACAACTGCTATGAACTTGAAACAAAACTAGCAAGGATTTTGATTTAATACTGTTTTGATCTAGCAGTGCTTGTAAAGCGGTTTGCTACGTTTATTAAGGATAGTTACAGGAAGAAGATTGAATATAAATTATTTTTACTCTACAAAGATCTAGAAAAATAGAAAAAAATAACCCAGATTAAAATATCACGAATATAAAACTAAGTAATAAAAAAGTACTTGCAACCCGTTTCCTGCAATGCGTCAAATTTTTACAATCCATTTGTTACTTAACCCTCAACTACACTATCTTAACGTATAACGGAACAATGTAAAGCCCCTTGCAAAGAAATCGGATTCCCCAAGATTTTTTTAATTTTATGCTTTAAGATGGACTCTTACAGCATCTAATCATATTTATTTACACTTTATTTAAGCTAATTAAAAAAAACCGTCTTCTTTACACAGGGGTTTTTTTGGCTGTTCCAATTACATTTCCTTTTATAAAAAGTACTTAAAGCTACGGATTTTTTTTTACTTCCCACCGTAGCACCTCATGAAAACTAAATTAAAACTAACATTCACATCATAACATTTCTGCGATATTTACTCAATATTTCTGCATAAAATATTTTACTGTTAATAATTAACATAACAGAAAGCTAAATTGAACGTATTAGTGATATTAAATTATTGTAAAAAAATCTACTACTATGGCATTTACTAAGTAGTAGAACTATGTTTTATTAAAAAATAAGGCTTTTATGCTTTGTTCCGTGGTTAGATTGTTACAAAATATTTCTTAAAAATAAGTTATCTTACAAGTAAATAATAAAAATAATTGATCAGTCTTACGACGATTTGGTCGTTTTAATTAAATAATAAAAATGCTTTAAGCTAGAAATGTTGTCAAATAGGACAATGTAAAAAAATATTATGTGGATAATACCACATTTAGGCGCACAAACACAACTTTATGCCATAAAATAAATATGGCAAAAATGTTGTGTACCCGCACTCAGAATAGTCAGAATCATAAATAATCATAAATAATGATTAAGGCGTTCCTCAGTGACAATTTTTCATACACAAGTTTGAAAAAAAGGAACGAGTAAATAATGTCTCTAAAAATGACTCTGAGTGCGGCGGCACCGTTTCTACAGTAGGTTACCATGAGTTGCAATTACCGTACTCGCTAGCGAGTCCAATGCTCTGTCTCTAGCCCTCTATAAGGCGACTCTAAATACTGTGAGGGACAGAGCATTCGACTCGATAGCGAGTAAGGTAATTGTAAATCATGGTAAGGGTACAGTTCATCCTAGCCAAGATGCATTATGCTAACTAGCGTTTCTATTCGTTTCGTTTTTAACCAATCGCGTCACTGGTATATCACGTGACTCTTCGTATCACGTCATCTACCAGTGACGCGATTGGTTAAAAACGAAACGAATAGAAACGCTAGTTAGCGTAATGCATCTTGGCTAGGGCTACACTCGTGCCTACATGAATGAATAAGGGACAAATATTCTATATTACGTAAAGGAAACAATTTTTACCTGCTAATTACTTTAAAAAAACTTTAAGTACTTTACTTTAAGTACCAAGATTAAGGTTTTTTTTAAAGTAATTATACTTTAAAAAAAACCTTAATCTTGGTACTTGTTTATTTAATTTAAAACATGGGTTCTGTTTTTTTATTTTTAGATTGCCGTACCCATATAGCGTACGAGGGACAGAGCGTTCGACTCGCTAGCGAGTACGGTAATTGTACCTTATGGTATCTCATGGTACTTACAGGGCTAAACCATAAACCTAATTGCTTTTGACGTGTTTACGTTTTATAGCTCACATTTACTAGCGTCACTAAGGGCGGACGTGGTCAAAACTCAAAACAGTACGTCGATAACATGTCAAAAGCGATTTGGTTTTACCCAGTAGAATAGAGCCTCAGGATAAAACATTACCCTCTTTCTTAGGTACCCGGGTAAATTGAAGTATTCTAAAAAACTATGTATAGAGGGTTTGCCTCGAAAAAATACTTTTCTTTGAACATTATTTACTTACTGAGAAAAAAATACAGAGATTTCTGCTAATGGCTACAGAGATTAAACGCCACATGGTCTTTCTACGTCACAGTTCTTGCTAGAGTTAAAATAACAAAACACGGTTACAAACAGAATGAGGTCATACCGACCACTACGCCAAAGTGGGCGTAGCAAGTACTGATAATATTAAATAATCTTTTTCTCCGTAAACAATGATTTATAAAAGTATTCGTTTGAGACAAACCTTTATACAGCATGATTTTTATCGGAACACCTTTTAAAATAAAAACTTTTGTCTATTATATAGTTTGTTCCCAATTCTACAGATTTCTATTACAGATTCTCAGCTCTACAGATTCTCAATTCTACAGATTCCCAGGTCTACAGATTCCCAATTCTACAGATTCCCAATTTTACAGATTCGCAATTCAACAGATTCCCAATTCTACATATTCGCAATTCAACAGATTGCCATTTCTACAGAAGGCCTAGGCCTAGTCACCCGTCTTTGATTGGTCGGTCTTGGCGGTAGCTCATTCTGTGTCCATAGAGTTAGAAAACTTTCTGTCTGTTCGTGTTTTTGTGTCAATGCTGTCTACAGCGCAGACGTCACGACTGTTAATGACTAGAGGACGCCCGCGACTTCGTACGTGTAGTATTAGTTTCCCGCTACTCCCCCGATTTCTTCCCGTTGGGGGTCGATTTACGGAAAATCCTTTCTTAGTGCTCACTTACATCATGAAAGGAACCCCTGTACCAAATTTCAAGTTTCTAGGTACAGTAGTTTCGGCTGTGCGTTGATATATAAGCCAGTCAGGTTTGCCCACAGAACAGAAAAAAAACAGTAGAAGTGTCAAGTGGGCGTGTAACGTGTGGCATAGTTATGCGGAGTTCCGCCATACTTTTGCCATGATCGCTTATTTCGATATTTCTAAAATAGGAAATAAATCCAGAAGCATGCCTTATTGTGCTATTTTGGAGTGTAATAACGATAGCCGCACCAAAAACATTTTCCATGGTGGCGTGTTGTTTTATGATATTTTGAGTATTGGCGACAACATGTCTGATACTAAGCGAAGCTCATGCCACTTCCACTGTTTTTTCTATTCCGTGGGTTTGCCTTTTATATATATAGATTATGTAGTTATTACCCGAGTTAATCCTAAGTTTATCGTTATTTTCTCAGGGACGGTAAACGGTGCTTGCTCTGAATTTAAAATACTTACCTAAACAATTTTAACATAATCAGTTCAGCGGTGAAGGAGTTACAAAAAGCACAGAAAGATATACAAACTCATACATACTTTTACGCCTGTCTCCCAATGGGGTAGGCAGAGACTATGGAACGCCAGGTGCACCGGTCTAAACATACAACTTTCGCTTCCTCTACATTCATAAACCTCGTCATGCACATACGTCAGTTTCAGGTGCTTTTGATTTGGCCCTTATTCAGTACACTGGCCGTCATACTTATTTTTAATTTTATAATATTAGTAGGATTAATATTTGACGCTTTCACACGTGTACCAATTTATACATGGTGATTAATTCTAGCCGTACCCTTTCTGACCTCAAATTATCCTCTCCTCAATTTCCCTGATGTAAACTTCAGGCGCGTCGGCCAATGCAGCCTTTTTGTCTTCCTGTTTTTCCTTTACCCTGTCCCCGGTTGGAACAATGAATATCGGCTCCTTCGGCGCAACGTGTGCACTGTATGCCCAATTACGATCTTTGCAAATGGATGTCTTCCCACTTTTGTCAATAGACAAAGTGATTTCAACGTCGTAATTTCCCTGTTTCATGTTTTTCTTAAAATTGTCTACATGAGAATCGGGTTCGAGTTTGACTTCATTTTGCGTTGAAGAGGACCGAGGACCGCTTTGACTTCCGTTTCCTTTGGTGGATCCACTTTTAGGATTATTACCTGCGAAGAATTATTTGTAGTTTGTTAGTAGTACACAGTAAAGTGGTCGCATATAGAGTGTGTTGGTGTCCGAAACACGAGCCTTTGCTCTATGTTAACAAAATAACACGGGTCTCTCAAAACTATTAAAAAACCGTAAGCCTTTTACTAGACCCATGTCATGTTGTTTAGATAGAGCAAAAGCTCGTTCCGTACCATTATCTATACAACATTAGCAAAAAATGAAAAAGAAAAACCCGTTTGTTGTATGGGAGCCCCCCTTAAATATTTATTTTATTCTCTTTTAGTAATTCTGTAGCTCTGCCTACCCCACTCTGGGAATGAAGGCGTGAGTGTAAATATATACGAATGTTTGAAAAGGTATTGCAGGTGACAAGCAATTAATTACAAAACATATTTCTTGAAATAATGTAACATCTGAACTGTTAGTTTGTCCTCGTCTGGAACACCTTTTCCAATATTTAAGTTATAATGTATTTGCTCTTACAATTCTGTATACATTATAGAGCTTGTTTTTCGCTTTTCTGTTGACATTTTTATTGCAGTCGGGTTATTTGTTTATGTTGATTTTTATAATATTGTTTATTTAACAATGGTAACAGGCCAATTATATTTCTACCTAAGAAAAAAGTTTATTGTTATTTTATTAGTTTCATAAATAAAATCGTGGTAGTTTAAAAAAACATCTCATCCAACATTATTATCAAAAATAGAGGTATTACTCGTAATAAGTCTAGGTACTTAGTAGAAGAATGGATGTTTAATGGCCAATATACTAATATTATAACAAAATAATAAACGGGACCCGAAAAATTCAACTGTATAAAATACTCAGTCAACAATGTTAGGTATTTTAGATGTGCAAGTTTAACAAAAATCATGTTTTAAAAACTCGTTTGCATGTTTCGGAGTCATTTATTATTATGTTAAATTTCATTTTACAAAATGTACATTGGATAATCCGCCATTGTGGTTTTGTTTTGAATAAAAATATAAATGACACTCGCAACGCTAAGTACCTACCTACTCGAAACACAAATCCAATGACGACACCTTGTTTGTCGAACTTTGGCAATCTGGGTAGTGATTCTTTCAAAAGCAAAGGTGAGCGAACGCAGGAGTGAATGTTCAAGCGGCGAGTTTAAGTAGTCCTGTCAAAGCGAACAAAACACATTTCAGCGCGTGTATTCAATTTGGCAGCATGGCTTCTCGAACGTATAAGGCTGCCTAATTGAGAATGCACGCGCTAAAATG
Organism: Acleris cristana; assembly: GCA_948252455.1. Classification (NCBI taxonomy): domain Eukaryota; kingdom Metazoa; phylum Arthropoda; class Insecta; order Lepidoptera; family Tortricidae; genus Acleris; species Acleris cristana. The sequence continues at coordinate 2,881,585 of OX411781.1, read as the reverse complement.
TGTTTTGCTCGCTCTGACGGGACTACTTAAACTCGCCGCTTGGACATCCACTCCTGCATTCGCTCACCTTTGCTTTTGAGAGAATCACTACCCTGTACCCTTACCATGAGTTACAATTACCGTACTCGCTGGCGAGTCGAATGCTCTGTCCCTCGCACTCTATAAGAACACTGCGAGGTCTGCGAGGGACAGAGCATTCGACTCGCTAGCGAGTAACGGTAATTGTAACTCATGATAAGGGTACCGACCAGCCTTTGCAACAGATCAAAGACGCATACAAAGAATAGCTATTGTTATATAGTCGCGATAGAAGATGTGATGGGTTGCACTTTTGGTGCTGATGACGTCAATTTGCATACGGAATGATTAAAATTGATTGAACAGAAGTATGGAAAGGTTGAAATTTGGTTCGAGTATCGCAGAACAAGTTCTGCATAAAACCCTTATAAAACTTTCTGAGTTGATCGATACTGATATAACCGTTATCTTCAGTTGAGTTCAGTTACATAAGAATCAGTCCATCCTTGGTAGTGTGGGGGCAAGACCTAAATTTCATGTGGGCAAGGTGCATTTCGCAATTCGCGCGCTGTGGCCTGTTTTATAAAGTTACAAATTACAATTTAGAGGTTGCAAGTTTCCATTTAACACAACCTCGACCAATGACGACCAGCCATTTGAGCAGCGTTGCTAGTTTGCTAGCTTTATAAAACGTGCCTCTGGTGGCGCAAAAAGACGTTTAAAAAAGTATAAAAATAGGCGCGTAAGCTGTGGCCCACGTCGCCCACGCCTTACGCCGCCTCTGCATTGGACCTTAATCATTAGGGTTCCATCACCCTATTGAGTTTAAAATGCTTATAATATTACTATGTAGTTAGCCGGCTTAGGTCACAGCTCATTAGAACCACCCGGCACCCGACCCGCACCGCCTCGCCTCGAGCGGTTAGTATTCTTTATATGGATTTGTATGGGCATGCGCTCACTACATCAACTACGTAGCGTCACCGGATCGTCTCGCTGGCGAGGTGTCCATGCGCGGACGACGAGTGGTCCACTCGATGATAGCTCGTTGCTCGCATGCCTCACGTGAACCGCGCGATTACAGCGCGCGGTTTACGCAGGTAGACTGCTCGGAAATTCAATGATCACGCGAGGTCCACTCGTTGACCACGCAAGGCCCACTCGTTGACCACGCGATGTTCACTGGTGACAACGGGGTGTCCACCCGAGGACCACCGGTCCACAACGAGTGGACGCCGAGCGACGAGGCGGTGCGGGTCGGGTGCCGGGTGGCTCTAATGAGCCGTGACCTTTGGTATAAGGGCAGTGTACCTGAGTGGTCTGACCCGTGCGATGCTGGCTGTCGGCCGAGCGCGAGCGTCGAGTAGGAGCATCGCTGCCGCGGCCGCGCGCGCGCCCCGCAGCACCGCCCCAGCGAGCTCTGGAAACAATCACCTGGACGATCATTACATTTACACAGAGTAAGTTAAGAGGCCGCATATTCTGCCACGTCCACAAGAATCAAAAGGGAGGACTTTATACGCGAAGGTGAGATGGAGATACTTTGCGTGCGCCTTGATGGTAGCTTTTGAAGTAATTGCTGTTTAGTTTAAAACCACATTTTTTTTTTGTAAAAAATCTGTTTACCAGAGTAAAAAGTTATAAATACTTAACAATTGAATTTAATAAACCGGGCATGAGCATGTTTGACCATGCTTAGTGTAGGGTTCCGATTACAACACAAAAACTATCTCAAAAAACAACAATAAGTAGGTATGAACTAATTCTCTATATAAAGTTATTTGGTGTTCTCTTAGATGATCTTACTAGGTGTAAACACTTTAGTCGCCTGATTCTCAGGAACCAATCAAGTATACTTAGTCGTGATATTTTTTCTTTAATATTCGTTATATGTGCTTTAATTTAAGATTTTTTTCTGATTTTTAGTATTTGTAGTTATGGCTACACACTTGACTTTAACCATTCACAATGAGACAGTAAACCAATAGCATATGTATATTTATGTGGCTATGTATGTTTGTGTCCATGTCGGATTCTATATGACCTTCTATAGGCTCAACCGCGTGAGGATAATAGAGTAATCTTTATCACAGCAATACTGTAGGACCTACGCATACTTAGGATAAAGTTGTAGGTGGGGCTGGGATGTGATGAAACATGGTCGATATTCATAAATTGATTTACAATTAAATAACACGCAATACATAAGTTGTTGTTGTATGTGTGGTGTGAAATGATAGAGTAAAAATGAAGAAGTCAGAGAGAAATGTGGACTAAAAGAAGATGTAGTGACTAAGATTGAAAAGGGCATGCTTCGATGGTTTGGTGATTTGGAAAGGATGGATGAAAGAAGATTGACGAAAGACATATACAAAAGTGCAAAAGTGAGTGGAAGGGTCGGAAGGGGCCGCCCTAGGCGTACTTTTTCTAATCAAATCGGAGAAATACAGGGTGGGCCATAAATTTTTGCAAATAGCAACACTGAATTTTTCGGAAACTGTCAGAGTGGGCGGCGGGAAATTGGCGGGAAACTATAGGTCACTTCGTGCAATTTTATTTATAATGGAGCGTTTCACGGGAAAACAACGGGCTTTTTGTGTTAAACAGTTTTATAAAAACAACGATTCTTACGTTTCTGTACGACGCCTATTTAGAATTGAATACGGATTACGCCGAGTAAGTGAGTGTCCAAGTGTTAGTTTAATTCAATCTTGGGTCAAAAAGTTCGAGCAAACTGGTTCGACACTGAATATAAAACAAACAGGGCGGCCACGTTCAACAAGAAATGATGAGAACATACGGCAGGTTGAAGTTTCTGTAGGGAACCATCCAGAATCATCTACGCGTAAACGTTCAGCAGCTCTAGCAATACCAAGAACTAGTCTACGGCGAATTTTACATCTGGATCTGAAACTGCACCCATACAAGCTTCAAATTGTGCAGGAAATGAAACCAAACGATTACATTCATCGTAAGTTATTGGCTGACACTATACTGGAGCGATTCTCTAGCCTTCAGAATGTATTGTTTACGGATGAGGCCCATTTTCATATCAATGGGCACGTTAATAAACACAATTGTCGATTTTGGAGCAGAGAAAACCCTCGCTTTAAACACCAAAAGCCACTTCATTCACCTAAAACCACAGTTTGGGCTGCCATATCAGCAAAGGGCATAATTGGTCCGTATTTCTTTGAAAATAACCGAGGAAATAACGTAACGGTGGATTCAGTGGAATACGTGAAGATGCTGCGAGAATTTTTGGCACCAAAGTTGCATGAATTTGAAGGTTACAACAGCAGAACATGGATGCAACAAGATGGAGCAACATGCCATACGTCAAACATGAGTTTACCGGTAGTTAAAGAAATGTTTCCGAAAAAGTTGATTTCTCGCAGAGGTGACATCCCATGGCCGCCAAGGAGCCCGGACCTAACACCTTGCGATTTTTTTCTGTGGGGATATTTAAAGAGTCGAGTGTACCTTAATAAACCGATGACAATACCCCAGTTAAAACAAAACATTCAAAATGAGATAGCCGCGATCCCTCGCAGCACGTGTCAGCGAGTTTTCCAAAGTTTGCGTAGTCGATTGCAGGAGTGCCAACGACGAGACGGAGGACATCTGGATGATGTAATTTTTAAAAAATAAATTGCAATTATCTGTCACTAGGTTAAATAAATAAAATATAGAAAAACATGTACAGTTTAATTTTTATCGATGTTTCGAAAGTACAAAAATTTTTGGCCCACCCTGTACAAAAGGGCCGAATTTTAAGTACCCGGTACCGACGTGCGTGCATGACTCGATGTATGAATGTGGAAGAAGCGAAAGAGATTTGTCAAGATCGTAGCAGGTGGAAAGAAGTGGTCTCTGCCCACCCCTCTGGGAAACAGGCGTGATTTAATGTATGTATGTATGTATGTGTATGTACATAAATTGTCGATGTCGGCTTTTAAAAAGAAAACGATTAACGGCATCAGTTTACCAATTAAACCTTGAAATTGTAATTCTTGCAACTTAAACATTTTTTTCGCACACGAATAGTAATGGGTAAGTATGTTTTAATGTAACACAAGGTATTTATTTAAAATAAGCATATGGCGTCGTATTTCTGAATGACTCAATTTTGTTGGCAACTGCACTCATTGCATTTAGTTATGTGGCGTTATCTATGAACCTTCGTAGGCAGGGTACCAACAATGCTAATTGCAATTGCGTCGTCAATTGATCTAAGAAAAATACGATGTCGTACGATTATGCACCGAATCTGTAACTACCTATAATTAGGGCGGATTCGACCAAACTGGAATAACGTCTTATACCTAGATTAAACGCCGAATTTGTACGGACTAATCTCGGATTAAGTCTTATTCCAGTTTGGTCGAATCAGCCCTAAGGTACTATAAGGTCACCACGCGGATATTTATGCCCACAACGCGTACTAAACAACGAGTGTCTTTTTTTAAAATTAAGTAATTCAATTTTTTTATAATTTTCGACAGTTCCTGTGTTTTCGGACTCTATTACAAACATTCGCATTTGTCTCACAAAAATGGCATCAACGTTATTTTATAATTAATTTGGACCCTAGCAAATACAAGGCAGGTTACACCACCGTTAGGACTTCTTCCCCTCCGACCAACTAGCACGCACAACTGACCAATGATCTCTAAATCCAAATCAAATTTTACAGCGTCGACGGAGCTCCGCGAACGCGGAGCTCATATTTCTGAGTGTTTTGGTCAAAATCTAACACAACCAAAACCTACCTCATATATTTATGATACAAATTTTGATCGGTTGAGCAGTTTAGTTTCATCAAAATCGTAACTTTATCATAACTACCACTAACCTTGAATGCATCTCTGAACTTGTTGGACATGATATGGTACAGGATGGGGTTGATGCTGGTGGAGAAGTAGTAGAACACTCCGGAGATGTAGGTGAGAACGGTGTAGATCTGCAGCAGCAGCTCTGACCGGGGCTGGTGGTGCTTGTCGGTCCCGTAAATGGCCACCAGCCGCTGCGCGTGGAATGGCGCCCAGCACAGGAAGAACGCCACCACGACCGCAACTGTTAACATAAAGAGATAAAAATCGCGATTTAATGGTGACCCCTATTTCCAGAGATCTAATACGGCTGCGTTTATCGAGTGACAAAATGTTTATAAAACATCACTTACTTTTTGAAACGTATATAATCGATCGAATCGTACGAGAGTGAAGGATGCTTTGTCCACATTTTGTCACAACCATACTGGGCCCGCAGAGTTGATAACTTTTACACAATCCAACATATTTTTGTGCGGTGCTGTGCCTCAACCATATAGTCCAATATTACACAAAAAAGAGCACGGCCGTGTACGCGTGCTCCTTGGATCTGTCCAAAGTTCTCGACCTTGTCTCCTACGACGTGCTCTGGCAGAAGTTGCAATATGAGACGGATCCCCGGATGAAGTCACTGAGTACTACAACCAAACAAATAGTGTCACGTGGGCGGGAGAATATTCTGAGTATTACAGGTTGAGATGCGGAGTGCCACAGTACAGGGAGGAATTACGTCGCCTAAGCTTGAAACCCTGTATATCAATGGCCTGAGGAAGGAAGAAGGAATGGAAGGAGCGGTGCTCGATTTATGGGACTTTCATCAACAATGTCAGCTATGCTGATGATGTGGTGCTGCTGACTCCTGCGATCAGTGCCATTGGTAAGCTGCTCAGGATTTGTGAGAATTATGCGGTGGCCAATGGCTCAGGTACGGAGCTGTTAGTATTTAAGGGCAGGTTCTGTGGGGACTGTGCCGCCGGTATTTCTCTATAGCACTGAGGTAAATCGTGTCTCTCAATTGAAATACCCGGGTCACTGGTTAACCGACGACATATCTGATGGTATTTAAATGGATAAGAAAAGAAAAGCTCTATCTGTGAAATGTAGGCATCGCCCGCAGATTTGCTCGTTTCTCCAGAGGAGTTAAAATCTCGATAAATAAAGCATATTGCTATAAGTATCTAATTTCTACACGAGCAGCCTGTGGTTGAAGTTTATGCAGAGAACGCTGAATATGTTATCGATGCAATATAACCACGCTTTTACAATGCTAATGAGGCTGCCGCGATATTGCAGTGCATCCGGAATGTTTGCGGAGGCGTGTACCTAGGGAGCCCTAATAGCATCCTGCCAGTTGTTGCCAGCAACCAAGATTACACATTGAGCGCGCCTACAAATGGGGGGTAGTCTGGGTAGTGATTCTTTCAAAAGCAAAGGTGAGCGAACGCAGGAGTGAATGTCCAAGCGGCGAGTTTAGGTAGTCCCGTCAAAGCGAACAAAACACATTTCAGCGCGTGTATTCAATTTGGCAGCTTGGCTTCTCGAACGTATTATAAGGCTACCTAATTGAGAATGCACGCGCTAAAATGTGTTTTGCTCGCTCTGACGGGACTACTTAAACTCGCCGCTTGGACATTCACTCCTGCATTTGCTCACCTTTGCTTTTGAGAGAATCACTACCCTGGGGTGTGGTGCTAGTAATTCTGTTCTTTTATTTTAAGCATTTGTATTGTACTAATCTTAGTTCTTAAGTATTTTCTTTGACTAACAGAATTATAGATCGATTTATGGTCTGCATAAATAATTTCAAATTCAATTTTAGTTTAAATGAAAAATTTATTACGTAGGTTAGGTAAGGTTAGACTTGTTTTCTGTCTTTCTTTGTTTTCTGTTACAAGTACGATAATTACTTAGTAGCTTTATTATGGGGCTACTCCTGATACTCAAAAAATTAACGAGTTGCATTAACAATTAGTTCTGGAAGGTCATTTTAATTTACCAACCTATAGGACATAGCTGAAAATGGGGGGTAAGGGGTAAATACAGGGTAAATGGTAAATGTATAGTTTTATTTGGGTATAAAAGTACACAAGTAAATAATACTTACCTAACATTTTTACAACTCTTTTGGTTGACTGGCTGTGCTTCCTCCTGCCTTTGGGTGTGGATCTTACATTTCGGTTAGACTCCTGTCCTGTGATTTCTTTGGTTATATCCGACTTTCGCAGCCTCAGTCCGATCAGAAAGTAAAGTATTGTTATCAGTAACATGGGCGTAAAGAAGAATAATAAAGTGGAGATTTCGAAGGAGTGTTCGATGATGATTCGAGTTTGTAGGCACATGGCGACGCCACGGTAGCTGAGCACGCCAAACTGCAGCGCCTGAGGCAGCGCCAGCGCTAGGGACACCACCCATAGCACCACCACGTGTTTCGTGGCGCGCGACAGCTTCGACATCTTGTGCGACACGAACGGGTGGCAAATAGCCAGGTACCTCTCTATGGTGAATAGTGTTATGGTCAGCACACTAGCATTGGTCGAGGTCTCCGCCGCCAAGCCGCGAATCACGCAAAACGCAGGCCCGAATACGTACGGCCACTTCCACCATATCGAGTACATCTCTTGAGGCATACCGCTAATAAGAAGCAGGAGATCAGATACAGCTAAGCTAAATAGATAGTAGTTCGTCGCTGTATGCATACTTTTGTTTTTAAGTATCACTAAACACGTAAATACATTCCCGAAGAGTCCGGTTATAAACACGAACGAGTACACTAGGGTCACTGGAATCACTATGTACATGGGGTCCCGCTGAGGGCCGAGTATGTCCACGGGGTTCACGGACCCCGTGGGTCGGCTGGTAGTGTTTGTTATATTAAATATGACTGCGGAGGTCATTGTAAAATAAGTAATTATCCAACAAAGGTTTTTCTAAGAACACCCGCGCACTTAAAATGGTTCCCAGTGTGCTGGTAGAGGTCTCTCGCGCACGTGCCACCGAACCTGTAACAAAATATTGTGTGTCATAATTTTAATTTCACGCGAATTTCATTAAATCATGAGTCAAGTACGAATCAGAATTGTAAAGGTGGGTACAGACTGGTGAAACGTACCTAACATGCAATGTGTCATGCAATGAAAGAATTCACCGTACAAAGTGTGTTACCTTTCATGATACATTGCAGCAATGTGTACGGTGAATTCATGACATGTGCATGTCATTGCATGTTACGTTTCACCAGTCTGTACCCACCTTAAAATTGCACAACATTCTGACCAGAGTCGTACCGATTACTATTTAAACGTATGTTTGAATAAAACAGATTATAAAATGAATTCATTTGAAATGTACATTTTGGAACCAGTACAAAAAATTCTCCATGACAGACGGACAGACACAAAAGTGATCTTATAAGGGTCCGTTTTTTAACAGACTTAATCTTTATAAGGCACGAAACCTTAAAAATTCCAGCTCAGTCCTACACTCCAGCCCAGTAAGTAACTATCCTTAGATAACAATTTCACCCGTAAAAATAATCGATATCGCTCGATTATGAATACTGAGCTGATGTCAATAATCGCTCTCATTATCGTCTGGAGGTTTTATTTATTTATTTATTGATCGTATAATTAACACTCACAGTCAAGTCACACAATACATGTTAATCAAATCATGGAGAAACAATATTGACTAAAAACTAAGTTATAAGTAAATGTTCCGTACCAATTGAGTAGCCGATGTTTTTGTGACTGGCTGACATGACAACACTTGATTTTGACGTTTTGACGAGACTTGCTACGTGGTATCAAGGTGCTAATTTTGTTTTAATAATTTGATTTGTATTGTTTCAGCAGTAAATACAAACACTACATACAAACTGAGCTTGATGTGACAATAGACTCTAGGTGACGGCTGGCTAAAGCAAGGAATCTAGACTCAAAGTTGAAAAATAAGTCTACTGTGCTGTCGCTGCCCATAATGTCGTTGAGGAATGTCAGCGCACGGTGCAGTGGTGGGTGCGAGAGTGTCCGCGTACGCGCCGTACTACGGCGGGATGGCGAAAAGAGGCCGGCGACGCGGGCGGAGCTAGATTTTGGCTATAGGAGGAACGTGCCAGGGAATTACAGCTAACAGTGTTGTTTATGTGCCCACGTATAAGCTGAAAGAAGTATTTAACTAGGTAGGTATACATTCCTTCTTTTCTAAAGTGATGTGTTGACCATACCCAGTATATAAAGAACGGGATAGAGATATGAGTAATATCCGTTTATTTTACTATAAATAAATCGAATGAAAGCTTTCTGGACTCTTTCCAAGATAAGGACATATTAGTGCTAATGTGGACTCCAAATAACAGCATTCATTTCCAGTCTAGAACGGACAAACGCGTTAAACAGGATGCTGATGGCGCTCCGACTATTGAAAGACCTAGACTGCCGGATTACAAAGCCTAAGCATTTTCTCGTCGCATCACAGTTCTTTACAACATTATAATTAAAAGTAAGATGAGGATCGAACCAGGTACCTAGATCGCAAACCAAGAAGACACGTTGTAAGAGATCACTTTCGATGAGGTAACTAAAAAGTATCCGACTGCGCGCGCGCGTATACGACATCACGGGACATTCATCCTCGTTAAGGGCGAGGGTATTACGAACACTCCAACTAAATAGGCGGTCGATATCGTATTGCAATTTAGAAAGAAAAGAAAAGAAAAATACATTTATTCACTACACACATAAAACACACAGAAATAATAAAAATTTAAAAACAGAAAACAGCAATAAAAAGAGTAGTGAGTGTGTCTTCGCGGCAGTGAATTGGACACTGGCTCAGCATAATGCTGAGGTGTCAAACACCTGCAGCGCTGATTTTCAGCCAGCTCCGTTTGTGACAGACGGACGGTACGTTAAACGAATAAATAGTGTAGGTAATACAAAAATATATATACTATTAAACAAATACTTATAGTTAGTGACAGAATAAATACAAAAACTACATGCAAATACTAACTAAATACTGCAATTTAACACAGTCATCGGAACTGCTCACGGGGCAAGCCGACTTAACGTCATCAGCCACCATGAGGCATGACGAAAACCTTATTGAGTGGTTTGATGTGTAACCTGCAGGTTGTATGACAATATCGAGTGGTTTAAGTTCGACGAAACTGAGAAACTTAAACAAGTTCTACAATAAGTACCTACTGAGCTACTAACAGGAAGTAATAAACGAGATCGAAAAGTCTTTGAACACAGTTGCGGACCAAGTTAATTGTTTAAAAACTAAGAAGTTCTAAGACGTTCACAAGTTCTACTTCCTGAAAAACCCGAGTCACCAGCTTTGTCGTTATTTGTCGTGCTCCATTTAAGTAGAATGGATTTTAATCTTTTTATGTCAAACGTTTACTGCTAAAGGCAAAAAATAGCGATGCTTTTTCTGCCCATTAAGAGGGATTTGTATATAAAAGTGCACCAGTCAGACAAATCACAGTTTATGCACATAACATACATACATATAATTACGCCTCGTTTCCGTAGGGGTAGGTAGAGACCACTTCCTTCCACCTGCTACGATCCTGACTAATTTATTTTGCTTCTTCCACTTTCATACTCTTACATCGAGTCATGCATGCACGTCGGTTTCGGATACTTAAGATTCGGTGAAAACAAATGTTTAAAGAAACAAAAAGCCGGCTTTTAAAAAACGCAAAACCAGACAAGCTTCTTCCATACTCATAAGTCTTTTCATACACGTGCGTCCGTTACCCACATCACCGTTTCCCATGACCGTTTATAAATTAACATCATATAATAATGTTTATACGCCTGTCCCGGAGCCTGTTAATAATAATTTACTGTAACTGAACCTTTAACTGACTAGGCGAAGGTGCGCTAACTACTCGCATGCTTCGCATTTATGACAACTTGTCAGCTATAAACAGTTCTTTACAATGATGACCGGCTAATGATGAACATTATAATAGCACTAAGTGTACTGCCGCCGTCGCGACCAGAGGCCTTGCTTGTCATTTCCTTACACTACGTGGTTCAATGCTAAAGCATTAAAGTCTAGAATTTTATGCCGCTGTGCCCACGAGAACTGGTTACCACGTGTAGGGCTAAGATAATGGTCAGCTCCTTTGGCATACTTACACGTGCATGCGTACAGTACCCCAACGAAAATGTTAAGCACTTTAGTGCGTTGTCGCAGTAAACTTCAAACAGAACATCAAATGACACACATGACAATGACAATCACAATGACAAGGTTCTAAGTATGTTCATCATTTTTATTGGGTGACTGTACATTGTCTTCGAAGCTTACCTCTATTTATATTTAGACTGAGATTCACATGCTGTTAAATAATTTTTTTTTCTTAAATCTCTAAACTTTATTTGAAATTTAATTAGTATAATTTGTTCATGACATAAATGTTAGATTTAGATGAAATTTTACGTGCTGCACTGGCGGCAAAACATGTGATACTTAATTATTAACCTAAGACTTGTATGTATGTACCATGTTTTAGGTAAAATAAATGATTGATTGATTAAAAATATATATAAAGAAGACATTAATTCAATAAAGTATTTCCATCTCACTCTCGCATGCCTCAAATTTAGGTTAAAAAAGGTGGGACCAATTATTTTATCCAAATGCCTTTCAACGAACGTATCATTACGCAGAATTTTCATTTAATTGAATGGCAGTTCTCGCCGCTTGAGTTTTTTTGGTAGTCACAAGTCTAACCTAACCTAACCTAACCTACGTAATTAATTTTTAAGATATCTTGGAAACGAAATGATACAATCGATGAAGTGAAATTGGAAAAAAAAAGATGGGTTAACCTATAAAAGGTTATAAAGGTTAGTGCTTATCTTATCTTATCCTGCAGATGGGTCCTTTTCGGACACATTTCGACCCCTTTTCGATATTTCATGCAATTACCCTCTTACAGACTAAACTTTTCTTCTTTTGTGCAGGGTTCCTCACGATGTTTTTCCTTCACCGTAAAAGCATCGGGTAATGTAGAGGTACTTAAGTTAGAAAAACTCATTGGTACATGGTGACTGCGGGGGTTCGAACTCAGAACCTTACGATCACGAGTCGATAAGATAAGATAAGACCAGTGCTAACACAATGCACTACAAGCCTGCAAGTGTCAATCACCGGTACGCATAGATAACAAATTTAATTGGAAACCATATGTTGATGTTGTTTGCAGAAAGCTGAAATCTATCACAGCCAAACTGTCAATATTGAAATATCACCTACCAGATAATATTCTCCGAATGCTTTATTTATCTCTAGCTGACTCAATAATTAGCAGACATCGGTAACTTTTGTCAGATTCGCGGCATTTTCAGGGTTGGGACTATATGAGTATTAGCCTATGGATTAAATAACCAATGGATAAAATTTGTTGTTTTATCTTATGACCATCCGTCAGATATATAGGGTAAAATGACATATTTTATTTATTAGATAAGTCAAATATTAATTAAAAATATAACTCTACGAAAGCATACTTCAAAATGAAGTCAAAAATAAAATATACCATTGGTTAACTCAGTGTATTCTTCATTAAAACCCATTGATCATACCTATAACACCAAGGCTATGGCGACTGGTAAACTATGTATTCGTTCCTAGGATAAATAATCCCACCAAAAACATTTTCATGTAAAATGTTGCCAAGACGATCATATGGCTCGCACTGTCAAAAAGTTATCAGATGTCATGTAGAGCCAAGCTTCTAACTCTACACGCCCTAACTCTACAAGCTCTATCTTCACAAACTCTACACCTTGAGTCAAAATATGTGCCTTGGCCGTTTCGCTACCGTCGCATGGGCTTTTCTGTTAAACAATAGTTCCAGTAGTAACGAAACGGCCAAGCCACATATTTTGACTCAAGGTGTAGAGTTTGTGAAGATAGAGCTTGTAGAGTTAGGGCGTGTAGAGTTAGAAGCTTGGCTCTACATGACATCTGATAACTTTTTGACAGTGCGAGCCATATGATCGTCTTGGCAACATTTTACATGAAAATGTTTTTGGTGGGATTTCACTTCTTTTTGTAAGTTGCTTATTATTATGGGTTCCCTTCATCTTGCATAATATTTATTGTCCGAAATACACTTCGAATAATAACAGTTATCGCAGAAACATTTTTAGCCGAATGATACTTTAGCATAATCACTACATAGTAGTAGTGATTCCTATTCTTATTCTTAGAAGCATTTCTACGAACTTCATATCATTCAACTAAGTAAATAGCTGCCGCAGCCATGAGTTCGGAGGTACCGCCATAAGTATTGCTATTCAACATATCCGGAATCATGATAAGTGTCCCCATTGTCGGCACAAGTATACAATTGTAGTTCATCCCAGTGGTCTACAACATATCGCACAACAGCAGTCCTGACTTGCGACGCCACCTCAAAATCTATGTCTCCATACATTAAATATGTCAAGGAATGGAAGAGGCAGGAACCATCTCCCGGCATATGAACCACACGATGACGGTGGGGTGCCAGTCCTACTTCAAGTGAAACTATTTCACAGTAGGAAAATCGACCCTTCTGATTAATTCTAAATTAATAGGATAGGATGTGACTTTTCTAAATGAATAATAGGTACCTATTATGCTGCAACGGAAAATACGTCAAAAAGTGAACTTGTGTCAAAATAATATCTAATATATAGAGAACGTAGGATTAAAATGTTAAGGTTCAACATAAAAGTGTATTTTTCTGACTTAAGTCGTTTTATTACTAAGCAACGTAAACGTCATTTTATCCGGTGTTGGCAGAATACCTAATGAAATAAATCGTTCAAATCTGTCAAGCAACTTGTGAGATAGAAACCCATAGAATAAGAATAGCATAGAAGCCGGACTATAAAATGAACTTTGCACCAACTTTATCTCTACAGTATTCCCAGCTTCTTAATAGCTTTCGGCTGACAATCGCTATCACACTTGCACTCACAACTGACAGTATGTTTGTCACTCGTGTGTCATAGAAAAACGAAGATTGTCGATCGCTATTAAGCAAATGGTTGTATTGTACTAAGTTTTTAGATGGTGCATTACGTAAGAGAAAATGAAATAGGGGTAATTTTACTCAATCACCCAAAGGTAAGCTGGAAGAGATCCCTTAAAGGGATAATTCGCGTTTGTACATTACTATTCTGTAAAAAGTGTTCACATACATACGTACACACGTTTGCGGACATATCGAGATCCATTCAAATTAACCTTGTGAAAATGCCAGTTAAAAAAATACGTTGCACCAGCTATATTTCTCTATACTTTTTAGATTACTTATTAGGTACAGTCGAGGAAATTAATTCCTAGACCACTTTGGACTCTGTCAAAGTGAAACTGTAAATAAAAAAATTATAAGAAGTCTCTTACGTTTTGATTGATTACGTCACTTTGACATAGTCCAAAGAGGTCTAGGAATTAATTTCCTCGACTGTACTTAATAAGTAATCTAAAAAAGTATAGAGAAATATAGCTGGTGCAAAGTTCATTTTATAGTCGGGCTTCTATGCTATATATAATAAGTCAGACCCCTAGTGTCAAGAAGTCTCATACAAACTTCCATCCCGTAGTTTAAGGGGTTGGGGGGTAAAAGTTCCAAGTTTTAGAATTTTTATGTTGTTTGTGTACTAGCCTACATACCAAATTTCAGCTTTCTAGGACTTCAGGAAGTACCCTAATAATTTTGATGACCATCAGTGAGTCAGTGACGAAATCGGGGGTTTTTAGATATCAATAAAATCTAAAGTATAAGAGCTATGCAATTGAAATTTTATATGTTTAATAAGTCCACTACTGACATCATATCCCGAGAATTTTGTTTATCTGGTATATTCCAAACCCAAGTTATGAAGGTTCAAAAAAACGACGAACTACTTCGAGAAAAGGTAGGTAGTGCCCCTTGCGCTTCGTTCGCTTGGCTCGTCTTGGCGGGGGCACTGCCGTGCCCCCAGATTACTATGGAGACAGAACTCTCAAAAAGCGTATCCCATACCTGCTCAGTAGTTTGCCTGAAGCCATTACACGTAAAAAAATATGAATAAATTCAAGAGGCTATTAAAAAGCATTATTTAGATCTGCTTATATAATACTAGCTTCTGCCCGCGACTTCGTCCGCGTAGAATTAGTAATTTTGCCATCCCACGGGAACACTGATTTATTTCGGGATTCAAGGTGCCTATATGCAGTGTATAGGGTGACGGCACCAATGATGGACACTTTTAGCTGACCGACACCAGTAATGGACACTTCACTCTTAATTCAAATTCCATACGGTCCTAAATCGATTGTTGCAAAACAAATGAATAACCCTTATCTTCTGTACAATAAGAATTAAGTGTCCATCATTGGTCCTTTCCATTACTGGTTCCGTCACCCATAGCAAACTCTATTCTAAATTATATCCAACCAAATTCGTCTATCCGTTTTAGCGAAGAAGTAACAAACTCACGCACGCATAACCTTTCGCATTGATATTATATGTAGGATAGGATGTAAATAGGTACATCCAGCACACACAATCGCTCCGGCCGAAATCATAGTCGATAAAAATACCCTCGGTGCGTGAGTCCGACTCGCACTTGACCGGTTTTCAGTATTTGACGCTTGCGTATTGTACCGTTATAACGATACAACAAAAAAATGGTTCGAAGTTTTTTTAAATCTTAATTCTGTATAGAATAATACAAACTGACAATATCCCAAACAAAGCAAGTAGGACGAAGTTCTTCGAACAATGAGCGCGAGCGGGCTTTGCCGCTCCTATTTACACCCCCGGCGTCCACGACACGCTGCGAAGAACTTTGTCGCTGTATATTATACTTTCATGTATAAACTAAAGTCGCACAATTTCACACTGAACTAATTTTACGATTTAGATGTTAATGCGTAATGTATATTATAGTAGATGTAAGTGCCCTATTAGTTTTTAATTCTAAAGTGGAATAGGTAATAAAGAAAAGTAAGGGTATTTAATTTTTTACATGTTTAATTTTCGGTACTGGGTGGTCAAGAAATAACTTAACCTTACTAAGCCTATTCGGATTCTGGATGGTCAAAAAAAAAACTTTACCCTAACCTAACCGACTGTACTTACTCCCAGTACATTATAGCTATTATCATAGCTCATAGCTATTAGTTTATTTAACTTCGATACATACCTCTATCCCCCATTTCAACTACTTAGGAATATTTTTTCAAAATCGCCAAAAGTGTTTTTTTTAATAACACCAATTTTATCGTTTCTAACTACAAAAATGATGAACTCTCATATAAAATTCTACCACCCCCCTTTTATCCCTTGGGGGTAGTTTTTCCAAAATCGCTGTAAGCTATAAATACCAATTTTCACGTATCTAACTTCACAAAATAAATGCGGTTTTTTGTTTTTTAAAACATTTATTTTATTTTTGACTTTTTAGAGATCATAATAAGCTTATGTTGCTAGTCCCACTTCTTAGTTGATATGAAACTTTAAGACATTTCACGATCGCTGCCAGCAACGCCGCGGGGAAGTCATAGTCATATTTAAACAATTAAATGTCCTTCGTTGTAGTCGCTCAACTATCTTAATCGAGATATCTTATCAGCACCCTTGAAAAAAGTATCGTTGAGGAGTTCCGGTGGCCATCTGTGGTCTTCATCATCAGTGCCATTTCACCAAATGATACTTTCTGAATGCAAATGCTATATTTGTTACTAAAAATACTAAAATCGCTATATGTTTGCCTACAATATTTGAAGAGTTCCCTCAATTCCTCACTGATCCCCTTCAAAATTTACCCTTTAGGGTTAATAATATGAGCAGGATTAATAGGATACTCGTATTAGTAGGATTAGTGGATAATAGCTTTTAGTCTTCGTCCGCTTAGATTTCGATTATAGTTATTCCCTCGGGAACATTTAAATTTTCCGGGATGAAAAGTAGCCTATGTGTTATTCCAGGGTATAAGCTATCTCTATTCCAAATTTCATCCAAATCCGTCCAGCCGTTGCAGCGTGAAGAGGTAACAAACACACACACACACACACACACACACACACACACACAAACTTTCGCATTTATAATATTAGTAGGATTATAAATATAGTATACTTCACTGATTTTTTGGACAGCATAATTCTGTTATTTCATTTTAATTTTATTTTAGGTTAGTGAATGCCTATCTTAGACAATGTCGTTCCCACAGTCAAACTGTTACTCCAGTTTTGTGGGGCAATGCCTAATTGTTAGTTTTAATTAAAATTGTACTTATTAATTAAATAAATAATAAATAAAAAAATAAGAATTACAGAATTTCTACATATCGTTTTCTTTGTTTTTCTAATACCTACGGCACCTAAAATTATTATCACCTAATTTCAAAGTATGCTTTCGTAAAGTTATAGTGTTTTATAATTAAGTATTAGACATATTTAATTTTAACCAAGGGATAAAATATGTCATTTTATCCTATATATCTGTCAGATGGTTAAAGAATTAAATTAAATTTAATCTAACACTCATGCTCATGTAGTACCAACCCTGACAAATGCCGCGAATTGCACAAAAGTTACTGATGCATTATAATTAGCTATGGAATAGGTTGTCACGGAACGACGTACGAAATCTATTTAGAACAAATATAATATAGAAACCAACTCATACTACTCCGTAAAATCAAAATTAAACAGAAAAATAACTATCCAGCATTGTTCAATTATTGCATAATAATATAATTTGCAGCGATTGCTCTAAACTTGAAACATTTAAACCAACAAAAACTCGTCCAAAGCAAAGGCGGAAGCTATATTCTCTACTAAACTTATTCACTTCCGACTACTTCCGAGTTGTTTTTAGAATATTGCTAGAGGTTTTTTGTAGCGGTTATATTATTGAATGTACATATATTGCATGAAATTAAATTATATTAATAAATGAAATAAAAAAACAGTTGTATGGATAATGTATTGGTTATTTCTTCGATGCGTAAATTAAACTATTACATGATAGATGGACGGACGAATACCAAAGGCTTCATACGGAAGTTCTCTAAAATAAAGCAAACAATATAAAACCAGATACATGTCAGGTGACTTTTTAGAGTTGTATTTTATTTTATTAGCTCATTTATGACATCATAAATGAGCCAATCTTCACCACAAATTCTGTTTACGTGTGCACAGTGAATTAACGTATACCTCTGTGGGCGATATTATGATGAATAACGTTTATTATTAGTTACTATATCTAAATTATTCTAAATATAGTGACGTGTGATCAATATTTATGTTGGCTAGGTGTTGAGTTCCCGTAGACAGGTATACTCTTACATATAAACCCATCTAATACAACGCGGAAATGCTGCCAGCATCTGTGGTTCGCGACGGGAGCCCTCTCCGTTTACCCGACTGCGCAACGCAAATGAGGGAAATGTGTTTATTTAGTTTTCATTTAGTGTACATTTTTAGTTTAGTTTTATTTTGGTTTTAATTATTTTAACTTGCTTAAGCAGTAAACAGTATCTTAGATTCAATTGCCAAAGTAGGTTTATTCGTCTTCTCTAAAGGGCGAAATAAACGAGGAATTAAAATTGCAGTACCCTTACCATGAGTTACAGTTACCGTACTCGCTAGCGAGTCGAATGCTCTGTCCCTCACAGACCTCACAGTATTCTTAGAGTACGAGGGAAAGAGCGTTCGACTCGGTAGCGAGTACGGTAACTGTAACTCATGGTAAGGGTACCGAAGTTAAATGCTGCCTCACTTTAACTTTAGTTTTAGAGCAAGAAGCACAATTTTGCTGAGTTTTGCTAACTTTAAAGTTAGAGTAAGACAGCAGTCAATTTCTGCAATTTTCATTGGTAGTGTTAACCTCGCTTTAGTAATGGTATTGCTATGCTACAGGAGTTTTATTTGACATGCTTTTCATAAATTAAAGTAAAAACTAATACTAATACATAAATACATAGCTAAAATCCCGAACCGATTCAACCAAACTTAAATTAATACGCGAATGGTCGTTTTCCAAAAAAGTGTACATACATCAACTTACTTTTCAGAATTCGTTTTTTTTGGTTTTTGTTACTCAGAATTGTTGATACTATCGATCGTCATTCAAGAAAAAAAGAAAAACCAAACAAAAATTAAATCTGGAAAAAAAAGTTCATGTACACTTTTTTTGGAAAACGCCCGGTCATTTTTTTAACTTATTTAAGGTATAGCTATATCTACTTGGAATGACTAAACTCGAATAGTAGAGTGAATGATAAACGAATGTATTACCCAGCTAAAGATGTTGCTGAACAACGGAACGATGGCCAAGCTTCAATCATGTCAACTTTATTTTTATAGTAGGTATTATTATAGAACTGGAAAACAGCAGTAATTGGAAAATTTGTGTTAAATTGTATGACAGCACTGACAGCACAAAACAAGATGTAGATGCCATTAAAATTTATTCTTGGAATAACTATGTTATTCACCGCGAAACGCTGGTATGGTAATTATTCCCGAATAGGTTCACTATTCTTAGAATTATCGTTGGTAAAACGTGAAACTGATTTAGTCTCGATTAACTGATGATTAATTCTAAGAATAAAATTTACCCTCGTTTGGTCGAATCTAAGGATAGTTTCAGTAGTTCACGTGAAGAAAATTTAATTATAAAAAGTACCCAAATCGCTATAAGTAGGTGTGCCTATAATATTTGAGTTCCCTCGATTTATTCAAGAACCCATCGTCAGATTCTAACGTGTTGACAACAATAGGAACAATTAGAAAGTAAAACAGTTAAGGCTGAAGCCAGGCGAGCGTATTTTTTGAGTTGTGAGTCGCGTAATTTCTGCTCCTCCATTCAGTTTCATAGCAGTAGTAGTATGATGAATGGAGGAGCAGAAATTACGCGACTCACAACTCAAAAAATAGGCTCGTCTGGCTTCAGCCTAAAAAAAAACCAATTGGACCAGCGGTCTTTGAGTAATGCTAATGGGAGAACAACAACATACGCCATCCCATAGCAGGGATACTACTGTTATAGTCACTTCGTAAAAAGTATAAATTACAGCGACGCCATCGAAAAACACTGCTTCGTTCATTCTCACATCACACCTACCTACAAGTATTCACGAAATGGCAAAGACACTGGGTGGTTCATGTTTTGGTGCGTGAGAAATCAAAACTAACGATAACTTTATCTGATGGAAAGCCTATAAACAGCCGAGTAGTTTCTGAAAATGTGCTATTTCGGTTTTCTTTCGAAATCACTAAAGCCTTCTCATTTTTTGTTGTATTTTTTGAAGTGATAACTTCTTTAAGGAGGGTAAACCATTTCGTTACGTAACGCGCGATTAATGACAGACTGTCTGGCTTCCCTTTCTCTCTCGCATACGGCAGTGGTATTACTAATTTTTAAACAATTTTTAAAATACAAAAGGATGCAGGAATCGGTGTTGAACGGCGGCAACTTAGCGTAGCGTAAGTTACAAGGTATGGACGAAACTGGTAAACGGTATTTGATCTTACCTGCTGACGTCACCGTGCGTTTCTAAGCATACATACTGTTGACAGTGAGCATATAACCTAAAAATATCACTGTTTTTGAAAGTGATTAGTTTAAGTTATCATTTCTGTCGGGCGTCCCGACGCACACTTTTTTTTTCTCTCAGTAGTAGTATAAAACACCAAATGCGTACTTTCCAGCCTCTGCAACTATGTTAGTACTATTCCGAACAGATGGAGCAATAATAAATGATTCCGTTTCTGTCCCTGGATTTTGGCCAATATTCAACAATAATTTATTTCCTTTAACAACATTCAAGATAAGAAATATCTCTCGGAATAAAAAAAAATGTGTTAGCACCAATTTTCCGCAGTGAACATATAAGGTGGTTGTAGGGGTTGGGGACTCGTAGTTAACTCAAGCGAAAATGACACTTATAAATTATAGGTTCCACAAATCTTTGTTTTTACCTCATCGTTTCCTCTATTAGAGCTTTTGGGTATCTTTTAGAGTAATGATTTCCAACTTTATTCCACTTAAAATGCGTTGTTGTTAGTAAAGGGTATAAAAAGGTCAGCGGGCCGATGATTTGACTTTCGAGCGCTCGATAGTTTTACTCGAAAGTGAGCAAAATCTGTGAAACCGTTTTTTGAAATACGAGCGGTAGAATTGAAAACGAATGGTGTGGGCCACTCGTCTTTAAATTTTCTAACGCTCGTAATTTCAAAAATACGGTTTCAAAGTTTTTACTCACTTCCGAGTGAAACTATCGAGCGTTCGAAAGTCAAAAATCGGCCCCCAGGCCGGCCATACATTCGCTCGTAGCAAAAAGCATTTTGTGTATTACATACATTCGCATGTTTAGCATTTTCTGCTACAGTTACTGCAAATAATTCGACCTTGTTATTGAAGACATTTACGGTAATTAATCAAATAGGTAAGTGGTTAGATTTTTTAATTTATAACAATTAAATGCAAATAAATTAGTCAAAGTTGGTCTCCAACCTTTATGAGGCCCATTGGAAATTGTGTTGTGTACATGGAAATTGTGTTAAATTCTCAAATGTTATTATACCTTTTTGCATCGTGTTATTAATGTGTATAAAGGGGCTTCTAAACGGGCCAATTTTTTCACTGCAATATGTGGCCGGCAACTATTGGTCTCTTTCTCTAACATACGAGTAAGAGAAGGACACCAATAGTTGCCGGCCACATATTGCAGTGAAAATATGGCCCGTTTAGAACCCCCTCAATGCAATATTTGGTCACGATGTGGAGGTATTAAATAAATAATAAATATCAGGGGACAATGTCACACCAATTGACCTAGTCCCAAACTAAACTCTAGGCTTGTACTATGGGAACTAGACAACGATATAAATACTTACATAGAGAAATATGTACTTAAAATACCTACATAGACAACATACATGACTCAGGAACAAATATTCGCGCCCACCACACAAATATCTGCCCTTACCGGGATTTGTACCGGCAGGCAGCCTCACTACCAACTAGGCCAGCGCGTCGTCCAAATTTGTATTTATACTAACGCAATATAATGAAATTTCTGAATGTTCGAAATGATTCGAAACGCTGAACTCCTATCTCAACAAAACTATTACAAACATTAAAATACACCAGCTGCTGCAGAGTCGGGACAACTTCAACTGGCTGGTTAATATTTGGTGCGTCGAATTCAAGAACGACATTTTTAAGAGAATCACGTACCTACCTGCTGTGGATGCCAGTGTTTTTAGTTGGTTTAGCTATGTTTAATTACGATAAATAAGGATTTCGGAGCCATACATAAATACAAATATTAAATACTTATTATTATTTGAAAATACTGATCAGCTCTGTAAGATATTGAATATCACTGCCCTAGTTCAGACTATACGATTACAAGTCTCAAGCTAGGGCAATCTATTACTATGGTAAGTAATCGGCATGGGTTACAAAATGTTAGTAATATCTATTAATAGTACTTACTTTCAGCGGGATTTGAACTTATACTCGTACCTATTCTTCGGGTTTTTATCTATCTTTAGCTTGAAGTCGGTTAAAAACAATGTACAGTCACCCAATAAAAATGTTGAGCATACTTAGAACCTTGTCATTGTGAATGTCATTGACATTGTCATGTGTGTGATTTGATGTTCCGTTTGAAGTTTACTATGACAATGCACAAAAGTGCTCAACATTTTCGTTGGGGTACTGTACCTGTAGAATGAAAGCCTGAACCACCAAATAGGAAAATACAATTAAAATTTTCTTCGTAACGAGGAGCTCCGAACTCGAATCGTTAAAGGTGCGATCACTTTATCGTCCACGAAATACGTGACATTGCGTCATGTCCCAGGGAACATCGCCTTTCAGCAATATCGCTTTATGGACAGTAACGTTTAATGGCAGTTAGAATAGTAGTTAACGTGCCAAGCGACATTCTATCGTAAAATAACAAAGATCGGCTAACTCCAAAGTATCGTCGAAGAATTCTATACTCTATTGGTATTCGTATAAAATTTAAAATGCTTATACTATTAGTATGCAGTTGCTGCTTTTTGGTATTACGGCAGCATTGGAAGATTCTTTTTTCAAGTTTTTAGGATTTTCGGTTCATAGTCATAGTCCGCTCATCCTAAGTACATTCATCTAAAACAATGATTTATTTATTTATGTGAATTGTTGATAAAATTAATCGACATATAAGTGGTCGACGCCGCCGTCCGGTAGCTTACATCAGGCCTATCATCCATTTTACAAGCTTTTTATTAACTTGTAATGTATGTATGTACCTAGATTTGTACCACCGGACCGATTCAGCTGAAATTTGGTATACCTACGAAACTTCGATGACAATACAATAATATGGCACCATCGAGCTGATCTGATGATAGAGTTGGAAGGTGGCGACAGGCTTTCCACATTACCGTAGGAGGTAAAAGACGACATGTTTTTTACCACCTAGAATCTCGGCCCTGGTAGGTGGGATCACAAAAACGCGTTGCCAAACCTAAGGATTGATTGATTGAAGAATTGAAGAAAGGAAGGATTGAAGGATTGATGTTTTAACGCCCGACCCTATTACTAAGACTCCGCTGTCTGTCTGTCCGTCTGTCCGTCTGTCTGTCACCAGGCTGTATCTCATGAACCATGACAGCTAGACAGTTGAAGTTTTCACAGAAGATGTATTTCTATTGCCGCTATAACAACATAAAAGCTTCGAAGATACGTCTTGATAATTAGTTGGTGGCACGCATTTTGTGTCGTGTTTTAATGAAGTTTGCTCCTCTAGTTAGTTTACCTCAATGCCACGGGATGTTAAATGTGTTCGATTGCAAAACGCAAGAATGGGTGCTGTTAAAAGTTCGATAAGAACAATGGTTGCTTGCAAATGATATTGATGACGGCCAGCGATCAATCCGGCACGAGAAGGTGAGCTCTACTGAGTTTATTAGAAACTACATACAGACAGGGATTTAGCACTTCTAAAGACATCGGTACCGTATCGTACGTACGGTAGAGTTTAGGGCGAAGAATTGTAGCTTCGTGGAACTATTGAATTTTCACAGGTCTGTGCAGAAGTCGGAAGAAACTTTAGCAGAGTCGGCGGCATGCGTAAGAGGATCCGGAGATGTTCTATTCCGACTAGTTCCATTATTAGCTCCATGGATGCTACTAGTTGGACGTTAATTCCTAGTAGTTAAATTCAACGAAGAGGGTTTCCTTAATGGAAATGCCTGGACTTTTTTTTCCAAGTATTTACATTAATAATAAATTAAACTCTGCATTATTAATGTAACTACTAGGAAAAAAGTCCAACTAGTCCCATCAATGGAACTAATAATGGAACTAGTCGGTATAGACCCCGGTGACGGGCTGATGGCCTCCGCTGGCCGTGAAAACGGCTAGATCCTTGGATAGCAGCCGGTGCCGAAGGTGCAGGCTGCGCGGAGGTGAGGATGGGACAGGATTTTGCGTAGGGGGAAGAGGCAGGCGTCAAGTCCGGGTGTTACGCTGCTCGCGAGGTCAAGCCAGCTGGATGAGACCCCGTTGGGGGAGGCCCGGCAAGCGACCCACAAGCAGGGGTGTGATTCTCTCAAGAAGCAAAGGTGAGCGAATGAACGAGTGAAGTCCAAGCGGCGAGATTAAGCAGTCCCGTCAAAGTGACCAAAACACATTTTATGGCGTGCATTTTCAATTTCGCAGCATGTCGTCTCGAACGGATAAGGCTGCCTAATTGAGAATGCACTCGCTAATATGTGTTTTGTTCGCTCGGACGGGACTTCTTAAACTCGCCGCTCACGATTCACTCCTGCGTTCGCTCACCTTTGCTTTTCAGAGAATAGCGCCCCTGAGCAGAGTCCACGTGGGTTTTCGACGCGTCGCCGAGTCGAGGTCGCGGGGGTAAGCCTTGCCGTCGGGGAGCTGCGTAACAAGACTGGAGTAAACGCGGCGTAGACTAGCAATAAACAATGCAGAAGTTGACTGCTGTCTTATTCTAACTTTTAAGTTAAAATAAGACATCAAAATTGTGCTTCTTGCTCTAGAACTGGAGTTAAAGTAAGAAACTTCTGTATATTTTTTGCTAGTCTATGCCGCGCGTAGACTGCTGGTTCTGCAGAGAGACCCTAGATGACACACTGCGGCCCAGCTAATTATTATCGTCATCAGCTAGGGTCTAGTCGACGTAGCAGGACTAGAAGGTGACCGAAAAGCTGGTAGTTCCCTCTCTCAGCGAACAAGCATAGCTAGGAAATGGACAGGAAGGAAATGCTGCCAGTATCTCCGGCACAACGACACGGGGGCCTATTTTGTATATTGTTATTTAGTATATTTTTTTAGTTATAAGTAGTTTTTAACATTAGTTTTAGTTTTTTTTATCAGATATTAAGTACTAAAAAATGTTATATTGTGTTATTTTCTTGGAAATAAAATAAATATTAATATTTTAAAAGTATAGGTAGCCGCAGTTTTTACTGTTTCCTGACAGATTTTGTTTGTTAAACTAAGTAGCTGAATTAATACTCATTGTATTCAAATGAAGCGTCAGTTGCTTTGTAAAGCATTTATTTTGCTGTATTTGTAAAGATAATTAAAGAGTTTAAATTTATTTTGTGACCTTTGGAGTGCCTCTAACATGTCTGTCGGCACATTTGCATTTACCTAAAAGCTGAAACTGCGTATGCATGGGTTATATTACGTACTAATTTGTTCGTTTTCACGGTCGTGCCTTTCAAAGCAACTTCAAACAAATCTATTTTACAACAAAATAAGCCTTACCGTCTTAGTAAAAGGTGCAATTTGCTCGTTATTAAAAATATACTTACGCGGTTTTGCAGTTTCACCGACGTTTTGTTGCTGATTGATACCAGCAAGGTGCATTCTATACTGCAAGTATTAGAGAACGCCCGCCCGTCGCCCGCCGCGCCCCTTCGTACGCGTAGAATTAGTTTCCGCTTATCCGAAAAATCCTTTCCCTATCGTTCCCAAAGAATATTCCATCTAAATTTCGAATTTCTAAGATCTAAGGGTTTTGGCTGTCCGTTGTCCGTAAGTAAGTGAATTAGTCACGGAAGTGTTTTAAGTAGATACATTGACGACGGTCTACCAAATACTGTTTGTAGGTACCGAATATGGCAGGATTTCCAGTATCGGAATTGAAGATCGGTATTGAACCTCAATATCGGAATCTCGGAATTACGCAGGGCATACAGTATTGAACTATTTCCAATACCGGAATTGAAATTCGATATTTTGTCTCAATATCGGAATTCCGATACTAGTATCGGAATTGGGAATCTATTAGAAAAACACACTTTCTATTCAATATTCAATAGACTTTCAATTCTGATACTGGAAATCGTCCGATACTACATGCCCACAAATAACTTCGAAATACTAGTAATACTACCTACGCACAGATTTAAAATCAATTCCGTGTGTTTCGATATTACAATACCGGAATTAAAAGGTAATTAATATCGGATTTACGATATCGATATTGAAAATGTTCCCGGTATTGCTCCGTCTAATCTCGGAATAGTAATATCTTGAAAATTGGTCCGAGATTCAGAGATTTTGAGATACGAGATCTCTGAATTCATGCCCTAATTAGAACTGTATTTTTTCAATCCCGGAGTTTCCGAAATTGAGTGTGCCTCAATATCGGAATTGTAATATCGCAAAAAAGTTCCGAAATTCTGGAATTCCGGAATTTAAGCCCTAGTACAGAATGTACCGATGCTGTCAATTCCATAATAAAATGAACATACTTACCGGTTGCGAAGTTAAATCTGTGTAAACTACATGACGTGTCCGAAATTTCATGACTGATGAAGTGATGATACTGTCTTGACCTGTCACTGCTTATGAACTACCCACGTGTCCTTGACTTAGGGGGCTTCATTTCGATGCAGCTCTGTCAAGGCTACCTAACATTGTCGAATATTTATGAGTCAATCCAACTAAATAGGCATATTACATTTTCAATAATGCATACCTTTACAAAATTCCACAGTACACATCTATATTACCTATAGGTATGATATAAATTAGACCCAGAGTGTTTTGTTTGCGCAAATTACCGACATACATACAATTACATATAGCAGCGTCGAAATGAGTAAGGTCGTGGCTGTCTCCACGCCGCAACTGGAATTTGAACCCTGTATTTCTCTTATTCAGTTGTTTAAGTGGCATGCTTCTTTTAAGTTATATCGCAGGCGGGTAATAATACTTATTATTAACATAAATTAATAGAATACATAACGTGAGTTACTTTTTAGGGTTCGGTACAAAAAATTAAAAAACGGAACCCTAATAGGATCACTCGTGCGTCTGTCTGTCCGTCTGTCACAGCCAATTTGCCCCGAAACTACTGGACCGATTGAGTTGAAATTTGGTACACATATGTAAATTGATGACCCAAACACAGATGTGCAAACTAATTTTTTTTTTAATATCTGACATTTTTTGGGGACAAATTAGGAAATAAAAAAAAGTTGCGTAAACTCTACTGTGTCATATATCAAATGAAAGGGCTCATTATGAGGATCTCAAATATAGTTTCTTATTATTGTAAAATACATAGTTTTGATTTTATTCATGAAAAAAGACGAAAATTGACCATTGACCCCCCTGATCTCCGAAAGCACTGAGACTAAAATTTTGGAAAAAATACAGAATATAGTTCATTGCTTGTAAATTACAGGAAAACCTATGAGAATTGTATCAAACAAAAAAAAAACGTATCTACGGAACCCACTCCACGCGAGTTCAACTCGCACTTAGCCGGGTTTCTTAGGTTGTGAATATGTAATCAAAATAATAAAAATAAAATACTCTACAGCGTTAAATTTTACTATCGTAGTTTGATTATTACCGTAGGTACCGAACATTTCCTTTTTTGTCATGTCATAAGGTTCTGGAATCTATATCAATTTCTATTTTGTATTCGGGATTCAGTTTTTAACTTATATTTCGTAGTTACCAAAGATCTATGCCGTTATTATTACTAACTATTCTTGCATTTTTTATATAATAATATAAGTAGGTCATAAATAACAAGAAGGCAAAATAACAAACCCATAAAGACCAGTGTAGCAAATGCCCATTCTCCTAAATTAGTTCGAATCACCAGTCTTGCACCGTCTTATATACACACTAGAGGACGCCCGCGACTTCGTACGCGTACAATTAGTTTCCCGCTACTCCCCCCCATTTCTTCCCGTTGGGGGTCGATTTTCGGAAAATCCTTTCTTAGTGCTCACTTACATCATGAAAGGAACCCATGTAACAAATTTCAAGTTTCTAGGTACAGTAGTTTCGGCTGTGCGTTGATATGTCAGTCAGTCAGTTTAGCCTTTTATACATATAGATAGATAAGTAGGTGTTTTTTTTCTTTTCTTCCTCTATTTGTCTGCTGAACGCATGTTATCTAATAATATATTTATTGCAGTGTTCACCAACAATTAAACGGACGGTTAGCGGTTTAACGGTTGTCAAATGTACTGACTAACAGCTGATTAAAACTTAACAGTCTGTTAAATTGGTTGGTGAACTCGGCCCTTAACGTAATATTTATAGCTTTATATAATGCTAGATTAAAGGCCGATTCGACCAAACTGGAATAAGACTTACACCGAGATTAGTCTATACAAATTCGGCATTTAATCTATATATATATATATATATATAGATTAAATGCCTTATTCCAGTTTGGTCGAATCCGCCCTAAGTAGTACCATTGTGATATGATAAGAAATATGGTTAAAAAAAAGACTGACTGCTGAGTTTCTTGCGGCGTTTTTTCCCGCCCGCCCGTGCTCGCGGCCTACTCACTGAATAAATGTCTTTTATCTTTTTTTTTGTTATTAAGTTGAGCCGTATTGCCTACTTATAAAACTGTAAAATCACATGGCAGAAAAAAACAAGTAAAATAGCGGGTACTTTAGGTAATGTGGTTTCTTATAAAGTGTAATAGAGGCCAAGTGGAAACGAAACTTTTTTATTGCGCCAAGGGTCGGTGCTTTCATTTACACCAGAGGCCCGTCGGTACTAATAATATGCACTAAACCTATGCCGCCTGCTTTGGATAACTTTACTCCACAATATTATGTCATAATAGACGAGATCAAAAGTTAGTAGTCCCGTCAGAGCGAGCAAAACACATTTTAGCGCGTGCATTCTCAACTAGGCAGCCTTAGGTATACGTTCGAGAAGCCATGCTGCCAAATTGAATACACGCGCTGAAATGTGTTTGGGCCACACCTCTTGTTGTAAAATTGGCGGGATTTTTCTATTTTTCATACCGTGGAATGACATCTTAATTGAATACCCCGGTTACTTTAATTTTGAGGTTAGTTAAGTTACATTTCTAAAAGCCGGCTTCGATTTGGAAATTAATAACTTGAGTTATTAATTAGCTTTTTCTATAGTAGGTACCTACACACTTTTATAACGTCAAAATGCTCCCGATATTTCTAAAATAGGAAATAACTCCAAAAGCATGCCTTATTGTGCTATTTTGGTATGTAAAAACGATACCCGCACCAAAAACATTTTCCATGGTGGCGTGTTGTTTTTGTGATAGTTTGAGTATTGGTGACAACAGGTCGGATACTAAGCGAAGCTCATGCCACTTCCACTGTTTTTTCTATTCCGTGGATTTACTCGTGCGGCGTGCCGTGTCCGTTGACACTAGTTGAATGCTTCGCGTTGCGTCGTTAGCAGCCACAAGCTACTTTGACGAGTTTAAAGTAGGTATCATACCATCTTCCTTAACCACATCTAGTCAGCCTTTGACAAACAGGTTAGGTACAGTATAACATGCATTTATTCAACAAGTTTATATGTTTCCCTATAAATTGCAACCGTTCAATAATTGCACTGTTTATGTTGTACCTAGTTGTAAC
The DNA here is from genome assembly GCA_948252455.1 of Acleris cristana. NCBI lineage: Eukaryota > Metazoa > Arthropoda > Insecta > Lepidoptera > Tortricidae > Acleris > Acleris cristana. The sequence continues at coordinate 2,851,793 of OX411781.1, read as the reverse complement.
GCATGCGCGCTCGCGATTATTCTCTCATTCATAAACGCGCAATAACTAAAGTGTGCTTAAAACATGCTTTGTCCTTATCTGTCATTATGACATTTGAATTTGACGGAAAGTGACAAGGAATACTTGGACTAAAATAGGTTTATCGTGCGTTTATATGTATATGAGGGGGTTACTCACAAAGAATTCATGGTAATAGTTACCCAATAATGACTTTAAAATAGGGTAAGCGTACCAGTGAATGAACCCTTAAGGAGATTTTCGTCTTTAAATATTTTTTTTTATAAAATTAAAGCAGTTACTGACAAATATTATTGTCCTTATCAATCAAGAAAGTGTTCTAGTTTGCTTATATAACGTTTGTTTTATAATGATATTGCCAAATTTCAAGTTATAGCTATTTTAGCCGAAAACGACCCAAAACACCAGTGAATGAACATGAAAACACCAGTAAATGAACAAATGAAACCAGTGAATGAACTATGTCTAATTGTTTACTATGTTTTTTCTTTTTTTTAATTTATTTAAAAAAATGATATTTTACTACTTAATATTCATTGACGTGCCACTTTCCCGCCTGAAAACGCTATAGGTATAATAGTTTCTTGTAAAATAACGATCGCTCATTAACTGGCTCTTAAATGTTATGCGAAACCAATGAATGAACAAGTCGTATTGATGGTAGTTCATTTACTGGACATTATAAACTAGTGAATGAACGAACAGTTTTAGCATTTATGAGTTTGTTCGAATACTGGCCATATGACGGACAATCAATTAACAGCTATGTTTCTGAAAAAGAAACATTAATACAACAACGAAAACGCACAATATTGTAAAATAAGTAATTCACACGGTTCTAGTGAATGAACACCGCGGTTCATTCATTGGTTTTAGCGGTTACTGTGATCCAGTTATAAAACACTTGCTTAAAATGGCAATTTGAAAGAAAAACACATGTTATGGTCCGTAAATAGAAAAAACATATCCTTAAGACTTGAAATAAACACATACTACCGGTCGTTGTTGTTTGGAATAAGTACAGTATCACATCAAACACAAGGTCATCTTACCGTCCGCTAACTACTGCCCCATACAACGAAAACACGACTGCGAAACGTCCACTTTGAGTATCTGTTATTTTGCAACTAATGCACCTGAGTTGAATTCAATGTTACCATGATGTTACTAGTAATGTTGCTCATCTAAAAAAAAATACTTTGTTGTGTAGAAATTTACAGAATTCTTATTTTGCGAAAATATGCTCACTTTGTTCATTCACTAGCACTGTTCATTCACTGGTACGTTTACCCTATACTTAATAATGATAATATTTTTCTATTAAGTTCGTACTTTAATAATTACTTAATCTTATTTGCTAAACGAAAGGTTTTTTTAAAATAACTTGATAAAGACTGATTACTTAATTTTAATTGATTTAGGGACCAACATGTACTATCTTCCTAATGGAACCCTGACCCAGTATAGAACTGTGTCACAGTGTGACGTTATGATTCAAGTCATAAGTGTCAAACCAATTGCTTTGCAATGTCACTGTGACACCGTTCTATATAGTACCTACAGTCAAGGACATTAATTGTTATGCCACTATGGAACCCTGTCATGACAGCGTCAAAACACATGAAAGAAATTATGCCAAAATTAATGATTAACGTTAGGTATGCGACAGGGTTCCTAGCGACAGTACCTACCTAAGCATAAATAGTTTTTTTTGGTTTTAACTTAATTCCACTCGGTATTTATTTGTCAAGTTGTACGTTTAGATAGGTATATAGATCGCTAATATTCTATGTGCTTTGAAATAATTTGCTATTTTTAACCGACTTCAAAAAAGGAGGAGGTTATACGTTCCACTGTATGTATTTTTTTTTTTTATGTATGTTCACCGATTACTCCGTCAATTGTGGACCGATTTTAAAAATTCTTTTTTGGTTTGATAGAGTATACTTCCGAGGTGGTCCCATTGTCAGCAAATCTGAATCTGATGAAGGGATCAGTGAGGAATTGAGGGAACTCCTCAAATATTGTATGCAAACATAATATAGCGATTTTAGTATGTTTAGTAACAATTTTTTTGCATTCAGAAAGTGTCACTTGGTGAAGCGGAACTGATGATGAAGACCACAGATGGCCACCGGAACTCCTCAACGGTACCGATTTCAAGGGTGGCGATAAGATATCTCGATTAAGATAGTTGAGCGACTACAACGAAGCACATTTAATTGTTTTAAAATGACTATGATTTTCCCGCGGCGTTGCTTGCGGCGAGCTTGAAATGTCTTAAAGTTTCATATATCAACTAAGAAGTGGGACTACATAAGCTTATTATGATCACTAAAAAGTGTAAAATAAAATAAATGTTTTAAAAAACAAAAAAACCGCCTTCAAAAACGCAAAAAATAACTTCTACTACTAGGTACTTTTGTAGTAGGTACCTATCCTATTGGGTTAGTCTAACTGAAGTCGGCGACCACAATATTTTCAACAAAAAGCCGACTTCAGTTGGACTAACCTAATAGGATAGGTACCTACTACTAAGTACCTAGTAGTAGAAGTTATTTTTTGCGTTTTTGAAGGCGGTTTTTTTGTTTTTTAAAACATTTATTTTATCATTATATTGGATCATCAACTTTCAACTCAACAGTTTTTGAAATTCATAGTAGAAATAAATCCCTAGTAAGTAGGTAGTTGCGACTCTTAGAATAATACACCCGCCGTACTAAAGAGATATTTTAGAGATAACTCGTTCCTTTTCTAGGGTTCCGTAGTCAACAAAGAACCCTTTTAGTTTTACTCCTGTTTCAGAGACTCTTGGTACAGTCAAGGACTTTAATTGTTATGCCACTATGGAACCCCGTCGCATAACGTTAATCATTAATTTTGGCGTAATTTCTTTCATGTGGTTTGACGCTGTCATTATGACAGGGTTCCATAGTGGCATAACAATTAAAGTCCTTGATTGTACTACAAAGCTGTAATTTGGCAAAGTTAAAGTTCAAATTACGCCGACAAAGTTGTAAATAAAACATTGAAAAATTGAGTTTCTTGGGTAGGTTCCTACCTCCCATAGAAGTAAAACAATGGTATTTTTTTTTACATTATGATATCGAGTTAGGTATCATTGGATTCATCTTAAAAACATTCATAACTATTTAGTAAGTACTATCAATTTACCATTTAGGAAATAAAAAACTCGACAAGTGTAATTTTCACTAGTGTCCCCACCCCCTCTAGCCAAAACTACCTTGTGATCGACAAAGTATAATTAACGTTGGCTGTAAAACAAAAACCTGAGGCGAAGAGTCACGTGATCTATCAGTGACGCGATTGCTTTAAAAACAAAACGAATAGAAACGCTACTTAGCGTAATACATCTCACCTATTTAGGCTCTCAGAGACGCTTGCTAAGATGCATTAGGCTAACTAGCGTTTCTATTCGTTTCATTCTTAAACCAATTGCGTCACTGGTGATGTGATACGAAAAGTCACGTGATCTACCAGTGACGCGATTGGTTTAAAAACGAAACGAATAGAAACGCTAGTCAGCGTAGTGCATTTTGGCAAGGGCCTCTGGTGATCTCCGCGTGGTCTAGTTATCACTCGTCAGCCTGTCAGTATCAGAAGAGTATTATATATAAATTAAGAACTTTTAACAACATCCATCGAGTTACACTCATTATTTTGATCTAGATAAGGAGTTGATACCTACATTTTCATGATAACATTTAATTGAAGCTTATGAAAAGAATATAGAAATTGATTATGTTATTGTGTTTTTGTAAAGCTTTGAATGGAAAATTACGGTTTTGTTTGGTGGTTCGTTTTAACACTAAAGGGCCTGTTTCACAATCGTCAAGTAAAGCATATCTGACACTATAAATTTAGCCCTTTCCTTTTCGTACACTTGAACATAGACAAGGAGAGAGCTAACTTTAACTGGCACATAAATTTACCTACTTACTTGTCGATTGTGAAACAGGCCCTAAAACTTTGTACTTAAACTGGACTCCAATTTGTGTAACGAGGTACTTACTAGCCCAGTCAGTACGGACTTAACCAGTCTGCTTTACAAACGGTGGAAAATTGACAGTTTTTAGGGTGCCGTTACCATAAACACAAAATAGTATCTCAAACAAACCAATTTTCTATTTAAAGGTGCTGTTTTAGACGATTCTTAGTAGTTATTGTTATTATGGATGAAACTAATCAAGTCTACTTAGTCGTTGTAGTAGTTTTCCTTTCAGGTTCGTCATTGTGTTTTCATGTTAAATATTTTTCAGATTGTTATTACTAGTTTTGGCTCTAGGGGTGAGGGGGGACGGGTAAGTTCAGTGAAAATTGCACTTTTCTAGTTCAATATTTCCTAAACGGTCCCCAAATCTCAAAAATCTAATTACATGTAAACATAATGTTTTTTTAAGATCTATCCAATAATACCTACCTCACTTGATGTCATAATGTAATAAAGTTTTTTTTATTTTGCTCAAATAGATGTTTCTTTCAAGTTTTTCATAAATATCAATGTAAGCGGACAGACGAACAGACGGACAGACACACGGGATATGGCGAAACTATAAAGGTTTCTTGTTTACTACGAAGCTCTAAAAAATAAACTTGAGAAAAGATTGTACGTACCTGCTTCAATAAAATTAAAACACGTAAAAAAAGTGTTTTGCTGATCTACAGCCATTTCTAATAGGTGTAGGTGTATCTATAATTGTACGCTAATGATTCATCAAAAAATTGGAAACAATCATCAATGTTGTTTATGCTTTTAAGGTAAGTAAGTAGTTGGTAACTGAATAAAGTTATTTATCTACATAAACAATTAATTAAAACTCAAATTTATACTCATTAAAATATTGATATTATTTGGATAACTTGGACGCTTTTATGAAGGACTAGAGGACGCCCGCGACTTCATACGCGTAGTTTCCCGCTACTCCCCCCATTTCTTCCCGTTGGGGGTCGATTTTCGGAAAATCTTTTCTTAGTGCTCACTTACATCATGAAAGGAACCCATGTACCAAATTTCAAGTTTCTAGGTACAGTAGTTTCGGCTGTGCGTTGATATATAAGTCAGTCAGGTTTGCCTTTTATATATATATATATATATATATATATATATATATATATATATATATATATATATATATATATAAGATTGACGAAAGATTGCCACAGAGGATGAGGTCTGGAGAACAAGGGACGAGGCCTTTGCCCAGCACTGGGACACTATATTAGGCTAATTCATAATAATAATAATTGATATTATTTAAATTTATAAGATTTTCACACTCCAATTAAGCACCTAATGGAATAACTAATACAATATTCCATATGTCTCACATGTGTTACTTACAACTATTCATCCTATACCTAGGTAGGTAGGTACCTTTATAAAGCCCAATTTCATACCTATTTAGTACCTATACCATTTCAACTTGGTTGGTCTTAAAAGAGTTTTCTAATCCTTTTGCCAAACCTAACCTAAAGCTTTTCTCGCGGGCTAAATTTTTCAAAAAAAATATCGTATTAATTAAAATGATGGTCTCCTGAGCTGCCCTAACTGATCCATCTCAACTTTCGAGCCTGTATAAGTATATATATTGGTTCTTTAATTAAAAATTAGACATTATTAAGTTAATATAACAACATTAAAAGTTTATATAAGTTACCTTATTATAAACATCGCTGGCTGAGTAAAATCCTTTAATTGAAACCATCACTCAATCATAATAAGTTAATAACTGCTTTAGCAAGATCGTCACAAACTGCGTCCGATGTTAGCGCGGCCACGGCCGGTCGCGCGGCTTCGGCGGCGACTAAATGCGAACTGGCAGCGCGGCTGCCCGGCGGTGTTTGCCGGATAGACTAGCTTATTATATCTCGATCTAGCTTCTGCCCGCGACTTCGTCTGCGTAGATTTCGATTTAGGTTATTCCTTCGAGAACTTTTTTCCGGGATGAAAAGTATCTTATTGTGTTAATCCAGGGCTATCTATCTCCACTTCAAATTAAATAAATAAATAAATATCAGGGGACAATGTCACACCAATTGACCTAGTCCCAAACTAAGCCTTAGGCTTGTATAGGTACTATGGGTAGGTACTAGACAACGATATAAATAGTTATGTAGAGAAATATATACTTAGTTATACGGAAAACATGCAAGACTCAGGAACACGTATTCGCACTTATCACACAAATATTTGCCCTTACCAGGATTTGAACCCAGGACCGCTAGCTATCATCTGAATTCGTCCACATAAACTTCCACAGTAATAATACCTATTACTTAATAGGATTTGTGGGTTATTAGTAGGATTAGTAGTTTATTAGTAGGCTTAGGGCAGATTTTTCAATCCCCTGATAAAACTATCCGTCAGTTAAATGTATTACTATCCTTTTCTGAAGTCATATGAAAGAAAAGGACGGAGCTAAAATTTACCTTCCGGATAGCTTTATCTGGGGATTGAAAAATCAGCCCTTAGTAAGATAAAAATAGCTTAATGCCAACGACTGCCAATTATAATTATTCCCTCGGAAACTTTTAATTTTTCCGGGACGAAAAGTAGCCTATGTGTCCGGGGTATAAGCTATCTTCATTTGAAATTTCATCCAATCATTCCAGCCGTTGCAGCGTGAAGGAGTTCAGTAACAAACTAACACACATACACACACACACACAAACTTTCGCATTCATAGTATTAGTCATAGGTCAAAGTATTATCGACGGCAAACTAAACGCTGCTTGTTTAAAGAGTGCAAAATAAACATGTAAGTATAGACTCATTCGGTGGTAGGTAGTTTTTTTTAAGCCAATACGTTTTCAGTAAGGTTGACCTTTTTAACGTCATGGTGAATATATCCGGGTTAACAGATCACAGAAAAAATACCTACGCATCCTTAAGATTTAAATTCGCGCGCTTTTCAGCGTCATTGACGTGTGAGCGGTGTATGTGACAAAAGTTAAGTATAGGGTGCGGCTCCACTGAGGCGGAGACGAGCGGAGCGGAGAGGAGACGTGTAGAGATTGACCAATCATATTAGTTTAAATCCACATCTCGTCTCCACTCCGCTTCAATGGAAACAGTCAAGCGGAGATGAGGGGAGCGGAGAGGAGTCGTATAGTAATCGACCAATCATATTAGTTGAAATCTACATCTCGTGCCCGTTCCGCTTCAGTAGAAACAGTCAAGCGGAGGCGAGCGGAGCGGAGAGGAGACGTAACTGCATTACTACATTGTAATCACTCCACTCAGCTCCGCTCGTCTCCGCCTCAGTGAAGCCGCAGCCAGTATTGGATAGATAAAAACCCCTGATATACAGGGTGTTTGTCAGATGGATAGACGTACGTATATAGGGGATGGGTGGGGCCATCTGCTACGCGGTCCACTAATAAAAAACACCTGGGCCCTTTGATTTTTCTTTTATTACTTTTTTAGTTTTTATTCCAATATTCCGTTTTCCAGATTCAAAACCTCAATAACTTAAAAAAATGATAAAACGGGCAACATTTTGACTTTATTTTTATCTGGGCTAATACTAGAATATTACAATATTTGGTGCACAGGATAGCTAAAAAAGTACGGGCTCACAACATTTAGGATTTATAACGATTTAAAGTTGGCTAGCAAGTCTAGCAACAACCGTCGGGTTTTTTAAAGCTTGCTTTTTGTTTAATTTAGGACGCCACATGCTGCAACCCCGCGCAAGAATCAAAAGGGACGGAATATGTTGCCTCTAAGGGTAACGCTGAGCTGTTATACAGGGTGTCCCATAATTGACACGTAACCCTGACACCGGAGATAGCCCACCCCTAGACCTACCAAACCAACCTAACATGACCTCAGTAAAAGTTGCACGATTTTCGAAATATTGCCGATAGTGATAATTGGTTTCGTATGAAAATTATTACCAAAACAAAAAATAATTAGACAAAAATAAAAAATAAAAAACATATTATTAGGCTGGTTTGGTAGGTCTAGGAGTGGGCTATCTCCGGTGTCAGGGTTACGTGTTAATTATGGGACACCCTGTATAACGTTTCATAAATAATGCAGTGTGCCGCAATGTCATTGCAGCCGAGTTAACTACATTTTTCAACAGGTTTTTCCGTTGGAGTTTTACGAATCATGAATAACACAATTCGATGATTAACTATTCAACATAGAAATATAATGCATTATTTGCACGTAGGAATAATGATTTGGATAAATTAACATATTAATAATTCTCAGAATGATAAAAACCTGGGGACTACACACCAAGATCATCCTATGACTCTCACGTCAGTGATACGACCAATCATAGCCTATGGTGCGGTAGTCAGGTGGCCACGCACCAGGCTGTCCACTGTGGAAGCAATACTACAACGTCTCTAGAGACTAGCCGGAATGGCAGCCACGGAATGGATTCGAACTACACCCACAGCATCCCTGGAAACCCTACTCGACCTCCCGCCACTGCATCTCTCCATCCAGCAGGAGGCTACGTCTTAGGAATTTGCACCTGTGGAAACCTGCCACACACCGAAATACTCTATGAAGCGGTTAACGAGGAACCGCTCATATAGGCAGCTACTGACAATACCAAAACAGTTTATCTTCGACAAGAAGTACAAAATACAACTGCACGAAGATCCGTGGGAAGGCCTCAACCCTAGGGAATTTAGGATCTTCACAGATGGATCCAAGACTAAGTCGGGATCCGGAGCAGGTACATTTTCGGAAGATCTAAACATACATATCTCAACGCCATTAGGAGCCCATAGCACAGTCTCCCAGGCGGAATGCGTGGCCATCATTATGGCTACAAAAGCGATCGAGCAAAGGAAGGTAAAGGACCTCCCTATCCGAATACTTTCGGTCAGCAGGTCAGTTCTCCAAGCCCTAAAGTGCTACACGGCAACGTCAGGGCTAATACAGGGTGCCTCCGACCTTGGGGCTTAAATGCAACGATCGATTCTAATCGTTAAACTGAACTACTTTTGTTGTGTTAAATATGTTAAAGTCTAATTGTAAAATCAGTGTATTCAATCATGGCCATATAATCACTATCTCATGGTACGGGGGCGTCATTTCCTTGGTACGAGGGCTAAAGGAAAATGGAGAATTGGATCGCGTACATTGAAAATTACATTTAACTTGTATGAAAAAATTAAAATGTAAGTTGGACATATTCTTAACAACTTACAGAACAAAAGAAGTTCAGTTTCAGGAGTAAAAACGATCCATGCATTTAAAGTCCCAAGGTCGGAGGCACCCTATATACGAATGTCACAACGCCCTTTCCAAGGTATGTATCAACCCCATCATCCTACAGTGGATAAAGAAATAAGTATAGCAACCTACGCGGTAACGACCCATCTGACGTACTCGCGAGAAGGGGTTCAGAAACGGAATTGATAGGTCCTGAACCATTTGTGCCCCTGACGACACGCTGGCAGTGGAACAAACTGCGCCGAATCACCTAACGCTACTGGAGCAACCCAAACACCTGCAGGCAAAGTAAAGAAGCCCTTCCGACGATAAGTAAGCTACGACTACTCAAAAGGGCCCAACTCTTATTGTTAACTGGAGCCATAACCAGCCATGCCTTGTTTAACAAACACTTGTTCACATTAGGTGTTACAGACCGCCCCCAGTGCGGAGCCTGCATGACGGTGGAGGAAACTGGAAACCACAGCCCACGTCATCATGGAATGCCCATGATTGGACAATTTTACGTGCTTTTGATCGCGTCGTCAACGTCCCATACTACTTATTTAAAATTCAACAAACAAATATTCCGATAATTGCCAATTATACTAAATATGCTTTCTGTAGGTACCATGTTATGTCAAATAGATACGTTTCGGACTATCGATATTATGCCAAATAAACGGCAATCCTTTTTAATACTAACCCGACCCGACTTGGCTGAAATTATGATAATAGAATTTTCAAATAATAATTATTAAACTGTCAAGTTTGACCTCTGATTAATATATTATGAGCGACCAGGTACTGATACGTGATATTGACATTAGTAAATAAAAAACCCAATAAATTATCAAGTATTTATTTTAAACACATAGAGATTATTTCAATTGGTCCATACTGAATGTTTTAAACGCTGTTTATTTAAGTTTTTAGTAAGTATTATCATAACAATGTAACAGCAATGTAATCAATGCATTTCTAAAATAAATAATAACATGTGCTGGCCTTGGTACAATTCATTCAGGGTTGTATAACGCTGGTGTCACTGAACCCAAGAAACTGCGATTGAAGTTAACTGGGGTCCGAATGAAAAAGGGAATAAGTCTCCAGTAGATCAAGTGAAAAAGGGTTTAAGTCTAGTATGTTCCGTTTATGTATATGTCCTTTCTTAGTAAGAGTTAAGTCCACTTATACCCTTTTTCACTAGGACCCCAGTTTACGGTCATCAAGCAGAACAATTGCATTTGTATCGGATAAATATACGACTGCATTGATTGTAAAATTGCCACAAATCACATTAAAAATGTAAACAACACTTTTATCTAAAATATACATGTGACTGAAATCACTAATTGATTGCATTTCACAAATGTTTTCTGTTTACTATGTGCATCTGCTGCGGGCCTAGTATGGCTGCGTCTATATAATACGTCAAATGTGGATGAAGCATCCGTCACTCTCGTACTTATATTACGTGTTAGAAGGTGACGGATGCCTTATCCAAACTTTGTCGCAAACGCAGCCATATTAGGGCATTGACCTACTAGGGTCGTGTTTATCGATGTGGATAAATAAATAAAACTTCTGTCACTTTGTCACCAGTTGGTAAGTGCGAGGGTGACGGATGCCTTTATCCACCGCGATAAAGGCGACCATAATACCGGCCCGGGGAGCCTAATATGGCTGCGTTTATCACGTGACAAAATGTGGATAAACCATCCGTTACATTTTGACACGTATGTGGGTAATATTCAGGCGTTTCAACCGCCGTCATTGTTGTCTTCAATATATTGACGAAAATAATGATAACAACCAGCAACTTTTGATGTCAAAATCAACGGACCCTGGAGTAGTATCCATTCCATTTAAAAGAACAAGTGATTTATAAAGTTTATCTTGAATAATAAGCGAAGACAATAATGACGGTAGTTAAAACGCCGAATAATCACCCATGTACGAAAGTGACGGATGCTTTATCCACATTTTGTCACGCGATAAACGCAACCATACTGGGCCCGCTGGTGTATTTAAATCTGTGCAATGCAATATTTGGTCGCGATGGAAGTGCTCGATATAAAATAAACTTCAACATATTTTTCATCATGGCGTAACATTTCAGTTTATAAATACAAATAAATACACCAGTTTATTAGAGGAAGAAATTTAAGAAATTCATTAAATTTTACATAATAACCAAGTACTTAAATCAAAACAATGTGACGTGCAATTTAAACTTTTATAAGAGGCTTCTTAATGTAAGGTATTGGACTGATGAAGACAATGGTCCGGTATAGTTTAAGCTTTTTCAACTGAGCTTATCCACGAATACAAAGAAGCTATTGTACAGTTAATCATAAATTGGGATAACGAGCTCGCAGTAAAAGCAGATTATAACTTCGACGGTTAACATGGATTATCGACTCTATTTCTTTAGACAATAGATTACAAAATACAGTAATAGAATAATGGCAAGCATTTTTTTTGCATTTTGCAACCGCTCGACACTCAACAAGAGCTTACTTTGTAGATAAAGACGAAGTGTTGAATACGCCATTTTCCTTTTAGGCCATTTTAAACCTACTCAACAAGGAATAAGGTTGAAATTTCAACATTCATGCAATGTACTTCTAAACTTTTTCGTAAAGTAACTTGTTGGCGGTTTTGAGAACAAAAGCAGATAATAGGATTGTATAGATACAATAACCATTGTGCTACAGATAAGTGGAAGAGCTCAGTTCAAAAGGTTTAAACTACACAGCAAACATCCACGTTAACAAGTATTATATAATATTTATTATTTCTAGCCCTATTCGGGAACAACATCTAAGTAGTCGATAAAAGAACATAATTCATAAAATTCAATCTCCGCGCAGTGTTACCGTTTAGGACCTTCAATCAGGGAGGGCCCTGCCAAGATGCACTACGCTAACTAGCGTTTCTATTCGTTTCGTTTTTAAGCCAATCGCGTCACTGGTAGATGACGTTAAACGAAGTCACGTGATCTACCAGTGACGCACACAATCTACTTATTTTTTTCACAGGTGTTAATTAGACGTAAAATATCATAAGTTCCACGTTGACAGACCATGGGTAGCTGGGCTTTTTCACAAAAATGAGTACCTGTGTTAGTCAGTTTTGTGACGAAAATTAGCTATACATTGACAGCCGCAATGTATGGCTAATTTTCGTCACAAAACTGACAAAGTTAGTTCCTTAATTTCAGTCCTTAATTGGGGTACACATTTTAGTGAAAACGCCCAGTTGGGACATTTCTAGTTTTTAGTACACAACTATACATAAAAGTGTCAACAGGTTACCCGCATCATTTAACAGTAAATAACTTAGTTTAGGTAAAGGAAGATGTAGTTTTTGTACTTTTATTGTAAACTGGTAAATAAAAAAAACAAAACTTAATAAATACCTATGTACTAATTTTACTTAATTATTGGCATAATGTAAATAATTAAATAGCTGTTATGAGCCTCGTGCTCAAACAGCTGGGGTGTTATTCTCTTAAAAACGAACGAGTGAGAACGGCGTTCGGTCGGTAGGTAGAACTTTTTACGTTCGATCTTTCGACAGGCTGCCTAATTGAGAAAGCATGCGCTAAAATGTGTTTTATACTCTCCGACGGGACTACTTAAACTCACCGGTTTATATAACTTGCGCCGAGTTCACTCGTTCACTCGTTCGACCGACAGAACACCGTTATTAAGGGAATAACACCCCTGTACAATAAAATTGAACATACAACTGACCGGTAACTCTCTGAGTCCCATATTGCATTAAAACTGTCAATTAATAAAAAAACAACAAGAAACAATGTTTCAGAAAAACAAAGGATATTATGGCTATTAAGTTACCTTACCAACTGTTTGTAATAAACATTCGAAAAAAAAACCACTTTAACTTATCGCGCGGATGATGGCATCCAAAAACATTTCATAAAGAAATGATTTGCATAAAAACAAATGTACCCATTTTCATTTTGCATAACACGAATTACATAATTTCGTTCAATATAATAATAATCAGGTGACATAATAGATGAAATGCTTAGAAAAAAAACGCAAAAAAAAAAAGAACGATCAGTATCCACAATCTGTAGTTGCATAATGCACAAATAGTAGGTAGGTACAATAGTCATAGTAAATACATAATAGACATTAAAAAAAAAGCAAGAATCGTATGATGAAGTCGACTCTTATTCCAAGGAGAGGAGGTGCTTCGTGCCTTGACGCAACTCTGACCTAACGTAGCCTATCAAGGTGAGATTATCCTAATTTAGCAAATTGGCTTTATTTATGATGATGAATGATATAAAATGTTTGATGTAAAATGATAGTATATCACCTGAGTGTTGTTGGTTTTTCTTTAAATATAATTATGCGTGATTTTTGTTTTATTAAAAGCCATTATTCGATATGAGTGTTAAACAAAATTTTGTTATTATCATAATTGAGTGTTATGCTACAAATGAATATAACTAAACATTTTGTTTTTATGCTGGACGTCTATTAATTATTTCGTAGGTTGTTAAATGAAATTATGCAAAATATTTTGCGACTGATTCAACCGCACCCTTTCATAAAATCTAACGAACAAACAATATACCTACCTACTTACTCGTAATCTCAATTAAATTATTAGTTACTTAAAGCGAACTTTCTATTTGGGTTTCGTTGTGTTTAAATTTAGCTAATTATAATTACGAAGCAAAAGAATGCAGATAGAAGGCTTGCTTCAAGACAATAATACTTATACTAAAACTGTGTTCAGTTGGAAAAAATTAAACTGGAAAATTCGCTTTTAGGAACCAATTCAGTGAAACGTCTTGTCATTGTAGTAACTTCGTTATTTAACAAATTGGGTGAATTTAACAAAGATTTACTAACAACTACTTTAACAGTTAATAAAATATCTACTGATAATCTAAGGAATTTGGCACATAGACAGCTCGATACCGGCTTGTAGCGATTGTAACCAACCACAATTTGTTCATTGAGAGGGGCAATTCCATGGCAGAGAGTAACGCAAGTTACCATTTTCTAGTCTTCGGCTTGTTTTTTTTTATATTGCTAAATGGAAGAATTCTTTTATCTCTATATATGTGTTTAAATTCATATCTAGAAAAATAATAGCACTAAAAGTTTAAAAAAACACGCATTGAAATGGTAACTTTCGTTACATTATCGTGGAATTACCCAGAGGAGGGTTCTAAATTCTCTAAGAGAGGAGGGGGGGGTGAGATCAATTGCCAGTAAGAAGTTCCTCTTGCTTTCCCGCATCACTGTGAGGTAGGTCCAGCCTCTGCCTCCAGTTTCGATAATTTCAATAATCCGGAGGCTCTACGGAATAAAATTGTACGCAACTGGCATAGAACTGGAAAAATACGTCCGGTCCGTTTTGATTGAAATACTTAGTATTTTTCACAATCGTGTTATAATAGAGAGCTTTTTAGTCGAGTACCGTGTTTAGGCCACGAAGCTTGCTGAGTGGCCCAAGTAAGGTACGAGATTAAAAAGCTTGATTATGACACTATTGTGAACAATACTTTTTGTACGAGTTCATCAAAATTAATACTTTAAGTCATTATGAGTATTTAAGAAAACTAAATATCGTAAGTACTATCACACCACCGGAGTCCGTAATGTTGCAGTACTGTGCTGTGATTGGCTAAATACTAGCCAATCACAAAGCGTTTTTTTTTTATTTATTTTTTGCTCTGGATGCAAGTTTGAGTAGATTTTTGACAGATGACGCGACGCTGCTACGTTCCGAAACGCCACAGATTGGCAATTTTGTATCATTTCGAGTCTCCTTAAACAAGGACACATTATTAAAATACGAAGTTCTATTTTCAATTTTTTTTCGGTTGTCTAGAGCGTATCGAAATGGTTATTTCGGTTGTTTCGGAAGTAACATAGACTATGCAACGATGAAAAGAGTGACGTTGCAGTATTCTCTATGAAATCTTAATACACAGATTATAATCGACGAGTACAAAAAATATTTTATAATAGACCATTTCAAGAAACTAATTTGGTATTACAATGACGTTTTTTTCTTCATAGTAAATATTTAACAACGTTGTGCAATTATTATTAGGTATGTCAATGACAAAATCACGAATTTTCTCTCTCCTCGTCTCCTTCCGAATCGGACTTCCAGACGCACTGCGGGATTCCATCCGTACCTGGTTGAAATTCCGCCTCTTGGAACGAAGCGCTTTGCATCATCATTTATAATGCGTACTGCAAAAGAGTGGAATGCGCTTCCGGCGTCTGTATTTCTGAGTGCATACAATCCGAACGAATTTAAGGTTAGGGTGAATAGGTATCTTCTGGGTAAACTCGTTTCATCGTCGACAATATCTTTGTCCTTCGGGGCAAAAGTTAGAGAAAAGCCAACCCATTCTCTATTAAAAACAATGCCTATTCTTTGGGTAAGTAAGCCTATTCTTTGAAATGGTATTTGAATAAACATACCATTAAAGCTACGGTCTAAGCTATAATTGTAATGGACGCGTGCAGGCTTGCGTAAGATGTAAGCATGTGATCATTTCCACTTTATCCTTATAGCTTTGTGCAACATTGCGTATACGCCACGCCAACATCGAGTCAGTATCGAGCTCACTGTGTGCCGATGAAATACACTTAAAAATACAATCACTTTCCACAATTTGATCTTAAAAGAAGAGATGAGTTGCATTGATAGATATTAATAAATTCATTCGTGAATAAGTATTACGATTTATTTTTTATTGATATCCACACCATTTAAACTTTAACGTGTTAGTAACAAAATTCACACTGTTAGACCAAAACAGCAGCAACTGAAAATACAATTGTATTTTAAAACCAACTTTATTACAACTTCTATGAACCTAAAACAAAAGTAGCAAGTTTTTCGAGTTGACACTGTTTTGATCTAGCAGTGCGGTTACATTAAATAAACTACCCAATTCCAGTTATCAATTAAGATCAAAATCAAAATATTGACGTCACTATTACAAGTAACAGTTCTTTGAAAATTTGGTTATCAGAATAAGAAATTAATTAAAGCGTAATTATAAAACCTAACATTGAGAAGAAAATCACACGGCCTATTCCCCAAATGATTTTCAGATTACATCACAAACAATGGTATTCGAATCGTATATCCAAACTAATAAAAAACAATCTAAATACCTACTACAACAAAGTAAAAAAAACATTACCTATATTTAACGCCCCATTGTTTAGCCAACGTCATAATCATAATATATTATAGGTTCCTACTTAATAGGTAATAAAATAATTGTTTAGAAAATTTGTGTCCGTAAATGCAAACTTTTTAGGAAAAATAAGTGGAGGAGACAATTGAAGCTCACACCCGTATTCACAAACGTCACTGTGAGGTCTCACAGTGCTAACGAACGCACAGGGTGGTTCAAATCGTCTCATTAACAAAAGTTCGGTCAAAAAAGACCTATACTCAGTGAAGGATCCCTTATGTATTGTTTGTGAATACGGTTGTATATTACTTAAGAATAAGTAGAAATGATTTTTAGAAGTGTTGTCTGTCTGTATGTCTGGCACTATAACATCTGACACTACAACATCCGGTACATGGCGCTGTGCCCACTGACTGGCGCTGTTAGGACTTTTTCTAAATAATTATGGTTTAATAGCGATAAAAAACTTTTAAGCGAATGGAGTCACTATCAAAAGTTAAAAATGCAATACATTTTTGATTATACTTTAGGATTTTACTATTATACAATTTTGTCTAATAAGTTCGACGATATAGTTCAAATCAAAAGTAATATATTTATGACGTTGACTATACATGCAATTTGCTCGAATGTCTTAAGTATTATGATGGGTGAAGGTGTGTTCACTGCTCACGGCTCGCCTCGGCCTCCAGCGTGGGGTCGGGCTCCTCGCCCTCCTCGAAGCTGCCGTCGCCGCTCCTTCTCGCTCTGTTCACGATCATCGCTGTCGTTGCCATTTTTACTGAAAATTATACGCAAAGTCAAGAGAAAATGCAGGCGATAAGTTTTGAAGAATACATTTTTACCAGATTTATTACTTAATCCAATAAATTTACAACAGAGCTTGCGTCAAATCCGGTCGTTGAGTTTTCGCGGACTACTTAGTGTATGATGTTGGCTTAATGAATAATCCAAGTTTGTGACCACGAGCGCCGAACGCAACTTTGTCAAAAATCTAAAAAACCGGAAAATTTCTAATTTGTAGATCATCAGCTCCTTGGTCTGATGATATTTGGCAGAGTTGGGAAAGGATGGATGGCGTTAACACGAGACCGGGCAAAGTGGCGTGAAAATGAAGAGGTCTTTACCCTGCAGTGGGTGGATGTGGGCAGAAATGTACATCACCGTTGAAGTTTTATAACCCTACTCAAATATATCATACATATACTAGCAACCCGCCCTCGTTTCACTTCGGTTTATGTGAATTTTGTTTAAGAGCCGTACATAATCTAGAATTTATTACACATAAAAACCATCCTCTTGAATCACGCTTATCTATTGGAAACCGTATTATATCCGATGCATAGCTTGAAAGATCTAAGCGTACATACAGAGGGGAGACGGCGTGAAGCAAAATTGTTTTACTTACTATATACATGTAAAGATGCACACTGCACGAATTAGGATAGACCAAAAAAAATAACTCACGGTTTTTACATTCCAATTCGAAAGAATGGGTATTTTTAAGAGACCTATTTCATTTATTCTTTATTTGGCCCAATAGTTTTGTATTAATTTCTTTATTTATTTAGCCGACATTTTATGGATGACATGATTATTTCAAATTTAAGTTAGCATTTTCTAATAAATTACAACAATTAAATGATATCTAATGATAAAAAGTGATTGTAATAGTGTATTAAAACATACTATTTCAAGCGGTTTTCGCCTTACCCGTAAGATACACCTAGGAGGGCTTCAAGCCGAAAACAAAAGTCAAACAAAGGTTAAATATACTTTTGTCGAAATATCCGAAATAGATAAACATTTCAAAAACTTAATTATGCAGAACGGCTTTAAAACGCCATTCCTCGAAATGGTTTACGAATTAGAGTAATTGCAAAAATATGAACAATGCCAATTGCCACGAATTGGCCTTATTTCAGTGTTTGTTAGACCATTTTCACATTTAATTTAGAATAGTAGTGAATTATCAGTTATCACATAGCATTTTTTCATCATCGTTATTTATTCTTCATGTAGTGATTTTTTACCCGACTGCCGAAAAAGGATTGTAATGACATGTGTTTATCACTCTATTATATATACAGGGTGTCCCAAAAGTACCACGCCACAGTGACACCGGAGGTAGGTCAGCTCAAGAGGAACCTAACCAGCCTAACATGACCTCAGTAAAATATGACTTTATTTTTTTCAAATTGCTAGACCAATTGCAAATTAAAATTAAATTGGTCTAGCAATTTGAAAAAAATAAAGTCATATTTTACTGAGGTCATGTTAGGCTGGTTAGGTTCCTCTTGAGCTGACCTACCTCCGGTGTCACTGTGGCGTGGTACTTTTGGGACACCCTGTATGTATGTATGTATGTTTGTTTGATGATTCTTACGCCAACCGATTTGCCTAAATCTTGTGCGTGTCACTTAAGATATGACAGTAAACAAAATTCAATAGGTATGGCGGCAACCAGACGACATATTGTGAAAATGTTACAAAATATAATCGACGAACTTAAAAAAGGGGGGTATCATTGTATAGGTATTTAAAAATCATCTTTATGTTTCTTTCATCATTTTTCATTTTTAATGACCATTTAGAATTTATAATGATTTAAAGTTGGTTAGCAAGAGTCAGGTTTTTTTCACTCTTCAATTATACAGCGTTATTTAATAACAGGAACTATTATTATGTCGTGTGGTGCCGGGTTTAGAATGTTGCCAATCCATGTCTTCCTGTGGATGTCGTAAGAGACGACTAAGGGACTAAAGGCTGTGTAGTGCTGTTAGGCGATGGGTTTGCAACCTGTCACTAATACACTGGATAACATCTTAGCCTGGTTGTGTAAAATGTGGTCACAGAATTATCAACAAGTTTTTGGAGTTGTTGGTGAGTCCGTGGCTCTGCCTACCCCACTTTCTGATGATTGATGACGAACTATATCTTTTGAAACTTACAGTTGTACGCCCAGCCGATTTTAGCGAACGCGTCAATGAAGTTAGTGGAAATGTTGATTCTCCCAAGCTCCGAGGTCCGGTAGTCCCACGGAAACACGTGGTGGTAGTTGTGCCAGCCCTCTCCCAGTGCTGCCAGGCTCACCAGCACATTCTCAGTTGACTTTATAAACCTGAAGCAAAAGCATAAAGAAGTAATTGGCATAATTTCTGAACCTTTTTTAATCACTCGCCGAAACACGTAAGCATCGTGTATTGTTTCTCTAGTGAAAATTTGTCAAGAAAAACGCAAATGTTGTTTGTTTTATTTTACTACGTTTGACACAGTTGGTCTCAAAGGCCAGAAGTTATATTCATGCTAAATTCAAGTTGGTCTAGATACACTCGCAAGCAAGACTTGTAATTGCATTTCGAACTTTACTAAACCAATGGTTTCCACCGGCGAGGTGAGACAAGAATAAAGAAAAACACCATATTTTTTTTATCGCAAGCCATTGCGAGCTCCTGATTATTATCAATGGCAATGTCAAGCTAGCTCGCGCGATCTCGCGTAAGCCCCTGCGAGCTATTGCAATAACTATGTTTTCGTTGTACAGTTAATATATTATTCTATGCATTAGTTATAAGGTTCAATATTACATCATCAAATATTTCAATTTTGCCTCAGAACTTTCCATTTACTACAGTCTAATCCTCTCCTCACCTCGCCGGCGAAAAAGCACCTTAAGCATCAAAGTACCTTAATACACAGATAAATTGATGGACTCGGCGTGACTCTACAAGGATTTACTGTCATAATTGGGTGAATCAATTTTTAAGGTACCTACTCCTTTTTGTTTGCGGTAGGTATTAAAACTTTCCTGGTGACTTATGATTAATAATAATGTATGAATATTAAAATCAGACCACCAAATTTACAGACCTTACACGTTAAACGCCTCAAATATTTTTTAATCTTCGAAAAAAACTGGTAACGCTGCTGTGGAAAATGCACATTTTCCATACAAAACCTATAGAGCAAGCGCTATCTTATACGCAAGCTTTATAACGTAGGCGTGCATGGAAGATTGCTAGAATGGTTTTCCTCTTATCTTACATCCAGATCGCAGAAAGTTTTGATATGCGGGCATGAATCTGAAACTTTTGAGGCCACTTCAGGAGTTCCCCAGGGATCCCACCTAGGACCTACATTATTCTTAATTTTTATAAATGACATAGCTAGGGAAATTCATCACTCAAACTATTCATTACGTTGTTTAAAGATAAAAGGGTTGATATATTAAACATGTAATAGCTAACTTCTAAGTACCTACCTAAGTACTGATTGTAGTTCTCATCTTCATTTTGTACTTATTAGGAATTTTGTATTGTATTTCACTTTTAAAATTAGATTACTATATAAAATGTCTAGTAAATAACATAGTAGCTACCAGAATGTATAACTTCTAGATAATAAGCGTTAAATTGTAATGCATGTCGAGTTTGCCTGTAATTGGGTGGATACTCAATCAATAACCAAATCTGATATTTAGTTGTAAGTTTTATAGTATTTTACCTGTTGGCAAACCTTAATAAATAAATAAATAAATAAATAAATAAAATAGAGGGACAAAATTGTCCGCTGCGTTACCAACTATTTTATTACTATTTTAAATCAAAACATTTCAAATGTTAGCCTATTTATCAGATCTGATTTAAGAAGCGTGTAAGCCACGTCGTTGGCAAATATATAGTTTTTCTAAAAAACATATAATTTGTGAAACATGTCGAAAAATGGGTAGTACCTTAAAAGTTGATTCACCCAATTACAAATGGAAAATCGTCCACTTAAATTGACCAATTTGAATTTGGACCAAAAAATACCAAAGCGAATTTTGTCAATTTGTTTGACGTATAATTTCGAGTGGTCGATTTTCCATTTGTATTTAATTACAGTAAGTCGTCTGACCTATTTGTAAAATATGATAAAACTAAACTAATCAAGGGGTAGCCAAGAAACAAACGCTACTAACGTTTTTCTTTTCTATCGTAATGCACTAGAATGTCATCCCATACATTTTGAGCGATAGAAAAGAAAAACGTTACATAGTCGTTTGCATATTGGCTACACCCTCTGATTCTCTTCTTCGTTCCTCTATGCAATCGAACCGCACCTGTCATAAGGCTTGTTTCCCCATAGATGCGCGAAACTGTTAACGCAGTACGCGATGTTGAGGGTGATCGTGAATCTCATCACGAAGCTGATGACGAAGGCATTGGTTAGGGTCTCGCTCCAGCAGTACCACGGTATCCAGATGGGGAGCACCACGTTGAGAAGGGCGAACATGGGGATGAAGTATCTGAAAATGAAGATCAAACGTAACGTGAGAAGTAAACTAGTGAAATGCATGTGTTTAAGGTGAAAGTAGTTTAAAGGGTCGTCGTAGGCATTGATTGTTACGTCAGCATAAAAAAGCAACATAATTATTGCCTAAATTAAATGTATGTTTTATTAGTAAGTTAGGGTTCTACTAATGTAGCCCTATTTGTGTAAAATTTACCTAATTGAGTACTTGTTTTTTACTTTCATTTCATTCAAACAGATCACTATTAGGTG
Source organism: Acleris cristana (assembly GCA_948252455.1). Classification (NCBI taxonomy): domain Eukaryota; kingdom Metazoa; phylum Arthropoda; class Insecta; order Lepidoptera; family Tortricidae; genus Acleris; species Acleris cristana. The sequence goes on along the minus strand of OX411781.1, from coordinate 2,829,810 downwards.
TAATAATCATTAGGAATAATCATTATTGCTTTTAGTAATGTTAGAGCATTATATTTAGTACAAGTAAACAAAAGGGTTTATAAGTTTAGGTCTTGTAATTAATTAGGACATACAAGTTTAGCTGTCATGACGTTAGGGTTAATGAAAATTATATTAAACGTGGTTATGCCTATTTAATGGCATGAAATTAGCTTTCTTGATATTCTGTCTAGTGGGGGTGAACCACGGGTGACCCATGAGTTAAATAACATGTGATAAAATTACAGTCAAAACACAATAAAGCATGTTCTAAAAAAATATTTTCTTTCAACAACTTTCGTTTAATATTCGAATGAGGCGACGTAGCAACGAGACGCGTCGCTGGGCCCGCAGGTCTCGAATGGTACAATTTTGTTTTTGCCTTCTATTAAATATATAAATATCTGTATTACATTTAAGTGAGGAGATCAAATTTCCTGGTGTAATCGCGATGTGGGAAGGAAAATTTACTACCTATATCATTATATTTTGCGGCCTTTTTCATCTCAACATCACGTATTGGCAAGATACACCAATTTATTTCTGTCGTGTATTCAAGTGCCAAGTAGAAAGCAATAATGTCTTAAAATTAGTCTAAACTAAGGATAAACGATATCTTGTCTCTTTTCACTAAACGGCTTAAAATTAAGCACTAAGTCAAGCGAGCACGGCTTTAAAGCCGCAAACGCTTGAGAGTGTTGAAAAAGCGCTTCAAAAGCGTGGCGAAGGAGTTTTTTGTAGAGAACGCGTCCCTCCTTCGCTCTCTCTGTGTTTGCGGCTTCAGAGGATTGTGAAGCGACACTTAAATCGCGTAGCTGTCAAAAAGAACCATACAAATTTAGCTCCGGGCGGTAACGTTTCCCACCCCCTAAATCAAGTCTGATTTCCTCTATTTTCGATTATGTTGTTGTTATTATGAAAAAGTAGGTTTTTCCATTTTCCTTCTTTTTTGTTTCTTTCCTAGATTTACTTTGAAAGCAAATCGTACATAGCTATTTATTCATAACATCTACAACATTATTCAAACATTGTTAAATCGGACTTAGTTTAAGGCGAGAGAATTCGCATTTCGTATGGAAATTGTCAGCTTCACAATCCTTTTAAGCTAATGTGAACTCGGCTTTAAGAAACTAAATCATGATCACTAGCGTTGTTTTTTTTGTTGATTGATTTAGATGTAGGTAATTTGATATATGGAGATAACTTAGAAAATTTCACCAACCACGTTAACAGACGATTAGAGTGTTAACAGCTGTCAAAATGTATGAACTAAAGGGGCTTCTAAACGGGCCATATTTTCACTGCAATATGTAGCCGGCAACTATTGGTGTCTTTCTCTAACATACGAATAAGAGAGGGACACCAATAGTTGCCGGCCACATATTGCAGTGAAAATATGGCCCGTTTAGAAGCCCCTTAACAGTAGATTAACAAAAATGATTAACATTTAATATCGTTTGGTGAAATTGGTACTAAGACTTCTACGCAGACGTTGTCGCGGGCAACGGCTATTATATTTATACCTACGAGCATTGATAATGGTAAACGTAATAGGTGGAATTATATCGCATGGAGTACTCGCAGTTAATTTTTCAGTTAACCTTGGACTAGAGCAAGTGACGACAATGCAGGCGGAAAAACAAATAAACAACACAATGAGGAAAAATAATACTTATTACACAGTTCGTACATTAGTAAAAAACATTATCAATAAAATGCAGAAATAAATGAATTGATGAATAATATGAAGGTAAATGGCATTAACCACAAAAGTACACAGACAATTATTTCCTCAAAGCCAGCCAGGAAACTCATTCGAATGATTTAGCCTCAACTTTATTTATTTACCATTCCAGTTAACTAACCTAACGGATCTAGATTGCCTCAGGCACAGTGGAAACCCATTAATGAATTATCTGTCTATCTATAACATAGGTACCGTATTCAACTCAAACGACGACTGAAAAGCGGCATTTACACGTAAAGTTCGGACCGCGGGAAACGCCACGCGCCGTCCAATCTCCGTTCCGAACCGTACATTTTTTACTATTTTACTATTACAGTTGCATTTACACGTACGGTTCGGAACGAAGATTGGAACGGCGCGTGGTGTTTCCCGCGGTCCAAACTTTACGTGTAAAGGCCGCTAAGTTTCTGACCTTTAATTTCAATATTTCTGACCTATTCCAAAAAGTAGGACGTACGAAGTGTCGCTTTAGCCCTAAAAGCGCAGCCTAATGTTTAATTACACTAATTACTAGAACTAGTAATTAGACATGTTTTATTTCTCACTAGAGGGAGCCACGGAGGAGACAAAACCAAACGCACACATTGCTCATTGACACGTAATTGCAACTGACTGACGCAGACGCAGCCGCGTTTATCTACCTACTAACTAAAAGAATATACCCACAAAACAACATGGTTATACGTGATTTATAGAAGTTTGTTTGTTTGTTTGTTTGTTTGTTTGTTTGTTTGTTTGTTTGTTTGTCCTAGACGGACGTAGGTACGGTGATCAGATTCGCGATGTACTAAATAAGGGCCAAATCAAAAGCACCCGAAACCGACGTAAGTGCATGAAGAGATTGATGAATGTAGAGGAAGCGAAGGTTTGTATTTTTAGACCGGTGCATCTCGCGTTCCATAGTCTCTGCCTACCTCATTACCATACCCCAAGGGAGACAGGCGTGAAGGTATAATTATGTATTGTGTCTTCATGTATTATTTTATGTCTTTTTTGATTAAATGTACGACTTCATTCAGTCGTTAAAAGTAGATGCTTACTTCTTCTGCCACCTTACGACCGGATCGGCGTTGAGATCAAGCGAGGTCTTGCGCAGAGCTGCGCGCCGGTCCTCGACGGCGGGGTGGGGGGTGAGCACCAGCCACCCCACGTGCGCGAACCAGAACCCCCGCCGGATGTCGTGGGGGTCCGCCACCGTCTCCGTGTACTTGTGGTGAACTCGGTGGTCCAACGCCCAAGTGTAAATATCACGCTGTAAACAAAGTAATTGCTTAGTTTTATTAGCTGACTTTATGGCTGATGGCCAGCAAAATCATGCCAGTAGAAATACATTGCGTTGTTACAATAGCTCTCGCCTCAAACGTGAAAACCAACTCGTCAATGTACTTTTACTGGCATGGCATGCTTTTGATGAAGCTATTATAAAAAAAGGATTGGCAGGACAACTTGCCCGCGACTTGGTGGTCGCTGAGTTTTAAATCCGATCTGTGCAGATAAAAAATAATTGTAACGATTAGTCAGAGATACGATTAATGTTGCCAGGTCAAGTCTAGCATAAATCGGGACTGTGAAAGAATAATCGGGACTTGGGTTTTTAAATCTGGCAGTACAAAAAATCGCGCAAATTACAGCCCTCTTTCAATGCCAAATGTGAGAAACCTTTTTTGGCCTTCTCGGTGGTTACAAATTTACATACATGCATACATAAACTCACGCCTTCATTCCCAGAGTGGGGTAGGCAGAGCCACAAACTCACCAACAACTCCAAAAACTTGTTGATAATTCTGTGACCACATTTTGCACAACCAGGCTAAGATGTTATCCAGTGTATTAGTGACAGGTTGCAAACCAATCGCCTAACAGCACTACACAGCCTTAAGTCCCTTAGTCGTCTCTTACGACATCCAATGGAAGACATGGAGTGGCAACATTCTAAACCCGGCACCACACGGGCAAAACACGGGTTACAAATTTATTGTCTCATATATAAATACCCTGGCAATGTGCTGAAAATGGGGACAGCAGTGGCCCGTTTTATAAAGCTAAAAATTACAATTTACAGGTTACAAGTTTCCATTTGACACAACTTCGACCATTGACGACCAGCCATTTGAGCAGTGTTGCCAGTTTAGACCTGTAAAATTGTAACTTGTAGCTTTATAAAACGTGTCCCAGGATATGTCCGTAGAACCCTGAAAATCGGGACGCAACGCAGAAATCGGGACATCTGGCAACACTAGACACAATATACTCGTTTGATAAACCTGCACGGTTCGGTTTGCACAGATAAAACACGACGATCTATCGTTACGTGTGTAGCGGGCATGAGTGTCGTAGGCGTGAATTTATCTGGTCTGTCTATCGAACACCAAGGCTAATGATCATGGGTCAAAAAAATTGACTCCATTTGCTACGGAGGCATGTTGAGCAAGTAAACGTCACTCAAATCAATTGATCTAGTCAAGAAGTTTAAATACTAGGTACGGAAAAAAACGTTCGTAGGTACGACTACAATGAATTTAAGCTTGAATAATGCCCAGTTTCCATTTTCAATATTCAAGAAACGAATCGTTTTCCTTACGTCTCGTTAAAATTTGACATTTGCTACGTACAAAATGTGTCAAATTTTAACGAGACGTAAGGAAAACGATTCGTTTCTTGAATATTGAAACCAGGCATAAATGACCTAGAATAACGTAAGTAATGTATGTTTTTCTACTCTACGTAAGGAATAAAAAAAAATACATATTTCGGAGAGATGCAATGCATGCATGATTTTCTGCAATCTTTATAGTATTTAAGCTTCTGAATCGATGTTAATTCGGCATTCTGAATGTTGCAAGGATATAATTAGTTTACAATTTTCTATTTATACCCCCTCGTTGTCATTTCGTGTCGGTGATACGGCAATACCGCGTAACTAACAAATTAAATAAGATGCAAAATACACCTTAGTTAGTAAGTCAGTAAGGCACATTATCACCGAAGATTTGGCATTTAAAGAGTGTAATACTAATATTTTAGCGTTAGTAAATCTCGTCAACCCATCGTTTTATCCAATTTTACGTCATCGACTGTACCATTTCATCGAATTTGAAATCATTGAACGGTATTTTCTGCTGAATTCATGATGTTTTCAAGATATTATAAACATTAGTTACGTAAATAGGTTAGGTTAGGTTAGGTTAACCATCACGGTGGCTAACCACAAACAAGTGACTACCAAAAAAAACAAAAAACCGCCTTCAAAAATGCAGAAGTTATTTTTTGCATTTTTGATGGCGGTTTTTTGTTTTTTTTAACATTTATTTTATTTTAAACTTTTTAGTATTCATAATAAGCTTATGTAGTCCCACTTCTTAGTTGATATATGAAACTTTAAGACATTTCAAGCTCGCCGCAAGCAACGCCGCGGGAAAATCATAGTCATTTTAAAACAATTAAATGTGCTTCGTTGTAGTCGCTCAACTATCTTAATCGAGATATCTTATCGCCGCCCTTGAAATCGGTACCGTTGAGGAGTTCCGGTGGCCATCTGTGGTCTTCATCATCAGTTCCGCTTCACCAAGTGACACTTTCTGAATGCAAATGGTACACTTGTTACTAAAAATACTAAAATCGCTATATGTTTGCATACAACATTTGAGGAGTTCCCTCAATTCCTCACTGATCCCTTCATCAGATTCAGATTTGCTGACAATGGGACCACCTCGGAAGTATACTCTATCAAACCAAAAAAGAATTTTTAAAATCGGTCCACAATTGACGGAGTAATCGGTGAACATACATAAAAAAAAAAGTTTTAAAGTCGGTTAAAAAATAGCTCATGCTAAAGCTAAAACTCTGCGTCATACGTTCGTTGAAAGGTGTTTCGATCAAATAATATATATACAGTCGGGTAAAGTGGTCTACCACCCTACGGTTGAAGTTCATTTGCACCATGATACAACAAGTTCGATTTTCCTTGCAATAATATTATGACAGTAACAAGTGTCAACCTTAGAGATAATTTGATCTCCAAAAAAAAATGAAAACTTAAACAAACTAAACTTTTGTCAAAACTGGTAGACCACTTTCTTGACCGACCGTACCTTTTTAGGGTTCCGTACACAAAGGGTAAAAACGGGACCCTATTACTAAGACTCTGCTGTCCGTCTGTCCGTCTGTCTGTCTGTCTGTCTGTCTGTCTGTCTGTCTATCTGTCACTAGGCTGTATCTCACGAACCGTGATAGCAAGACAGTTGAAATTTTCACAGAGGATGACTCCCATTGAACAAACGTGTTTTTTGCTAATGTACGGAACCCTTAGCGCGCGAGTCCGACTCGCACTTGTCCGGTTTTTTATTATAATCTTACGGGTGCCAGCGATTGTGAAGCCATTCAAAGTATCAAATTAGGGCTTACTGAATATTAGCATCATTGCTCGCCGTCGCATAATGCTAAGCTAAGTGGAAGGAAGGGAGTGTGCCTTTGCCCAGCAGTGGGACATTATAGGCTGTTAAATAGATAAAATAAGTGGCACCCCCTGTGGGAAACCTCTGTGGACACCCCATGTCGGCATTTGATCGTTGCGTGTTGTTTGTGCAACTGTTCAAACATTAACGTGTAAATATGTGTCAAATAAACAGGCCCTAACTTGTAAAAAATGGCCAAGTGCGAGTCGCACTCGAACACGAAGGGATCCGTACCTTTATTGTAAGGGGTTCCCGTTTGTGTTTTTTTTTTATTTTTTTTTTATTAATTATTGTTATAGCGGTACTCACTTTTTGAAAATTTCATGAGTTTACGTAATTACGGTTTAAAAGATACAGCAATTGTTAAGGTGGAGCAAAAAACGTGAAAAATGACACTTCTTGTAAGCCCCATTTTTTTTGTTATAGCGGAATTAGAAATACTCACTCTGTGAAACTTCGAACTGTCTTAATTATTACGGTTTATGAGATACAGCGGAGGCTTAAGAATAGGGTCCTGTAGGCACCCTTTGAGTTTGGATCACTAACTAGACGCCTTCACAACGCTATCGTGGAGCGAATTCTAGAAGTCACTAGTAATAGGCAGTTTATACCGGTTGACTTAAAATTAGTTATACAAGTAAAACAAATGATTTACACACATCTTCCCTATACTAAATCCCTGTGCTTTTGCACGTTAATGGTAACCCTAGGTTAATCCCAGGTAAAATTATTCAAGAATGTTGAATTCATATAAGTAACTGACAATTTTATCAAATTAACCTGTTAACCTGGGGTTAACCTAGGGTTAACATTTACACGCAAGCGGGCCTTAATGCGGTTACCCTACACTATGTTAAAATTAGATTGATAACATCGAGTGACATAAATGACAGGTATTAAATATAGGGTAACCACACGTTAGGTCTTTAAATATAAGTTTAATTAGGAAATTAACGATAATTATATAAGTTTTATTCAAACAACTGAGTAACTGTAAATACACTATTTGTCATTTTAAGCCACAATCAAGTGTTTTTAATAAATAAATAATGTTATTGAATGTTTTATGCCATTAATCAATAATTTTTTGACACGTAACTATGAAGTTATCAATAAATTATTGTAACAATGACTGTATTGTATGGATTATAATTATCGATTGTTAGAAGACACGCCAAAAAAAACACACACAAGTATAATAACGTACCTAGTTACGTTGTATCACTATTTTGTACTATTCCATCTCTACAGCCTTAGCTTAGAGAACCACTTTTTAGAAAGTAAGGAGGCGGCGGAAAGGGCTTTGAGGTCGTCGACCCTCGATGTTTGTACAACTCGGTCGTTACTAAGATGCCTCAATAGACAAGGCCTCTTGCTCCCAAAATCAGTTCTGAGTCACGTTAACCCTGTCTCTTTCTTTCAATAGCGTAAAAACCGAAGAGTGAAAAGGACAGAGATTCGAAGTTTTGTATTGATAGTTTTCTAACGGCTTGTGTTGTAACCGAGTCGTGGCGCAGAGCAAAGTCGTTTTCTATCGTACAAATCTTTAACGTGACTTTATTCTTTAACATCTAAAACCATTCTACAGTCTACATATGACAGTTGAATCGCAGATTAATTAATTGGCCGTAGTTAAATAGTTCCACTCGAGTAATTACAGTTTGAAGTTCAAGGAGTTAAAACAATGATAGATTGATTTTACGCAAAATTATACTACGTATGGAGAAAAATGGGCGAAAAATGTTTTTCTTTATGTATTTATAAAAATAATTCGCAGTTTTTCATTTGGGAGATATTGTGAATTAAGTGGATTGGATTGAATCTTTTTTCCGATTTAAAATATAGGTATCCCTGCCATAGGATGTGGGTTGGTCCCTGTGTGATTTTAAAATAACTTGCCGCAGTAATTTTCCGGATCCTTTTGCTGATAGATAGTCTAGACTCTAAGGACCACCGTGGCATACTAAACTCCACTTCCGATCGTGTCGTGGATTTAGTTCTTTTCGTTTAACTATGCCCAATTATCTGCATAAGTTTTTATAAAATCTGCTATGAATTCTCGGCTCGAGCCATTTAGATTGGGTATACCTACTAATAGCTAAGATATGTACGTAAATTAGCAATGCTAGCAGTAAAAGTTATTTTAATTAGACTTTGGGCCATTTTAATATACGACAGTTGAATCGGAGATTAATTAATTAACTGCAAAGGTTTTTATAAAATTTGCTATGAATTCTCAGCTCGAGCCATTTAGATTGAGTATACTTACTAATAAGAGTAGTAAATATGTATGTAAATTAGTAATACAGCAGTAATAATAGTTATTTTATAATTAAATTATTAATGGCCGCATCCGTAAACTGTTCGTCGCCCTAGACATGTAAGATATTATATTATACAAACGTTATATTAATTGAAAATTATCTTTCGCCGTCCTCGGAAAATAAAATGATGATGTAGAAGGAAAATGGATGGGTTATTAGGATACAATTAAAAGTAAAGATAGCGTACACATATCAGAATGTTTCCGCAAATATAATAAACTTAAAAGAATTTTATTGAGTTTTTACGGTGAAATTATGGTTTTGTAACTGCGTTTATCTCGTGGAATAATTCTTACGAGAACATTTTATGAGCGGTTGTCAAACTAAGAGGTGTAAATACATTTTGTTAACATTATTATCATGCAACTTAATTCCAGTATTTTTTGGCTAGGATAGAATATTTTGTATAAAAGAGTATTTGCGTTTCCTGCTTGTAGCAGGACTGTCAGTATCATCCTTCACTAACAATTCTGGTTGAGATGAGTATTTTTTATCCGACGATGAATACAATTTCTTTCCGAAACTCATCTTCTAATTTCACGTATACTGTATAGGGAACCTTTTTTTTGTGCAGTAACTGATAAGCGGGTCGCGCGTCGTACCGCAATCCCCACAACGTGAATGTTTTATTCTATGATATATCACTAGTATTTTAAGGTTCAATTTACTTTATGAGTTAATTTAAATTAAGAGAATATTGTCGAGCACGAGACACACAACAACTAGCAACTAGTTACGGACGACGAATCCAAAAAAAAAAGTATTGTGTCTGGAATAACTTGTGTTTTTTTTTTAAAGAAGCTTGCCTTTCTCCTTCCTCGAAAGCTCGTCCGTTTAAACCTAGGTATTTGGCCCGTAATTGCCTACTTCCCTGCCTAGGCAATAATGTACTATTATTACAGACGGCCACCCCCAGCTTGCTACGCCCGCTTTGGACTAGTCGGAATGACGTCATTTAGTTTTATTTTGTTAACTTCAATACCATGTTTATAGATATTTTTTCTTTAGACAACTATTAATAAACCTAGTTACCTACACTGAAATATTTTTTGATATTAAATTGATACCTAGGTACTTCCTTAAGATAACTACGGCAAAATAAATAAGTAAAAAGAAAGCAGGAAAAATACTTCTTTTTGTTTTTAAATTCCTCACAACTTTTCTATTTGTATGATAAAAAAGTAATCGCAAAGGATTTTAGAAAGCCCGATATTCTCTTCCTCCCTTCCTTATTTACATTAATCAGTACATTTTGTTTTGTTATGATTCGGTTTCGTTGTGATATAGATATTATACAGGGTGTCCCATAATTGACACGTAACCCTGACACCGGAGATAGCCCACCCCTAGACCTACCAAACCAGACTATTTTTTTTTTTAAATATTTTTTTCTCATTATTTTTGTTTTGGTAATAATTTTCATACGAAACCAATTATCATTATTGGCAATATCTCGAAAACCGTGCAACTTTTACTAAGGTCATGTTACGCTGGTTTGGTAGGTCTAGGGGTGGGCTATCTCCGTTGTCAGGGTTACGTGTCAATTATGGGTCACCCTGTATGTAGAGACAACGATATATAAAACGAGATATAACGTTATGATGATATCCAATCCATACTTTCTGTAAAACCATAGTTTCTGTAGTAGATAGGGTCCTAGTGAAAAATGGTATAAGTATTCTGAAGTTCAAGTGAAAAAGGGTTTAAGTCCAGTAAGCTCCGTTCATGTATATACCCTTTTTTATTACGAGTTAAGTCGACTTGTAGCCTTCTTCACTAGAACCCCATACGTTATTTAATTTAGTGAGAAGGTTACTGACCCCCTGGTTCCGTAGAACTCGTAGGTAGAAGCCACCGTTCCGAGAACGAGCCCCATTCGTTGCATGTCGCGTAGCTATAAAGCTTCAGTCTAGTTGTCTAGGCGGTACACTGCTGGCTTTTATCGTGAATTGGAGCTTAATTAAGAGTGGTTACGATTCTGGTTGATAAACGACAATATTAACCTGTGCTATCTCACGGAGTTTTGGATATTTTTTTGGACAAAAAAATAGAAAAAAAAACAGATATTAAGTTTGAGATCATTTATACGTCCTTTTAATTTCATTTTCAGGGTTTTTTTTTTTAGGTATTTTCAGCTTTTGCCTTCTAGAAGAACAACCTTTCGCTTTTCTCAATATCTCAAGGGTTATTAGCTGCAATAGATCCCTTAAACGGATAATAGTGTACCTTTGTATTTATTTATTTAATATTTATTGTATTGTTTTTGTTTTTCTTTTGTACAATAAAGTGTTTACATACACATATGCATATGTATATATATATATATATATATATATATATATACATATTTCGTTATGCCATTTCAGACTGGGCAGTTAACCACGAAATTTGGAACGGTCATTAGTTGTACTAACTGGCATTCAAAACCTTAATTGGCGACGTTACAAATGATTTGTAAAGGCTGGTTCAAAAAATAAGTTAAGTTGATTTGCCAAATTAAGTGTTTGTAAGCTGCGCGTGCTCAATATTGCTCAAGTTTCCAGTAAATAAGGACATATCTCTAAAATGGTGGTTAAACAATTCAAAACGATTCATGAGTAAACCGACAGAAACTGTCAGATGGGTGGATGCCATCCGTAACACGATGGGGAGACAATGGGAGTCATTAGAGCAGGATCGAGGAGAAGGCGGTGATCGAATGAATGAATGGGTAGGCTATAAAAAGTAGCATTAAACGAGTTAAAATGTTACTTGAATAAATAAATAAATGCAGATAGATCATTATGATCTAGTAAAATTCTCTTACAAAAAACCTCTAGGTAACCAACTAGGTACGTTAGTAATCCAAGATTACGTAACCACGTTATAAACCTGCTGTAAAGCTGAAATCTAGTGACTAAAATATGATAACTCTCTTATTACTAGTGTTTTAGGTGGATTAAAATTTAGTAATCATAATTACGTTTACTCTATTAAATCATAAAAATGTAAAAGTGTATGCGTATTTATGTGTTCTTTTACGTTAGTTTTTTTTTAACGTACATATTTGATGACAAAGTCAATAAATTTAAACAGCACAATTTTTTGCGTAATTTATTTAAAGATGTTTACAGAATCAGGTTAAAGTGCTCACGTAGGTACTTTATTTTGAATGTCAATTTTGAATTCAGTAAATTTTAACACAAAATTGATTTATTTAATCTTTAAAAATAAACTAGACAAATTCTACAATCTACGTTTGTTGGTTTGAATAAATTGTATTATGGTTGGTATTATTTAAATATGTATGTATACATACAGAATATTTAAGTATTTTAACACTGTTTAGATTTGCATCGCTTATTCTCTGGTATCCACGTGTTTAACCAATATAAAATGCCTTTATGCACTAAGTTCACCACTTGTACTTTTACACTTATTCGTATCGTGCAAAGATGTTTAAATAAATAAAGCCGAATTAATTAATGGCCGAATACATTACAGACATTAATTAAAGTTCGACTTATAGAGATTTACAGCGCTTCGTCTTCCAGAGGTCATATAGACAGCTTTTTGGCTAGTGGCTCAGACGTATGACATCTTAATGATCCGAAGTTTTGAAGAACCTCCTAACTAGACTTTTGTTTACTGTTTTTTTAATTCATTACTTTTAGAAAAAGAAAAAGGGCAGTGGTGAAAATCACCTGGGAATGGAGGGCCCAGGTACTACCGCAATTGTGTTAGCGATCCTAAGGACTATGATGGATTATTAATATCAGGGGACAATGTCACACCAATTGACCTAGTCCCAAACTAAGCTCTAGGCTTGTACTATGGGTACTAGACAACGATCTAAATACATAAATACTTATGGCCGTATTGATAAACTCATCTCAACTGCAATGCCCGACTCGAGATGCGTCAAGAATGACAGTGTTCTATGGCTTGACGTTTATTTTGACGTATCTTGTGACGGGCATCTCAGCCAAGATGAGTTTATTAAAACGGCCCCTAGAGTAATAAATACGTAAATATTTAGAAAACATCCATGACTCAAGAGCAAATATTCGCGCTCATCACACAAATATCTGCCCTTACCGGGATTTGAACCCAGGACCTCTAGCTTCGTAGGCATTCACTTCCAACTAGGCCATCGCGTCGTCAACCTCGTTGGCAGCCTATTGAGTAAGCAGCCTCTATGCTAGTAATTTCACCTATTGTCTTATTCATTCATTCAGGCATTCCATATTAGTCTTCAGGGTTGGAAACGCGTTTGCGGTCTTAAGGATTGCTGTTTTTACATTTTAGTATTAAGAACGCAATTTTCATATTAAGGAGCTTACACCGAGTTACTCACGTAAAAATTGACGAAAAACGCTCGACATGTTTCGGGCTCGTCCGGAGTCCCTATGCATGAGCAGACGCGGCCGCGTTTTTCGTCAATTTTTACGTGAGTTAGCCGGTGTGATCTCCTTAATATGTTTGAGTCTCACGGACGTTTTATGTTTAATGCAAATGTCATTGGGTCATAGATCAAACTTACCATCAAGTGGCATTTATGCTCGTCTGCCAAAACATGCCTTAAAATATATGTTGGCCTTGCACACTTTGAGAATAGCTACCTACACTAAATATTTACAGAGCACCAAAATAGATAATCCCTGGATTCACATTCCTTGTTATTAACGAAAAGGTAGGTAAATAGATCCTTACATAACATTGCTATTTATTTTAATTTTTCGACGAAACCATTTCACAGGCCCTGCGGAGCCCTACACTTTCAGAGTGGCCTGTGTGCTTGTTTGATAAAAAAAGTTCAAGAACCGCCTCCGCGGCGCGTTCTAATGCATTGATTCATATGAAACCAGCCACGAGGGCAGCGGCGCGGGGAGCGGCGTACGAGCGATGCGCTCCAGTCAAGCAAACACTCCGCGCCGCCGCCCCGCACTGCCCTCATAAGCCAAAAGGCGATATCTCAAACTCAATAGCCAAAGCAGATACAACCCGCTTCCGTTAGTAATAATGTTGCACTTGTTACAGGAGTTTCATCAGAGATACCACCATTTGTCTTAGCTGGGGGGTTATTATGACATAGCTATGCAATTAATTTTACTGCGAGCGTAAAGGACAGGAGCTATAGCATTTATAAAGCTCTGTTATTTTCTCTCAGCGTTAACTGAACTGTATAGCTATGTCATAATAACCCCCCAGGGCAGCACAGCGCGCTGACTTCGTGTCTGCGGCCTAAGAGAATCAACACTGTTTACCTGTCCAGTAACCGTGAAGAGGACGGCCAGAAGGACCCTGAGTGGCGTCGTGGCCTGGTAGGCGCGGTGTGACCACAGCCGGTGTACCCCCGCCGTGATGCCAAACCCCGACGTGTAGATTGTCAGGAATGCTGGACAGAAAAATGAGATATAATACAGTTTTTGACGATGCGTTGGCCTAGTTGGTAGTGACCCTGCCTAGGAAGCTAGCGGTCAGGGCAAATATTTGTTACTGAGTCTTGGATGTTTTCTATGTATCTTCTATAAATATTTTGGGACGGCGCCGGCGCAGACTTCAGTTTTCTTGACTGACCTACCATTTTAAAAGAAATTATTTTAGCGTTTTTGAAGGCGGGTTTTTTTTTATCAGTTTACTTTTTAGTGATCGTATTTATGCTGTTTTTTAGTCCCATTTCTCAATTAATAGAAACATACATTAAAAAAAACCCCTACGAATTGAGAACCTCCTCCTTTTTTTGAAAACAGTTAATAAATTATATAGATATTAGATAGATATCAGGGGTTTCCACACACAAATTGAGCTAGTTCCAATCTAAGCTCTAGGTTTGTACTATGGGACAACGAAACAGAGATAGAGCGTGTTACACAGTTAGATTGGCCCTGAGCCATAAGCAGATTGTAGACCCAGGATGATGATATTCGGAAAAGGTGAGTAAGGTGAGTTAAGTGCGCCTACGGGTCAAGTGCGCCATACTAAAAATATCTCCTAAAAATATATGATTCGTCGCATTTGTCCCGTAGACGCACTTACCCCACGGTGGGGCATACCATATATTTTTTATTTAGGAGATATTGTTGGTTTGGCGCACTTGCCCTGTAGTCGCACTTGCCCCACCTTACTTAAATAAATATAAGGGGACAATCTCACAAAAAATTAGCTAGTCCCAAGTTAAGGTTTAGGCTTGTAGGTACTTTGGGTAGGTACTAGAAAACGATAAACAAGCTTATAAAGAGAAATACATACTTATTTAAATACCTAGAAAATATCCAACACTTAGGAACAAATACTCGCGTAAATCACATAAATATTTGTCCGATACTGAGAATCGAACTCGGGATCACTTCGTCGGTCACTATTAACTGAACTATACTCGTACGTGGTCGTCAATGTATAGGTATTATTATGAAATGTGGTAAGACCTTCAGCTGGGACCGTTGGGATTGCTGCCACCATTTTTTAACTCAACACCAACCAGCAGTGTTGGCATTGTTTCGTTTCGACATGGGAATAACGCAACCAGTGAAATGACTAGCATAGAAATAATAAATAAATATCAGGAGACAATTTCACACCAATTGACCTAGTCCCAAACTAAGCTCTAGGTTTGTAGGTACTAGACAACGATATAAATACTTATATAGATAATGTATTTAAGTGTAGATATATTATGTATACTTAAATACATTGAAATCATCCGTGACTCAGCAACAAATATTCGCGCTCATCACACAAATATCTGCCCTTACCGGGATTTAAACCCAGGACCGCTAGCTTCGTAGGCAGGGTCACTACCAACTAGGCCAGCGCGTCGTCAAAATAGAGGCTTACAATAGGTATTAGTCCTCAGGCTTGGTAAAGCATTTGAAGTCTTATGAAGATTGTGCAGTGGAGACAAAATCGCGTGGCTGTCAAAAAAAACTATACAAATTCTGAGGTCCTAGTGAAAAAGGGTATAAGTCTCCAGAAGATCAAGTGAAAAAGGGTTTAAGTCCGGGGTAAGGGTATACTCCGTTTACGTATATACCCTTTTTTAGTACGACTTAAGTTGACTTATAGCATTTTTCACTAAATCCCAGAATTTAGCTCCGGGCGATAACGTTTCTCACCCCCTGAATAAAGTCCTATTTCCACGATTTTTGAATAGACGTTTATTTTTTTTGTTTTTTAAACTTGTTTTATTCTAAGAAATATTTTCTTAGAAAGGAAAATGTGAAGACATAGTTTTTCATGATATTATATAGGCGTGAAACTCACGCCTTAATTTCCAGAGAGTGGGGTAGGCAGAGCTACAGAATTACCAACAACTCTAAAAACTGGTTCATAATTCTGTAACCACATTTTGCAAAAAATATTTGTAACAATGAAGTAAATTGAAAAAAAAACAAGAGAAACGTCCAGGAAGATCTGGTTTTTCATAGTGGGGACAACATATTCATATATCGTAGATATTGGACTTGATTTTGGGAGTATCGTTATCGCCCGGAGCGTATGGGAATTTAATATATACTTTAAAGACAGCTACGCAATTAAAGCGGCGCTAAACAAAACTGTTAAAAATATTAATTATTTTGTATTTTAGTGGCATCCAAACCTAGGGTTACCAAGGTTAGGAAAATAACGTATACGTCTGACGAGTATAAAATAAAAGTATTTCCAGATAAAAAAGGAATTCTTCAAAGTTTTTTTTTGACAACATCCTTTTTTGCTAGCACGTTCAGAAATTTTGCAGAAGTCTTGATTCTGCGTCTCGGTCATCAATTTCGATCCATTCCACTAATAAGTTAGAAATAAAGTATTTTCGATACTTTTTTTTATTCAAAAGTATAAAGTATAATGAAGCAAAATAACGTAGTATAAAGTATGGTTGGCAACCACGGAATAGAAAAAACAGTGAAAGTGGCATGAGCTTCGCTTAGTATCAGACCTGTTGTCGCCAATACTTAAACTATCGTAAAAACAACACGCCACCATGGAAAATGTTTTTGGTGCGGCTATCGTTTTACATTCCAAAATAGCACAATAAGGCATGCTTCTGCATTTGTTTCCTATTTTATAAATATCGAAATATCGAAATAAGCGATCGCGGCAAAAGTTGATAGGTTGCGCGGATCTCAGCATAACCATGCCACACGTTACACGCCCACTTGACAATAATACTGTTTTTCCTGTTCTGTGTTGGCAACCCTATCCAAACCCGAGTCTAATCTCATTGGTCAGGCACTCGGGCAGTCATGGTCGTCATGGCTGTCAAATTTGCACCGTGGCTTCGCTAAGAGTCACAATAATCAAATGCTAATATCGGTAAAAATTAACATGACATCAACGGTTCACGCGCCGCTGAGCAAGTTACAAGGACGCGACTGTTTTCTAATTCAAGAGAATACGGTCTCAAGTAATTGTGGTAGTTCTTTACTGCAATCGGGGTAACCTCGAAGCTAAGTACTTACGCGCGGCTTCAAATCTACGCAATGAACACTGAGTTGTCACCGTCAGTGTAAGCTCCGTGGAATAGGGTCTCTATTCTAATTTGTTTTAACTTTCGCCTATTTTTTATATTCTACAACAACGACGGGCGGACAACAAAGTTATCCTATAAGGGTTCTGTTTTTTCCTTTTGAGGTATGGAACCCTAAAAACGCCTCCATCACGCTTTAGAAACGATTATTAGTAGGGGAACGCCCCGCACAGCGCCGCTCCGCTCTTAGTGCGTTTGCGGTTTAAACAGGAAAAAGCACTACAAAAATAATAGTTTAGAATCAGGTAATTCCCTACTCGTGTACCTATCACTTCAGCGTGAGAGAATTATAGTCTAGTTTAGTTTGTTGGAAAAAACAGTGCTTAGGTGGAATTCTTAACAAATTTAATAGAATATAGACCTGAGGGGCTATTGTCTAACGCACTCCGGCTTCAAAGTGGAGCAATTGTTTTCATGTTGTATGCAAACAAGCCTTCGATTTTCAAAATGAAAACGATCGTGATTGCGTTAGACAATAAGCTCTCAGGACAGCATCATCAGTAAACCTATACTTGGTTCAGTACCTAGAGCTGGGTGAAGGGGGACTTTTATAAAAGTTGATCTACCCAGGCACAATATGGCAGATTGTGGTACAATCATGAAAGAAGAAACCCTCACAAGAAGTCAAGAGTTACCAACGTTGCACTTTATTCGTTCGCTTTAAGCTCCAAAAACTTGGTCTTCCCTCTTCCTATCGTAATCTCCCAATTGGGATAGACCAAAAAAAATAACTCACGGTTTTTACATTCCAATTCGAAAGAATGGGTAATTTTAAGAGACCAATTTCATTCATTCTGTATTTGGCCCAATAGTTTTGTTTTAATTTCTTTATTTATTTAGCAGACATTTTATGGATGACATGATTATTTCAAATTTAAGTCGGCATTTTCTAATAAATTACAACAATTAAATGATATCTAATGGTAAACAGTGATTGTAATAGTGTATTAAAACATACTATTTCAAGCGGCTTTTGCCTAACCCATAAGATACACCTAGGAGGGCTTCAAGCCGAAAACGAAAGTCAAACAAAGGTTAAATATACTTTTGTCGAAATATCCGAAATAGATAAATATTTCAAAAACTTAATTATGCAGAACGGCTTTAAAACCCTATTCCTCGAAATGGTTTTCGAATTGGAGTAATTGTAAAAATATGAACAATGCCAATTGCACCTGGGCAGAGCACTTATTTTATAAGTCACTTTACTAACTCATCTAGTGATACTCGATCAGGTAGGGTATTGACGGCATCCTCTAGGTCTATAGAAGTGAGCATGAACAAAATTAACTTACCAAAAAGTATTGTTAGAATTTTCACTTTAAATGTAACTATCAGGAACAGTCCATAAATTGAAACTAAATGCAACAACACTTGCACTGTTAGATCAGGCCACCTGATCTTTGCTTTAAACTTTATAGCTTCGTATTTATTTAAGTCAAACTCTTGGTCCATTTTTTCACTATTCACTGAATTATTATTATCACAATTTGCTTCACCATTTTCACTGATGTGCTCTGGAGATAGCCTCATTTTGATCCGTGGATGCATGTCTTCGTCACACGCATCCATGTTACTTTGTGCCGGCGCCATTCTGAAAATCAAAAGATTATTTTGATTTATTTCTATATTGATGACTATAAATGTGGATGGATATAAGTGTAGAGGAAGACCGAAAAAGGTTTGGATGGATTGTGTGAAGCATGACATGTTTATGAAAAATGTGAGTGCAGAGTTAACAGTGGTAGAGGAGAGTGGAAGAAGAAAACATGTTGTGCCGATCCCACCTAGTATGGGAGTAAGATGGATGGGTGGATTTATATATTGATGATAAATTAAATTGAACACACGAAGCGTCATATTCGCAAATAAACAATATACTTAATGTCTTGCCGTTCTGACTGATTCTGACGATTGTTTCTTCTAAGAGGAATGTGATGCTAAAAATTACCATACAAAATGCGGTAACGTTTTTCTCCCCTTCAATCTAGTCAGATTTTTACGATTTTGAATATGTTGTAGATATGAAAAACTGTGTCAGTACGTTTTCCTTTTCAAGTAAATATTTCTTAGTATGAAACAAATTAAAAAAAACAAAAACGTACACATTTTTTTTAAGTAGTAAATGGGTTGGCTCTTGACTAACTCTTGACTACAACATATTAAAAAATCGTGGAAATTGGACTTGATTTATGTTGAGAGAAACGTGATCGCCCGGAGCAAAATCTGTATGGATTCTTTTTGACAGTTACGCGATTTAAGCGGCTCTTCACGATCCTCTTAAAATGGACTGAAAGCTGTCTTTCGTCAGAGTCAGCAGGGCGACAGCCTGTTTCACGTGGGACTAGAACTGTCATCGTGCCCACGCCTGGACAGACTAGTATACTGACTTTATACACATGGAAGGAAGTTTTACATTTCAGTTACTTAGTCCTGCTACTCGTAGTATTGTGTATGTGCAGACGGTATAACCACTTTATTCAAGCACGGGGTCACGCATATGCACCAACCTCCATTGTTTGCTCTCTGTTTATGATACACATTGCTGTTTTTCACTTTAGAATTAAAATCATAGCTTAAAGCAGGCTGGTTTTTTATTTTAAATAAGTTTTTCAGAGATTTTATTTTTTTATGGCATAGAGAAGGCAAACGAGCACACAGGCCACCTGATGGTAAGTGGAAACTGTGACCCATAGACATTCGCATTCACAAGACTGCAATCCTAAGACTGCAAATGCGTTGCCAACCCTGTGGACTAAGATGGAACGCCTCAGTGCTAGTCATTTTACCGGCTGTCTTATCCCCAAACCGGAACACAACTATGCGAACACTGCTGTTTGGCGGTAGGTTAATGGATAAGTTGGTGGTAACGATCCGGACGGACCCTGCACAAGGTCCTACCACCCACAAAAAATTGAACGCTTTATGCTTATACATTATTATTATTTCAGCCTAAATGGAAGTGACCTTGCCTACCGAAGGTCCCGGGATCGATTCCCGTATGGGCAAATGTTTGTGTGATGAGCATGAGTATTTGCGCGAGTGTTGGATGTTTCCTATGTAATATTAGTAATATTGTTTAATAATATTGTGTAAATATAGTTTATTACATGTAGATAGTGTATCGTTAATCAATTAATAAAATCAAATTAGTTTGAAATAAAGTTTTTGCATTCTGATTACCGGTTAGACAGGAGTTTTAAGAATAAGAAAGAAGAAGAAGCCGACAGTAATGCTAACAAAGTTGAGTGATGAGTGTGTAATTAAACCTGAAATATTTGGAAAATCTTTGTGTTGATACACTATTCCATTGTAAAGAAAATCTTTAACCAGCAGTTGCACTCATGAGTCACTATTTTCTTCTTACAAGTGAACAATAAGTCATTATTTTAAATTTCATGGTTGGTGCTGACAATCCTTTGTAAGCGGTTTATTTTCTACTTTCGAGCGCTAGATTTCTCTTAAACCGTCCCGAAGTTCGCATTAGATTCAGTTTACATTACTTTAGATAAAGTAAATATTGTAGCGTGACTTTATAAACGAAGTGAAACTGGCAATTCGCCGAGTACCCTTTTGTCCTTTACTAATATTTATCCTTTTGAATGCCAAGCAGCGAAGTAATGCGAAGTGTCTTAGAAGCCACAGTCTTGTGGCGTATGAAGTATGACAGTTATTGCTGGCGTTTGGCGTCAGTGCCACGAATTTTCGATAACGTGATTTGCCGGCTTTGGTGCAGTGCTCAAAAAGGTTAAACCGGGGATATATTTAGATCAAGTTACTTTGGGTATAAACTGATATTTTCCACGTACAAAATGTGTCAAATTTTAACCTGCAGTCTGAAAGGAAACGGAAATAAAAGACGACTAGGTACCTAAAAATAATAAATATCATTACAATCTATGAGAAAGTATTTTGTTTACTTACGCTTGTGGTGACTAAGTAGTTAAAAAATGGAGCCAACTTTGGCACTAGATATTAATCTAGTCAGTGGACAGTTAAACCAATTTATTTTAATTAACTTATAGATTAGATTTAATTGGCTACGTCAGATTAAAATTTGATCAGATCCATCTGCAGTTTGAAGTTTGGTTGGACAGTAAGTTTTCTTTGGGTTTTTACAATACAATAATAAATATAAATACAATTCAAATATTCTTTATTGAACACTAACACCACATTAAAAAAAACTGACTGACTGAAAAGACTGACTGCTGAGTTTCTTGCGACGTTTCTTCTCAGCAGTGGTCTCCTCTTGGGGAGCGCTGTAGATTCTTGACGTGTAAAAGTGCCCGTACTGAATAAATGTCTTTTATCTTCTTTTTTTTACAATAACAGCTTGGGAAGTACATGCAAAAACAATGTTACAAAGTGAGTAAACCGGCGGTCTTATCGCTAAATAGCGACCTCTTCCAGACAACCTTACAAAGAAGATAGCATAGTTAAAAGATAATAAACAAAAATAATTTGGCAGGCGGCGCAAACTAAAATAATAAATGGATTAAAAAAACCTTAAAATACAAATAAATAAGAAATATCTATACTTAAATAAATAAACAAAATAAAAAATATAAACATACGTAAATAAATCAATCCGCAGGTAGGAAGGTAGTAGAAGAGTAATATTCATAAAACAGTGATAACAAATCTTATAATCATAGAACGGTAAAAAAAAGAAGATTGCTAAGAGAGAAAGAGAGAGAACGGTGCACTTTTAAAACACCCAACGACACAAACTGTACTACAGTCAAAAGCTTAAATAAGTGATAATTTATGTACCTTGTAACTTTAACGTCGTGTTTGAAATGTTATACAAAATAATGAAACGATTGAAAGCGACAATGTACAGTACCCCAACGAAAATGTTAAGCACTTTAGTGCGTTGTCATAGTAAACTTCAAACAGAACATCAAATGAGACACATGACAATGACAATGACATTCACAATGACAAGGTACTAAGTATGCTCAACATTTTTATTGGGTGACTGTCATAAATTATCACTTATTTATGCTGTTGACTGTACCCAATCTTAATATATGAGTGCACATGCTTCGTTAACAAACTATTCCGTAGTTTGGCGAATTTTTGTAAATTTAAAATAAAATAATAATAAAGAAACATAGGAAGCGATTTCACGCGTCTTAATTAGTGCCCGAAGTTCAAACTCGACGATAAAACCGCGAGCATTTGATTGCAAAGTTATCAGTTTGTATAAATTATGAACCGATCTTACGCTGACACACCAACCACCGAATTGCCCTGTTACATAAAAGTTCAAGATCACGTTAATATTACATACGGTCGGCGCGTTACAAGGCCAGGTTGCAGACTACAGAATGTACATTGAAACTACTGAGCGTTGATTCATACAGGGACTTCGTCGATTAATCGCTAATACTTAGGGAATGTACA
The DNA here is from genome assembly GCA_948252455.1 of Acleris cristana. Taxonomy (NCBI): domain Eukaryota; kingdom Metazoa; phylum Arthropoda; class Insecta; order Lepidoptera; family Tortricidae; genus Acleris; species Acleris cristana. The sequence continues at coordinate 2,807,352 of OX411781.1, read as the reverse complement.
GCACAGTACAGCACAGCTTCAATAAAAGCTGATACAAGTAAAAAAACACATGAGAAAAACATTATTTGAATCGCTATAAAAATAACCAAGGTATAAGCCAACAAAGATTTGTTCCTATCCCTCTCTAGCAGAACCGAATTTAACATGGAGTTTATAATGGCAGACGTGTAACATGACGTCACAGTGCATAGGATCTCTCTGTCAAATCACTGTCTAATAATTAGCATTAGGAAGTGCAACCCCACCGCCCTTGCGTAAAAAAGTACGGCATCTTCACTCGCCTTCGCAGCTTCGGCTGTTTTCTACCAGCCATAGCCCCTACGGCTCCCTTGTTGCATGCCCTTTTACAGTCGGCGAGAATTGCCCTCCCTCTGCGCCTTCGGCTTTTTATAATAATATACACCTTTAGTGGTAAGGCAGACAAGACCACGTGGAGTCGGAGTTGCCATTGCGGTATTTGTTATTTATTATTAACAAGCGACCCGCCCTCGCTTCGCTTCGGTTTATTTGAGTTTTCTGTAATACCCGTACAATAAACCAGCATTAAATATACCAAACCTTTCCTCTGTTCCCCGTGGTCCACCTACGTTAGTCCACCTGGGAATTTTAGCAGACCTTAGCAAGTCGACAGAGCTCCGCTGTCGCGGAGCTCCTGCTTCTACATTATTTTGGCCCTTCGGGCCCTCTGAAGAACTAACATAACGTAAACCTAAAATTCCGTCCAGTTTACTCTCCGTAAACCACATAGGTGGACCACGGGGAATACACCAAACCTCCTCTTCTCTTAAATCACTCTGTCTATTAATATAAACCGCATCAAAATCCGTTGCGTAGTTTTAAAGATCTAAGCATACATAGGGACAGACAGACAGCGGGAAGCGACTTTGTTATATACTATGTAGTGATGTAAACCTTCAAACGTACTTTCGGGATTTTATACATACGGTTATTTGAAAAAAGATTTTGTACATGTACAGTCAACAGCATAAATAAGTGATCATTTATGTACCTTGTCGCTTTCAATCGTTTCACAATTTTGTATAACATTTCAAACACGACGTTAAAGTGACAAGGTACATAAATGATCACTTATTTATGCTGTTGACTGTACCTAGATATCGTGAACTATCGGGGTTATGATATATACAGTCAACAGAAATAATATATCATCATTGGGCGCAAAAATATCTGACACGCTCTTATACCTCTAGTAATAAAAGGCGGTCAGATATTTTTGCGCATTACCCCAGGGTCGGTCGTTAGACGTAGAAAATTCGCCTTTAACTGTGACTTAAAAATATTGACTTAAGTATTATACGTAGATATGTATAGACTAGAGGACGCCCGCGACTTCGTACGCGCAGAATTAGTTTCCCGCTACTCCCACCCATTTCTTCCCGTTTGGGGGTCGATTTTCGGAAAATCCTTTCTTAGTGCTCACTTACACCATGAAAGGAACCCATGTACCAAATTTCAAGTTTCTGGGTACAGTAGTTTCGGCTGTGCGTTGATATGTCAGTCAGTCAGTTTAGCCTTTTATATATATAGATAGATAAGGAATTGAAAAAAATGAGTCATTATTGACTTAGGTGTCCATATTATCATATTCCACTAGTTCCCTTATCTCGTATGTTTGTGTGAATTATGATAAAAAATATGACTACATTTCTTGGTACCTACCAACCTATGTTTTAATATGTCACCGTGTTAAGTTAGCTATCGTAAATGTCATCTTATGTAATTATTTCATTTTATTACGAGTTGGATAGGTTTAACGCTTATTTGATTTTATTAAGAACTAGCGGCCCGCCAGCGGCTTCGCCCCGGTGGAAATTTCCGACTTTCCCAGTGGATTTTTTCAAATTTTTCTTCGCAATTTTGCTATTTTTTTGATGTAAGAACCTTATACGAAGTACTAGAAAGCATTTAAAAAAAAAAGAATGAAATCGGTAAAGCCGTTCTCAAATAGCGTGACCAGGAGAAATAGGGGTTCATTTTTATATACAGACTAGCCCCGCCCTCGCTTCGTTTCGGTTTATTTAAGTTGTCTGTAGTAACCTTCCATAAACCAGATTTAGTTTAACATAAAAACCATCCTCTTGAATCATTCTATCTATTGATGAAAACCGTATTACATTTTGTTGCGTAGTTTGAAAGATCTAAACGTACATACAGAGGGACAGACTGCGGGTAGTGACTATGTTTTATACCTACTGTGAAAAGATGAGAGTTTCATTAAAATAACGGGCTTGTAACAGAAATCCAAGTTATGTAATTTGTAATGTTTATAGATTAAGGCTGGGTTTTATAAAGATCCGTTAGATCAAATTTCGGTCAGTAATGTCAAAACTTGTATGAAGTTACTAAAATTTGATCTGACATATTTACTAACGGACCTTTATAAAATCGGGCCTTAGTGACACTTACCTTCTTCATTAAATGTCAGGTTTAATGTGTGTCACAAATAAAACAGTACATATTAGTTACCTATACGGGACTGTAAAGGAAACCTAAAAGTGTAGGTACGTGTGGCGTATCGCAAACCACAAATTAATTAAGATATTTCATCATAATAGTTTCGACAATACGAATGTAGGTACCTATCCTCGTAACTATACGGGAAGAATTTCGCTCGCTACGCACGTTTATATTTTTTGTTGGTAGCATTAATTAATACCGGTTTGTAACTTTTGATTATTTTTTTCATCAAATATGTATTCCAAGGCTATAAGTATGTATACCTAGCCTATATTCGTACTTTTAAGTTTTCAACTTAAAAGTACTACTTACGAATATAGCCTAGGTCAAATTTACAAACAATACTATCACACGATTTTCGAAGTGTTAAGTGTTAAGTGTTAGGGGGGCCTATCTACTCGCATATTTTTTTTACGCATAATAATCATTACGCATAAAAATCTATTGTCATAACACCCTTTCAGGCTGACATTGCAAAATTTAATAAACTTCTATCTATTGTGCAGATTAAGTTAGGTTAGGTGAGGTTAGTTTTAATAATAATAAAAATAGAACCCTTTCTATTGTAAAACCCGTTTTATGACAATCGATTTTTATGCGTAATGATTATTATGCGTAAAAACTTTATGCAACCCGATATGGACCCGTGTTTAAGGTACCAAAAGAATACTTTCGACAAATTTCAAGTTTTCAGTGGTCCATTGGTTTAGGTTGTGTGTGCATTTTCTGTTAGTCAGTCCAGTTGGTCCAGTCATGAGTTTTTATATTATGCACAATATAATAAAATTATAACTAATGTTTCATTGAATCACTGCGATTTTGTTTATTACGCCGTGTATATTTTACACTCTTTTACACTATAATCCTGAATCGTATCTACTAAAAGGTGTATTCTGCAGTTATGCATTGCGGAATTCATGCCCTTCATCGAATAGACTAGGTCACTGACAAAACCCGAAGGTTGTAGATTGTAGATATCCGTTCAAAAATCGAAGGATGCTTGTTACAACTAATTAAATAATTATGAATTTGTGGCGCTTGCAGTGGAGACCAAGGGACCTTGGTCAGCTGATATAAAAAGCTTTATTAAGGCCCTGTCATCCCGGCTCATAGACACCTCCGGAGATCCTAGAGCTGGTGCTTACCTCTCCCAAAGGATTGGGCTAGCTATCCAGAGAGGTAACGCAGCCAGTGTCATAGGGACCATGCCGCGAGCGGACCTGCTAGAGGGGGTGTTCCTTTTATAATGGTCTTTAATATTTCAGTAGCTTAGTTTTTATTTCAATTTAAATAAGTTTAGTTTTAACTTTTAATTTTATTATATTTACCCCCTTACTAATATAAACGTTGAGTAACGGTGGTATAGCTATACAATGTTTTATCCTTATCTGAAAAATCCAAATATCACAATGACAGATAAGGACAAAACATTGTATAGCTATACCAGCGTTACTCAAAGTTTATTAGTAAGAGGGTTAATGTATTACTTTCTGTCGAAATAATAATAAATGTAACTAATATTTGAAATCAAAGTTAGCATCAAGAAAGTTGAGAATTGGGAACATGTATGATTTTTTTAAATCGCTTTCCTTAACAAAATATGAAAAGAAACCGTAAAAGAGATCACCAAAAGTGAAATTAAATTTAAAATCGGCCGAGAAATACGGATGCTACAAGCATTTTAAACTGCTAATTAGACAACGATAAACAGAGGGATCCGGTATGCACTGTGACGTCATGTAAAAGGTCGGCCATATAAACTCCATGTTAAATTCCGTTTTGCTAGAAAGAGATAAGAACAAATCTTTGTTGTCTAATATCTTGGTTATTTTTACAGCTACCTATGAATTAGCTTTTAAAGGAGTTTTAAAAAATATCAGCACTAGTGCGAGTCGGACTCGCCCACCGAGGGTTCCGCACATGATTGATTTAAATCAATTCCAAATTTGGACTGCCTTTCCTTGCATAAAGACCCTGTTTTTTGTGATTTAATTAAAAATGTACAAATTTCATATTTCTAGGTCAACGGGAAATACCCTAGGTATACGAGAGTTTGCTCGAAAATGCTCGTTTTTTGCGGCATAAACGGCCGTATCTTTTTTTTACGTTGATGTAGAATTTTGTTTTTTTCACAGTTTCAAGGGACTGTAGACCAAAGTATATGGTTTTAATTTCAACTCGATACCTCCACGCGTTTCCGAGATAATGGGCCTTGACAGACAGACAGACAGACGCACAACAAAGTGATCTTATAAGGGTTTCGTTTTTTTCTTTTGACGTACGGAACCCTAAAAATCATGAATATTCCCTATTATCTATGTTTATTTTCTTTCCTTATCTCACTCATTGTTTAGTCAGGTCGCGCACGGAACGGTGCATTTGCTGAAAGCATTCTTATCTGAAGGCTTAAATCTTGATTTGCTCAGCAAGAATGGTAACAAGGAATTCTCTTTATTATGTTATCGCGTATCGTTTGCCACAGAAGCATTAACTATGAATAAAGGTTTTATAACAGAACGTTCAGGGGCTCTACTTTGAAATCCGTAATTCGAACTTCGGATCGCCCTGTCACTTTCTTGCGAATTAGTTACGCGTCAAGAGCAAAAGGGATAGCAATAGACGAAGTTCGAATTACGGATTTCAAAGTAGAGCACCTGGCAATAGGGAATGTTTATGACTTTTACACAGCTTCAATAAAAACTGATTCATGTAACAAACAGTTGAGAAAAATCATTTTTTTAATAGCTATAAAAATAACTAAGATGTAAGGCAACAAAGATTTGTTCCTATCTGTTTCTCGCAAAACAGAATTTAACAAGAAGTTTATATGGCCGATGTTACATGACGTCACAGTGCATATCGGATCTCTGTCAAATCGCCGAGTTATTTAATTAGCAGTTTAAAATGCTTCATCCGTATAATTCTTGGCAGACTTAAATTTAAATTTTACTTTTAGTGTTCTTTTTTATGGAATTTTAATAATTTATTTTGTTGAGAAATTCGTTAAATAATCATGTATATTTCCTATTGGCGGGCACGTCTTCGTTAATTTTTTAAACCTTACAGTGCCCGGCCGGAAAGAAGTCAATCCGGAAACATTTTACGGTCGTACAATGAAGTTTCTGAATAATGATAATGCTGACAGCTGAAAAACAATGCTAAACTTATTTGTTGCGTGAAAAGGAATAGTATTAACCACAGAACAGAAAAAACAGTAGAAGCGTCAAGTGGGCGTGTAACGTGTGGCATAGTTATGCGGAGTTCCGCTTAACCTATCATACCTACTTTTGCCGCGATCGCTTATTTCGATATTTCGATATTTCTAAAATAGGAAATAAATCCAAAAGCGTGACTTATTGTGCTATTTTGGAATGTAAAAACGATACCCACACCAAAAACATTTTCCATGGTGGCGTGTTGTTTTTATGATAGTTTGAGTATTGGCGACAACAGGTCTGATACTAAGCAAAGCTCATGCCACTTCCACTGTTTTTTCTATTCCGTGGTATTAACAGCATTTTTTACTGCTGTGAACATTTTCAATATTAGGAAACTTCCTGGTTGTGCAATGTATCAGGATTTACTTCTTATCATATCACTTATAATTTATTTGCCCCCCATACCTACCTACTACCTACTTTTAAGACATAGTTTTACATAACATTTACAATCATTAACAATAAGTATCAATTAACTTTCAATTTTAAAGGATTTTGTGCTTTCCACAAAATGAAAAAAAAAATTGGCGTTCGTACAACTCGGGATTCACTAGAACTATAGTATAAACAGCTAGAAAGATTTTTTTTACATTCATATCTATGACTACCGTAACATCGGGGTACTTTGTCCCAAAATCATGATAGTTTTTACTTCTCGTTTGAGTACTTCAATTTAAATAGCATTATGACTCTTTTATAGGCATAGGTGTTTAGTTGTGGATATATTCAACTCATGCACACACGCAAAACTTAAGAAAACAAACACCAAGTATTTTTTTTTATTTTGCTAAGTTTGGGTTAAAGTTGCACTTTGAAGCGCGTTTCTTTGGCTCTCGATTTTTCATGTAGTAAAACGTAACGGTTTGCAATGAAAGCACAAAGAAACCTGCTGATATCGATTACACAAGTCAAAGAAAGAAATAGTATCTTGATCAATTTGTTTCAATTAGACTAAAAAACTTCAAAAAAAACATCCCAAAGTAATAAATCTATCAAACATGGCTCTTTTTTATTAAAACTTTTCCAAAACAAACAGAAAAACCTTCTGAACTTATCCATTTTAATCATAAGGAGTAGTTAACATGTGTTACTATAATTAACATAAAAAATAGGTATTAGTTTCCTTATAAAATTATTTTACTGTTATTATTTTATGTGACGATAAGTTTTTTTTTCTGTTTAAACCCATATTTGGATAGTGCTATAGTATGGGCAACAAATGCTTGTTTTTCTGTTATAAATATTGTTCGGTGGCCAGGTTCGTTTCAGTTTCTATTCTTTAGTTTATTCTTTATAGTGCTGTGAGGAATATTGTATTTTTTCGAAGCTTCCCATTGAGTCAACGTCTCAGATCTCACATCGCTTAGACATTGCTGAAACTGTTCGCTTGTGTAATCAATGTAACGACGACTTCCTGGTTTCTTTTTATAAATTATAGGCATCTTTGCACGTCTGAATGGTTAGGAAGTATATTTAGCTAATAAAAAGAATTTGGAAACAGAAAATAATAATGTTTGGACCATGGGTCAAAGATATCCGAAAACGATCAACAAAGAATACTGTGATTTTAATTATTATATACTTCTCACAAAAATGTCTCAAAATCTTTGATTTATATCACATTAGGATCCCAGATACATATCTGTTACGAATGATAACAATCAAACACTTAAAATTACCTGCTTTCTTTGTTTCGTGAAAAAGTTTGCACATAATAAATTCGCGTAGTTTAGTGGTAGCAAATTGTCTCCAAAATGATGGATAGACCAATCAGCTTTTTTAACGTGAAACTATTTTACTGGCCGCCCCATACGATTATCTATCGATGAGAAGCGCGAACTACGTCGATAGCCCCTGAAGTGCGGTGTGGCTGGAAGTTTAATCATTTTTCTGTTTCGGGCCAAAGTTGCCCGCCAGGGCTAAAGTACCCCGATGTTACGGTACGTAAATTGTTGGTAAATATTGAAAGCGGCCATTAACCCGGGATAAAAAAAATACGTATCATTTCGATAATCTTCGTAAGTTTTTAAATCTATTAGTCACTTGTCGATTCAGTGTATTTATTTAGTCATACCATAGCGTTGTTATTATCGTATCTTATCTATGCACATTACTGTACTCGTACATGCCGGCGTGTTAGGTACTTATTGATTTGATAATACGTTATTAGTCATTACTCGTATTATGTAGGACCTTAGCACAGAGTGGTAATTCTGTGAAAAACGGCTTTTTTGTCGATGGGTAGATCGACTGAGCTTTAAGCTCCTTTAAGAAATACGAACTTTCAGAAATACTCCTATTAATAACAACGTGTTATGAACATTTAAAATCAATTTCGAAGAAAACTTAGATTATTAAAATATTATTATGTTACAATTAATTTAAACACATATATTGGAATTAAGACATGTTTCATTTGACCGTTGAATGCGGTCCGAATTACGCTGTATCAAACTTTTTTTGAATTTATAAAAAACACCGACTGCGCTCCAAAACTGGTATTGCGGATGTGGGTGCCAAGACCGCTAAGCTTAAGTGGGACTGGGCTGGACACGTCTGCCGAATGCATCCGGAACGGTGGGCCAAGGTTGCCACCGAATGGACCCCGCAAGATGGCCGACGGAGCAGAGGCAGACCAAAAAGGAGATGGCGGGATGACTTAGACGCGTTTCAAAGCGAATGAACCGGGACGAATGGGGAGGCGTTTGCCCAGCACAGGACCACCAAATAGGCTTAAAAAAAAGTAAAAAAAAAAGTAAAAACCCTCTCAAATATTTTACCTTATTAGTATAGGTAGACGGCTAGCTGACACCTATATTTGATAACAGCTGTTGTCATGTAAAAATAAGTTTATAAATTTACTGTAATTCTTATGATTATTTAATATTTGAATGAGACTTTTTCTCTTTTAAGTTGTGTGTGATAAATAATAATTGACCCCGTTATCTAACGCTCGGTTTGGGGGCGCGCTAAAATAGTGATGTTGCTTCACATCATTGGTTGATTCATATTTACTTATAAAAAGTTATTTGTCAAAAAAAAAATCTTCTAAGGGCCTGTTGTTTGATCAGTAGTTAAACTAACTAATAGTTAAAAATCGTAACTAATGGTTAAATCTCAAGGAAATGTGTCAAATTTTTGATTCCTTTTTCGAATTTTAACAATTGGTTGAGTTAACTACTGATCAAACAACAGGGCCTAAGGAAGTTCAAATTGATAACAGTATTGTAAACAAAAACTGCATAGAGCATAACAAAAAACTACAGATTTGCCAGTGACATCTGTAGAGATCGAAAAATCATTTTCATTTTTAAAATGGATTTATCTAGTAGGAGATCCGAATAGGAGACGACCTTCACCCAGCTGTTTATTAGATAAAAAGTATTTTATATCAAATTTAATTTGGTAAATAATATACGGCGAATAGGTAGACTGAAAAATTTCAGTCCAGTACAGTCCATAATTTAAAAATTAAAAATGAACTTCTTTTTAAATATTGATGTTGTTTGTTTAATAGACCAATTACATACTAATCGAAAGTATGATGCCTATAGAACATGCAAACGTTAAGTTGACTATTTTTTCCCATCATAACCATTGGGTAGGCAGGTACTAATAATTTGCACTAAACCGACGTATGGTTGCGTCCTGCAGTGTTTGTGGCAAACAACAAGTATGTGGAGCCGGCATCAGATTGGTAAGGGCCCTAATTAAGATATTCGGAAAAGATGATTTTGTTTAATTATAAAAGAGTGTCCAAATTAAAGTTTATGTTCTAGTTTGCATGGCGCGGCGTTACTTCAGCTCTGACGACTAGAGGAGCAGAAGAGTTTTATCAAAGGTACACATAGAGTGAGAAACAGTAGGTACTATGTGTCACTAGGTAGTACCTAAAACCCCAGTTGTTAAGTTTTTATTTATATTTTTATTTAATTGTGATCTTTTTCAGTGTCAAATTGTCGCTAGTATTTAACTACTTGCGTACGTTTAGTTGTACTTTTAACTATTTGGCGCTTTCGTTATACTTAGAAAAATGCGAATAATATATCGCAGAATTAACAATATTATGACAAAGTGCAATTGTGCCCTTATCCTATACCTAACATACAATAATTTACTATACAATTTTTTTGGTCAACAATTTCCGTAAGATTATTAAAAAAATATTTTGCGCGTTTTACCTTGAGAACGAATCAGGCAGATTTGATTTAGCGATGTAACTACCGATAAGAGTCGGTAAAGCTGAACCAACTGGCTGCCATCAACAAAGGACACTCTGTCCACTTACTGTCGAGAAACTCTTGAGACATACTTAAATATGCAACGCTACGTAAACAATGATAGATAACACGTAACAGATGCGTGCATTACTAGAACTTTACGTAGTTTATTGGTCTACAGTGTCTGAAGCATAATCCCCCACTGCTTTCTAACCTGTGGCCCAAACATGATGGATTGCGAGACTGCTATCGCTATCAAAAATGTTTAGGATTAACGTAAGTTGACGGACGGTCGCGCCAAACGCTTATGTCGGTTCCATACACTTTGACAGTTTTCGAAAATCGTTTACGATAGGTGTTCAGCGTCTTAGCGTAAAACAGTAGCAGTTTGCAGGTTATTTAATTCAGAACAAAATTGAAGCACAATTGCTTGTAGTTTTTGTACGTGTATGATGTTAAATATCAGTTACGATTGTCATCTATGTATGCTTACACTAACGGTACTACTATTTTTTTAAATCCATCGTCTATCTATCCTTATTTGTCATTGAAACACGAAGAAACTACATAAGCTACGAAGGAGTGGTTTCTTATTTGCAAAAGCAAGGCTGAAGTATTTAGGCAATTCAGCTTTAACACCACCTGCTCGGTTCTTGCAAGTAAACTTTTAATCAGTAGAGTAAAAAAAGATGCCTGCAAAACTTGTCTCACATATCATAATGCTTTATCACTTCAACGTCATATTTTGAACTGCCACACTAATGTGTCAAAGGAGTTAAAGCGACAAGATACAAAAGTGTGTAGCTACTTATAAAACCAACTGAACCATTACAGTTTTAAATCATCATTGTAATCATAATTTCAGCACGTAGTCATTCACTGCTGAACATAGGCCTCCATCATTTTTAAATCCTTGAAATCCATTCAAAACTTCCAAAAAAATATTTCCTTATAATATATTACAATCTTCCATTGTTAATCGACTTAACCCAACATAACTGAGCTCCACTATTTGAACAGTTGATTCGAGTCCAGCGTCTACAAATTTAATGATGGTTACGTTGGTTTAATCCGCATCAAGCAAGATAAAGTTTGAGAAAGTTCTGTTAGGAGTTCCCTAAGGTAGCATTCTAGGACCGCTTCTATTTATTTCTAACTAAATTAACTTCCCAAGTTAGTTGAAGTACCATGTGTATTATATGCGGATGATCTCACTCTACTGTTCTCAAAGGAAAATCCCAATGATAATTTACAGAAACATGTAAATTGTATACCTACTGGAAAAAAAATACGAAATGTCTTGAACGTCTTAAACACAAGGTGAACTTCAATAAAACTAAGCTCATAAAATTTAGAAACTATAAAACTGTTCATAAGCCATTTGTAGTGTCAAATGCAAATAGTTCAATAGATATGGTAAATCATGGAAATTTTCTTGAAATAGACACACATCTAAATAGGAAGGTGCATGTCGATGCGATAAACAAAAAGATTTCTAGCAGAAGCTATGCGTTGTCAATTGTATCATAAACGTATACAGATAACGCATTTTGTATGGAAATCATCTTTAAAATCCTCGAGAGAACCTGTTAGATATTTTTAGGCCCAAGCAGCAGCTGGACTTTATTAGGTTGGTATCTGTTTTTTTAAAATAAGAGGTAATAAGGAACGGGATACTTTTTTTTTGAAATATCAGCGTATTTCGTATCTTTGGTCCGTTTCACGAAGCTAAAAGTTACAAATTACAAGCGGAACTCTCCTTCTAGCAAAAGGAATTAGAAAGAGACTTCCGCTTGTAATTTGTAACTTGTATCTTCGTGAAACGGGCCTCTGGCCGCTTTGAGTATACATTAAATTGATGGAGCCGCTTATGAAAAGTTCATACTTATTTATTTTATAATAAGACTAAGCGTGATACGTGCATTCTATTTAAAGAAAAGCAAAGTGTGATTAAAATACGCCTATAAATAAAATCGCAACTAGACTCCGTGCTTATGACATCATACCTAAACAATACGACAGCCATAAAACGGTCAAGGTCTGCTTATTTATGCATCTTATAAATTTTCCTACATTACCTTTTTACACCGTTGCAAAACTCAAACTGACACCTAGCAAAAGTACAAACTAAATCGTATTTTCAAACCTAAATAAACATTGCTAACAACGTCTCACCAACGTAACACCTGATACATTATGATATAAAATGCTTAAGGGAGAATGGGCAGAAATATATGAACACTGGCCTAGAAACCAATAACGATAAACACTATATCATTGGATATCCTTTTTAATTCTGCAACGATTTTATGTAGCGGGAAACCTCAAATAACTGTGAGAAATATTTAAAAAATCTGGAACACCGGTCTAAATAGACGACGTTAAGCGTAATTACTTTGAAACAACGCTGTCTTTGCATGGCGATAACTTTTTTCACACAAAGATTTCGAACTACCTGCCATAGTAATAGTTTTACAACTTAGAATTACCTATCTGGTGACATATCGCTTGTCCTCATTAGTCATATAGGCTAATTAGCCCACCCTCCTTTGAAAGAGGAAAAGTTAGTTTATATTGCATAATTAGACAAACTGGACAAATATACGAACAACGTCAATCATTAAAATTAGACGTGACGGCAACAACACTCGTCCCGTTATTAAGGCTTCGGTACCATTAGGCAAACAGTTTGCGGTTTACTGTCTGCCACCCTCCTATATTGTACAGTTTGCCATTTTTCATTCAGCAAACTACAATACGGGAGGGCAAAAAGTAAGTTTAAAACTATTTGCCTAACAGGAGCGCAGTAGCCCCAAATTATTTACCAAATGGGACCGCAGTCTAAAACACTTATACATGTAAGCAAGACTATCTTTTTCCCGGGATAATCTATTCGTACGCTACTTCAATTTCTTATTATTTGATTTGATGCATTTATGCTCGTTTCCAATACTATTTTCTATTTTGTATATTTATTTTAATTCTGCAGGTTAAGTTGTGTACAATAAATAAAACAATACTCACACGAAAAATGTACATTACAATAACCTAACTACGGGTGCCGATGGCAGCGAGGCAGGGCTCTAGCTACAGTAATAATATGGCATTTCGGATTCAAGAAGACCATATTGAAGAGCAAGTTGCTGATGGATGATCCTGGCTATGAGGTTACGAGTCGCCGTTTGCCAAATGCGAACAACCGGAAATGATGTCTGAGGGACTCCCCTGGGTGTCGCCACGCTTGACAAATGTCAACCGTATCATCCCTCAGAATACATTTCCAGTAGTTATTCGTCATTACGACCTCATCAGTAATAAAAATAATAATATAAAAGACATTTATTCAGTAAGAAGGCCGCACGGGCACTTTTACACGTCAGGAGTCTACCAGCGCTTCCCAAGAGGAGACCACTGCCGAGAAGAAACGCCGCAAGAAACTCAGCAGTCAGTCATTTTTTAACCATATTTCTTACAGGTTCACGGACGCTCAAAAGGCTATGTCGTTTCCGTGCAGCTCTTTGGTCTTCCCTACGTTCTTGCGGTCTTCAGCGCTCACCACTGTTGGTTTGCGCCAGTTCTCGTTGGCCAAGGAGTTAGGCGTAAGGCTATTGTCTACTGCAAGCACATCACGATGCATCCCACACTCATTGCCAAGGAAATGATGCCTGAGATTGCATACTTTACAAATGCCTTGACCCCACACTTCCGGGGTATGTGCAACCTCATAACAGATTAGTGTGGGTGCAACATGTGATGTGATTTAAACAGTAGACTGATCCTCCTATACTGGGCGTCCAGCTCCATAATTTGGGTCACCTTAGTATGCCAATGGAGTACCTATGTGAGCAGCGATATCACCCAGCCATTGAAGGCGAGCACCTTATTACCACCCGACTAAAGACTGTTAAGAACTTTTGTCAAGAGCTGTCTACAATATCTAAAGTCTGTGACATAACAAGATTTTTACAGGTTTCAACTTAGGAGTGACATCTGAGCTGAGAGTCATATCAGAAAGCTGCAAATTCAATGAATTTATAACTTTCCCTCGTTGAACATGCATGACCGTTGGTACACTTATCTAACCGAATTTCATCTTGATGGGAATAATGAACTCTTGGTGCCATAAGATCTTGGCGCTTCGATGCAAACAGTTTGAGGTCATCCATGTACAATAAGTGAAAAACGACTTCGGCCTCTCTACGAAGTCGGTAGCCTAGCCCGGAATCCTTAAGTTAAGAACTAAGAACATACAAGGCTGGGCAAAACCGTAAAAGACTCGGACTGTGATTGTATAGTTATTATTTTTAACATCCGCGTTTTGAATTTTAGGAAAAAATCACGCCCTCGTTCCCAGAGTGGGGTAGGCAGAGCTACAGAATTACCATTAACTCTAAAAACAGGGGGTAATGTCACACAAATTGAACTAGTCCCAAACTAAGCTCTAGGCTAAATGAAAGAATATATGTAGTATGTGGGATCACTTTGTTTGCCCGAATTTCATTTGCCATAATTGTATCACTTGCCATAATATTCATTTGCCATAAAGGCATTTATTCTGAAACTGTTAGCCTTTCAGGTATTTTTTGCATGCCATCGTATAGAGCCTAATAGGTTAGGTTAGGTTACTTTTATAACAATTCTGAATAGTTTATGGTTTCAGAGAAAAAGCCTTTATGGCAAATGAATATTATGACAAGTGATACAATTATGGCAAATGAATTTCGGGCAAACGATAGAGAACCGTAGTATGTATGTAGGCACCTGCGCGGAAACTTACCAGGATAAGAAGAATCAGTTATACCTACGCGTCAATATAATTATTTTATATAATTAAGCGTATTATCCTCATCGTGTAATACAACATTATTTTAATACCTCTATTTAAATTTATTTTAGTTACCACCGGAACTCCAATTATAAACATTTCTGGGGCGACGATACGATTTCTTGAAACTTTGGTCATCAAAATGCATGCGGTGAAGTGGAATAGACGACAAAATACTAAACTCTTCTTCGATTAACGTCCCTGCGTCTTGGATAGTAAGGATCATTTTGAAAAGGTAGGCTACTGTGACTTGATGTAGTGCATGTATTGTGTGCCATAGAAGAACACAGATTACTATGTTGTATAAATAGTTACCTACTGAAAGCACTATTATTAACTGCAAAGGTTTACTGGAAGAGATCCCTTAAAGGGATAAGTTCGCCTTTGTACATCCCTGTTATATTTTTGTCTATTTTATAATTGTTATCTCTTTTGTTTGTACAATAAATTGTTTACATACATACATTATTATACTGCAGTTTGTTTATTTTATGGCCACTTTTCCCCGATTAGTTAAGAACATAAACTATTTACATAATAAAAGTTATACAGGTAATTATAATTTGTGTACGTATAAACTTGCACGATATTTTTTCCGTCTTTAATTTGTATAAAATTATATGGTACCTTCAATTGAAAACACAATTACTTACAGTGATTGACTTGAGTGACTTCTCGAAAACTACCACTTGGAATGAAATGAAATGGACACTTCGTCGTCGGTCACAAGGTAAACAACATTAATGTAATATTTCATTTGGGTAGGTGGGTATCACAAACGGTAGATTCCTTATAAGGCAAATGAAATACTATTTTGACAACTTTCCTCTACATAAATCTTACTGTATTATATATTATTTTATCTACATCCATATCATAATTTCAATATAATATGTTCGGAAGCGATAAGCAAATGCCCTACATTATGTTACCTGTATCTGTGGTTGCACTGTAATGTTAACATTAAAGTATAACATGTCAATAAAGTATCGGTTATCGCTGTAGTTGAATCTTAATGTTCACTTTACAGTATAAGTGACCTGCACTTTAATGTGAACATTAAGATGCAGGTTAACGACGGATACAGGTTTCTCACATATTGTAGAAAACTTATGATTATGTATGTAGATAAAGTTATGTATACGACTGTACGCATAATTAGGCATTAAAACACTCGTGTGATCTTATTATGAAACTCGCCTTACGGCTCGTTTCATAAAAACACACTCGTGTATAATGCCTCTCATTATGCACCAGTCACATAAAAAACTAATCTTATCTTACTAATATTATAAATGAGAAAGTTTGTATGTTTGGATGTTTGTTGCTCAATCACGCTTCAACCACTGAACGGATCGGGATGAAACTTGGCACACATTATAGGTTAGGTCCTGGAATAGGACATAGGTTAGTTTTTATCCCGGAAAATTAAAAAGTTAACAACGATCATCGAAATCTACGCGGACGAAGTCGCGGACAGAAGCTAGTATAGTTATATAATGTAGTGTATGCAAGTTTAAGTATTTATATATTTGCACAAATATATATTTCTGTATGTATTTATGTAGATATTTGAATGTTTTTCTATAGTTACGTTTTATTGGTTAGTTTCATCTTTATGTCTGTGTCTTAAATAAAAGTGTACACAACCCTTAACATTTTTCAATATCTCAAGGGTTAGCTGGAAGCTTGCTGGAAGAGATTCCTTAAAGCGATAAGTCCGCCTCTGTACATTCTTGTATTGTATCTCCATTGTATTCGTTTATACATTAAAGTGTTTACATACGTAAATATATGTAAAAACCTACATATGCAAGGTCAGGTCGCTCAAGGCCTTTTGTGATATTATTCTTTAAAAAAAGGAGTTCACACTTTTTTCTAACAGTTCAAGGGGCTTGGTGCTGAACACATCGCATTAAATTTATTGATAAATGATTCTATACTTCCAATCATGAGTTTCAAATGATCGTAACCGTGATATCGTAAGAAAATTTGAAAAAAAAAAATGTAAATGACTAAAATTAAAACATTCTCTTAGCAAAGAATTTCTGTATCGGACACAGTACCTAACCTAAGCTGTGTTAATATGTACCTAATAAATAAATAAATTTTGTGGAAATATACGCGGGCTAGTATTCCATAATCCGTGGTAGTTATATGGCTATACATTTGTTGTAAGTTACACCAACACGAATAAAAAACTAGTTTTAAATGTGGAATGCATAAATTGGCACAAAAAAGATACTGAGTGAAATGGTAAAACATACGAAGATATCACAGTGATTACGTAACTCGTTGAAATGCTTCACCAGCAAAGTTAAGCAACCACAAGAGCGGACCACTCGGACTGAGGCCATACCATGAGTTACAATTACTGTACTCGCTAGCGAGTCGAATGCTCTGTCCCTCGCAGTCCTCGCGGTATTCTTATAGAGTGCGAGGGACAGAGCATTCGACTCGCTAGCGAGTACGGTAATTGTAACTCATGGTAAGGGTAATGAAGATGCTTAACGCCAACGTAAACGATTTTCGAAAACTGTCTAAAGTGTATGGAATTGACATAAGCGCTTGACACGACCATCTGGCAGCTTACGTCAATCCATTTTCGATAGCGATAACGATCTCGCAATCCATCTTATCTAGGGCCACTGACTCGGACTGTTTTTTTATGATACTTTTTGTTTAATGATATCTACCAATCGATATGAATAGGTACATAAGTTTAGGTTTATCTGCAATTTGTGCATAAAATGCAGAAATGGGAGTCAGAGGCAGGCATTACTGATTGAGCGATGAAAACGCCCCCCAAAAAATCGTTACGTACCTACGTAATAATGACGTCGCTGTTCATTAACCTAAATAGTATTGAAATTATGGTAAAACAGGGCCGAGATTCTGCGAGTAAAAACCATAAAAACGTCTTTAACCTGTAATCGTATTGTCAACGTTTTGATAGCTCATATTTAAACCCTGTTCAGACTTACTTAAGTAGTAAACAACTTTCTAAACTCTAAATGCAACTTTTTTGTATGAAACAGCTATTTTAAGTTAATTAAAGCAATCACGGACAATACTTTGGCCAAGTGATGTCCAAAATGTTTTCTCAGTTTACTTTATTTACGATATCAGAGCTGTTTTAGCCAAAAGTTTCATTTTGAGGTTAGAAAGTTGTTTACCGTATAAGACAAGTAAGTCTGAACAGAGTTTACTTGGCAGTAATGGCGGCCGTGTTAAAAACAAAATCATAACAGTTCAAAGACGATATGGTTTTTACCTCCTAGAATAGAGGCCCAGATCATTTGTAGTTTGTCACATTTGCAAAATATGGACGTCTCTTATCATTAATTATTTTTCGTTTTGCTACTCTAATTTGCTGATTCCCAATCCATATACTTCTAAAGTAGAAAGTTAGAAGAGCAGTTCCAGCATAAGGTGCAGTATGGTCAGTAGGGGACAGTATACTCGCCTGCTTGATCTTGGCCGAGGCACTACTGTGGCCCCAGATTGTAAAGTTGAATATGAGTCAACATACAATCGGTGTTAGTTGGTTATCTTATCATATACAGATGAGCACTTCCACGGATACCTACTTCATGTCTGTAGTATCTCTTCTGCAATTACTTACTGCTTAATATACTCAGCTGTTCAAACGTGTGGGTTTATTACAAAGTTTTTCGTTTACCGTTGAATGAATCTTAAGTACCCGAAACCGACGTGCATGCATGACTCGATGTATGAATGTGGAAGAAGCGAAAGAGATTTGTCAGGATCGGAGCAAGTGGAAAGAAGTGGTCTCTGCCTAGCCCTCTGGGAAACAGGCGTGATTTAATGTATGTATGTATGTATGCATAATATAAAACTCATGACTGGACTGACTGACCGAAAATGCACACACAACCTAAACCGGCTATAATTCGGCTAATGTTTAACGGATCACCAGATATAGTAAAATATAACGCCAAAAAACACTTTTTACTGCCAAAAATAGTAAATGATCACCAAGAACTAACCTAACCTAACATAACCTGACCTAATTTGGTGATCGTGTACTAATTTTGGTGCTCATTACATTTGTTGCCGTATAATTCCAAGTTTTTACACCCTGGGATATAAACATAAGGACCAAGGAAGCGTCTCGGTTCGTTAATATCCTATTATACCACCAGGGGCACGTTTTATAAAGCTACAAGTAACATTTTTACATGTCTAAACTGGGAACACTGTTCAAATGGCTGGTCGTTATTGGTCGATATTTTGTCAAATGGAAACTTGTAACCTGTAAATTGTAATTTGTAATTTTATAAAACAGGCTACAGGGGCACGTTTTATAAAGTTACAAGTACTAACAATGTTACAGGTCTACACTGGCAACACTGCTCAAATGGCTGGTCGTCATTGGTCGAGATTGAGTCAAATGGAAACTTGTAACCTGTAAATTGTAATTTGTACCTTTATACAACAAGGCCACAGTAGTTTCGTAGGGTAATGTCTAAGATCTAAGATTTCTCGGAACGCGCAACTAGATATAATTGGACTCGTAAGTTAGGTAGGCATTAAGTTAGTCAACGACATGGCCTCTGTAGCATCAAAGAATATCATTAAAAACTAAAAAATACGGATTTAAAATTTAAGAGGATTGTGAAGCTACAAATTTCCATACAAAATGCGATAAAGTTTCTAACCTAACCTAATCCGATTTTTACTATTTTTGAATATGTTGTAGATATCATGAAAAACTATGTCTGTACGTTTCCTTTCCAAGAAAATATGTCTTTGAATGAAACAACTTTAAAAAACAAAAAACATAAACGTGCAAACCTAGTTCTTCCCGGAGCTACATTTGTATGGTTATTTTTTGACAGTTTCGTGATTTTAGCGGCGCTTCACAATCACGCCGTAGTCCGGTTCTAATAATCCTATTACTCAGTTATTATTACATAGTTCTAACCATTAGCACTGATGCATAAAACGAACCCAGCGTAAGTAGGTAAATGTGGGAAGGCGGCAAATTCATAGCTCTTAGCAAAGAGATGATGTCATAACGTACAAAAGGAACCTACTATGAAATCACTTTACTTAGTGTAAAGACACACAATTAGCTTTACAAACATGTAGGCTTTCATTTAAAATGATTCGTGGAGATAAATTAAATCTAACCTCAAAGTTTTTAACCGTTAAAAAATACAAAAATCTATTGATAAAGTATGTACTTACCACGCCTCATATCATTCATAACATAAGATTCGTCGACCGGTTTGATACTTACTCATTAAATTGGGAATCTTATGGAATAACTCGCTAGATATACATAAGCATGACACCATTCAGTGTTTACCCAGCCTTGACACTGGCTGTAAACAAACATTTGCAACATTACTGATCACTAGCAGATAAAAAGGCCCCGGCTTCGTACTTACGTTATAATTTTCACAGTTATTATAGCTGTGATTGCATCGAGCCGCGCGCGTCCGTATGTTTCTATGCGGTGACAAGAGAGTGACCTTCGCGTGACTAGCTGTCGTAGTGGAAGCGGCCGGGACCGGCGCGGGCGACGCGCTATGGTGGACTGGCTCGTCGCTCAGCCGAACTGATGGGGTCAGAATCGTACAAACACTATGCGATAAACCTATTCAAGCTAATGCGCCACACGGCTGTTTCAGCGATGTGTCTTGAGATATGCATGATGTTTTTTTTTAAGAAACCGTGCCCCACCATGTTAAATTAGTTAATTTAAGCAATCGTGCTGTCAAATTATGTGGTGGGGCGCGTCTTTGTGCATTAAAAACGTTATAATAATACATCAATGAGAAATTTGAAATTTTAATTCTAATTTTATTTAATGTCTTTCACTCGTGTTAAGGTGTATTTCGCAACGTCGAGTTATTTATTAGATAAATAAGTTCATGGATATCACAGGCAAGGACAATTGTTCGGTGAAATAGTATTTTCTTTTGTGGACTAAAAACAAAACAGAAGAACGTGGGGTTATGATAAGATCTTCTTAATTATAGATGACACTTTGAAATAATAATAAACATAGGTAAGGTACTTCACAAATAAAAACGCCTGATTACCATACGTTAGAAGAGAAACTTACAACAAAAAATACACGTGCCCGGCCGTTAGGAAGTCAATCCTGACACCTGTCATTTCAGTACAAAATGTAACCTCAAACCCAAGAATAGGTTATAAATTGTACTGCGATGTCAGCTGTCAGGATTGACTTCCTAACGACCGGGCACTATAAGCACGAATTAACTCGTGCTTTAGATTTTTTTACAGGGAACCCTGTTTTACTAACATAAAGATGCCAAACTGTACACGCTATTAATACGAACTAGTACGTAATTAATATAAACCGATGAAGCAAGTAGATCTACGAGAAATAGGTAAGTTTCCTCGGTGGTCTCTCAACTCCTCTTCAAATAATCACGCGCGATATTCACAAATATTTCCTAGTCATAAAAAATATAATATTTTTGATAAAACGGGCACTACGTCGTAAACAACTGATGACGACTAGTGCCAAGTATACCCGATTCTGTGTCACTGACCCGAGCGCCGTTGATGTCGAATGGAGCCGAGTATATCCGATTCTGCGTTACCGAACCGATCGCGCTTGATGTCGAATGGAACCGAGTATACCCGATTCTGCGTTACCGAACCGAGCGTGCTTGATGTCAATGGAGTCGAGTATACCCGATTCTGCGTTACCGAACCGAGCGCGCTTGATGTCGAATGGAGCTGAGTATACCGATTCTGCGTCACTGACCAAAGCGCGCGATATCGAATGGAGCTCATACATACCCGATCCTGCGTCACCGAGCCTAGCGCGCTTGATGTCGAATGGAGCTGAGTATACCGATTCTGCGTCACTGACCAAAGCGCGCGATATCGAATGGAGCTCATACATACCCGATCTGCGTCACCGAGCCTAGCGCGCTTGTTGTCGAATGGAGCTGAGTATACCGATTCTGCGTCACTGACCAAAGCGCGCGATATCGAATGGAGCTCATACATACCCGATCCTGCGTCACCGAGCCTAGCGCGCTTGATGTCGAATGGAGCTGAGTATACCGATTCTGCGTCACTGACCAAAGCGCGCGATATCGAATGGAGCTCATACATACCCGATCCTGCGTCACCGAGCCTAGCGCGCTTGTTGTCGAATGGAGCTGAGTATACCGATTCTGCGTCACTGACCAAAGCGCGCGATATCGAATGGAGCTCATACATACCCGATCCTTCGTCACCGAGCCTAGCTCGCGTGATGTCGAATGGAGCTGACATGAGTATACGCGATTCTGCGTCACTGCCCGTCCGCGCTTGATGTCGAGTTGCGCCTGGAGGAGGGTTTTTGACGTGTAAAAGTGCCCGAGCGGCCTACTTAATGAATAAATGTCTTTTATCTGTTATCGTTTTTTCTCGGTTATTAATTTGTCCGTCGAGTTATAAAACAAGTTGGTTAAGCGATCATCCAACCAGCTGGGGCATGTTTTATAAAGCTACAAGTTACAATTTTACAGGCCTAAACTGGCAACACTGCTCAAATTGTAATTTGTTGTTTTATAAAAGTTAAAAAAAAACAAAAAAACCGCCTTCAAAAAGCAAAAAATAACTTCATTTAAAATGGTAGGTAATAGGTCAGTCCAACTGAAGTCTGCTTTTGGTTAAAATATTGTTGGACGCCGACTTCAGTTGGACTGACCTATTACCTACCATTTTAAATGAAGTTATTTTTTGCTTTTTGAAGGCGGTTTTTTTGTTTTTTTAAACTTTTATTTTATTTTATACTTTTTAGTGATCATAATTATGATGTTATGTAGTCCCACTTTAATTAATAAGAATTAATAAGAAACTTTAGAACATTGAAATTTAATGTCGCCGCAAGCAACGCCGTGGGAAAGTCATAGTCATATAGGTACTTAAACATACATATGCTTCGTCATAGTCGCTCAACTATCTTAATCGAAATATCTTGTCGCCACCCTTGAAATATATACCGTTTAGGAGTTCCGGTGGCCATCTGTGGTTTTCATCATCAGTTCCACTTTACCAAATAGTGTTTTCCAAGAGCAAATACACGAGTTACAATGAAAAATACCAAAATCGCTATAGGTGTGCCTATAAATTTTGAAGAGTTCCGTCGATTCCTCATAGACTCCATCATCAAATCTTCATTTAAATAAGAATGGGACCAAATGGGAAACAAAAAAAGAATCTTCAAAATCGGTTCGCCCAGTAGTTCTGAGGTAACAAACATTAAAAAAAAAAACATACAGTTGAATTGAGAACCTCCTCCTTTTTTGATGTCGGTTAAAAACAGGCCACTGCTCTATTGCCTAACGCACGAACTCGCAATCGCAACTTCAAAGTAGAACAATTTCTTTTCATTTTGTATGCAAACTCGCCTTCGGACTGTCAAAATGAAAAAAATTGCGACACGTACTCTATGTCAATGAACGACTTAAAAAATATGATGACGTGTTTTAAGACAAAATGAAATAAGGGGTTCTGTGTGCAACATTTCATTGCTGTCGGTAGTTTAATTTACACAACACAGGTAAACAGGTGCCATTTTATTTGCTTAAAAACGTTTAGCATAATATCATCTAACTACATTCAAAAAGCAAAATAAACCCAAAAAAATGTTTATTTTGTATTTTGTAGATATAATGCACATATGGTTACGTAATGATATTTATTGATTAAAACAATTACATTATAAATTACATTAAAAATTAAAAATTAAAACTATGGCAAATTAAATTAAACCAAAAATTATAACTAAGCTAAAAAGTACAATGAAATTAAAACTAAATAAAAGCTAAAAAAGAGAGGGCCCCCGTGGCAAAGTACCACAGATGCTGGCAGAATTTCCTCGTTGTATAGCAATGCTGATTCGTTGCCCGAGGAAGCTGCCAGCTCTGTGGTCTCCGGTTGTTTCTATCAGCCTTTTTGAAATGTCTTAATATGTTAGGTTAGGCTACAACTGTGACCAAATTAGTAGTTCTCAAAGAATTTTCTACTTTTTAACCTATAGACTATTTAATGCTTCATAAAGTAATGCATTTGATTGTTATGCATTATAACTGTTAAGTATATAAGTAATTGGTCTATTTACTACACAGATCAAAATTGCGCGATTTGCTTTATGCAAAATGAAAATTAGCACATTAGTTGTTAAGCAAATCATTGTACATTCATCTTAAACAGTTGACGCGTGGTCATACTAAAATTTTCTTAACGGTGTGGAGGCAAACGGTATCTTCAGACAGATTTATTGTTTTAAAGGGCCTTTATACAACAGTACCTATACATCGCGGCCCTGTTAAGTCGAACACCACTTTGTCTCAAAATAATTGAAAAAACATAACATAATACAAAACAATGCACATAGTACAAAATGATAGGTTTCTAACAACGTATCTTCAGACTTGTCGTTGGATACAAGGGGCATCGCGAAAGCCGGCGGTGCGTCACCACGGCGGCAGCGGGGCGCGCCGGCCCACGCTACGACGAACATCTCTATAATAGTAATAGCATCGCGTCACCCAAGTACCTACTCACCACGTAACGCCGCACGTGCCTGACACACTTATCCAGGCTGGGTTACATTTCTGGAATAAAAGGAACGGTAAGAAGTCTCATGGAATTACCGGTAAATAGGGTAAAATCGCCTATTACTGGCCACTATGGCCACCCTCCGGTAACTGGCCACTTGCAATAATATGTGTAAAGCGAGAGATATGCTGATATTTTTGCGATTAAACTAGAATACCTAGGTCCTGAATTATTACCCGGAGAACTGTCCAAGTATCTTTACCACCAGCGTCAGTTAATAGATTTGATGGATAGTAACTAACACCCGTATTCACAAACAATACTTACCTAAGGGATCCTTCACTAAGTAAACCCACTGCATTCAATACAGCTTTGTGATTGATTATTTTTGACCGACCTTTTGTTTATGAGACGAGTTGAACCACCCTGTGCGTTTGTGAGCACTGTGAGACCTCATAGTGACGTTTGTGAATACGGGTGTAAAGGACATTTTCTTAAGTGGCCAGTTATTGACGATTTACCCGTAAATCGTCTATTACTGGCCACCCTCAGTAACTGGCCACTTTTCTATAATATGAGTAAAGCAAAAGATACGCTGATATTTGTGCGATAAAACTAGAATACCTAGATCCAGAGTTATTATCCGGACTACTGCCAAAGTATCTTCTACGAACGACGTCTGTATTTAAAATTGTTGGCTAGCAACTAAATGACACTTTCTTAAGTGGCCGGTTATTGACGATTTACCCTATTATTAAAATTTGGATCTTCAAAGCAAGATATCACGCTTCTACTGCCTAGGTACTTCTTAATGAACTAGCGAGCTTCATCGAGACTACCTGCCTACGAAGCTAGCTGTCCTGGGTTCAAATCCCGGTAAGGGCAGATATTTGTGTGATGAGCGTTAATATTTGTTCCCGAGTCATGGCTGTTTTCTATGTATTTTAGGTATAAATTTCTCTATATAAGTATTTATATCGTAGTCTAGTACCCATACTACAAAGAGCTTAGTTTAGGACTAGGTCTACTGGCGTGACATTGTCCCCTGATCTGTCCCATGGTATTTATTCATCGTAGGTAGACCATCATCATTGACCATTGGTGAGATGTGTCAATCGCTGATCATTCCAGAATATTTACAAAAACCCTGTAAAGCTGTTTGATCCAGGATTTACGAAACCAAACTACGAGTGTATTTTTTTCCTGGCTTGCTTGCTTGCTTGTGGTTGTAGATTTGACATGGCATCGAGAAAACGTAAATTATAAAGAAGGTAGAAACTTTTGGTCAGATTTCCGGTTTGGATCACATTTATGTTATTAATGAGTGAGTGTATAGAACATGCCGAAACTATCAATGTACAGTCACGAACCGGGATTGTTGAGCCACTTGCCAATGTTCGTAATTTAGCCGTGTATTCAATAACCGATGTCACCGACTGGCTGACAGCTATTCGATTTGCATTACACGGCCCAATTAGAAAATTGGGTAAGTGGCTCAACAATCCCGGTTCGCGACTGTACCTAATTCTAGACAAAATGAGAGTTTTATTCATAGTCCTAAACACTAGGCCTTTTCCAGGCCGTACCAATCTAGATGGTTTAACAAAGAATGCAATACTTTCATGGTATCCGAAATATTTACATAGTGGGATATTTCAGAGCAAGTAACTTTTCTCGTATATTTGAAACTTAAATTAAGGTAGGTACTAAGGTTGAAATTGTAACTAAACCTGTGGTTAATATAAATAATATAAAATACAATACAATACAAAACACTTTTTTGTATACACAAACAAAAACATTACAGAGAAACAGTACAATTAAAAATAACACAGGTATTAATAAAAAAAAACAACAGGCTTCGTTATCGCTAGTCTTATCGCTGATTAGCGATCTCTTCCAGACAACCTTAGTAGGGATAAGGTGTCAAATTAAAATATTTTACACAGTAGGTGGTGCAGACTTCACGCGAGAAATAACAAGAAAATACGTTAGTTATTAAATGTGAGTATTAGAAAAAGTGATAAATAAATAATATGTGATTAATCCTTTAGCCTCTGACAGGAAAAGGGTTTATTTCTTTACAGCCTACGCGTCCAATAATGTATTGTCAGCAGCACAGAACAGTAGAAGTGTCAGGTGGGCGTGTAATGTGTGGCATAGTTATCCGGAGTTCTGCATAACCTACCATACTTTTGCCGCGATCGCTTATTTAGATTTTTCGATATTTCGATATTTCTAAAATAGGAAATAAATCCAGAAGCATGCTTATTGTGCTATTTTGGAGTGTAAAAACGATAGCTGCACCAACAACATTTTCCATGGTGGCGTGTTGTTTTTATGATAGTATTGGCGACAACAGGTCTGATATTAAGCGAAGCTCATGCCACTTCCACTGTTTTTTCTATTCCGTGGTCAGCAGCATAGGGATGTATACAGTCAAGGACTTTAATTGTTATGCCACTATGGAACCCTGTCATAATGACAGCGTCAAACCACATGAAGGAAATGACGCCAAAATTAATGATTAACGTTATGCGACAGGGTTCCATAGTGGCATTACAATTAAAATCCTTGACTGTACCTACATATGTGTGATGGCTTTAACGTGTAAGTACATATTTATGGCTTCGACTGTACACGATAGCATGTTCCGAAAAATTATCTGCGCTCAGTTTCCAAGTAAGTAACGCTCATACAAAACACATGTATCAACAAAGTGAACGGAGGTGGCCTAAACACAATAACAATAAAACGGTTGATTATTATTAGCCTTGGGACTTCTTATTTTTTTCGAAGTCAAAGTCAAAATCTAAAAATAAAACATATTATCGTTCTCAACACAAAAGAGTTTTTGATCAATCTAGATTAACCCCGCAAAATAAAGAAAAAAAAATAACGATCCATTCTTACTATAATTTCAATGATGAACGAAATAGCATTGATTATGATTATGACACACTTATTCCAAAAGCCATACCTCCTCAGACTTAGAAGTTACGAGTAATATAAGACAATTAAAGGCTGATTTTTCAATCCCCAGATAATTAAAACTATCCGTCAGTTAAATGTATTACTATCCTTTTCTGAAGTCATATGAAAGAAAGGGACACAGCTAAATTTTACCTTCCGGATAGCTTTATCTGGGGATTGAAAAATCAGCCCTAAAGAAGACATTTTTCTTTTTCTCACTTAAAACTTTTTGATTTAGTTTATTTTGTTTACAAACAGTAGCGTGTTTTTTTGCGTATATTTTTGTGTTAAATGTGTATTATATACTTTGACTTTGAGTTTGAAAAATTTATTTGAACTCATGACGACTCCATGGATTCTAGAACCACGGTATGCACCCATACTTAAGTCCCAAGCGCAATAATTATTATCATTTGCAGGCACAGTAAGTCATCGGAATTAGGCTATTTCTTAACCCCCACCGCAAAAAGAGGGTGTTACAAGTTTGACCGCTAACTATATGTGTGTGTTTATGTGTCTGACTGCTACACCTTAGCTCTTAAATAGGTGAACCGATTTGAATGCGGTTCTTTTTATTTGAAAGTAAGTTTTCTAGCGGTGGTTCTTAGCTAGGTTTCATGAAAATCGATTGGGCCGTTTAAGAGATATCAGCTCTGATAGATGAGGTCACCATTATATCGGGGTTTATATTTATCTAATAGTTATTGGATAAAACAAGACGACTTGTACGAAATAAAGCAACCTTTTCTACAACAAGAACACGTACTTACTTATTATAATATTTTATCATGTTTTTTTAAATAAAATACGCTATCTAGCGTTATATTTTCTGCAGCATTAAAGTAAAACACAAAACATGAAACACAAACACAAGAACTAATGTCACCCGCTCTGGAATGCTCTGGTAAACGTCCCCCTCTGGTCTCTACAAACTGTTGACTTCAACAATATCCATCAATCGATAACGGACCCATAATTTTAGAATATATCAGTATAATATATCAGTACATTCATGTCAGTCAACACTTAGCTACGATGCAGCGGTTCCGCCCCGGTTGACAAATTATCGCGTTGCTACACGAAACGAGCGATTTACAAAATTTAACCAGCTGTTTCTAAACTAGATACTCATGTCGCATACGGTCCACGCTTTCCTCGGAAACTATTGTTAATTTAATTGTGACCATTATTTTTTTATCGGCTTACATCAACCTACTTTAACTAGGTATCTAACAGTGCAAGTTTCACAAAAATCGATTACAGGTACCTATGTAGTTTTCAATACACGAGCTAATATGTGTGAGTATGATGGCTTGTTGATACGGGCTGAAAGGGAAAACATCGCAAAACTTTGGTCAAATTCTAGTGCATGTAAGATATTTAAAAAAACGTAAAACAAAAAAAAACTAAATATATGATTGAAAAAAATCCGGGATACACTGGTAACTAATGGTAGTAAAAACATGAAGTCAAAAACTTAATACTTACGACTAAATAAAAATGTGTTAACTTCTTAATTCTTCCTTTTTAAATATTGATGTTGAAATGTTATTAAAAATTAAAACTATTCATGAATTAAATTTTACGTAACTTTCAAACTTCTTCAGCATAGGTACTGTTATTAATTTTACGAGCTACAGGACTCAGTTGATAAAAAAGATCTTTTTAAAAATGTCTGTAAAATGGCAGTCAAAATATTTACATTATAATTATGTCATCCCGCGTTAAAATTAAACAAACTTTACTTAAGCTAGTTGCTAATTTAGATAGGTTTCCAAAGTAAACACTGCAGTTTGATTGGGTAGAAATTAACGAATTTAGTGACTTCAAAGACATTAACTTTGATTTTTAACATCGTATGGTGAAATCGGTACTTAACCTGTTATCGTATTGTCAACGTTTTGATAGCTCCTAGACGACGCGCTGGCCAAGTTAGTAGTGACCCTGCCTTCGAAGCTAGCGGTCCTGGATTCAAATCCCGGTAAGGGTAGATATTTGTGTGATGAACGCGAATATTGGTTCCTGAGTCTTGGATGTTTTCTATGTATTTATATATTTCTCTATATAAGTATGTTTATCGTTGTCTAGTACCCATAGTACAAGCCTAGAGCTTAGTTTGAGACTAGGTCAATTGGTGTGACATTGCCCCCTGATATTTATTTATTTATTTATTCTTATTTACTTGGCAGCCGAGTTAAAAACAATTCTATTAGGTACAGGTCAAAGACGATGTCGTTTTTACCGTCTAAAATAGAGGCCCTGTTGTTTACAAGTCTGTGTCTAATGCAATTAAACTGACTGGACAAATATTGAATGACAAAAAATAATAAGGAAGACATTTCACACAGGTTTAAATGCATACTCATAGCTAAAGCGCCTGGGCTTTTTTATTAGCAATGACCCGTACGTGTATTTGAATCTTGCAATACTTTCAGTGATACTTTTCCTAATAGCTATAATATTGTGGGAGGCCCGCAGTGTCCGCTCCCTTTTTCTTGATTTATTAACAAATAACAACACACTATGACTTTCACGTATTTTAATTACCTCGCACTTTTATAAAAATACACTTCTTGAAGGGCTTCGTCAACTCGGTAAACCATAAGCGACTGACGTTGTTCGAACAGACAAACCAATTCTAAATATTTTTAAAGTCTATCGAATCGAATATTACTGACGTAATAACCAGCCATTATCACTTAACTCACTATTGATTCCCTAGCTGGTCTACCTAACATTTGGGAATCCCTCACAAAAAGGACAAGTCCCTTGCTAAGGGATAGCATGTAACAGTCTGCCCAAGAAGAGGTGTCCTTCTGTGAAAAATTAGAGCACTAAATACTGACACCAAACTACATCCAGGGCCCGTATTATGGTCGCCTTTATCGCGGTGGATAAAGCATTCGTCAATCTCGCACTTACATACTGGTCAGAAAGTGACAGATGCTTTATCGACGTTTATCCACATCGATAAACAGGTCCATAATAGGTCCGCTGATGCTTAAGCCGGTAAGCCCTACACTGCCTATCGGCAATTTTCCTTTTTCTATGACACGAGAGGACACGAGTGACAAATTGTATTGTCAGTAGCGAGTGCAATCAATAATAATAGCCATAGCCAGCCGAAAGCTATTAAGAAGCTGGGAATACTGTAACGTTACGTTGTATGGAAAGTAAATTTTGTAGCTCGAGCACGACCATTTCATCGTACTTCACGTTTTGGAATGTCTTTGCTATTCGAAAACGTGTGCTAGGTTAAAGTCACCAGTAGTCAGCCAGAGACCAGCCGTCGACCTTATAATAAGTGCGAAGAGTGGGAAATATATCTTTAGTACTCTTTCCACTCATACAAAGTATAGGCAGAGGCCGACTACAGGTCTCTAGCTGGCTGACCACCGGTGACTTCACCCTATAGGTATTTTTACGGAATCTATCCGTAGCCCAAACTCCCATTCACGATTCCATGCATACTCGATGACAATATGTAAGTCAACTTCTTTGGTGCTCGGAAATTAAAGACAGGGTATTGATTCTCTCAAACGCAAAGGTGAGCGAACGCAGGAGTGAAGTCCAAGCGGCGAGTTTAAGTAGTCCCGTCAAAGCGAGCAAAACACATTTCAACGCGTGTATTCAATTTGGCAGCATGGCTTCTCGAACGTATAAGGCTGCCTAATTGAGAATGCACGCGCTAAAATGTGTTTTGCTCGCTCTGACGGGACTACTTAAACTCGCCGCTTTGACTTCACTCCTGCATTGGCTCACCTTTGCTTATGAGAGAATCACTACCCAGGCTCGGAGGCGCTGTGCCAATCGCCTTACAAATTTTCTCGATGACAATTCATTTTCGTTGGGTGGCGGCGGTTCGTTGTGCGTAAATAAAAAATATATCTTAAAATGAAATTCTCTTTGAATTTGTCGAAACCTTTTTTACAGATATTTATTTTGTGTGTAGGTATTATTTCCTCGCATTGTTTGAGAAAAGAATTATATTTGCCTCGGCGGAAACCGGGTTTGCTTTGCTCGGATTCGCGAAAATTTCCTTCCCAAGTACCTTTGTATGCGGTGAAGGATTTTTTGTTGTTGTTGTGGGCATTAACTCACTAAAGTTAATAACGGAGGTTAACGATTAGCTTTCAAGTTCAGTTTTAAAAAAAGTTATCGCACTTTTTAACTTTTGATAACCCTATCAATTTGTAAGTAAGTACATAGACAGGTACTCTTTTGAAAAATTTAGATCGTAAATTAACGTGCACGATACTTGACTCTAACAATAACTAGCGCTTTAATACTTCATATACTACAAACAATATCTCTGAAAGACCTATCCAACGACACCCCACAGTACGGGGTAGACAAGAAAAAATAAGACATCCCCAAGTTACGTGTAGTGGAGGTAGGTAGGTACACAAAAAAAAATACAGTATTTTATTATACCACTTTGTCGGCGTGACTAATATGACTGTATATTCATGCCAAATTACAGCTTTCTAGAACTAAGAGTAAAGTTATAGGTACTAAGTATGTTAAAGTAGAAACGTCGTCAATTATTGACTGTGGAAATTTATTTATACTTACATCCATCATTTACAATCGATTTATTAGAAACAAATGTAGGGAACTATATCAAGTGACTATAACACTTTTCACGCGGTGACGAGCATCTTTTCAATATACATATCTTGTTTATATATCAAAAAAATACGAACAGTTAAAACTTTTAAAATACAATACCCGTCAAGTGACTCTTTATTATTTCATATTTGATCAAAAAACAGCATTTCTCTTTGCCTCTCATTTATTAGGTATGAATGCCGTCGCGTGTCGCATGTTTGTATTTTAAACAGCACAAAAAATTTAACAGCAATAGTAGGTAAATTTGCTAAGTTTCAAAGACGTTCACGTTATGTTCACCATTTTTCTCGATGTTACATAGCAAAATGGTTATTATTAATACCTAAAATAGCTAGTTTATTATCATATAGATAAGATTATTTTTATCTGTTAACCAGGGTAGTAAACAGATAAAAGTAATAACAGTTATTACTATTTAACCGACTTCAAAAAAGGTTAAACGGTTAAAGGTTATACGTTCCACTGTATGTTTTTTTTTCATGTATGTTCACCGATAACTCCGTCAATTGTGGACCGATTTTAAAAATTATTTTTTGGTTTGATAGAATATACTTCCGAGGTGGTCCCAATGTAACCAAATCTGAATCTGATGAGGGGATCATTGAGGAATTGAGGGAACTCCTCAAATATTGTATGCAAACATATAGCGATTTTAGTATTTTTAGTAACAAGTGTAGCATTTGCATTCAGAAAGTTTCACTTGGTGAAGTGGAACTGATGATGAAGACCACAGATGGCCACCGGAACTCCTCAACGGAACCTATTTTAAGAGTGGCGAGAAGATATCTCGATTAAGATAGTTGAGCGACTACAACGAAGAATATTTACTTGTTGAAATATGACTATGACTTTCCCGCGGCGTTGCTTGCGGCGCGCGTGAAATAACTGAAAGTTTCATATCAACTAAGAAGTGGGACTATGTAACAGCGTACCTATTATGATCACTAAAAAGTAAAAAATAAAATAAATGTTTTAAAAAACAAAAAACCGCCTTCAAAAACGCAAAAATAAACTTCTTTAGAATTGTAGATACCTAATAGGTTAGACCAACTGAAGTCGGCGACCACAATATTTTTAACAAAAAGCCGACATCAGTTGGACGGTTTTTTGTTTTTTAAAACATTTTTTGTTAATCCTATCACCAGGGCTCGAACTTTTAGTCACATCCATGTTCAGCATAACGTTTGAGGTCGTTTACCCCAAATTGCATCCTAGATCCGATTACTATTAGTTACGTAGGTTAGGTAAAAAAATCACTCAATTGGCGAGAAGTATCGGTGAAATAAAAACTCTGCGTAATGAATTGATACGTTAGTTGATAGGATTTTCGATACATTCGATAAAATAATAGGTACCTAACCTACCTGCCCGACCACACCCAACGAACCTATCTACCTTCTTCTGTTCACGCGTGAGATCTTAAATAAGTTCATAAAACTTCCTTGACTCTTAATTTTGCCACCCAATGGGACGTGACATCTGACACATTTCCATTCACTTGTCAATATATTTTTTGAATCGCTGTTTGTACTTTGTTTTTCACAATGATTCGATCATGAGCAGGGCCAAGGGCCTCTAAAATAAATAAATAGAAAAACCGGTCAAGTGCGAGTCGGACTCGCGTACCGAGGGTTCCGTATTGAAGATAAAATGCTTGGAAACCGCAAAAGAAATTACTCATTTTGTTATGAGCTTTATTTTCTAGGCAATAAGGTCAATTTTGACTAACCTAAATTTTAATACAGATTTTCTTAGTTTTTTTGTTATTTCTAACCTAACCTAACCTAACTTAACCCTAAAAACAATGTTATAAGTATGAGGTAGGTAATAGTAGTTTATCTACACACATATCATAAGTCCTCTATTATGCGTTCGAAACCCGTTGGCAAAGACCAGCATTACCTGTGGTCTGTGGTAGTAGATGACAGCAATGACAGCTGTAACGTAATTTGGGAGAGGCCTACATCCAGCAGTGGACTAGTATAGGCTGATGATGAAAGTTATGTACTTATGCGACTGTATACATAATTAGGCATTATGCACCAGCCACATAATAGTACTTTATGTAACTGATACATAATGAGAGTCCTTAAAACACGAGTGTGTTTTTATGAAATGAGCAAAAGGCGAGTTTCATAATAAGATCACACGAGTGTTTTAAGGTTTAATTATGTACAGTTGCATACATTATCTTATCTACGTACATATTATAAGTAGGTACCTACTCTAAGATGGGTTCAGAAGCCGACGACTTGACGATAAAAATAGCAGCAACACAATCTTGTGCTGTGTCAGTGTCACGAATATGAAGGGTATTTTTAAATTATAGACAAACTAATAAAGTCCCTTTTCTCATGTCGTTCGAAATCAAATGTCGTACGATATTGTACTGAAAAATATGTATACAGAGTTGACGTTTCAATTGATACTAGAACTGAGGGCTTATTGTCTAACGCACTCGCAATCCCGATCGTTTTAATTTTGAAAATCCTAGGCTTGTCTGCATACAAAATGAAAACAATTGCTCCACTTTGAAGCCGGTTGCGATTGCGAGTGCGTTAGACAATAAGCCCTCAGAGGGTTTATTGTCTAACGCACTCGCAATCACGATCGTTTTCATTTTGAAAATCGAACGCTTGTCTGCATACAAAATGAAAACAATTGCTCCGCTTAGATGCCGGTTGCAATTGCGAGTACGTTAGATAAGCCCTCTGGGCCCGTTTAAATTGTATTGTTTTCGGAAGATGTTCCTAATTTAAAACGCATAACTTTATCATATTTAATATCGTAAAAAGAACATTACGTTACGGCCGCGAGACACCACGACCACCACCCACGTGCATTTTCATACAGATGTGATCTATTTATGTAACTTGGTGTATCTGTATAGTCGATACAGAAAATACTTTACCACTTTTGTACCTTAACTTCATACAAATAGAGGCGAAAAGTGGTCCATACTCGTACAGTCACCAGCAATAATATATTATCCAACATTGGGCGCAAAAATGTCGGACACTTATACCTCTAGTAATAAAGACGTGACAGATATTTTTGCGCCCAATGTTGGATAATATATTATCGCTGGTGACTGTAAAACCCATTATGATGATTCTGCGAAACGTTTGCACAGGAAGTTGTGTTGGTGCCTATGGTCATATGTAAATAAGCGAAAGATAAGATAGTCGAATAAGGCCTTACCTATGCTATGAACAAGAGAGCAAACCTTTGTGTTGCGGCATATACATTTAAGAAATAATAACCTAAATAGTCCGAACAACGAAGACCAAATACTGCCTCTCAGGGGAAAAAACTCGTTTATAAACGAATTTATTGTGTAGGTGTAAAGGTCCCTTTTTTTAGTTTTTCGTAAATAACTCGTAAACGGTGGCCCATACTTAGCAAAAAATGTTCCAGCACATGATTAATCTGCACAAAATTTTCTACAAAAAATATATTATACATTTTTTCTCTGGAATTAATATTTAATGAGATATGGAGGGAAGAATAATTTCCGAAACGCCATTTTCGGGTTTCCATTGTAAGTCGACCCTTACATCAAATAGGCTCGGGTTTTTTTGTGAGTACCTCTTATTTTGAAGAATATTTATGCTGAGTACCAACATCTTAATTGTGACAGTTCTCGACTTGTGATTTTTTTATGTTTTTTTTTTAATGTACTGATTTTTGGGATGTATTCAAGCGATTTGCTTCAAATTTTGAAATGATGTTCTTTTTATAGATTTTCATCGCCCCCCAAAAAACAAATACTGGTTATCATATAAAAAAAACGAAAATAAAGACCAAATAAAAAAGACACATTATTTTGTTATAATATGGTTGTGACACCTATAGATTTTTTTCTCAGAATAGTCCATATTTTGCACTACTACCTACTTGGTAAAATATCAAAATTTCCCAGGCGGTACTTCCTATCAAAAATCAGCAATATATGTAGCCAGTTCTGTATTCAATCGGTTCTGTTTTCATTTTTTTATATGACAACTAGTATTTGTTTTTTGGCCTCTGAACTGATTGGACAAACAAACAAACAAACAGACTCACACACTAAGGGTACCTACTGTACCGTTGTCTTACGGGGGACCTCTATAATTTTTAATTTAATTTCCTTTTTTTTATTTTTTTATATAGCGGGAACACACACTCTGTATAACAATTTGTTCACCTATTATGGTTCATGAGATACAGTGGAGATAGGTACGGAACCCTAAAAATCAGTGTAATTAGTAAATATGTTAAAATTAAAGTGATTTAAGATTTTTCAGTATAATTTAATACAACAGAAAATTATTTTTGACACATGCTCTAGACTACCGAGTCAAAGTTCAAAACCAAACACAAAATATGCAAATAAGCAACATTTTTATCAAGTTTTTTAATAAATGTTTTTTTTTATATAAATAAATTTCTTTACAGTGCCTACAAGCCTATAGAATTTTATTAAACAGAAGTTTTTTTTTAAAGGCTATAAATAATGGCTTTTAGGGTACCGTACGAAAAATGAAAAAAAAAAAACGGAACCCTTACAGGATCGTGCGTTTTCCGTCTGTCCGTCCGCCTGTCACAGCCAATTTGCTCCGAATCTACTTGACCAAATCAGGTGAAATTTGGTAGGATGGTGTAATCCTATGACCCAAACACAGATGTGCAAAGATTTTTTTTTTTAAATAGTGTTCTTTTTCCGGGTACCAATTAGAAAATTAAAAAAAAACTTTTGCAAACCTTATTGTGTCATATATCAAATGAAAGGACTCATTATGAGGATCTCAAATGTATTTTTATTACTATTGTAAAATAAATAGTTTTGATTTTATTCATGAAAAAAGACGAAAGTGGACTATTCCCCTATCCTAGCAAGGATGGGCCTTTATGACAACACAGATTGTAGAATGTGCGGCGAAGAGGTGGAAACAATGAAACACTTATTGTGTGAACGTGATGCCTTCGCCGGAGTAAGAATGAAAATCCTCGGTTGTGGCTACCCAGAACCCAACGATTTCAAGGCACTGCCTTTGCACCACTATCCGCTTTCTGGAAGGGGTGGAGGCTGCATTGGATTAAGTGCTTAACAAAAAGAGGGGTAATTACACAAAAGATCCCATAGGGTTGATAAGATAATATAAGATATCGTAGAACAAATGACGTTGTTACAGAGATAAACATAACGAAAATAAAAATGAATATTATTACGTACCGTTCCGTACCCAGCGGGACCATATTAATATGCCAGTATGCCTACACTTTCCGTACGTCCGTCCCAACTTTTAAGAGCTGGGGCTCTACTTTGAAATCAGTAATTCGAACTTCGGATCGCTCCGTCACTTTCTAGCGAATTAGTGACGCGTCGAGAGCAAAAGGGATAGTAATAGACGAAGTTCGAATTACGGATTTCAAAGTAGAGCCTCTGTATCTTTTGAACCATAATAATATATTATGTCGGATTAAAAAAAAGAGATAATAAAGGTGTAGGAAGAGAGGATAATAGAGAGATCTCTCTCCAGGCGGGTGTTATGCCTGGGGACCGAAGTCCATTGGAATGAAGTTGGAAGTCGTATATGTCAACCGACTGAAAAAACTTCGTTGGCGCGATGTAGAAATCTTTAGTTCCGCTGTCTGACGCTGGTGGCGCTGGCGAGTTGGTTGATGATGCCGTTAGATGTCGCTAGGTGGCGACCCAGGGGTCCAAAGACCCAAGGGGGTTATACAAGAAACGTTTTTTCCCAATCTTTTTTTTGCAAGCGTCAAATTTGGTATGATTATAATTACCTACCTTGAAAAAAATCATCAAATCCTAAAAAAAATGGTCAAGTTTGAGTGCACTATGTAAGGACCAAATTTTTGTCATCGTTGCACAACGGAAATCACACTGGAATGTGTCACACCAGAAAAAAAGTTGCACAGTAAAATTGTAAACGTAAGTGTACCTACAAGGTTTGAAGATGGCAGTCAAAATGAAAATCATATATAATAATGTGAATTTTTAATATCAAGCTCAAAACATCTTTTAAATTCTACTAAAACTAAAAAAAAAAATTTTGACAAACAATTTTATAACTAAGTTACATAGATATACCAAATTGCAGCTCAGTCAGACACCCGAAAGTGAATCCAATTCAACTTATAAGATTTGACCCACACGAGACACAAACCACGGTAAGCTAAATACTCGTAGCTGTTTGTAATAAAAAAAAAATACAACCGAACTGAGAACGTTCTCCTTTTTTGGAAGTCGGTTAATAATACATGTGTGCCCCTGCCTTTACAAATTTCCGTTGTAACACGTCACACAACTTTGTGTCATTCGTCGCACAATGGAACGAAAATTGTTCACTACATAACCTAACAAGGGTCGCAGCTCAATAAATATAACCACAATGTCGGCTACTTCTAGATAAGTTTAACTTTAAATACATAATAGTTCGTATTTAGCTTTCGTTGACAGTAAATTTGGTCGAAAAACACCTTTTTTTCCACTTAAAACACACAAAATTTTGACGTCGCACACTGACGAAACTAAGAAATTCTCAAATAACAGCCAAAAAAACATGGCGGTCCTATCCACATCTTGATTGCTAGCTAGAAGCCAAAGTTGCCGTGCTAACAAGATAAAAAGCGGCAGTTTTGCGTTGTAGGCTTGGAAATTATGACGTCGCACAACCACTGTGTCACAACGGAAACATTTTTTGTGACATACTTTGTTTTCAAAGTTAAAGCAGAAAATACCGATGTTTTGAAATTTTAAGTATAATAACATATGTGTTGTTTATTGGAGACTCTATTAACGTTAAATTGCAAACGCTAGCCATTCAGCAAAAAAAGTAATAAATGTATATGTCCAGAAAGTTGGAGGTGGTACATCCTTAGTTTATATGGGGTAGAAAAAAATAATAAAGTTTGTTAATTAATTACGGAAAAACTTAGCAAGGTAATCAATTCAATAATTAAGTAGTGTATTCTTAAAAGGTCAAAATTATATTTGTGACTTTCAGAAAACGTTTTCGAATGTTTGAATAATAAATATTCAGTCACCAATAAGGTGTACAACACTTAACAGCTGGACCGGCCCAAGAATTTGGTCCTTACCCCCCGCGCTGGTTCGATCAGAAATCGAATTCAAATTGGAATAGAATAATACCTACTTTGCGGAGGTAAGGAACCTAAGGAACTGCTTTTTTTGAAAACAATTCTTTTGACTAACCTCGTAACTTAGGGCCCGTTGTTTGATCAGTAGTTAACTCAACTAATCGTTAAAATTCGAAAAAGGAATCGAAAATTTGACACATTTCCTTGAGAATTTAACTATTACTAACGATTTTTAACAATTAGTTAGTTTAACTACTGATCAAACAACAGGCCCTTAAACTAGTGTTACACGTTAACTGATTATTTAATATAACAGGTTTCTGTCCTGTCCATCAGATAGAGTACATAATTAAAAATCCATTATCCCTTCGAGACCCATCAAAACATGCTACATTTCGTGTTGGGTTCAGGCATCCATATTTAACTGACTAATCATAGCCGATGGCTAAATGCCAGGTTTTGGTCGATTTATAAAGAATACAGTTTTTTCACAAAAGTGTTTTCTTAATTAATTTACGTGTAAGGACTCAGTAGTCAAACTATTGAAAATTCTTTTACTTATGATCTGTCTGTTCAAAAGTTTTTGTTTAACCCATGGAAAGATTGACATAAGATCTTGTCAGAAGGGTCATTGTGGGAACAGTGGATCACAAATTTTTCAAACCTACGTCATTTTATCATATTAGCTATGATTTTTAAATTAAGAAGCTTGATAGTAAGTCTCTTTCATATTTTCGAACAGTAGGAACTTTCTATACTTATAGAACAACTTCCTTGTTATTGATCATAAAAAAAAGAGAATTAATTCACTGTGTACCTTTTTATGTAAGTACCTAGACAGTGAATCACAGGGTGAGTAGGTAGTCATAAGGTTCGGGCATATTCAAAAAGTCATAATTTATTTGGATAGTACACAAAAAACATTTAATATAGTTTCAATTATTTTAGTTATAATTAATCTGACTCGGCCAACTCACAATTGTGATAATAAAACACCAAAAAAAGTAGGTTTCCAGATGATGTTTCCAAAATTATTCAATTACTCAAGCAATTTTAAGTAAGACAATTAGCATTAGCATTTAGGATTAGCATTAGCAATTAGCATTTAGCACAATGCATTGTTTGTTTACCTCTCTCTTACAACTCAATCCATTGTGTAGGTACATATGTCGCTGATGTCGCTGGCTTGTGGCATTCTGCGAGGGGACTCAGAGTGTCCGAGTTTAGTATCGCAACTGGTGTGTCTGTTCGTTCCCTCTGTGCCGAAATATGCTTTTCGGGAACGAAAGTACCCACTGCTGGCGGTCCCGGCCGCGCGGACCATCTCCCGCCGCAAGTCACCGCTGGTTCGCGCTCTGCAACTGCTTAATGCATTTCTGGATACAGCTCCCAATACTGACGTGCTGGCATCCAGATGGGTGTCAATACGTGACGAATGTTTGAAATTTTGTGTGATGATGAATGAACGGCCTTCATCTATTCTTTAATGTTTTACTGTTTACTGTTTGTGTTGCTTTTGTCTTATGTTCAAATAATCTAAAATTCGCAGTGCTTTAGTTTTACTGTTATACTGTGTAATTTCATTAAATAAATAAATAAAAATAAATAAATAAATACTTATGATCCTGTGTGACCCTCACACCTTTTTTAGGGTTTCGTAATCAACATGGAACCCTTATAGCTTCACCATGTCCGCGGTTTTACTCAGATTCTCTTGACAACAATGTGTAATTTGTAAGATAAAATGATGATTTTTTGTTTTTCCCGTACATGTAAAGCAAATGTATTTTTTTCATTAAACATCGAGTGAGGAACCCTACACCGACCATGCACAAAATTTTAATAGAGTATCATGTTTACTTTTAAAAAAAAGCTTAATAAATAATCTTCATTTTAATATATTATAAATGGATACAAGATTAATGGGTTTATGGATAACAAACGTAAAAAATACTCGTTTTAATTTAATGTGGCCTGCGTAGCACTTTCTACGTGAATGCGACATCGCAATGGCGTCCTGATAAAATCTGCAGAGAAATACAACTGAGAGCATGACGTGAGAAATCATTATTTACTATAATTATAGTAGTTAATTTATGTCAAAAGAAATGGAAATAAAATAATAATTGTACGTAGGGTGATGGCACCAGTAATGGACAAGGCACCAATAATAGACACTTGATTCTTATTTTACAGAAGAAGATGCAAAACAAATGAATAAAACCCTTGTTATTCATTTGTTTTGCAACAATCAAGTATTTAGGACAGTTTGAAATTTGAATTACGAGTGAAGTGTCCATTACTAGTGCCTGTGAGCTAAAAGTGTCCATCATTGGTGCCGTCACCCTACTTACTTGGTTCACTGACGCACTCCATCAATGTAGCTACGTGTATCCAACGTAGCTAAATAACTACTATCTTGGCAAGCGTCACTACTTTTACTGCAGAAATGTATGACAGTACTCATACATACATACATACATACATTAAATCACGCCTGTTTCCCAGAGGGGTAGGCAGAGACCACTTTCCACCTGCTACGATCTTGACAAATCTCTTTCGCTTCTTCCACATACCATAGTAAGTACTCATACATTTCCGCAGAAAAATAGTGTACTACAGTAAAAGCCAAAATACCACCACCAATATTAGAAAACCGAGTCCTGCTGCTGTTTAGTGAATTTTTGTACGATTGAATGGATTAATGAATGAATGAAACATGAATGACTGAATGAAATGTACACGTAAGTATGTAAACGGGTTCGTATTGGAATTCCTAATCATCATTTGTCATAATGCATCGTTTTCCCGAATTTTCGTTTATCCTAAACCGATTTCCGCATGAAGTTAGAAACTTTACAGTGTTGTTATCTTCTTCTTCTTAAGGTGCCTCTCCGACTTAGCGAAGGTTAGCAGTCAGCTCCGAATACTAAGCTGTAGTCTATCTCTCGAGAGGCGAAATAGATGGGCAGCACTCGCGATTCCTGTCCAGTCCCGTAGGTTCCTCAGCCAGGATTTTTTTCTACGGCGTTCTCGTCTTTCCATCGACTTTAGTTACCCATCATTATCAGTGGCAAAAGACTGTATTGGTCATGTCGCAACACATGTTTCAAGTACGCCGCTTTTCTCTGACGGATAATATTCCAGAGACATCGCTTTTGCCTGGCACGTTGTAGGACCTCTTCGTTGGTCATCCTCTGCGTCCAACTAATCCTTAGCATAGTGCCTAGCCTTACTGCTTGTTTCACAATCGACAAGTAAAGCATATTTGACAGATAAAATAAGCCCTTTCTCTTTCTTACACTTGAAAATAGACAAGGAGAGAGCTAACTTTAAATGGCAGATAAATTTACTCGTCGATTGTGAAACAGGCCCTAAGTGTTGTTATTATAACATAATATAACCCTAACCTACTAACCACAGGTATATCTTAATATATTTTTTTATTCATCCAGCAGTAAGCAGACATTGAGCATAAGCTTACAAATTTCCCTATAAGTATGGGTACTTTAAAGCGTGTGTTCCGGTCAAATTTCGCTGTTGACCGATGTCAAAGCTTTGCTGGTTTAAACACAAACAGTGCGATGCGAAGATGGAAGCGTTGAATTACAACATACTTGCATGACGAATTCAATTATATAAGGTTTTACGCTTCTTACGCACTTGAAAAAACCTTAGCATGTTTTTTAGGTAGCCTAAAAATAAAATGTAAAGTTTCCAACATATTGGCAGATTCTGTTTGACGTATGAGTAATCTATAACCCTCAACTCAAAGGTCATTAAGTTTGGGACATCCTGTATAAACAAACAAATAAGGAAGTCAATTCTAAGAATTATTTTGCATACAGTCATAGTCAATGGACAATACAATGATAATAGTGGTGGTTCAATGTATGTATTGAAGTCGCTGGCAAGAATCAGTTTACATGGCTATTATACTTGACACTGCGGCTTGGATATATTTCATGCATTATTCAGTTTAAAATATTAGATGGAGACCCCAATTTTGAAATTCCAAGGAGACCTGCCATTATTTTACACTGTTTAGTAGTGGATTTATGTAGATGTTTTTTTTTATTGATAATAGTGATCAGATCATCTGCATATAATGCTACAAGAGCTTAGTACAGCAAGGCTTTAGGTTGCACTCTAGATAAATAGGTCAAAAAACACAGGTTATGAGTATTACCAATAGTTCCCCGGACAGAGTATCGAGGTGGACGGACAAGCAGTTCACTATATTGTCGAGTACATTAATTCAGGCTAGCTAGTCTCTTTTAGCAACAGGCAAAATGTCTTGCGGTAGTATAGAGACGTGTCAACAATGCCTGGAAGCACTACAGTTCCATGAAGCAACTGATGAAGGGAGACCTTCCTCCCGCACCCAAGCGTAAATTCGTCGACATATGTGTTTTGCCAATTCAAATCTTTGGTGCTCAGTCATGGTCCATGACCGAAAATCAACAATGCAGACTCAAGGTTTGCTTTGCATACTAGTACTACATTGAATGCAAAATTAAGTACTTACAAAAAATGAAAAATCGGAATTATTTTGCCGAAAAATACTAAGTTATCTTCATTTAGTTGTGTTGACATAACCATCAGATAAAATCAGGTACTAAAGCAAGTTGCGATAATCTAAAAAAAAACTTCTCTGCTTAGAGTGTAAACCTGCTTGATCCATTTTTATCAACTTTGATCTGTGCCGACGGTAAAACTTTTA
Source organism: Acleris cristana (assembly GCA_948252455.1). Lineage (NCBI taxonomy): Eukaryota > Metazoa > Arthropoda > Insecta > Lepidoptera > Tortricidae > Acleris > Acleris cristana. The sequence goes on along the minus strand of OX411781.1, from coordinate 2,763,615 downwards.
CTAACCCCATGTTAGGCTGTTTAGATAAAGCAAAGGCTCGTCTATATACATGTTGATCTTGGACCTCTAAGTACAGCACACCCTGTATATTCTAGACCGGTATGAAAGAGGCTTTTTATGCTGTATATTTACGTCAAGTTCTGAGACCTTAAGATCTTAAGTCCCAGATAGACGTGCGAGTAAGTACGCCGCTTAAAGTCAACAAATAATTTTCTTAATTAAATTTATACTTACTGTAATTATTAATTATTAAACATGGATCTTCTAAATTATTATTAACTTCTACATCTAAAATAACAATTACCTAATAGAAGCTATTTTAAATAAAATTTTAGAATGTCAAACAAAAATCTATTTAAAATTATACATATGTATTTTACCACTTTCTAACCGTATCGTATCGTAAGTATGCGAACTTCTAAAGGTAAACACAGGCGAAAAAGGTCGTCGAGCTCTAAGTACGCGTACTTACTCGCACGTCTATCTGGGACTTTAAGTGACTTAGGTACATGTAATTTTCTAAAAAAAATAATCCACCCGTCTTACAAAACACTATCCGTTATCCACTCGGGATATTAAAATGTCCGCGACGCTGACGAAGCGAACGTGCATGACAGTATTTTGAGATACGACAACCTCCTGTCTGTTTAATCATACCCAATTGAATAAGTTAATTTAAATTTAACAAAAATAGTATAGCCCATTTTGTGGAATAATGCCATTTAATGTATGCTGACTGCATGTCATTTTTGCGCCTTTGTATTCAGTCTGTTACCCAAAACAAACTTTTCAAACGCTTTAAAGACTTTTCGGGATCGAAATTGTGTTTTTCAGCCATTTTCGTGATTGAGTGTTCTCCGCCTAGTCCCCGGAGTCATTATTTTCTCTCATTTCATTGACTGAATAACAGAATAATATATGACGAGGTGTTTCTGGACTTTAAACGACCATAAGGGGCCAACTTGGCACTTAAGTATGCAACACATCCGCTCCTAGAGCATATAGCTCTTGCGACTAACACTGGCCGGCCGGAAATAAACTAAATTATATAAAAAAAAAAAACTACAAACCCGACTGCAATAAAATATCAACAGAAAAGCAAAAAAAGAACTATAATCTATAGAAAATTGTAACAGCAATGTAGGTAAGTACTATATATATCTTGAATATTGGAAAAGGTGTTCCAGACGTGGACAAGCTAACAATGCAAATGTTAATTATTTTAAAGAAATATGTTTTATAATGCGCTAGATAACCGCATCCAAATCGGTTCACCCGTTTCAGAGCTACGGTGCCATAGACACACACACACAAACACATAGCGGTCAAACTTATAACACACCTGATTTTGAAGTTAGGATTTGGTGCTGCCTTAGATGATATTAAAAAACCGGTCAAGTGGGAGTTGGACTTAAGGGTTCCGTACCATTATCTACGCAACATTAGCAAAAAACGGCAAAAAAAAACACGTTTGTTGTATGGGAGCTCCCCTAAAATATTTGTATTTGTATTATATAAATAACTATAAATATTCTGTGAATATTTCAAGCGTCTACCTTTTCCCGTTATTAATATCGAGCAAATAACGGCTTTTTTTTCTGTTTTTAGTGTTTGTTGTTAAAGCGGCAACAGAAATACATCTGTGAAAATTTCAACTGTCTAGCTATCCCGGTTCATGAGATTCAGCCTGGTTACAGACAGACAGACGGACAGACGGACAGACCGACAGACGGACAGACGGACAGTGAAGTCTTAGTAATAGGGTCCCGTTTTTACCCTTTGGGTACGGAACTCTAAAAAGCATACATTAAAAGAAATGATCTAAATCTTAATAAACTGAAATTACCCTTTACCTAAGTAATTAAAAATTATTGCGTCCAGTCCCTAAATGGTGATCAAAATAATATAACCACACACTAAACTGCATCAAAATCATAGCAAAATCGACATTAGGTATTTATAAGACAGTTAAAATTATTCTTAAGTAAGAAATGTTTCCATAGTGTAACTGAATTTTGCAATAGTAGCAAAGTATAATTTTATACTTGCCATTTCTTGTGTTTGTTATTTTAATTTTATGCATCTGTAATTATTGTTAATTGTGTGTGAATTATTTAAGTTTAACATAATACTTGTGAAGATAAAAATTTCCATAAAAATGAGATTACGTTTATCTTTCCCGACTTTAAAGATTTTTTATTTGTTGTAGATATTAATCTATTATATAAAATTGAAAAACCAGAACGGGATAAAAAACAAAAGAAGAAACGAGATAGCGCCTTATAAATTTTAAGAACTTTTTATTTTGTTTCTCGAAAAGAAATTATAAGAAAGTTAAAAAAAATATCGAATTCTACCAATACTACGCCCGAATAGATAAGTATAATACCATTGCCTTTTTCACGAGAAAAAAAGCTGTCATAATTCTAAATTTGACATTGGCACTATTGACAGACAGATAGATATTTAAATAATTATCGGTGGACCGCCATTATTTAAAAAAAAGAAGAACTTTTTTTAACACTGACTGGCCTAACGTAATATGTCCATTATGTCGTAGAAATGAAGTTACGCCCTTTTAGAATAAGAACATCTTAATAAATGAATAATACAATAATTATTCATCCTAGGGAAAAATTAAAACTATTAGTGTTTTTCTCCTTCCAAACAGTATCTATAGAACGAATAAAATTAAAGTCTTGAAAATAAAATCTTGTCAATTTGAACCGTCGGCCATTGTTCGGAAATGTTCGGAAATGTTCGGATCAGTCTCGCTTAATACCTTACGTTTAAGTAGACGCATTTGGTCTCGAATAATAACTTAAGCCGTTCAATGCCGGCCGCATACATACGTTTTCCGTATACACGAAAACGTATACGGAAAACGAATGTATGCGGCTGGCCTAAAAAATGGATTAAAGGAGTGCTCCCGTCTTTTTCGCACAAGTACAATACGTAAGTCCCGATTTGCTATGGAAGGGCTGCATGCAGGTTAAATTGGTCCGTCTGGGACAGGTTTTATAGCTTCGGCAGTCCGACGAGAGTTATGTTCTCTGTGAACGCATCGTTTTGAAAGACATTAATACTTATAAATCTATTACGAATTCACAATAGAAAACACGGTGAAATCTATTTAAGAAAATGAAGTGAAAACACCCTGTGAAGTAAAATTTAATATTATCCAATAAAGACGTGGCTTAAAGGTTCCGAAACAAGGCCATAAAAAAAACATAGTTTGCTGATGAACTCACGTACCGTACCTTACGAGTATAATCTGTGACTTGACTCAAGGACTCAACTCTGCTGTGATGCCTAGAATTGTAAGTATAACAACAATCAATATATTCTTAATTTGTCTTTTGATTGATAAATTTTAATTGAGTTTTATTGTTGTTTAGATCGAGAGTCAGGGGTTTGGCAAACATTGCCATAGTTGCGGGGAGTGGATAGTAAAAACGATTGAGTATCGGTAACACAAAAGGAACTTTCCAGACAAATATTTGGGGACACATTAGAATAGTATTTAATTATTGCATAGTTTGATGTTGTCTACCTACCTACCTGCCAACCTGCCAATTTTTTTTGATTTCTGGAGATGTCACTTAAAGTGGCAATTTTTTTGAGAAACGCTCGTCAAACCTACTAAGAAATGTCACTGTCGGTGTCACAAAAACATTTCTGTCAATGTCAGTATGACGGTCCAGACGGCACAAATCCGTTTTTATAAATTAAAAATGTATAATTATCTTACTGAAGGCGGAAAAAAATAACGAAAGTCTTTGTAGTGGTGTTGATAATTAAGAGAAGATACGTCCAAATTCAAATATAGTCTCCATTTTCTGTACACAGACACTATACAATTACATAATAATATACACACATCTTCAAACGATAATATTGTATCAAAACGGATACCATTGCAATATTAATATTTCTACAAAGAAATTGCAAAAAAAATTGTTTACTGACTTTCATGTGTAAATTTAAGTGTTGACATTTTAATAAATGTACTTATATGGAAATATATACTTAATCTGAAAATATGTCATTTCGTTGCTAATCAGGGCTCATGAACATAATAAAATAACGTTCATATAATTCATTGAAGCGGGTGGAGCCCCGGGCATGTCTAGTAACTAAATGAAAAGCAAGCTTTAAAAACCCGCCTGCATTTTATGATAAGTATTGTTATTGATCCCGTTTACGATACTTATTTGGAAACGTCAAAATGTTAGTGTAGTTAGTGATTTCGATGAATTGCAAAAATATTGTACATAGTTAAGGGCTCAATTAAAAAAGGGTTGTTAAGCCCTTAACTTTTTCCTTTGTGTAACGAAGATTACTCATATAATCATATATTATGGATAATTTTCGTTACACAAAGGAAAAACAATTGAAGAAAGTTAACGTTATCTCAATTAACTCCTTAACTATGTACAATACTTTTGCAATTCATCCTAATATCAGATTTTTAGGTCGGCAACCAAATTTTTCACCTGAAGATTCATATTTAATGTCTGCGGGTCAAAGAAAGCGGGCCCTATTACGCACGGGTTTTTGTCGAGCAGCGCCAGCCGAAGCGGCACACGCTGGAGACGGTCGGTTCAGTCTTATGATGCTATGCCCTTGCAGCGGGCTTAGTATGGTTGTGTTTAACGCGTGACAAAATGTGGATAAAGAATCCGTCACTCTCGTACTCACGAGTATATAGGACTGTTATAGTTATTGGCCACTCTTGGCGAGACAGAAATACAAAATCTTATGAACTGAAACGAAAGCAGGAGAAACACAGGTAATATTTTTGTCTCATTAATTCGAGTGCATGCATCCATTACCTTGTTTCTTTCTGTCTCGCCAAGAGTGGCCAATAACTATAGCAGCCACCCTACGTGTCAGAAAAAGACGGATGTTTTATCCACCTTTTGTCACGTGATAAACGCAGCCATAATAGGCCTGCAGGGCGTCACATGAATATTTTTGTACTCGTCGTCGATTAAAATCTGTGTATTAAGATTTCATAGAGAATACTGCAACGTCACTCTTTTCACCGTTGAATAGTCTGTGTTACTTCCGAAACAACCGAAATAACTATTTCGATAAACTCCAGAAAACTGAAAAAAAAATTGAAAATAGAATTACGTATTTCAATAATATGTGTCCTTGTTTAAGGAGACTCGATCCGATACAAAATTGCCGATTGGCAATGCCATAGATTTATGGCATTTCGGAACGTAGCAGCGACGCGTCATCTGTCAAAAATCTACTTAAACCTGCTGCTGTATCCAAGGTATAAAAAAAAAAACCTACGCTTTGTGATTGGCTAGTATTTAGCCAATCACAGGACAGTACTGCAACATTAAGGACGCCGGTGGTATGATAGTACTTACGATATTTAGTTTTCTTATAATAGGTACTCGTATTAATGACTTACTTAAATTATTAATTTTAATGAACTCGTACAAAAAGTATTGTTCACAATAGTGTCATAATCAAGCTTTTTAATCTCGTACCTTGCTTAGGCCACTCAGCAAGCTTCTTGGCCTAAACACGGTACTCGACTAAAAGGCTCTCTATTATAACACGATTGTGAAAAATACTATTTTATCTACACTCATATCATAAGTTCTCTATAATGCGTTCAGAATCCGTAGACAATGACCAGCATTACTTGATACAATTTTACTATGATATGTTTTCTTATCTGTAGCTGTAACAGGGCTGCCAGATTGTATAATTAGATACAAAAACTGTATAATTAGGCGACTGATTGTACCCTCTCTGTATCCTGGAGCGTGATGTATAATTGGATAGGGGAAACCTAAATTCCATTATCTGAGTTATATGACAGCCAGACAGAGATACGAATTGTGAGCAAACCGAACACCGAAGCGCATTAATGCGCATTCTACACGAACAGTCAGATAGTGTATCCCGACATTCAATTTCGTATAATTTTAAACACCTAACCGTATAATTTTAAAATCTCAACTAGCAACCCTGAGCTGTAATGAAAAGTTAAAATTACGATACTACTTTTGATAAAGTAATGTTGTTCAAATTTGGAACATCTTCCAAAACCAACAAAATTCAAACAGGGGGCCAATTCTAGTACCAATTGAACGTCGACTCGGTATATTTGAAGTAAAGTGTCGTACGCCATTTTGATTTCGAATGACATTAGAATAGGGACTTTGTTAGTTTGTCTATGATTTAAAAAAAACATACATTGTGACATGTAATGAACCATTTGAATTTGAATTTGTTTTCATGCGATAAAGATGTTATGAATTTTACACTCGAAAATCTAATTAAAGAACAAAATCCTAACCTCAACGGGCGCACATTCGCTGCGATTACTGCATTTTGGTTTAAGTGTAGGTATTTTTATCAATAAAACTTACCCTAATACTACTGGTTACACGAGTTCTCATTCATGTTTTTATGAAATAATGTCAAAATAACGAAATAATCAAGATGGGAACTGTCAAATTTTGGTTTTTAATTAGATTTTCGAGTATAGTAATATTAGGGATCTGGGGCCCGTTTCACGAAGCTACAAGGTACAAATTACAACCGGAAGTCTCTTGCTAGAAAGAGAGTTTCGCTTGTAATTTTGTAACTTGTAGCTTCGTGAAACGGGCCACTGGTGTTTTGAGAAAAAAAACCTGTTATTTCGGTATTTAGGCATTATGATACGAAGTCGTTTTGCGATCTAGACGTATTGGTAACAGGGTATTATGAAATAAAGCCGTAATGAAACCAAATCCAGATAGCCAGACAGATACACAAACAAAAAGACATGGCGAAACTATAAGCGTAAACGCAAGAAATAACTTCTTTCAAAATGGTAGGTCGTCAAATCGAAGTCGGCGTTTGGTTAAACATACGGTGGGACGTCGATTTCAGTTCAACTGACCTAACGAGTACTAGCTACCATTTTAAAAGAAGTTTATTCATCAATCATTTATTAAATCACTAGCTTTTGCTCGCGACTCCGTCCGCGTAGAAGTCGTTTATCGCTGCTTCCTCGGGATCTGTCTAATTTTCCGGGATAAAAAGTAGCCTATGTCCTTCCCCGGGACTAAAACTATCTCCATACCAAATTTCATCTAAATCGGTTCAGCGGTTTAAGCGTGAAGAAGTAACAGACAGACAGACAGACACACTTTGACATTTATAGTATTAGTAGTATGGATTTATTTTATTTCGTACTTTTGTGTGATCATAATATGTTGTTCCACATCACAGTAAGAAACTATAGGACATCGAACTCGCCGCAAGCAACGCCTCGGGAAAGTCGTACTCATAAATTAAAAAACATTTAAATGTGCTTCGTCATAGACGCTCAACTATCTTAATCGAGATATCTTATCAACACCTTCAAATAGGTACCGTTGAGAAGTTCAGGTGGTCAATTGCGGTCTTCATCATCAGTTCAACTTAACCAAATTATGCTTTCTGAATGCAAAAGCTGGACTTGTTACAGAAAATACTGGAATCGCTATATGTATGCCTATGATATTATAGTAGTTCCCTCAATTCTTTATTATATTCTTTCAACAACAATGGCAATGGGTTGGTGACAATGGGACTCGGAAGAATACCCTATCAAACGAAATTTTGAAAATCGGTCCACAGTTTGCGGAGAAATCGGTGAACATACAAAAAAAATACACACTGTGGAACATGGAACCTCCTCCCTTTTTGAAGGCTGTTAAAAATACATGTTAAACTAATAAACGTTATAGAAGAGGGTGACTAGGCTGTTACTCGACTTCGTCGTCTCTTAGGGCGGCTACATTCATACGGAATTCCGTTTTTGAATTTCGATTCGGTATTGGGCGTTTTTTCAAAAAAAGCGCACGTAGTTAAGGACTTCAATCAACAAACGGTAACTTTTTACATTACGTCACGATAATTAGTTAAATATTTATGTACTGCCCACATACGCCAGTAGGCCGTATCTCACATTCAATAACCGAAGCAGTTGCAATCCTCACTCGTTAGTAAAATGGTTGTATTTGCTACAGGAGTTTTGTCTGAAATGGCACTATTTTTTTAACGAGGAATATAGTTAATTATTGTGACGTAATGGAAAAAGTTTACGTTTGTTAATTGAAGTCCTTAACTACGTACGCTTTTTTTTGAAAAACTCCCAATTCCGAATGCAGCTAATCCATACAAAATCTATGACCCTACCACACACGTCCTAATTCCGCACTTAGCTGCCTTCGGAATTCCAAAACGGATTTCCGTATGTATGTGGCCGGCCTTAGGTAAACTCGGGTTACCTACTTTAGCCCCAGAGAGATGTCACCCATTGCCCGACCCCAAAAACTATCTTCAATATTTAATTATTCAATTAAATGTCGCATTAGGAGTATTAGGACCAAGGTACTTATATAGTTGTAAAATTATTTAACAATTTAAGATGATCACCTCAAAAATAATTATAAATTTAAGGTTTTCAGGGGGTTAACGGGTGGTTTTTAGGGTTCCGTACCCAAAGGGTAAAAACGGGACCCTATTACTGAGACTCCGCTGCCCGCCTGTCCGTCTGTCCGTCTGACTGTCACCAGGCTGTATCTCATGAACCGCGATAGCTAGAAAGTTGAAATTTTCACAGAAGATGTATTTCTGTTGCCGTTATAACAACAAACACTAAAAACAGAATAAAGTAAATATTTAAGGGGGGCTCCCATACAGCAAACGTGATATTTTTGCCGTTTTTTGCTAATGTTGTATAGACACGTTGTTGTACGGAACCCTTCGTGCGCGAGTCCGACTCGCACTAGGCCGGTTTTTTACTTATTTCTTTCACGCGTGTTACAACAGTAGCGATACTGTTAAAAATACATATACGAAATGTATTGAAACCAAAAATCTATAACTTCTTATTTGAAATGCCTTTAATTACTAAAAGTTCAAATGCGATTATCTGCGTCCGAGAACTCCGAGATAAATTTGAGAAAACGCAACGGGTGGGGAAAGTGTTACGAATCTGAAACTATAAGTAAGGGCCGCCTGCGCGTGCGCCGCTCAAAGCCCGTCCGCTCTCGGGACAAACTCACGGACGCTCGAACTCGTCTATTGGTTAATTTATCACTTGCGTGTGTATGTCATGTTGGTGTGTGTCAAACTTTCTTGGATTTAGAGAACTCGTTAAGGTGAGTGTTGAATATTTTCTTTTACTTTCGTTTCGGATTTAAATTTAAAGGTCTTTAAAAGATTGATGAAGTTGCAATTTAGATTAACCCTTAATAACACACAAATAAAAATAAATCAAACCCTTTTTGATTTATCGATGTAGAAATTACTTCACAATGAAAAAAGTGAGTATTATGTTATGATGGAAATAGTCATCGCCATGCAAAGGGTTAAATGTTTTAACAATAAATACTTTCTTTTAGCTAATCGCTGAGTATATACTTAATAATTAAAAAAAAAAACGCTGAGTTGTTAAAAGGCGCAACTCCTACTTTTAAATTATGATTGACACGAAATTTTATTGCCATTTATGTCGTCACAAAAAAACCAACGATGTTTTAGGTAGCTGTACAGTCGGCGTTATAAGAAGCTGCACACTTTTGTACCTTGTCGCTTTAAAGCCTTTGACAAAATAGTGCAGCAGTTCAAACATGACGTTAAAGTGACAAAACACTAAAGTGTGCAGCTTCTTGTAAGGCCGACCGTACTCATCAAAAAAAAGATTTAACTGTATTTTTAATTAGTACTTTTTAGGCCTTAATTAGACGTTTTCTCGTTTTGCATAATATATCGCTAAAGTATTCAAACCTACTATAAAACATCTAAGACAGCCTAAATAACTTTAAAGAGAAAATTTATTCATACCCTACATGTCGTTTTTTCGAGATATTTTTTTGTTTGTCGTAACGGCTTCGGATCCCTATACTGAGCATGGTCCCACATGCTTTTGCCCGGTTTTGTTTAAAGTAATTTGCAATTTAATTCTATTGCAGTAATTACATAAGTATGGTTAAAATCTTTGCCCTAATCTATATATATAAAAGGCAAAACTGACTGACTGACATATCAACGCACAGCCGAAACTATACTATACCTAGAAACTTGAAATTTTGTACAGGGGTTCCTTTCATGATATAAGTGAGCACTAAGAAAGGATTTTCCGAAAATCGACCCCCAACGGGAAGAAATGGGGGGAAACTAATTCTACGCGTACGAAGTCGCGGGCGTCCTCTAGTGTATAAATAAAATTCGTAACTAGTGACGGGAAATAGCTGAAACTACTTGAAATTGTACTCCTCTAAAGGGATAAGACCACTAAGACGCAAGGCAAGGAGGTTTACTTGAAATTAGCTGGTGATCATCAATGGAGACGCGACCGCAAGAGCTTTAGCCATAAAATGTGAGACACGTGTATTGCACGACCTGCCAGTCTTGGTCCTCTTGTTTAAGAAAATCACGTTATTACGTGTATATTATTTAAACGCAATATGATAAATCACATTTTGTTACAGTAGGTAGTCTTGTATCAAAATAGAAAATGTTTGACTGTAGTTTCTATAAAAAAAAATGTTTGCGTTTATCTTTTGAAATAGAAATAAAACACGAAGTTTTCAAGTTTCACCCAAGTGTATATTACTGTCAAAATTAAGGAACTAAGCCATTTAAAAGGTATAAGTCTCAATATACGAAGCCGAGATGGAAGCCGAAGTTTAAACTTATTGTAGTGTTTTTCTGGTAAATACCTACTACGTATAATATATAACTAAATTATGTAGGTCTTGATCACTATCAGCATCTTATCCATTAACCCACCGCCAAGCGTGAACAGTGTTCGAATTGTTGTGTTCCGGTGTGGGGATAAGACAACCGGTGAAATTACTAGCACAGAGGTATTCCATCTTGGTCCTCAGGGTTGGCAACGTGTGAACGGGGGGTGTTGCCGTTTATCTAGCTGAACGGGGTGATGCCGTCTATCTATCTGAAGGGGTGGGTTGTTGCCGTCTGTATAGCAGAACGGGGGGTGTTGCCGTCTATATCTAGCTGAATTTGGGGTTAACGCCTGTCTAGCTGAACGGGGGATGTTGCCGTCTGTCTAGCTGAACGGGGGGGTTGTTGCCGTCTGTATAGCAGAACGGGGGGTGTTGCCGTCTATATCTAGCTGAATTTCGGGTTGACGACGCCTGTCTAGCTGAACGGGGGATGTTGCCGTCTGTCTAGCTGAACTGGGGGGTGTTGCCGTCTGTCTAGCTGAACGGAGGGTGTTGCATTTGAATTTGAGTTAAACGCTAACCATTAATATCAGTCCACCAAGTATCAAATTATGTTAGTTCATCAGTTGGCTACCTTCGTGACCAACTCTAGGCGCGTCACAAAGCCGAGATATTTTTACGGAGACTAACCGCAGTCGTCTTGAAACCTCTAAACCTTGTATACTCGACCAATAAAGTCCTTTACCACTTTTGGACCTTAACGTCATACAAATAGAGTCTAAAAGTGACAATAAAAATCTTGGTCGACTGTACATCTCTTGAACTGGATCTTCTCTCAAAATTATTTAAATAAGAGAATACCTATTGAGCTAAATAAAAGACACGTCATTAATTATCTACTTTGTTATACATATTGAATACTTAATTATATTTTAAGTTTAACTTTGTCATCCAGGCTTTTTAAGTACCAAGAGAAAGTTAGCAATCTTAACTTGAATCTTACACTCGTGGTATTATACTGCCTTCCACGGAGAAAAGGCGCATGTGCAATTAAATCATAGAAGCATATTAATCTCTCAAAGGTTGGATATGCAATAGAATTCATATATAGGTAGTGACCAAGCTTAGGAGGTAGACTCGTGAGCGTAAGGTAACGAGTTCGAACCCCCGCGGTCACTATGTACCAGTGAGTTTTCCTAACTTAAGTACATTACGCGATGCTCTTACGGTGAAGGAAGAAAATCGTGAGGAAACCTGCTCATTCGAACAGCTGTGTGACGGGGTCGAAGTGTATCGAAAGAGGGCCCATCTTTGAAAGATAAGATAAGGTTCCTCTTTTTTTCAGCTGCAACGTAATGAGTGACAAACGGCTTCGGTCGAAGACATGCTAAAACATGTAGTTTTTACACAAGTTATGCTCAGCTAGTAAGATTAGCTGAGGTGGTATTTTAGAGATAAAAAACCGGACAAGTGCGAGTCGGACTCGCCCAACGAGGGTTCCGCACATGACACGGTTTACTCAATTCAAAATTTGTACCGCCGTTCCTTGCATAAAGACCCTGTTTTTTTTGTGATTTAACTAAAAAATGTACAGATTTCTGATTTTTTCCTATACTTGTAGTAAAAGACGGTGTTACTTGCCCAATTTCATAGTTCTAGGTCAATGGGAAATACCCTATAAATGTTGATTCCCTCGAGAGTTTTGAAATACACGTTTTTGGCGACATAAAGGGCCGCATCTTTTTTTTACGTAAATGTATAAATTTGATTTTTTCACCCCTTCAAGGGACTGTAAACCGGAGTATATGGTTTCAATTTCAACTTGATACCTTCACGCGTTCCCGAGATAAAAGGTCTTGACATCCAGACAGACGGACAGACGGAGAACAAAGTGATCTTATAAGGGTTCCCTTTTTTCCTTTTGAGGTACGGAACCCTAAAAAGCCTAAAAAAACTTCTTAAAACTAACTAACGGAATAAACTCTTTGCACCACGCGACCATGACCACTAATTGAGGTAATTTAAAAATCGGACACTAAAATATGCTCGTTTTTAACTAAATCAAATTCGTTGTGAATTTAAGTGTCACTATTAGGCCCCGGTTGCACTGCGTGAGTAGAACATCGTGAGTTAGAGAATATCACCACTGACCTCTTTGTGTTCTGTGAATATGTTTTACGACTTAAGACTGCGCTTGCGCATATTGTAAAGTATTTGAAAACGTAGCGCCGTGACATGCGCGTACGTTCACACAATCGACGATTTGAAATCGCAATTTACATGAGAATTATATTTGTTTATTTATTGCTGTGACAAAGGTGTGGGTCCTTTGACATATTACGGAAAATACTTATTATTTTAACTACTTAGGTACGTGACAATTGTTAACGTGCATCATACATTAATATTACTCTGTGTACAAAACACATTGACATGATTTGATTTTTACTTTTTTCATTTATATTTTTTTATACTGACGATTGTGAATTCTGTATAACTATGCGACATATTATAATGTAATTTCCAATCCATACTAATATTATAAATGTGAAAGTGTCTGTCTGTCTGTCTGTCTGTCTGTCTGTTACCTCTTCACGCTTAAACCGCTGAACCGATTTAAATGAAATGTGGTATGGAGATAGCTTGAGTCCCGGGGAAGGACATAGGCTACTTTTTATCCCGGAAAATTAGACAGATCCCGAGGGAGCAGCGATACACGACTTCTACGCGAACGGAGTCGCGGGCAAACGCTAGTATGAAATAAATGACTATTACTACTACACTTTTAATTAGGTACAGCTTTAAATTTGTTCATATTTTATTATGTCTGGATAATTATGAGACGCAACTTGTGATTGTTAAATTACTAGCCGTTGCCCGCGATCCCGTCCGCGTAGAAGTCGGTTATCGCTTTTCCCTCAGGAACTATTTATTTTTCCGGGATAAAAAGTAGCCTATGTCCTATTCCAGGAACTAACCTAGTAGATATGAGAAGTTCGCGTGATTCATTAAAAAACATCCAAACACCCAAGCATCCTGCAAACTTTCTCATTCATAATATTTTTTTAATTATAGGGGAAGTTGTTTTACCCCGGACATTATTTTGTAAGTACTTTGTTTTTTTTTAACGAGATTCTTCAGAATTATCTCGTTAAAAAAAACAAAGTAAGTACAAAATAATGTCCGGGGTAAAGCAGCTTCCCCTATAATTTAAAAATTATTATAAATGAGAAAGTTTGCAGGATGCTTGGGTGTTTGGATGTTTCTTGTGGCCGAAGGTGCGAATATTGTAAAGATGTACTGCATACTGGATGTATGTATGTATACTACATTCCGGGATATGACATTAAACGATCTTTAGGCCTCACCAATAATAATAATAAATAATCAGCCGCCAGTGCGGCCGCTTGCATTAGTTTTACTTTGTTTAAAAAGTCACGTGGTTTAAAACCGCGGCGGTTTAGCCGTAGTGCGGCCTTTGCCTTAGACGGGACAGGCTGATAGAAAAAAAACGGAAAACTTCCCTGAGATCAATTAAAACATAAAAAAAACTGTAATCAACAATAAGAAAAGTAATAAATATTTAACTTGTCATAAAAAATGCTAAATAGTAAGAATTAGAAAACTTTGGGAGCTCTTCTACCTAGTCCAAGGTTATACAACATAAGTTCGGTTTCCAAGGTGCAACAAAGCATTTTTTTTAAAGTAAGCTTCTTAAACACACTTCGTCTAATTGTTAGCTATTTAATGTAGCTTTAGCATGCATTTATTCAGTTTAATAATATTACGAAACACTAAAAAACGAGTTTGAAATAAAGTTCTAAAAACTCACTTTCTATAACAAATTTTATATTTTAGTAATTGTCTCGACGCACACGCCGCTCTCTAGTTTCGTACAAACTTTACTTTCATTTTCATAGTTAATGGTTCAGATGACATAGATATTTATTTTTGAGGAGCGCGGGATATTTAAAATATTGACAACTGAACTGTCCGAGGTAAAGCTATGTCCGAGCTGTTGCTTAGTTTGAGTAATTATTCAAAAAATACTATTTAAAGAGGACTTTAAACCAATCAAGCACAGCGAATTAAATAACAAGTAAAATATCAGTTGTGTATAATATCTAAATTAACACTCTTATTCATAATCGCACAATAACTAAAGTATGCTTCAAATTTGGTTTGTCCTTATCTTCCATTGTGACATTTGAATTTGAAAACAAAAGACAAAGCATACTTAAAATAGGTATATTGTACGTTTATAAATAAGGAGGCAAACAGAACAAATTATGAACAAAAAAAACCGACCAAGTGTGAGTCGGACTCGCGCACGAAAGGTTCCGTCCCAAGCGTGCGTAAAAATAATGCATTAATTACTTAAATAAACATGCAGTACTGTTTTACTGTTTTACCTAGGTATACGGTTTTGTACAGATTTACCAAGAAAACGAAGACTCCATGTTAACTTTAACTTAGCCATTCTTATCAAAGTATAAACAGACAAATGCCTAACTTTACTTTGCCTAACATTAACCGCTTAAGGCTAGTAATATAATATCCGCCAGCAGCCTCAAGGGATATCCACATAAACAAGGAAATTCGTATTTAAAATTAGTTGTTTGCTTTTTACGTTTATGCCCTGCGTCCCTGTTACGTAACAATGTTTTTAGGGTTCCGTAACCCAAGGGTAAAAACGGGACCCTATTACTAAGACTCCGCTGTTCGTTTGTCCGTCTGTCTGTCTGTCTGTCTGTCACCAGGCTGTATCTCATGAACCGTGATAGCTAGATAGTTGAAATTTTCACAGATGATGCATTTCTTCTGCCAACAAATACTAAAAACAGAATAAAATGAATATTTAAGTCCATACAAGAATCGTGATTTTTGCCGTTTTTGGGTAATTTATAGATAATGGTACGGAACTCATCGTGCGCGAGTCCGTTTAGTTCCGGAGAGTACTTTTTTTTTTCAATGTCTCCGGACTCCACATATGTTCCGTTACGTGGTAAATCGCCCAACTGTAATGTGGTTACGCTGTAGACAGTCGCTGGCGTGGCTTGATTCTAATGAGTCCGCAACGGTTCCTCACTTACGACAATTTAATGTAGTAAGTCATTCGCATTGTTATAAAGGAGAATGGGCAAATTGGCCTATCGTCCACTGAAGAAATTAGTGTCACAAGAAAGCTCTGATATTAAGGAATACTTTTTGTTAATGAATTTTATTTGTATCTCTTTAAAAAAAGGAATTACTTAAACTTAAGTCTGAATTCGATAAAGACCTGTCAGATCTAGAACTTATTATTCATACCTTGTGATTGACGACAAAGAAACGGTCGAGAGGCTTTCGTCCATTATTATTGCATATATATTGCCTAATAGTAAATAAATAACATATTGATAGTTGCTAGATACTTCACTCTGAGATGTTAGATCATCTAAATATCTTGAGATTTCCCTTCTTTCCTTAATATTTGATATATTGATGATCTAACATCTCAGAGTGAAGTATCTAGCAACTATCAATATGTTATTTATTTACTATTAGGCAGGGAAGTAGGGAATGCAATTTAACCGGTTATTAACCACTTTTGTGTGAAAATAACCGGTTAAAACCGGTTATAACCGGTTATTTGCATTCCCTACTGGGAAGTCTACGCAAAGTATTCTAAAAAAATCTTTTATTCTGGTTACAATTACGTCATTATTATTATTTACGTTTTTAATATTTGAGTAGCTTGGTTTTTATTTTAATTTAAATAAGTTTAGTATTAACTTTTAATTGTATTCTATTAAATGTATTACTTTATTAAGTAACGGTAATGAAACTTTCACCAAATAACAATAGGACTATATTACATCATCAGATATTAAAATGATCCTTGGCCGCTCATAGACCAAGTTCCATACAAATTTGGCCATTCTCCTTTTATGCCGAATGTTACTTGAACACACTATACTTATTGTAGTTCATTTTATTCTTCTGCCCGCGACTTTGTCCGCGTAGATATTGATTATAGTTATTTCCTCGAGAACTTTTAATTTTTCCGGGATAAAAACTATCCTATGTCCTAATCCAGGACCTACCCTATATGTGTGCCAAGTATAATCCCGATCCGTCCAGTAGTTGAAGCATAAATCTCATTTATAAAATTAAAGTAAGTTAAGATAAGATTTTAAGTAACTCAACTTCAAGATTTGTATATCTATGGTTTTAAATTAAACAACAAATAACTTAGTGAAATTCATTTATTTGTAGGTAAGCGATTAGGTTTGTTTCATTTATATTTCCGGAATACCTGGATTAGTATACAAATTAACGAAACATATTAATAAAATTATGGAATTCATTTTTTGGTGGAGAGTAAAATTCTTCTTACCTAAGCAAAATCTAACGTTGGTTTTACGTTTTCTTTGAAACATACAAAGAGGTCCACAGAATTACCTATTGAATAACTAATTTAAAATAGTAAAAACACCACACAAATTGTTCAAAAATAATATCAAAAACTAGAGGACTTCGTACGCGTAGAATAGGAAATATGCATGCATTTTTAAATCGCATTTCTCAAATATGAAAATACCGTAAAAGAGATCACCAAAAGTGAAATTAAAATTTAAATCGGCCAAGAAACACGGATGATAGAAGCGTTTTTAAACTGTTAATTAGACAGCGATTACACAGAGATCTGATATAAACTCCATGTTAAATTCTGTTTCGCTAGAAAGAGATAGGAACAAATCTTTGTCGGCTTATATCTTGGTTATTTTTGTAGCTATTAAAAAAAAAATTTTTGTCACAAGAATCTCGTTTATTGAAGCTTTGAAAAAAAAACCATATATATTTCCTATTAGTTTCCCGCTATTGCTCCGATCTTGCTATTGTACCCAATGTATATCTATTCGCTCCTAATTTTGTAGTTTAGCCGTAATTTTAATATTAAAAAAGCAAGAGTTTAACTTACATTACGGTTATCTCATGTGGTTCAGTAAGTTAATTCTATTTTACAGTTAAGTTCGTTGTAGTAACTTATCTCGCCAATTATTTAAGCATTAGTCGTTCTGAATGGTAAATAAACTATTTCCTCTGCACCGGTAAATTTTGTGAATAACAACGGTTTTGGTGTAATTTTACGTCTTTAGGCATCACTCTGATAATTGCTAAGTAACTTAAGCATATTAATTTAATATTCGTAAAACACACTTTATATTATTCAGTCGCTATAATGAACGTAAGGTAAGTATAACTATAAAATCGTCACAAACTTTCATATCAATTTATCCTTTGAGTAGTCAGCTTAACGGGAAAAGGTGGCCACATTTTCTGTTAAGTTAATAACTCGAAGGTCAATTGTTATTTAAACTAGGCAATATTATTATATCCTAACGTAATGGAACCAGTAATCGACAAGGACCAACGATCGACACTGATTCTTATTTTACAGAAGATAAGGGTTATTCATTTCATTCATTTGTTTTGTAACACTCAATTTATGACCGTATCATCTTTGAATTAATAGTTAAGTGTCGATCATTGGTGCATGTCAGCTTAAAGTGTCGAACACTGGTGCCATTACGTTATGTGTTTTCATTTGTAGTATTAAAAACACCGTCCGATTTCAAGAACATACTTTAGTATATTAGAAAAAACAATAATAATAATGAGGATGCCACTCGCCACTGTACGACATCCGGCGTACTCTCAGCGCAGTCTTAAATAGACTTTATCAAGAAATTAAAAGTACTAAAAATGATAACTTTAAAACTACGTCGGGTAATTTATAATACAAATGAGTCCATTGACCTACAAATTATTTATTACACTTTATGGACACGAATTTTTTTAATGGTAATAATTTGGGACTAGGTCATTTGTGTGAGATTGTCCCGTGATATTCTTGTGTTTTTGTGTTTATAGATTGCCCATCGTTATTGAGAAACTGGTGGTACTGTACATTCAAGCAACCTTCAAATAGGGAATTAAAATTAAAATGTGTCTTTGAAAGATATCATACCTTACTGAAAATGATTAAGAATCAGGAATGCAATATTTACCTGCGCTAGTTAAATTTGCTTGTTATTACAAGGGGTTGACCGCCTTGAGTACCGCTTCGAACATTGCTGATCTTTTGTGGCAGCCCTTTGTTTAGAGCTCACGTTGCGTCCAGAAATTTCCAGATGTTTTGGGCAGTGACGAGTTGTATCTCTTGTGGGTCCATGATTATGTCGCCTTAGGTAGATACTTCTGTTGCGCATTAGTGGTCCGCATGAGCAGAGGATGTGCATTGCTGTCTCCTCTAACTTCTGACAGGACCAGTTATCGCGTCTTGTTTCATACCCATTAGAAACAGATCTCCGTTCAGTTTGCAGTGGCCAGTTAGGATCCTAGTCACTTCGCAAGTTATCTCTTTTGAGTTGTAGAATCTCTTTGGAGAGCTTGCTTTTGAACCCTTTAATTAGTGATTTCAAGTGTTTTTATCCTTCAACGGACTTCCACAGCTCGACCGCCCTAGATTTACATAGGTCGTTTAACAGGGAATAGGGTTGTTAATTTGTCTAACTGTTGGAAAATCAATGTTGAATGAAGAACTGCTGCAGCCCATTTGATTTGCGATGGTATAGAGTTTTTTTTTTAGAGTAGTTGGAGGCGGACGAGCTGGCGGCTCACCTGATGGTAAGTGATCACCGTCGCCCATGGACACCTGAAACACCCGGGAGTTAAAGGTGCGCTTCTTAAAAGGCCGGCCTTTAAGAAAGTGTAGGCTCGTTTCTTGAAGGTTGCCATGTTGTACCGGTCCGGAAATAACATAGCAGGCAATTGATTCCAGAGTGCAGTCGTACGAGGCAACACTGAAAAAAAAATTTGGTCGTTTCTAACAAGATTGTGATTATTGTGCATAGGCGTCTTGATTCCATACGAGCCTAACAACACGTGTGATACATCAACTAAGATGTAAGTTGATTTACCAAAGAACTTGCTGCTGTTACTATAAGTTTTGGTTGATATAACTAATATCATAACTCAACTAAGAGAAAATCCCTCTTGGTTGGCTCTCATTTTTTCGAGTGAAGAAGTTTATTTTGAAACGTACTACGATGGTACTCTCCCAGTCATCCAGATGCTGTAGATGGAATTTTAATTTGTGGCCAGTAGTTCGGTGGTGAAATTTTGCAGCATGTTTTAGCTCGAACCATTCATCAGAGCACTCCCCATGATAAATACGCTAGAAGACGATAAGTACGGTTTTGGTCGTGCACTTGACACAGATCTGGCGAACCGGTCGCCGGCCGGCGCTGCCGCGTCTCCCAGTGAAAGTGCTCATTAACAAAGCCGTCAAGAGGTCAATCGCAGAACAGGTTTCGTTCTAAGAATTTACTTTTCTTTCGGAAGTAAAAGTTAGATCCTAGCTATTTGCATACGTTATTTAAACAATTTTAACATACGATTGCTAATTCTTGATTCATATTGACGAAGCTTGTTGTGAAGTAATATTTTTTTGTAATAATTGGCATCAATTTTTATTGGCAATTCAAAGTTTTAAAATGGATTTATCGTTTTGTTATTTACAAGTAGGTACGTCTAACAGTTGAAATACACAATTAATACATTACTTATGTCCACAAACAAAGTAATTATGACCAAAAAAAATTATGGGCAACGATTATAATATTTCAGTATACATTTAACTGTAGAATTTAAAATAAACCCAGGGTGACGAATATTATTATTCCTAGAAAATATTAAAACGGCGGCACCGGCAGTCGGATTTATAGCTAACTTAATCTTCATTACGCCGGCAAAGTTGTAAAACAATATTATTTATACCTCCAACATGTAAAGCAATGATATTTTTTAATATGGAAAATAAAGTTCATAACAAAATGAGTATTTTCTCGAAACTAATTCTATCTTTATCATAAAATCGGAACTTTTTTAGTAGGGTAGAAGTACCTACCGTTTGTGGCCACTGTACCCTTTTTGACCATTTAAAGTAGAAATGAGCATCAAAAATACTGTAAAATTAAAAATAATATTCACAAATAGTTAAGACTGAAGACTAATCTAAATATAAAATATAAACGTATGTTTGTAATTTCATAATGCTTTAGATATTACCTAGTTAAAATTTATGGCCAAAACCGGAACTTTTACCCTACCTAACTTTAGTTACGCCGTGTCTTAGCAAAAATTCATTTACTTTCTAGATGTATGATGCTATCCATCCTCGACTTTCAAGACCAATCCAAAATGTAGATAGGTTGATTGTGTTGTTACAAGTAGAGCAAAAGTGACGGAGTTGGAACATCGGTTTCGGAGTAAACCTACGTAGCGACGAAAGTTCTAGAAACAAAAACTTTATTCCCGTGCTTTCACATTAAATATTTCGATAGATGGCATCTTTTCACGCTGTTAAGATTTTACACATTATGGGAATTCAAATTCTATCTAATAGACTGCATAAAAAATTTACTTACTTAGTATTATTTTATATTTTATGGCCTAAGTCTATAAAAATAACAATATAATAAATACATAATCGGACTTCTAGATCAACAGTAGTAGCTCAAAATACAACCGTATTTTAAAATAGACTTTAATACAACTTCTATGTACTAGAAACAAAACGAGCAAGGATTTTGAGTTGATACTGTTTTGATCTAGCAGGGCGTATCATGGGACAGTGTCGCAGAAATGGACCTAAGTTAGCTAAGGCTTGTATCATGGTTACTAGACTACATAATACATATGTACTTAAATAGGTACATAGAAAACATCCAAGAATCAGGAAACAAATCCTCGTGCTCATCACAGAAATAGCTACCCTTACCGGGATTTGAAATCGGGACCGCCAGTTTCGTAGGCAGGGTACACAATCAACTAGGCTATCGTTTAGTCAAAACAGCTGACCTATCTCTTATGCGAACATTATGTTTTAATCCAGGAGGAAATCGCGGGTAAAAGTATTTGTAAAAAATCTAAATAGATGTAGGTACTCTGACATGTAAAGAATCTACGTTAGATCTGGGTTTTCCAACCAATTATCTTAAAACTAGAGGACGCCCGCGACTTCGTACGCGTAGAATTAGTTTCCCGCTACTCCCCCCATTTCTTCCCGTTGGGGGTCGATTTTCGGGAAATCCTTTCTTAGTGCTCACTTACATCATGAAAGGAACCCTTGTACCAAATTTCAAGTTTCTAAGTACAGTAGTTTCGGCTGTGCGTTGATATATAAGTCAGTCAGTTTTGCCTTTTATATATATAGAAGATATGGAACGCTGGCTGCGCCAACAGATGAGGTTTTTTTTTGTGTTTAAATTGAATTAAACAAAACTGTCAACTAAGCTCTAATAGCCTGGGAAAAAAAGAGTTTAATGCGGTGTATGATGATCCGCGGAACTACCGATACCGACTCGTACCCGCCCTAATACCAAAGAAGGTGGCTAACTGCATAGTAATAGTACAAGCTTTTGGATATAATTTCGTTACCAGTAGAGCACAGAATGCTTCGTCTACTACATTGCACTTAGCCACCTTTTTTGGTATTAAGGCAGTACAGTATTCTCGAGTGGAGGTATCACTCAAAAAATGTGAGCTAACCAAGAGAGGTTTTCTCCTAGTTGACATAAAATGAATACACTATTCATGATATTAGATACCTATATCAAACAAAACTTGTAGTAAAAACAGCAAGTTCTTTAGCGATTCAACTAATATCTTAGTTGATGCGTCTAACGTCCTGTTAGGCTCGTATGGATTTAATATGCCTATGCACAACAATCACAATCTTGTTAGAAGCGACCAATTTTTTTTCAGTGTAGCTGCGATCAAGTAGTTTTAGAATTGCGACTCTACTGCGAATACCAACTGGACTTATACCGTATAACGTAAACATGGCATAAATCCGTTACAAAGTTGTTTAATTATTTATCTACGAGTGCCTTTTAAAAAGTAACTGTAGATGAACTCGTTATTTTGATAACATATCTAGGTCATGCTTAGAAATACAATGGAGTGCGTCGAATCGCTTTAAAGACCAAGTAGGCTTTAGGGTCCCCTTGACCACTTTTTACCGAGCTCGAGTCGCAAGCAGACGGCATGAGGCACTTGTTTTGCGGTCTTGAGTGATATTGACATGTGAAAGTATGATGCTGTCTCTTACCATGCCGTCTCTTTCCCATGTAGGTACCTTATAGTTGGCACGGCTTTCTAATATTCGTAGTTTTATGAGTTAAACACTGACGGAGTAGTTTATTCTACTTGAATTTAAGACATATCGATAGTTTAGGCGGAAATACCATAGAAAACAATATGGTTTCAGAACGAGTAGGGTTTAAATAAGGTGGGATAGAGGCCTCATATAATCACAATTTTATTTACTTTACCTGTGTTAAATGTACTTATAGCTGCAAATTTATTTACCTCTTTGCAGTTTGCCACTAGCGAATCAAGTTATTTTCGTGATTTATTATTCTGTTTAAAAACATAACATATAAACGTAATTATTGTAAAAAAAACTAGATACGTAGTACCAAAACTACGTATTTTTGAAGAGGGTGGAGTACACATGAAACAAACTTTGCAATAAGACTTTGAGGCGTTTTGCATTTTTTTTTAAATGTGCGTGTAATCAATTTCAGATACAATTTAATACTTAATGATATTAAAGGCGCATAAAATAAACAATAGTTTTTATGCATTTTGTTCTCAAAGTAGGCCATGTTTGGTTTTTTTACCAGCTGGTACTTAATTTGTATTGACTAATTGACGTGCGCAATTACAAAAGTTAGTTATCAAATCTGATATTTTTTTCGTCTTTGTGTTGTATAATGTAAAAAACAATTTTATTAATTTATTATCTTCGTTATGAACACAACTCTACGAAGGTATTAAGTACCTACTAACTATCTTTTGTGTACGTTTTAACAGAAACTTTACGGTATCCCGCTATCCATTTTGAACTAAGAGTAAAATGTCTCACATTATATCCAACAGTGACACTAAATTACAAAAAAAAAACTATTTGAATAGTGACATTATCGCGGTAAAAAAGAAAAAATGTAGGTTTTTTTTTTGCATTGTGTCATTGTTAGATTTAACGTGCGATGTGGTAGCAGCAAAGTTTGTATCAATCAACTAGGTGCATACTAAAATAGGTACTTACTCTGCCTTGGCCTCTTTCTCAAAACTGTTTTACCCAACCGCAGAGTTTGCCCTGGGTAAACACATCCTTGAAGAGCCTCGAGAGCAGACCTAAGGGTACGAGAGCTAAAAACACCAACAACAAACAACTGACAAATCATGTGACATCCATATCAGTGGGATCGGTCCAATAGTTTAGGAGTCAGAATGGAACATCCTATTTGTGTAGATCATACATTCATAATCATAATACCTACACGCAGACTGTTTAACTCAGTCATTTCGCGCAATTGGTCAAAATGGCCTAATAACCATTTCTATACATACATACATTCACGCCTGTAATCCCAGAGCGGAGTAGGCAGAGCTACAGAATTACCTACAACTTTAAAAACTTGTTGATAATTCAGTAACCGCACTTTTGCACAAATAGGCTAAGATGTTTACCAGCGTATTAGTGACAGGTTGCAATCCCATCGCCTAACAGTACTACAAGCCTATTAATATTCCCTTAGTCACCTCTTACGACATCCACGGGAAGACATGGAGTGGCACTATTCTAACCCGGCAACCACACGGCGAAACCTAACCACTATGTACGCAACAAATAAAAAATAAATGTTTTTTTTGCCCCAGATATCTTGAACAATGACGACCGGAAGTTCACTGTCGCTGGCCGGGTCCTACTTCGTGGCGAAGAACAAGTGCGTCGACGACAACATGGCCGCCACCGTCACCTGGACGCAGCCCGAAAAAAGGAGAGATTACGAGTATGTATTTTCGGGTCTCTATTGGATCGCATATTTTTTTACGCATAACGTATCTTTACGCATAAAATCGTTTGACCTAAAACGGTTTTTACAATAGAAAACGATGATCTTGTGCATTTCTCATGCAAAGAAACCAAAATACGCACAAAAAGTAAAATAGTTACTTAAAAACTAAGTGCACCTAACTAGTAATAACTAGTAATTATTTAGTTTATGAATTGAAATATTTAAAAAAAATCACGCAATAAGTACAATATTTTTTGCTTATCTCTCCTTTACGGGGTCCAAATAACATACCAAAAATTCAGCTTTAAGTCGCGTTTTGCGTATTAGGGCTTTAATTTGTAAGATAAGACCGTTATAAAAAGAGAGACCTAATTGCCATAGTAATAAGGTCTATGTACATATTTTTCAGCCTTTGTGGTGTATACACATTCGTGCCCTTGACTGTACAAGGCAGGCAGGCATGTACCAAAGTCACGTTTGACTTAAAAATAATAATTTATTATAATAGTTACAAGCGTTTTCATTTATCTAGATAAGTATATATAAGAAGAAAGAGAAAGTAACTGACTGATCGATCACCGCATATTAATAACTTGCGACCCGCCCTCGCTTAGCTTCGGTTTATTTGAGTTTTCTGTAACACCCGTACAATAAACCAGTATTTATTATAGACAAAAACTTTCCTTTTGAATCACTCTATCTATAGTATTAAAAAAACCGCATTAAAATCCGTTGTGTAGTTTTAAAGATATATAGCATACATAGGGACAGACAGACAGACAGCGGGAAGCGACTTTGTTTTATACTATGTAGTGATAGTATCCTTATAGCAATTTTATCTATCTATACGACTACGATATAACGTGCTGTCGACTTAACTCTTAATAAATAATCTTCCAATAATTTAATTTATACGCGTAAGTCATGAGGGTCCTCTAGTTCCAAATATGCTTAAAAGCAATGGCTGATTTGAGCGTTAACTTGACTGTCTTTCTGTTTGACTGCAATCTGTTATGTCTCCATTCCCTTGTTGATAGTCCATTGTGCAGCAAATATTAACGCAAGCCTTGTATGCACATGCAATAGCAAATAACTCATTACTTAACTGCCATTGCTGTACCAATGGAAATTTAATTTTAACATTTTCAGAGCCAAAATTCAAATCAAATGTTTCATTTTTATTGAAAAAGGTTCGGACAAAACAGCGATTAAGAATAGCGATCGAAAACATTATTAGTAAATACATTTATTGTAAACTAGAGGACGCGCGCGACTTCGTTCGCGTAGAATTAGTTTCCCGCTACTCCCCCATTTCTTCCCGTTGGGGGTCGATTTTCGGAAAATCCTTTCTTAGTGCTCTCTCACATCATGAAAGGAACCCCTGTACCTATATAAATATATAAATATATACATAAATAAATATTTGTTTATTTGCAACAAAGGGTTAACATACATACATACATTACTCCTAACATTACACTGTAAATCCATTTACAGAACACGCATTTAGTTTTTTGCATTAGTAACCTTACAAGGCCCTGTGAACACAGAGCCAGCGATGCGGTATTGTAAATCGCAATCGCTGTATCTGTAACCTTAATGGTTTCATTCTTGATTATTATCATTAGAAACGTAAAGAAACGTTAGAGACGTAAAGACTGTGTCCTCCGAGGAACGCCTTAAGAAACGATCGCGATTCGATCCCAGTAAGACTAGATCTTCGTATCGCAAACGATTTTCGAAAATAGACAAATTGTACGGGATTGACGTAGGCTCTCAACGCGACCGTCTGACAGCTTACGTCAATACTATTCATCTTGGATAACAATAAAGAACGCCTAATGTATCTTGTTTAGGGCTTCAGCATTTTCCGCAATCAGTGCAGCGCAAAACCCTTTATGAAGCCTATAGATTATACAAACGTTAGGTTTAGTGCAAATTATTAGTACCGACTTACCTACCTACCCAATGGTTATGATGGGAAAAAAATTACAACCTAACGTTTGCATATTCTATTAGCTTCATACTTTCGATAAGTATGTAATTAAACAAGCAAAAGCAAATAAAAAAATTGATCATTTTTAGTTTTTTTTTATTATGGACTGTACTGGACTGAAGTTTTTCAGTCAACCTTTTCGCCATAAATTGCTTACTATATTTAATTTGATAAAAAATACTTTTTATCGAATAAATAGCCGGGTGAAGGTCGTCTCCTATTCGGATCTTAGACCATATACCAAACTCAATGATCTTCCTGCTATTGCAAAAAGTGAGAAGCGCAAATCTGCTGTGTGTCAAGCCTTAACTTAAGAAAGTGTTGTGTCGTTTCAGATGGCAGATCGTGTGGAGAAACGTTCTTGGGTTTATTTATCTTCACACCGGCCTCATCTACGGTTTCTACCTAATGTTCACCGGCAACGTAAAGTTCTGGACGCCTGTGTTTGGTGAGTATTTATCTTTGAATTCACGGATGATATTTATTGATAGTATGCAGGGATAGCCTGTCGTTATACACTTTCTAATCGTGGCCAGGCTAATTGGACATATTAAATTTGATTTGCTTTTGTATATATGTGATAGAATTGTTTTTAATGCATTTAATATATAATTATATATAATAATGAACCCCTATTTCTTCTGGTCACGCTATAACTTCAGAAAGGCTTTACCGATATCATTCATCTTTTTTTAAATGTTTTCTAATACTTCGTAGAAGGTTCTTTCATTAAAAAAACAAATTCTTTTTGCTCAGATTTTTCTCTAAAAATTCACTGGGAATGTCGGAAATTTGCAGCGGGGCGAAGCAGCTGGGGCGGGCCGCTAGTAAACAATAATCAATATCACCTGGTACAAAGTAAAATAGTCTCGAACGTTTTTACAATGATATTGCATTAAAATTATTGGATGGAATCACCTGAATTTTACGTGCTGAATTATTTAAAAGATTCAAGTTCCAGGCCATTTAGTTGGGTGTAGTTATGCGCATTTTTTTTTATTCGATCCTAGTTCAGTCAACTGTAAAAATATGGGATGCACCTTATTCTTAGTCTAGTAAGAACTTCGTAACATATTTATAGAGAGGATTCCCTCGATACCTATTTTTTCATATGACTGTTTAACTCTGTGGCCTGGAGCTAATAGGGCCAATATCAATTATCATTGTTTTCCGTAATGAGCATTTTTACCATGCATCAGCATTAATAGTAACTATTAAACAAAAACCGACTTTGGCCCTATTAGCACCAGGCCACAGAACTGTTTATAGAATATACGATTTTGACACGCCTGACAAAATCGTACTTATTATCGGTTTGGGTATAGAACATTAACTCACAGCGAAATTGTTTTTTCTCGATAAAGCTCGGAAATAAATACATACAACAACTCTAAAAACTTGTTGTTCATTATGTAACTATATTTTGCACAAACAGACTAAGATGTTTACCAGGTTGCAAGCCCATCGCCTAAGAATACTACAAGCCTTTATTCCCTAACGATTTCCACGGGAAGACAAGGAGTGGCTCTATTCTATGCCAGCAACCACACGGAAATATTGCCTAAGATTGGTCTACCTATAGTTTAGGGGTCATAAAATATCACGTATACCTGACTAAGAAACTTTTCCTTTCTTTCTTTGAAATATTTTTCCTCAGTTTCTAATAAACAATGTTTGTGTATCATTAATTAATCGTTATCGCGTCGAGAGAGCAGGTGAAAGTTTCATCTTTATTGCTATTATGTTATTATAACAGACCGGATTATATTCATTTGCATAAATTGCATATGCATTTGCATATTTTAGCCATCCTCAGCGGTAATAGCATGTTTTACTTAAGATCTAGTTATGATGCATTTTATTGATACATTTACAATATTTTTCGAGCGAAAGTTCAAATTCTGCCCAGAGAACCCTGCCAAGATGCACTACGCTAACTAGCGTTTCTATTCGTTTCGTGTTTAAACCAATCGCGTCACTGGTAGATGACGTGATACGAAAAGTCACGTGATCTACCAGTGACGCGATTGGTTAAAAACGAAACGAATAGAAATGCTAGTTAGCGTAGTGCATCTTGGCAGGGCCCTCTGTTACCTCAGTGGATGTGGAGCGATCCTTTTCCACTTATAAATATATTGAATAATCGACCAATTTTACTACTGAACGTTAGGAACAATAAGTACTTGATTGTTTACGTTTACAAGAATATGAAAAATTTATAATGTTACATAACAACTTACAAGTAAGTATGTAACATTACTATTTTTAATATTACCAATGTATGTTACTTCACCTATTATCGTCTATCAATAGATAATTTACTAATTATATGCTGATTTTGATTAAAAAAAAAAATCTTTCTTTGGATTCTTAAAACTTATCATTTCATTTTGCATATTTTACGTATTTTCATGCATATAACATAACATAACATAAACTCACGCCTACATTCCCAGAGTGGGGTAGGCAGAGCCACAGACTCACCAACAACTCCAAAAACTTGTTTTGATAATTCTGTGACCACATTTTGCACAACCAGGCTAAGATGTTATCCAGTGTATTAGTGACAGGTTGCAAACCCATCGCCTAACAGCACTACACAGCCTTTAGTCCCTTAGTCGTCTCTTACGACATCCACGGGAAGACATGGAGTGGCAACATTCTAAACCCGGCACCACACGGCACGGCGGTTTTCATGTATATTTCATGCATATTTGCTTGCATATAACAAGCTTTTTATGTTGCATATAATCCGGTCTTTAGTTATTATATTATGCTTGCTTTGCAACCGATTTCGGTAGAGTGGCTGCTGGTATAGACAAATCCATTGTTGACAATTTATATGGAAGAGATATATGTATTTCTGAAGCAAATCATTTAAATTAGTAAACTCAAAATTTCGATTTTATTCCGAATATTCATTTGTCCATATTTTAATTTTTGCTAAAGTTATGTTATGCTAGAGCTATTTTAGGTTCAATGCATAATTTAATTGCTAATATACGTAGGTAATGTTACGTTTGATTTGTAAGCGATTTCGATAAAAGAGTATTTTATCAAAATATTGCATTTTAATGAATTCAGAATTATGTAGTCTACCCGTACGTACTCTTTAAAGCTATGTGTTTAAATTATCATGCTTTCCAAATTCAATGTAGCTTTGAAATCAAGTTAAGTTGACCGGAACTCCGTCACTCTCGTACTATACACGTGTCAGAAAGTGATGGAGGTTTTTTCCACACGCAATAAACGCAGCCATATAAGGCCCCTGCCCCACAAGTTTGTCCTAATGTGGGTGACCGGGTAAACGAGTGTTGCCAGCGTTCAGTCAGATGCTCGTGACGTTAATTATACAGTGCGTTGTTTGAGGGAGATGACGTTCAAATGATTCGTGGCAACATTATATCACGCACATACCAGTATGATGGATATCATAATATACCTACTCGTAATAGAACAAAATTTTAAAATGAATAATCTAAAAAAAAACGTTCTAGTGCGAGTCGGACTCGCGCACCGAGGGTTCCGTATTGAAGATAATATGCTTGGTAACCGCAAAAGAAAATACTCATTTTGTTATAAGCTTAATTTTCCAGGTAATAAGGTCGATTTTGACTAGCCTAACTTTAATAAATATTTTCTTAGTTTTTTTGTTATTTCTCAATAACTGTAAATAATGAACACTTTATTTTATTTTTCCCAGAAAATATAAGTAATTATCTATACGTCAGGTTTATTTAGAATTTTTTATTAATAAACTTTGGAAATAAGTGGGGGGGAACGGTAATTTTTTGTATTTGTACATTTTTGGCTATAAATCAAAAAGTACATCACAGAAATTTTTCAAAAAAATTGTTTTGAAATGTGCAGATTAAGACCTTTCATATGACACCCCATTTGCTATAATCGAACCTCTTTCATTTTTGAACCCCTTTTCAATTATTAATAAAATTAATTTCATTTTTTTTACTACAAATAGATGCGGGCAATTAAGTTGTACAACTATGCCAAATTTCAAGTTGATAGCATTTGTAGTTGCTGAGAAAACCTGCTGTGACATACAGACAGACAGACAACGAAGTCTCACCATAAGGGTTCCTTTTGTACCATTTTGGTACGGAACCCTAAAAAGCATTAAATCATACCTGTGTTTGTAGTACCCACGATGGAATCCTACACTGAGTATGGTCCCACATGGTGTTTTTCGATTTTTATTAATGATTTTGTATTAAACAAAAATGTATGTATGTATATATGTAAACTCTTTATAAAACTACTTTCCTTTCCTTTCTTTTTTTCTTTTTTTTCTTTCTTTGTAGGTATGTTTACTCGTTTAATGTCTCAAAAGTGTACATTTTTAGGGTTCCGTACCTCAAAAGGGAAAAACGTAGCACTTTGTTGTCCGTCTGTCCGTCTGTCTGTATGTCAAGACCCTTTATCTCGGGAACGCGTGTATATAATTGTTATGCCTACATTGCTATGCCTTTAATATTTTGAGGAGTTCCTTCAATTCCTCACGGATCCCCTCATCAGATACCGACTTAGTGACACTGGAACCACCTCGGGAGTCGGGGTAATTGGTGAACATACTTCAGCATACATTAAAAATAATACATACATGCTGCAGCCGAACATAGAACCTCCTCCTTTTTAAATGCGGTTGAAAAAAGAGATGTTTTAGGAAAAATACCGTCCTAAATACTTTTATTGACGTCCTTAGGTTCAATTCCGAGTAGAACATAGTGGCTTGTTTTAATTTATATTAAAAAAAAGATTTGTATTTTTTAATATGAGTTGTATTAAATGTAAAATGTAGCGGTGGTTGTTGTAATAATTGTAATTTGAATTTTGTATTTTGTAATGATTGTAATTGCAGCGGTGGTATTCACACTGCTGTCGGCGCTGGGCGTGACTGCGGGTGCGCATCGTTTGTGGGCGCACCGCGCGTACAAGGCGCGCTGGCCGCTGCGGCTCATCCTGGCCGTGCTGCAAACCATGGCCTTCCAGAACCACATCTACGAGTGGGTGCGCGACCACAGGTACCTGCTGTTCCTTAGGAGCCCTCTGCCTTATCGGCGATGATCGTTGATAGTCTGATCGTCTATAATCGGCACGATGATTGTGCAAGCATCCACACTATCGCCCACAGAATAGAAAAAACAGTAGAAGTGCCAAGTGGGCGTGTAACGTGTGGCATGGTTATGCGGAGTTCCGCGCAACCTACCATACTTTTGCCGCGATCGCTTATTTCGACATTTCGAAATTTCGATATTTCTAAAATAGGAAAAAAATCCAGAAGCATGTCTTATATTGTGCTATTTTGTAATGTAAAAACGATAGCCG
Organism: Acleris cristana; assembly: GCA_948252455.1. Classification (NCBI taxonomy): domain Eukaryota; kingdom Metazoa; phylum Arthropoda; class Insecta; order Lepidoptera; family Tortricidae; genus Acleris; species Acleris cristana. The sequence continues at coordinate 2,731,663 of OX411781.1, read as the reverse complement.
CATCAAAAACATTTTCCATGGTGGCGTGTTCTTTTAATGATAGTTTGAGTATTGGCGACTACAGGTCTGATACAAAGCAAAGCTCATGCCACTTCCACTGTTTTTTCTATTCCGTGCTATCGCCCGTAGTAGTTTTCGAACGGCAAGCGTATAACATTCCCTTTGATGCGTGGCCGAAAAACCGACAAATCACGGGTCGCAGGCGATCATCGGCGATCATAGACGATGATCGGCGAATACAGCCGAGTATGCCCACTCCACTTTCGTACTCGCCCGTAATCGTCTCTATTCGCCGATAGTGTAAAGGGCCCATTACATCATTTACTAACCCCGACTAAAAAAGAGGCGTGTCATAAGTTTGACCGCTATGTCTGCCTGTGGCACCGTTAGGTCTTAAACGGGTGAAATTAAATTGCCTAGTTTAATTTAACAACCAAAGAAATTTGAACTATATATTAAATATATATTAAAGCTTAAAACTTAAATCGAAACCACAATTCATGAAATGAAAAGTAAGTAAACTCGTTGTAAGCGTCAAGGTCACACAACAACGCCTGAAACGCTAACTGGTTTGACTAGAATAGTGAAAGTAAAAAATACTCGTTTCGGGGTGTTTTGGGTAACATAGGTAGGTGTAGTTATTACTAAAGGCGTTTTCATGGTAGGGGGGTGTCAATGTCCTGTATTGCCATCCTATCAAGCACACAGTATAGTAAATAGTAAGTAGCAGAGCTGTTAAGCATTTTTGAGTAGGTGTTTGTTTCTTTAGGTACAGTAATTTTTCATGATGTTTAAATATAAATGAGTCTAAACCGAGTTATGATTTTTTAAATTAGATGTTTATTTTCAATTACCAACATTGCTCTGTTAAAATTTCAACGTGCCTCATATTTTTTTAAGTTTTTTTAAATAATACTTTTGCAATCACATGGATACTTTAGGACCGACCAAATTACCTGGCTCTTTGATTTTTTAACTTCTTAGATACTCAATTTAACGTTTTTGAAAGTTTCAACGTCTCAAGGTGTTTTTTTGGCGAAAAGAAATTCACTTAGCTAAACTCATAACTCGGTTTAGCCCCAATAGGCCAATACCCTGCAGCCAGGTCGACCTCTTTGTATTTAAATATCATTAAAGAAATACTGTACCTACAAGTTTCCACGTTGCCTCAAATACCTACTCAAACATGCTTAACAGCTCTTGGACTAAAATGTGAAGTATACGTAAAATGATGTATGTAAACGTGAGTTTGTATGAAGCGTTCGTGTTACAGTAGCGTTACGGCTGATTTACATCGGTCCATCAAATGCATGCCAGTAGAAGTACATTGCGTCGTTACTATAGCTCTCGCCTCAAACGCGAAAACCAACTCGTCAATGTACTTCTACTGGCATGCTTTTGCTGGACCAGTGTAAATCAGCCATTAGCGTTTGTTTGACACTAGCGTTAATTTCAGGGTCCACCACAAGTACACGGAAACCGACGCCGATCCCCACAACGCTCGTCGGGGGTTTTTCTTCTCCCACATCGGCTGGCTCATGGTCAGGAAGCACAAGGAAGTCTTCGAGAAGGGCGCCGCCATCGACATGTCAGACCTTGACACGGACCCCATTGTGATTTTCCAGAAAAAGTAAGTCTAAAGTAGTATATGACTTGACAGAAGCGCGTGGAGCTAACCCCATGTGCTTCTGTTTAGTCCACCAGAGTAAATCTCTTTAACCGAACAATTGTCCTCGCGTGTGATATCCATGGACTTGTTTCTCTAATAAGTTCATGGCGATTGTCTAAAACTCGATACTGGCGAAATACACCTTGTTAAAACAAGGAGTGAAAGCCATTAATTAAGAAAAAAAAAACGTCTAAAAATACTAAAATCGCTTTAGCCTACAATATTTGAGGAATTCAATTCCTCACTGATCCCTTCATCAGATCCTGGTTTCCTTATCATGGTACCACACTTTTTCTTTTCCAACAAAAAAAGAATCATCAAAATCTGTTCATTAAAGACAAAGTTATCCGCGAACACACATAAAAAATATATATATATAGGGTCGAATTGAGAAACTCCTCCTTTATTTTTGAAGTGGTTTAAATAGCATGGATCTCCTTGCAAGCCTTTCGATTACTTCAAAACGAGCGTCCATCTTTTGCTTCATCAATTGACAAGAGGAACTTTTTTAAAAGGTGTTCTGGAAAAAAAACAAGCTTATAGAGATTTGGGGTCTATCATATTTTCTATAAAATCAAGTGTCATAAAATTAGATGCTATAAATTCATTTCCTATAAAATCACTTGCTATAATCATTCATTTGCTATAATAGCTATTTTATATACCGTGTAGTTACTATAATTTTAAAATGTCTAATGTTCATCATGAAATCAAAACAGATTAGATATTTAAATAGAATATTACAACTATTATTTTAATTAAACATTTAAATAACTTAACGTTTTTCAGGACCTACCTGGTGATTATGCCTCTCTTCTGCTTCGTGCTTCCTTTTTTGTTACCAATTTATTTGTGGGGGGAGGACCCCTGGACCTCCTGGTATGTGGCAAGCATATGGCGCTACACGCTGTCTCTCAACTTCACCTGGCTGGTCAACTCCGCTGCTCACATCTGGGGCTTCAAGCCTTTCGACAAGTGAGTTGCGAAATCTCTTCATTAAACCTTCCTTAGTAATATGACAGATCTAAAACCTGAATATATCCATTAAGCCGCGTATCTACTAGAGACAGCCTCGGGTCGAGCGGCTTGCAAGGCGGCGCATGCGGAGACGCTGCCTCACCTCAATCTGAGGTATTATACACCGCGTCACGAGGCAAATTCGTCGTCGCGAGCCGAGACATATTTTGTCGGTTTTTAGAATAAAACAAACATTTAAGGGGGCTCCCATACAACAAACGTGATTTTTTATAGGTAATGGTACGGAACCCTTCGTGCGCGAGTCCGACTCGCACTTGGCCGGTTTTTTTACATTATTTTGTAACAAGTAGGGTTTTAAGGGTGCGTTTCCACCAGAGTGTTTTCATACATTTGGCACCTCACGACACCTCGCTCCTATTGTCAAATGTATGAAAACACATTAATGCGCATCTCTGGTGGAAACGCACCCTAAAGGTGCTCTTCGGTACGCGGAAATACTTTTACGTAACACCTGGCCGTAATGCGAGTTTTATCGCACGCTGCGCGCACGGTAAAACTCGCATTGTGGCCAGGTGAAGACGTAAAATTGTGTACCTACTCATCACGGGCAGTAAAAAAGAAAGCCCTCTATCGCATATTTACAACCCTCGCCTACGGCTCGGGTCTCAAATACCTGCGATTTCGGGCTTTCTTTCTTTTACAGCCCTTGTTAAGTAATATACTATTTCATCACACTTGCACGTAAACAGTATCTAAACATACAGGTTAACTTGGCCGCAATGCCCCATATAAAACCCTCGACCTTTCTTTTTGTCATGAAACCCAAGGTCGGTAAGTAATTTTTTTTTAATTTATTGCACATCACACAGCTCACGCAAGTTCAAGCAAGGAGTTTATACGCAATTGAATTTTTTTATTAAAATGTTATCTAAACAGAAATTTCATTGCAATCTCGCTACATGTTAATTAAATACTCAACTAATGTTCTTAATAATCAATTTTAATAGTTTTTTGTATCAAAACTTCGAAATTATTTCATTTTTTTTACATTCCGTCATGGCTGTATACCTACGTAAGTATTTGCCCTTAACGTTTCCGAACGAAATATTTGTATAATCTGTGGTGCGGGCAAAAAGTCCGCCACCCGCTTAAAAAAAAGTTCACGTATTTCGTAATAATTGTTGTGCCGACTTGTGTATTAAAGCTATAATTCATAATTATTTACATTTTGTATTTGAAGACAAGTAAAAAAAGTTATAAAAAATGTCATCGTCGTCGTCGTCGTCCGATGAGTGTGATTTAAATGCAACACCGCCAGCAGCAAAAACAATTAATGAAAATCTTTTACCGGAGAAGTCTAAGGAGCGGTATATAGCTGCATACGACCAATTTATAAAATGGAGAAAGGAAAAGAAAACAAGTTAGTGTTCTGAATATATTTACTCGCAAATGTGATGAAAAACATTGTATGTTTCACGGGCGGTACGGGAATTACGAACCTCGACTCAGAAAGCCCTCAGTCTTCGACTTCGGGCTTCCACTAGAGCCTCGATCGCAATTCCTTACTTACCGCCCTTAATACACAATGTACTATTACCCATTTAAATGTTTTTTAACCAATTCAACACTATACCTGCATATTAGTGCATCGATATGTAGACCAATTGTCTCTATATTGATAGTTTGTAAGGCATGCAATTCCGGAATTGGTTTGTATGTAATACGGTTCTGGTTCCGGTATTGCATACAATCCAATTCCAGAATTGCATGCCCTAATTATACGGTTAAAATAAGGTATCAAAGACCTGAGGGGCTATTGTCTAACGCACTCGCAATCGCAATAGACTTCAAAGCGGAACAACCGTTTTCATTTAGTATGCAGACAAGCTTTCGATTTTCAAAATAAAAATGATTGCGGTTCCGAGTGCATTATGCAATAGCCTAAAATATTTTTAGTTTCTCTCATTCGCTTTCGCCAACTAGTTTAAAGTGAAAGTGGATAAAATTATACAACTTCTTGTTTGTGGCGCGTATCCTTATTAATATCTACATAAACATGACTGAAAAATGATTCAACAGCATAAGAAACTTGTTTTATAGGCATCTCCTTATGGCATGTCATTGCAGAAATCTTCAACATTTTCATACCCGTAGTAGACATAAACCTTGATAACTTCAGGTTAGAGTACATAAGGTAAAAATATAAAGGTGTGTCAATTTCAATATTTCATGTAATATATATAGCCACGGTGGGCTCGAATTTGACAGAGTTATGTAAAAAATCATAATTGTACTTAAATCTAATATGGTGGGTGACAAAAAATCTGACCTTCAATCTTGGATCAAGGAAAAGAAAAATTCGAGTTTATTGCGGCAAGATTACATGAAATGGACACCCGTGTCATTTCTTTCTATAAAAAGTGTCAAAATGTCACCCACCATCTTAGATCCAAAAATAAATTTCCAGCTCACCGTGCCCAAATTACATGAAATTGACACCCCTAACATAACTGTCATCCACCATCTTGGATCCAAAAAATTATGTCAAATTTAAGTTTATCGCTTGTCCGTCAGCACATTAGCTCGTTCGAGTTGTCAAATTATAAAACGGTAAATTAAAAATAGGTTAGGTACGAAAACGGTTGCCAAATGTTCTTTATCTATGCAACTCGTAATTCGAAAAGTGGTGTCAATGAACTTTTAGGCTAATTTAAATGGCGAAAGTTATAGCTATATCATAATAACCCCCCTGAAACTCTAAAAATAGCTAGTCATGCTAAATTAAGTTTTCTATTCGCATTTGGAACGTAACATTGCTTTTTCAGAAACATAGGCGCTACTGACAACCTAACGGTAGCCATCTGTGCTTTGGGCGAGGGCTGGCACAACTACCACCATGTTTTCCCCTGGGACTACAAGGCGGCAGAGCTGGGCAACTACAGGACCAACTGGTCCACGGCAATCATCGACCTCGCGGCCAAATATGGTATAATACCACTAGTTTTTTTTTTGAGAGCGTCAGTAGGCTTAGGCCTGGTTCCCACTATGCCGGACCGGCAATTTTTCCGGATCCGGTAAGGGTAGTGGCTGTACAATTTATATGAAGCTGTTCACATTATGCCGTGTGAACAGCGTCATAAGCCACTAGCCTTACCGGCATCCGGCAAAATTGCCGGTCCGGCATAGTGGGAACCAGGCCTAAGCCACTAGGCTACTGACGCCCCTAAGGCCCCGTTCCCACTATGCCGGACCGGCAAAATTGCCGGTCCCGCATAGTGGGAACGGGGCCTTAGGGGGTCGACTCGTGATCGTAAGGTACCGAGATCGAACTCCCGCGGTCACCATGTACCAATGAGTTTTTCTAAATTATGCATTACCCGATGCTCTTACGGTGAAGGAAAAACATCGTGAGGAAACCTGCACATTCGAACAGCTGAGTGTGTAATAGGGTAATTGCACAAAAGATCGTAAAGGGTCGAAGTGTATCCGAAAGGGCCCGTCTGGAAGATAAGATAAGATAAGACCACTACTTAGTATTTTTAGTCTCATTTAGCTAAAATCGAATGCTCTGACCCTCACAGTATTCTTATAGAGTGCGAGGGACAGAGCATTCGACTCGCTAGAGAGTACGGTAATTGTAACTCATGGTATGGGCTCTGATTACTAATTTACTCATGTACTCACTAGCCTTTGTTGTAGAAGTCGTTTATCGCTATTTTGAGAACTGTGTAATATTTCAGGATAAGAAGTAGCCCTATGTGCTATTCCAAACTACGATCTATCATTGTATATTTTGTGCTCCTACTTCCGATGTACAGAATAATCTACAGAACAGAAAAAACAGTAGAAGTGCCCAGTGGGCGTGCAACGTGTGGCATAGTTATGCGGAGTTCCGCGCAACCTACCATACTTTTGCCGCGATCGCATATTTCGATATTTCGGTATTTCTAAAATAGAGAATAAATCCAAAAGCATGCCTTATTGTGCTATTTTGGAATGCAAAAAACGATAGCCGCACCAAAAACATTTTCCATGGCGTGTTGTTTTCATGATAGTTTGAGTATTGGCGACAACATGTCTGATACTAAAGCGAAGCTCATGCCACTTCCACTGTTTTTTCTATTCCGTGGAATAATCAGGCAAACACTGTCGGGATTATTGAATGTTCATGTTACACTAGGTTAAATGATTTAAGTTTCTAAATAATCTTTAGTTATTCAGCACATGTTTTCTTTTGCAACTTCAGGTTGGGCGTACGACTTGAAGACGGTTTCTGAGCAAATGATTAGGAACAGGGTGGCGAGGACAGGAGATGGGACCCACAGATCCTCCGCCAAAGATGCGCCGCAGCAGCCTGATGATGACCACCACCACATCGAGAACCCGGTCTGGGGCTGGACCGACAATGATATAACTGCAGAAGACAGAGCACTGGTTGAAATTTCACACAAAAAGGAAGACTAGACATGTAAATAGGGAAATAACATCGCTAAGAAAGCTTTGTACCTCCAGACTGGTATAAATTACGTATTATCTAAGTATGATTGTGGTTTGGACAGAAATAAGTCGTGAAGCCCAAAGTAATGCATATTATAAATATTTATCTACACACATCATAAGTCCTCTATTATGCGTTCAAAACCCGTTGGCAATGACCAGCATTACCTGTGGTAATAGGGGACAACAATGAAAGCTGTAACGTTATCGAATATTATAAAGTAATGCGTTTCAAATTTGGAACATCTTCCAAAACCAAAACAATTTAAATAGGCCCAATTCTAGTATCAATTGAAATGTCAACTTGGTATATTTTTAGTACAATATCGTACGACAATTGATTTCGAACGACATAAGAATAGGGACTTTATTAGTTTGTCTATGATTTAAAAAAAAAACCATTCATATTTGTGACACTAACACAGCACAAGTTTGTTTTGCCCCATTTTTGTCGACTTATAATTATGTGTGTAGATAAAGTAATGTATGCAACTGTACATAATTAAGCCTTAAAACACTCGTGTGATGTTATTATGAAATTCATAAAACCTCACTCGTGTTTTAAGGACTCTCATTATGTATCAGTTACATGAACTACTATTATTATATTGTTCAGTATGTGAAAAATATTTATGGAAGTAATAAGTTAAGTGCAAGTACGAAATAATTGTAGTCGTTATTATTGTTATGTGATATTTTGTACAAAAATAATTGGAATTTTCTATTAGGCCCAAGCTTGCTATTTAAAGCCATTTATATATATTTTGTTTGTTGCTATCAACATTTATTTATTTTATAAATGTAAAGAGGAGTAAAAAAAAATACTCTTCTTAATTAGGTTAAACTGGCCAGTCACTGCTATGGCAGCATCAGTTATCGGTTTCACAAATTGTCAGTATATTCAATTGATTTTCGCTCTCAGGGCCGTTAATATAATTAAATACAATTATTAAAAACAAATTTATGTCATATTGATATTTGTTAGGTACTCAAGTATGTAATGGCTCACTGGCTCAATGGCTCACTAAATCATTATGCCAATGGCATTGTCGGTACCTATGCTTAAGATATTTAAGACATAAATATATTATGTTGTCAAAAATGGTTTTATGCTAAGTGCTAATCATTAGCTGTTAAGTTCGTGTAAGGGCTGCCACAGACGATCAGTCGGACTGACACGTCGAGAGGGACGCAGTTCTTTATTAGAATGAGAGACGTATATAACTTTCTCATTCTATCAAACAGCCGCGTCCCTCTCGGCCTGTCAGTTCGACTGATACCCTCGTGAGGCCCACCACGTCTTTCGTTAGTTTGAAAAAGAATCTTGTGTCAATCAACTAAAGTCAAAAGTCACTTTGACAAATGTCCTAAATTTAGGATGTTGGGACTCACGAGGATAGTCTATGGCAGCCCTAAGACCCTTCCGCGAGGGCCAAGTAGGGAGGTAAATTGAGGAGCTGATGACGCGCGCCCTTCTGCTTTGCCTCACACGATTGCCTACGTCTGGGTATAGATGAGGTACAAATGAAAACTTTTGCAAATAGCTAGTCCTCTTTTCCACCTCACTATCTCTCTTTCAAGGCGCCAGCGTAAGAGCCGCGTTGAATAAATCAACCAATTGAAGATGCCATTGTATTAGACATTGAAGATGCCACGTGCCTGGGTCTGAAGAGTATAATCCGCACCACGTAACAGAACCAATATGGCGGTTTCCGCGCAGGTAACAATGCGGTCGCTATGGTAACGCGCGCTCCCCTCACACCGCGCCGCTTACCGCCTACCTGTGACACCTAAAAATCTACTTCGCGCAGGTTCATGTTACGTGGTGCGCAGGAAGGTGACGGTTGATAGTCCAGTAGGGTGCTTATATGTTATGACAATTTTCATTTTTTCATCACGTTTGAGATAAAATTAAGTGTGTAAGTTTTATTTATTTATTTATTTATTTAAACTTTATTGCACAATGAAAGAAAAGAACAAATGGCGGACCTAATGCCTTAAAGCATTCTCTACCCGTTTGAAAAATGTCAACACTTCAGAAAAATAGCAACGTTTCAATTTTGTACAAACTGAGTGAATTCAATGAATGATTGCTCATTATTATATTGTCCAATGGTTATATAGTTGCAGTTTTTGCAAAACAAAGGGAAATATTAGGTAATGTTTCAATAAAACTGGTGTTTTAATGTTGTCTTTCATTCCACAACGCAACTCTTTTCAGGACGCTAGTAAACACCGGTCACCGGCCAAATTAAAGGAAAGAAAAAAAAGGTGTAATTTTTAACGTAACAATTTTACTTGATAGAATCAACAAGAGACAATTTGACCTCTTCGGGAAAAAAAATATACAGTGGTTTTGGACCTTCACAGCATTGAAATAGAGTCGAAAAGTGACGAACCTTTTCATAGCGCCTCCTCCTTTTTTGAGATCGCAAAAAAAAAAGTAAATTATTATTTTTCTTCCTAAATAACACTTTTTTTTCATTTTGTTGCATAAAAACTCATTTCGTTAGAGTTTATTTCATAAAACTACTCGAAATAACGAGGTCATACGACATAAGACTAAGGTGACTGATATTGACCAAAAATGTAGCAAGCTGAAGTGGCAGTGGGCTGGCCATGTCTGTCGCAGAACCGACGAGAGGTGGAGCAGGAAGGTTCTCGAATGGAGACCACGCTTAGGCAAACGTAGTGTAGGACGAACCCCAGCTAGATGGACCGATGACCTGAAGAAGGCAGCTGGCAGTGACTGGATGCAAAGGGCGGGAGATCGCGCGCTGTGGCGCTCCTTGGGGGAGGCCTATGTCCAGCAGTGGACTGCAACAGGCTGATATGATTATGACTCGAAATATGTAAATGTACGTTTTCAACCTATCATTATTTTATTATACTTGGAGCTTAGTTTGCTCCTGGGGTCAATTCGTGCTTGAGATTGTTGTTGATTTAAATTACCTATACAAAAATACATGTAACAGTTGTTAAAGCTGGAGCATCTATAACCCTTACCATGAGTTACAATTACCGTACTCGCTAGCGAGTCGAATGCTCTGTCCTTCGCACTCTATAACGATACTGCGAGGTTGCGAGGGACATAGCATTCGACTCGCTAGCGACGTTAATTGTAACTCATGGTAAGAGTACTGATGTTTCCACACTCACCACACGGCAAATGGCTCGGAGCTGGCGGCACCATCTTTATGATCCGTAGCAAAAAGGATGGGAGGAAGGAGCGAAGAAAAGGAGGAAATGTTAAGGCACAAGACACTATAGTATAATTAGAAATCCCGGTTAATAGGGATATTCGTATGATGCAAGTCGTCTGACGTTGTAACTTGCGACTTAATACATTTTAAACAGTTGCATGATAATACTACGTATGATGACTTGCGTTTACAATATTGCGAGTATAAACAGCGCATGATCCAGTTCAAAGATTTTAAAACATATTTCGGGTTTAAGGAAAAATCGAGAGCGAATCAGTGCGAGTTACAAACCCGAAGAACTTTTTAAGAGCTGTCGCACTATGGTACAAACATAAAATTAAGAAAAAATTCGTCAAACAGGAGACCAAAATAAAAATTAATAAGGAGTGTATTTATGAATTTAAATAATTGGTATCAGTAAGACTAAGTAGTAATACATAAGTAAGTAATGCATTTAATGCATACTATCAACAGCCTCTAATTAACTCGGAATATTCGTACCCTTACAATTAGGGAATGCAAATAACCGGTTATAACCGGTTTTTACCGGTTATTTTCATGCAAAAACGGTTAATAACCGGTTAAATTGCATTCCCTACTTACAATCTGTAGATAATACTTTGGCGTTACCGTGATACCATCATAGATTGTGTTCTGTTTGGCATGTTACTACTCAAACTGACAAACACCTCTAAAAAATATTAATTGATATTAATAAATCAATAACTGCCTTTCTTCTAGAGTTTATTTGACAATAAATTATTAATTATTTACAAAACTATGTACTAGCGAGGAATTTTAAAAGTTTGGCAATTCGCCATAATATGTAAATTTGCCGGGTTAATCACTTTTCTGCCTTTTAATTTACGAACTATGCCAACTGCTAAAACATTAAAACTCCTTGATGGTACCTATATTCAATAGTATGTTCATAAAGCAGTTGTTTTTCGTTTGTCCATCACGTTTCTTCTGTTTTTGTACGGCAGAATATTAACAAATTTGTTGTTTCCACCGTAATAGTTATCGATCCATGCGTTGTCTGGTATTTCTTCTACATTATCAAAATCATCACCGGCAATCACGAGATGTTGATTACTTCCTAATACGTGGCTGTCTCCTTGAGGCTCCTCATCAAAATTCTCATAAACGTCATGGTACTGCGTTTCTTCATATTGTTCAGGCTTTTTCTGGTTCCTGTATCCTGCATTTAGGTATACCACTTTCTTATGGTTTGTTTCGGAGAAGGCATTGTTCCGTAAAAGTGTGAAAACTGCGCTGGTTAGAGCCATGTTATTGAGCATGCCTACTCCGACCACTGCCATTTTCAATGCTGGCAGAATGAAAGGCAAGATGGCAGACATGATGAGCCCCGGCACCAGGAGAAATGGGACAATCCTATAAAATTGTTTTCTCATCTTTTTCATTGAGCTGCGACCGGAATCCGCTTCTTCATCTGAAATTAGTTCAAAAAAAATATCATATTATCTTCACTTGTAAATAACAATGTCTCTCTCAAATTGAGAAAAGTTGTAACTACTCCACCGAGAAGAGCGTACCTGGCCCTTAAGTTAAATGATGAAACTTAAATACGTTTACCCTGAACTGTGAAATATTTCGTTGTAACTGCAGGAAGTAATTTATACTATTGTACACTAAGAAAGGGCTTTTATGTGTCAGCTTACAGTAAGAAATAGGGTTGAAAATATCCTGAATGGCTTCGAAAGAAGGCTGATATGGCTGTGCCTTTATTTGTTTTGTTTTTGCTCGATTTGGCGGGGGTAAGTAATTAAATATTGTATACCTAGTTTTTTTTAAAAAAGCAGATTCCTTAATTTGGGGAAAATCGAATATAAATAGAAACGCTATTTTAACGTAATTTTTTTAATTATTTCAGTTTTTAAATTGTGCATAATGCAATGCTATGACTTAACAAGCTTACTAAGGAATTTTGGTTGATGAATGCAAAATCAGATCAAGACGAAGTACCAGCAAATATTTCACAATCTTTGGATTGTGATTTCAGTCGCAATAGCGGCCTTTACACGTAAAGTTCGGAACGCGGGAAACGTAACGCGCCGTTCCAATCTTCGTTCCGAACCGTACGTGTAAATGCAACCGTAATAGTAAATAAAATAGTAAAAAAATTACGGTTGATGGTAATCAATCAAAGCTAACAGGAATAACAACAAGTTCTTTAGTGATTCAACTAACATCTTAGTTGATGTATCTAACAAATTGGTAAGCTCGTATCGAATCAAGATGCCCATGCACAACAATAGGTACCTCAATCACAATCTTGTGAGAAGCGACAAATTTTGTTATCTTAGTTTAGCTTTTCTAAGATAGATTTCTAAATGAAACAAAGTCCGAACGATGTTTTGATGTGACGCAATGACTAGGTTACTACGATGTAATGATTATATCACTCTAAAATAACTGTGCATAAATGAATTTGAATTGGGTCCAGTCTGTATCTCCGCCGTAAATTTACCATAATCACTACATTTAATTTCACGAGACGCGATGGTCAAATCGAGTTCAGGGAAAGTATGTTGCTCCTGGCTTGGCTCGCTTTCCTTTATTCGACCCCCTCAGTTCATACAGAACTTTAAATTTAGTACAATTTTCTGAAAGAAAGGGTCATGACCAACCTTCAATTTTAACATTATGGGAATATATTTAAAAAAACGTTAAATTTGAGATCAGAACGATCAAATGATTAAATACTAACTACTAACCCCTTATTAAGTTGTAGGTAATTCTGTAGCTCTGCCTACCCCACCCCTTATTCATAAACGCACAATAAACCTATTTTAGTATTCTATGACTGTCAGTCAAATTCAAATGTTATAATGGCAGATAAGGACAAAGCATATTAGCACAATTTAGCTATAGCACGTTTATTAATAAGGAGGTAAATAAGTATAAATTATTTAGTCACATAAAAAACACTTCACTATTACACAAGTTTTGAATATACCTACGTCATCGGTATTAAAAACCACTACTAAATAATACAAGATAAATAAAAGAACAACCTGTAAGAGCACTGCATATCCCATAGATCCGTTTTGCAACTGAATTTAAATTTCTGTTGGATGAAGTTATTCACTGACTAAAATGTATCTACGTAACGAAGTGCTTCTTGATTACCTCACATTCCACAAAATTAATAAATTCCTTAAACTTACTCGAATAGACATCAACGTTCAGCGTCCCGTTATCCTTCGACCGCAGCTCAAACGAGTAACCAGGAATAAGGGTTAGCTTCAGGGCTCGATACTGAAGCAGCTTTTCCGTGCCATCGCAAAGTTCCGTGTAAATCTGGCCATCAGACCAATTACTGTATTGTTGCCATGGAAACTGCTCTACATCTTCTGTCAGGTTAAAGCCGGCTTCCTGCTTTGATAAGGCGTTGACCGCGTTGGCAGCGCGCCAGGCACTCAGAGCGCTCAAGCATCTCGTAGGGCCGAGTGACTGGCCGCACGTGAGGAGTTTTTCGACCGGTGTGCCTTCGATTTGAAGTGCAGCGAGCAGTTCTTGCGGCACGTAGTCGAGCGTTGCATTGCGTGCGCCGAAACATGGCCACGCGGCGAGTGAGAGAATGGCAACGAAAGCGCGCATCGCTATAGACTGAGCGGCAAGATAACTCGGTCGTCGCACTACTCACACCAGTTGGAAGGGACGGTGTAGCGGCCATTCTGATTCTAAAGTCAGACAAGTGCAAATGCAACCTTAAATCCTGTCTGAATTCATTTTAAGCGCGACGTATATGTACGACGGAGACGTTAAGTTTTAAGTGTAGCCTAGAGCTTTCTAACAAATTGATCTCACAAGCAATTCACAACTTCCGCGTCGCTTGTAGATTGCAACGGATAAAAACACTTCAATAACGTAAAAAAAAACGAAAGTAATAAAAAAACGCACGTATTTTGTGGTACACTTCCCGGCATGTCGTGTGAAACTATTCGTGTCTAGTTTGATTTTTTTCATTAGCTGCCTTTCCTTTTCATTATTAATTGCTGGTATTCACGAGGGGATCCTAGATAGTTTGCATGCAGGAAATGGCCTATTTGGCCAAAAGCGCGAGGGCATTAGCATACTATGGTCACGGCCGGGCTGTCGCCGCGCGCCGCTGCGCAGACGCATTGATCGGATTTCACTACAACAGCTACGTGCGCCGACTTTGAAATCCTCATGCCTAATTACCGTGATAAAGTGAAGACGGACTATCGATTGTTTTTACTCGCGATTCGATATCCCTAATTCTACGCGTACGAAGTCAAGGGCGTCCTCTAGTATTCAATATAAAAAAAACAGTAAATAATAACCAAAAAGATTGAAACAAGGAAAGTACGCTTTTGAGACCACTATATGCATTTTTATCAGAACTCGTCCTAAAAAAATACTGTCAATCTATTCGGTGAATTCATGGCAGCCTTTAACGACCTGGGAGGCATAGGTGTACCGCAAGGTAGCGTTATTTACCAGAGGCTCTACTTTGAAATCCGTAATTCGAACTTCGTCTATTGCTATCCCTTTTGCTCTTGACGCATCACTAATTCGCAAAAAAGTGACGTGGCGATCCGAAGTTCGAATTACTGATTTCAAAGTAGAGCCCCAGTATGATTAAAACCTTAATGACTCCTAAAATAACAGACTGAAAAGTATTATTTATAGATCGGTAAGGAAAGAGCTTTCTTATTCCTTAATATTTACGCCAAGTTTTACATGTGGATTATTCCCTAATGTCTGTCTTATTTTTTAAATTTAATCCTCACCTTCAATTACAAGCTTTTATTTAACTTGCACTGTTCGTATGTTTGTAAGTTGTCCGCCAAAACTTTAAATCTAATTTTCAACCAGTTTCCGGTAGGTAATTGAATGGGCTGATTAGCGTTCGTAAATAGCGTTGCAGCACAATGATTTGAAATTAAATGTTTAAAAAGAACACTTTTCAACTATAGATGAATTGTTCAACATGATGTAAGTGATGGGCAAAAATTAATCGACTAACGATTAAGATTAACCTATTTAATCTCGATTAACGATAAAAAATTTCGATTCATCAATCTTAGTCGAAAGTTTCGATTAATTTAGTCCCGATTAATTTAATCGTCGACTAATTCTCAGCGACTAAATTTTTAATCGATTGATTAATTAGATTAATTTTCTGTCGATTAATATTAGGAATAAGTAAGTTTCTTTTGTCTGTGTTTCGAGTTCTGTTGACAGATTTCTACAGCTTGAGGAATAGGAATATAGTGTTTAGTTTATAGACATATTGAATTTTTGTAATTTAATTCCAATTATTAATCGAGATATAATCGTGAAATTTTGTCGATTAAAATGACGATTGATCAATTGTTAATCGAAAACTCCGTCGATTAATTTAGTCGCGATTAAATTAATCGTGATTAATTTTGGACGATTGATTGTTTAATCGATTAATTAGTTGATTAAAAAATTAATCGATTAATGCCTATCTCTGGATGTAGGTATGTTTAAACTCAATTCGTGACATTTACATGAAGTAATAAGTAAACCAAAATCTCAAACTGCAAGTTGACGGAACCCCAAAGTTCGCTGCAACTAATTATGTTAAAGTACCCCGGTAGTTACGAGAACGCGAGTAATGATGGCGCGTTAGTTTATGGTTTGTTGGTTTCTAGTCTTTAAACGTTTAAATGAAGGTTTTTGGTTTCTTTTTAAACGACTTCATAAAAGTAGGTTCTCAATTCGGCTGTTTTTTTATGTTTGTTACCTCAGAACTTTCGACTGGGTGAACCGATTTTGATGATTATTTTTTTAATTGAAAGCTGGTGCTTCCCTTCTGGCCCACGCCCTCGTAGTCCCTTGACAAATATAATCGTGTATAGATAATTTTAAGCTCTTCGACTGTCTACCGTCCACCTACTTCTGTTACTGACTGTAAGAATGATTTTCGGATTTGTACTACTCTTTCACACTCATAGGCTCTTATGCAGCTGCTATTCTAACCTTTACCTGAACCCGAAACACTCTATGGCACTTGTCCCACTGCCGGCGAGAAAGCGATTAGCTATCCACTATTTCCTCGCTCAAGAAACGAACAAAAGATATAGATCCCGTGTCAATAAAAGAGACACATATTATTTGATCGCTGGCTCTATTCTATTTCCGCTCATCGTCGGCGGTGGGACAAGTGCCTAACGGCTGCACTTCAGTTAATGACGAGTAAGGCCGAGTTAGTATGATCAGTAGATAACTGACCTAGGGGTTAAAATTCGAAAATCGAATCGAAAATGTGACACATTTGGTTCAGTGTCACTAGACAAGATGTATTGCGAGATCGCTATCGTTATCGAAAACGTATAGAATTGACGTAAGCTGGCGGATGGTCGCGTCAAGCGTCAGCATACACTTTGAAAGTTTTCGAAAATCGTTTACGATAGCATTAAGCATCTTTTCTAGAGCCTCAGATTTAACAATTGGTTACGATTTTTAACTATGAATATGTTTACCTACCGATCTAACAACGAGACCTAAATCGATTCTTACTATGGCTGCGTCTATATCGCGTGTCAAATGTGGATAAAGCATCCGTCACTCTCGTACTTATATTACGTGTCAGAAGGTGACGGATGCCTTATCTAAACTTTGTCGCGCGATAAACGCAGCCATATTAGGGCCCGCGGTTAAAGAGCTACGAGTATTGCGCTACGAGCATGTGATATTGTCACATATATTTTATCCTTTCATTTAATAGGTAAAATCATAATATTTGACAACATAAATGACGGCTATAAACTTACAAATGATGTTTTGGCTAATTAACTCGAGCGGTGGATCAAACGAAACTGTTCGATAGAGAACGTCAAGGCCTATCGATTTACCCCTATCTAAAGTAATAAATAAATATCAGGGGACAATGTCACACCAATTGGCCTAGTCTCAAACTAAGCTCTAGGCTTGTACTATGGGTACTAGATAACGATATAAATATTTATATATAGAGAAATATATAATTAAATACATAGAAAACATCCATAACAGAACAAAATATTCGCGCTCATCACACAAATATCTGCCCTTACCGGGATTTGCACCCAGGGCCGCAAGCTTTGTAGGCAGGGTCACTTACCAACTAAGCCAGCGCGTCGTCAAATCAAGTGTCCATCATTGGTCCTTGTCCATTATTGGTCCCATCACCCTATGTACCCTTTAATTTCAGGTCTATATCGGAATCCATAATATCGTTTGTACTAATCGTCATTTGTCCTAATTCATCGTTTGTCCTAAAAGCCATTTCCGCCTGATGTTTAAAACTTTTTAGTGTTGTTATAACACAACTCTAACCTAACCTAACCGCAGGTATTTTTGGAAAGCTTAAAAAGTTGTCTGACTTAGCTGAAAACTAGTTTAGGACAAACGATAAATTAAGACAAATGACTATTAGGACAAACGATATTATGGATCGCGAATGACACCCTTTAATTTCATATGCAAATAGTAACGAATGCCATACCACCATGTTCCGCACTTTCAATTATACGGATAAGGATCAAAAGTCGTTCTCAATGCCCATGGGGAGCCAGGGCCCCGTTAATGATTCAACATTAGTCGTTCAGGGGCTTTGTATTGGGGCCATTATCGGTCACGCATGTCCTGCACTTTCTTTTACCGTCGTGACTTTGGTCTCGCCGACTATTGTTCGACAGGACACTTTATATCCTGGCTGCCAGTCAAACAAACATCCAGTCATACTTAAGCGACCGAAGGTAGACCACCTTAGACCTAGCTGATCGCATCGTTGAGTGAAGTGTTCGACAAAATGTGTAGCAAATTTGCCCTATTGTCTCTAGCTTACGTAATATTGTTTGTAAGCATAGTGAAATGTGAAAATTCGAGTTTTAAAGGAATTGGAAGCAATGGTAATATTATTTCTGCTAATTTTAAGTTTCTTTACGTTGCTAGGTATAGGTACGATGTGTTTTGTGTGTGAGAATGATTCCGTAGCAAAGTGATAATAATTAGTAACGAGCTTAGTCTGCATTGCGCTATTAGAAGTTCTTCACTACAGGGCCTTTAGTACAGTCAACAGCATTAATAAGTGATCATTTCTGTACCTTGTCGCTTTCAATCGTTTCAAAATTTTGTATACCATTTCAAACACGACGTTAATGTGTTAATGGTACATAAATGATCACTTATTTATGCTGTTGACTGTACACGGTAAGACCATAGCTGCATTTGGCATGTCTGCATACATGCATATTGTTTTGAACTTGGCCACCATTATTGTCAAGTAAATAAGAGTCCTCGTAACGTGGACAAAACGATACCATGTCCAAGACAATATGGTTTTTTCGAGTAGAATAGAGGCCCTATACACATTCAAGATCAAATGGCGGAATTAATACCTAATGGCATTCTCCATCAGTCAACCTGTGGGCTGAAGAATGCTTTGCCTCAATGATAAATGGAAAGAAGTTTGAGGTACTAAAATGAACAGAAGTCGTCAAGGTGGTGCATTGCTTTAATCATAACTGTTGAAATAGATGTCATATTTTCTGGTATACTATGAATATTACCAAGCATGTTTGAAAAAATCGGTAAACTCATTTTAGTGACTGTGCATTACTTAAAAATGAATGAGTACCTACCTACTTGTAGGTTACATTAAGTTGCGCCGCGCGCCGCGGCAGCAACCGCTTTAGGATTAAGTGTGTATATGACGAAAGTTATCCATTCATTAAATATAAAAAAACATCAATTCTTTTTGTTTCATAGTCATAATCATAATTATGATTTGTAGCATTAGATGTTACAAAGGACTTAGGGTGACAGCACCAATGATGGACACTTCTAGCTGACAGGCACCAGTAATGGACAATTCACTCTTAATTCAAATTTCATACGGTCCTAAATTGATTGCTGCAAAACAAATGAATAACCCTTATCTTCTGTAAAATAAGAATCAAGTGTCCATTATTGGTGTCTCGTCCATTACTGGTTTCATCACCCTAAGAGAATTTTGAAGCGACGCCTCAATCGCGTAACTTTTCTCACCCCCTAAATCAAGTCCAATTGCCTCGATTCTTGAACATGTTGTCGATATACATAATGAAGAATTAGGTTTTACGTATCCGTTTTTTTCTTTATTTTGTTTTTTTCCCAAAAAATATTTTCTTGGCTAGGAAAACGTAGGTATACAGACATAGTTTTTCATATGAACAATATATAAAAAAATCGTTAAATTGGACTAGGTTTAAGGGGAGAGAAACGTTATCGCATTTCTATATAGAAATGGTCAGCTTTACAATCCTCTTAAAATATTGAATGTCAAACATAAACCGTGTAACGACACTCCAATTTATTTACACTTAATGTAATAACTACATTATTTATTAACTTATCACTTGCATTCAAAGAACTTATTCAATTAATAATTTCCGTCCGTCTGTCAGCAGGCTGTATCTCATGAACCCTAATAGCTAGACCAGGAGTTCGCAATCTCTGTTGTACTGCGACTCCCTTTACATGTTTTTTTTTTGCAACTCCCTTGTAAAAGAAGATACCTGCGTGTACTAATTAGGTACCTACGTCGCGTGCCAGTGACATGATCACATGAGCATACCGTTTAGGACGCCCATGGGACAGCACCGTGACGCCATGGGGCTTGACACTCTAAAAAAAAAGTAAAATATTAAAGGAGTGTTTTTAGGATTCCGTACCCGAAGGACCCTATTAATATGCTTACGCTGTCCGTCCGCCCGTCCGCCTATCCGTCCGTCCGTCCGTCTGTCCTAACTTTAAAGAGCTGTACGTTTTGAACCGTAATTGATAGCGGTTTGTTTTTTTTACAGAATATGTGTTATTACGGCGCATTTACTTACTAACAAAAAAAGAATGTGAAATAATAAGGGGGAAACGATTTTTATAACGTATTTTTTTTTCCGTCAAATTTGTTATGATGATGGTAAAATCCCAGAAGAAAAACAATAAATAGGTAGGTAGTAAAGGACAAGTGTAAGTAGGGACGCGTGATTTTTGAACATGTTGTAGATATTATAAAAAAACTAGGTCTGTACGTTTTCTATTCCAACAACAACAAGAAACAAATAAAAAAAAACCGGAACCTACTTTTTCATAATAACTAAAACATATTATTATAATTCCAAAATTGTGAAAATCGGACTTGATTTAGGGGGTATGTAACTTTATCGCCCGAAGCCAAATTTGTATGAATTTTTTGAAAGCTACGCGATTTAAGCTTAACAACCCTCTAAAGATAAAGCTCAAACCGTTAGACACCGTCACATATTTATGGTCTCTAATAAAAATACAAGTGTATGATCATAGAATGATAACCATGTTTGCGTGGGATCCGCATGGCTAATACGATTTTATTGCTACTATTATACTCGTCAGGAGAACGTTACGTTCCCATACTTTTACTGCTACACGGATAAATGCGAAATGCATTATTCCCATCACAATTATGTAAAACAGTAAATCATGGTATTTAGCACGTTGTTTTTAGAACAGCATTGTCAATCCAGAAAACGTTTGTCTTTGAGAAATTAGATCTCTTTTGTTTGTTTGAAATCGGAATTATGTTGTTAAAGTTGAGTTATGCACGGCCTTGAGTAAAATTCTAGGGCCATCACTGACTCAAATAAACGTTTCATCTTTCATCTATCTGATTATCTTTCCTTTTAAAATAAAGCCAGATTATTAAATTTAAAAAATAATGATTTTTTTGCCGCAGACTTAGACGAAGGGCGCACGTTTGGGCACAACGCGCTGAAACGGCTGTCGTTCATTTTCCTGCCGGTGATGTTCACGCTCGGCGTCATCTCCACGCTGCTGATGGCGCTCGCCGTCATCTCCGTCAAGAACCTCGCTATCGGCGTCATGCTGCTCATCGTGTCAGTCAGTCAGGTGCGTAATGTCTGAAGTGACTGTCATTCATATTCCAGCCGGTGATGTTCTCCCTCAGCGTCATCTCCACGCTTCTCATGGCGCTCGCCGTCATTTTCGTCAAGAACCTCGCTATCGGCGTCATGCTGCTCATCGTGTCAGTCAGTCAGGTGAGAAACGTCTGAAGCCACTGTCGTTCATCTTCCTGTTGGTGACGTTCACGCTCGGCGTCATCTCCACACTACTGATGGTGCTCGCCGTCACCTCCGTCAAGAACCTCGCCATCGGCGTCATGCTGCTCGTCATTTCTGTGCAAAAGATCTTAATTTTTTATCGTCAGCAAAATAACCAAAACCAACTTTAGTCTAATTTGAATTTAATACATATTTAAATTGTACACAATGATATCCCACACTTTTACCCCACAATTTACCTACCTCAAGCATAAAAAAACTTTTGTCTTTTGATGTCGCAGGCTGTGTCCCGGTTGTTCCTGTCAGCGGCGGCTCCCTCTCCGCTGCTTCTGCACCCGCGCGCGGAGCTGCTGCCGGCGCCCGTGGCACCCTGGCCAGCCCCCGGCCCTCTGCTCTCCCCCTGGGCGAGGTCTGACAATGAAGCCACAATATCTGATTAAACTGGCTACTAAGAGAAGTTGCTCAGTGCGAAGTCGAGCCGGCGTGGTCGCGGCACGGTCGTGGCGTGGTTTTTGGTGTGGAGTAGAGGCGTGGACATGATCAAACGAGATATCTGATATTTTTGTTAAATTTTCCGTCTTATGTGTGCAACAAAATTATTGAGATTTAGGACCAACTTTTAGATCTGTATAGTTGACTGATATAATGGTTATAATTTGAAAATGTGACACAATATTGTTTCAAATTTAACAAAATGATGATGATGATGACGATTTTAACAATTATTTTAGTCAACTACGGATCAAACAACTTACCCAAAAAGTTAAACACAAAACATAATTTAGTCTTGGTCATTTTGATATAGAGGTACTTAATTATTAATTTTACAATAACTAGCCCACGAAAGTTCTATACGAGAACGAGTAATCGAGAATATTACGAAAGAGAAATTAACGCGTGTAAGGTAGAAAGTGTTTTGTATGACTAAAACAGCAACAGTTACTTATTGCGTCTTAAAGTCAACTACCTCAAATAAGCAATAACGACCTACGCAATACTTAATTAATGTGCATTTATTAGTGTAGTTATTTATTTTATATTAATTATATAGATTCGTAATTAAGCATGAGATGTTAATAAACCTTTGTCTGTCTCTCGCAACTTTTATTTGTGGTAGATAGATAACGATAACATTGCTTATTTAATTTTATTCAATAAATAAACCTCATGATATATTGCTGTCTCATTTATCCCCTATTTGAATAATGCATCTAAGGAAATCCTCGCAATGGTCACGTGGTAAGTTATTTTTTAATATAAACTAAGGGTTGGGTTTTTAATACTACTTTATGTTGCCCGTGTTTTGTATTTCTTTCTTAATTCTTGTACAATTAAAAGTATACATACATGGATGCTACTTGTTAGTTGAATTATAGCTCTGTCCTTTTCTCTGTAAATATAATATTAATTTATGGAGATTTATTTGTGATTTATTTGGAGGTTTATGTTGTAAACTTGAGAATGTTCTATGTTTGTGAATGTGTTACATATTTTTCCTCTATTGCGATGTTTAAGTAGCATTGCCATGTTGCCGTATTCATCCGTATTTGAGTAGGTTTATTCCCCATTAAATAACTAAACGCGTGAGACATTAATCATTCTATATACACTAATATTATTAACACTTATTATGTTTGTAACGAATAAACTCAAAAACAATTGGACCGATTTCAAAAATTCTTTCACCATTACAATGCTACATTATCCCTGAGGCTATGTTTTATTTTTCTGCACGGACGGAGTCGCGGACAACAG
Source organism: Acleris cristana (assembly GCA_948252455.1). NCBI lineage: Eukaryota > Metazoa > Arthropoda > Insecta > Lepidoptera > Tortricidae > Acleris > Acleris cristana. The sequence continues at coordinate 2,708,462 of OX411781.1, read as the reverse complement.
CTAGTTTTTACATAAAACCATTACATTAAATGCACCAAACTTTCTATATTAGTTACTCTTCGATCTACTTACTATCGATCGATGAAATCTATTGCACTCATACTCATGCTCAACCGTAATTACTTTCTCGGCTAGAATGCCGCAGGTGCGTACGTATTTTTTAATGCGAATGGTTATTTCATTTCACCTTTTCACTACAGGAAAATATCGCATGGTTCATAATGCAATGTTACATTTTTAGTTATCAAAGGGTTTGGGACACTCTTAAGAAATACGGCTACAATTGCTACATTTTAGTAAGTTTTTTTTTAGTTTTTAGTTTATTGTTTTACAAACGGAATATTACATATGCGTATACGTTTGCGTAGGATTAGAGTTATCGCTTATCACAATATTGTCGCAATAGGGAATAGCATGGATATTTTACATCGCAATGCTCTACAAAATATGGAAATACCGTAAAAGAGATCACCAAAAGTGAAATTAAAATTAAAATAGGCCAAGAAAAACGGATGATACAAGCATTTTAAACTGCTAATTAGACAGCGATTAGAATGAGAGATCCGAAACGCCGTGTGACGTCATGTATGTAACACATCGGCCATATAAACTCCATGTTAAATTCTGTTTTGCTAGAAAGAGAACCGTACCTTACCCGTATTTTTGGAGTTGTTGGTAATTATGTAGCTCTGCCTACCCCACTCTGGGAATGAGGCGTCAGTTTATGTAGGTATGTATGTATGTAGATAGGAACAAACCTTTGTTGGCTTATATCTTGGTTAAATTTACTATAAGTTAAAAAAAAACTCATCTACATGAATCAGCTTTTATTGAAGCTGTGAAAAAAAGTCATGACATTCCCTATCATATTATGGTCTTATTATGGCATATCATTTACAAACAAAAACCTTGTCAAACGTTTCACAGCGTTACGTTACAGAGTCGGTATTCGATATTATCTATTGCTGCTTGTATTTATGTTTTGACTTAATTACTTAGAAAGCGTAGTAACAAAGAGAAGCAGTATAACTGATTAAAGACTATTAATTGTAACAGAATACTTCATTTAGCCATGTATTGTCTCGATAGAAAATTGAGTTGAGAGTAGGGTTGTGTACCTAGTACACGTATTAAGAGCCAAAAATAATTAATTCCCATCACTGTACTAGAACGAACTATTCCGTAAAGTTTCTGCTCTTAGTTCATTTAGTAGGTACACCACAGTACCGAACAGGGGTGTGATTCTCTCAAGAAGCAAAGGTGAGCGAATGAACGAGTGAAGTCCAAGCGGCGAGATTAAGTAGTCCCGTCGAAGTGAACAAAACACATTTTAGGGCGTGCATTTTCAATTTGGCAGCATGTCGTCTCGAACGTATAAGGCTGCCTAATTGAGAATGCACTCGCTAATATGTATTTTGTTCGCACGGACGGGACTTCTTAAACTCGCCACTTGGACTTCACTCGTTCGCTCACCTTTGCTTTTCAGAGAATAACACCCCAGAGCAGGCAGAGCAGTGAGTGACACTGACAGCAAAGCGATTCGAATGAATGACCGACCGGCCATTCATTCGGTCAAAGGAGCACAAATAAGGAACATGAACAGACGAATTTCTTTCAGTGTAGTGTACTAGTGTACTAAAAGAACTAAAAGACCCAATTAGTACATTTGAGCGATTGTACTACTTTGGAGCGATCCGCTCAGTGAACGAACCCTAGTTGAGAGGAACCGTCTCTAGACGAGGGGTGTTATTCTCTTAAAAACGGCGGTCTGTCGAACCATGGTCGAACGAACGAGCGAAAGCGCAGTGGCGAGTTTAAGTAGTCCCGTCCGAGGGAACAAAGCACATTTTAGCGAGTGCATTCTCAATTAGGCAGCCTTATACGTTCGAGAAGCCATGCTGCCAAATTGAATACACGCGCTAAAATGTGTTTTGTTCGCTGTGACGACGGGACTACTTAAACTCGCCGCTTGGACATTCACTCTTTCGTCCGTCCGTTCGTCGTTGTTGACAGAATCACACTCAAGTTATGAAAATGCGATCGACGTAAGCTGTCGGATGGTCACGTCAAGCGTCAAGTCGTCAATACACTTTGACAGTTTTCGAAAATCGTTTACGATAACGTTAAGAGGCCACCTATGGTGAGACGTCTGTCCCCCCAAAAAGAAGAAGACAGCGTCAAATTCAATTAATTGCTGTTTACTTTAAAACCACAACATTTATTGAAAAAATTGTTTGCCAGGTTTAAGAAGTTACATATACTTAACTATTAAATCGAAAATCATCGTTATAGATTATAGGGTTTCGAAGATTTAACCAAAAACATGCAAAAAAGGTGTCATGTTGAAAAATAAAACTATCGAGGATTTTATTTCTAATCGTGTTTTCACTTTTGCCAGTCTCAAGCAAATATGATCAAGTTAAATATATCCAAAGAACAGATAAAAAGGGGTTATAGTTATTGAGATCCAGATCTCGGAACACTCCAGACTTTAGCATTAGGTGGCCTCTAAAGCAGCGGTTCTTAACCTTTTTCCGTCCATGAACCCCTAAGAAATCAAGCACAAGTCCAAAGACCCCTTTACATAATGAAACAGCAATACATTTCAGACTATTTATTTTAGTACTTACTGCAAATAAAATAAAAAACTTATTCATGTGAAGGTTGATGCTGCTTCTTCGCAACAAAGTTACTACTAAGTCGCAATCTCAAGCGGATTGCATTTGTAATCTATTGCTAAATTTGATTGCTATATAAAAAAAATGAATAAAAAATAATGAAAATTGTTTATATTCGTTAAAAATTAGGTGCATGAAATTGTGCTAAGGTAATCTTCTAGTAAGCAAAAGAATACCAAGAGAAGAAGAGAAAACCTTTTCTCAGAGAAAAGCAGTCAATGTTTTAGTACTTGATCTGATATTTCCTTTATTATTGTTAAATGGTCCATAGGTAAGACTGCGGCGGACCCCTGTACATATACTCGCGGACCCCCGGGGGTCCGCAGACCACAGGTTAAGAATCACTGCTCTAAAGCCTCTTTTTTTCTTGCCTCACGACATTTATTTTTCCGCTAGAGTCAGTATCTAGTTAACATTTTACAGTATCGAACAGAAAACAAAGTAGCTTCAAGGAAAATAAAGATAAAGATAAAGAGACATTTATTCGCAACAATACAAAATTACATTACATAGATACCAAAAGAACAAGAGTCTGGGAAATTGTAGCGAAAAAAAGTTTTATGTGAAAAGTAGTACTAATAACATATTCTTTTTTTATTAAGTCTCAGAAGACTAAATTGCGATGAGATTTTTTTATCCTCTTTTAATTTTAACAGTAATTGTAAACAAATATTTAGGTAGTAACGAAAATGTATAATCAACGTATGAACTAATTTTCTATTTAAAGTTCTGTCTTAGATGATTTTTAGTATAGTGAATCACCAACTGATAGACAGTGAACGTAGGGTGCGGCTCCACTGAGGCGGAGACGAGCGTAGCGGATCGTAGCGGAGCGTAGCTGTGCCAATATCAACCAATAGAAAGCGCATGCGGTCACGTCGAGCGGCCCTTCCGCACGATAGTTTAGATTCTATTGGTTGATATTGGCACAGCTCCGCTCAACTCCGTCTCAGTGGAGCCGCAGCCTTAGGGTCCCTTTATGCCAATTGGGTATGAAATATAAAATACCACAGATTAGGTAGCACCCTCGAAGCGCGGAGTTAGTGTCAAAAACTTTCCACAATTTAAATAGTTGTGAAAATCAATTAACTAAACCTTCCACCAAACTGAAAGTCATTTGAACCGTAAATCGGACATAGAAAACTAATATGGCCCTTGGTAATAGTTATTAGTTTTCTGCCACTTTCCCCGAAGTTAACGACAGGTACCATCAAGGACTTTTAATGTTGATCCAATATAGAACCTTGTCATAATGACATCGTCAAGTGACGAGATAGAAATTACACAGGAATTGATTGTTGGTTTTATGCGACACGGTTCTATAGTGGTTCATCAGTTAAAATCCTTGACCGTGCTTAGTAGTTTTGATTATACACGAGTCAAAGCCACGGTAAAGGTCAAAGTCGAGTGATAATAGATAAGTTACTTAACGCTAATGTAAACGATTGTCGAAAACTGACAAAATGTATGTAGCCTTAGACAAGATACATTTGACGAACGTTATCGTTAACGAAAATGTATAGCATTGACGTAAGCTATCACTTACATTTCGACGGTTCTGTGACTCAACCTCGTATATTGAATATTGTCCGGTATAAACTGACACGCACTAAATATGCACTCGCGTACTTATTGAGTGTCAGTTTATACTGGACAATATTCAATATACGAGGTTGAGTCACAGAACCGTAGATTTTGGCAGTTCCGATAATAGGGAATAATCATGACTTTTTTTTCACAGCTTCAATAAAAACAGTTAACAAAAAACCTTTTCAAAATAGCTATAAATATCAATATAACAAGTTATAAAAGATTTGTTCCTATCTTTCTAGCAAAACAGATTAACATGGAGTTTATATGGCCGACCTGTTACATAACGTCACAGTGCATCCGATCTCTGTCTGATCGCTGTCTTATTAGCAATTTAAAATTCTTGTATCATCCGTATTTCTCGGGCGATTTTAATTTTAATTTCACTTTTGATAATCTCTTTCACCGTATTTTCATATTTAATTCAGAAATTCAATTTTAAAAATGCATGTTCACTATTTCTATCTATCTATCTGACATCTGGCCTATGGCCACTGGAACCTTCACAATGGGAACTTCGTGCAAAAGGTCAGTGACTACAGGTACCCACTTACCATCAAGAGGATTTTCACCTGGAAAATAAAGGTAGTTTTGCATATATTAAACAGGTATACATGGCTGCAGTGAGAGGAATCGAGGACATTGAACCACTAATGCTATTAAGCTTAGATATCTGCCATTTTCTAACAGGTTCTGTACAGGTTGCGAGCATCCGTGGACCCTTACCTTTATTTAAAATACGGTGAGCCCTAGCGGTAGAAAGTTGTTCTTAAGTGTACTTTCGAGATACTGTACATTAATTTAATTAAAAATAGCATTCATAACATATATTTGAAAGTTTAATTAGGAAGAGGTTATTAAAGAATCCAAGAGCCGAATTAGTGTAAAAGAACCTGAAAAGATTTTTGAGTAAGGACACTGTTTAATTTGCGTGAGCATACACTGAAAAAAAGAACCCTACTAAAGTAAAGCATAAAACGGTTGTACGTTATTTTACAGACAGAAGTTGTTTAGAATTTCATTTCATGTATTTTTTTTCTCGTACCTACTCGTACCTATTATCATTTTATAGAATAATCAATATGTAGAATAATTACTTTAAAGACATTTAAATCATCGTTTTTTATTTCAAATAAAATTCAATGTTTCTTTTTTCATATCATAGAATAGCAAATTAAATATTCTTTGTTTTCATATTATTTAGTTAATATATAACTTAATAACAATAAAATCAAAGTAGGTATGTTTAATGAAAAAAAAAATTATAAATTCATTGAATTGATTTTCTGTGGAATTTGTTTCTTTCAAGTAAATAGTTTAAAAAAAATATATTCGAAGCAAAAATACAAGCACCAAATAGTATATGAAACATTTTATATGAAACAAAATTCTGTAAATTTTCTGTCTGTAAAACAAGGGGACACCGCATAAAACATTTAGAGTAACTAATTGATCACGAAAAGTATCATCAAGTTCTTGAAAAACAGTAAAATTTGGCCGCAAGTTTAACTGTTTTTACTTGACCAGTAGTGACAATTACCGTTTCGATCGTTTTCCAGTGTATCGTAAGCTCAAACCTCAACCCCTTGCACTTTCGGATACCCGCTCACGTGCTTTGTGCAACAAGAGTCGTGAGTGAGAGCCCTTATTTGCTTATAAATAAGGTCAATCAAATTCGCACAAGCACTCAAGTGGCTGCCGTAAATAAATGAAAGAAAAAACATAACCCTCCTTCTGACGCAGTCAGGTAAAAAGAGAAACCGTGACACATTTTGCCCAAACATCTTGTTAAGAAAGTTTGAAGGTTATCAAGCTTGGTTTCAGCTATATACATAATTTGAAAGCTTTTTAATAGTATTTCACAAGCAAATACAGCTCTCATTTTATCCATTGTGAAATTAAGCTGGATTTTTGGGACAAACCGTTTGAAAAGTCAAGGTTTAGACATTTCTATAGGTTTTTACTTTCTCTCCTTAGTAGCCAAAAAATGTACAACATCAGGATTTGGTAAATGAGTGCATTTTTTTATACGATGAGAAACCCGCAGTTCCCAGGTCAATAAACTAACTCTTACGTGGAATCAAATCACCTTGCATGCGATTTGTGAGTATAATATCTATTACGGCGGTTATATCATAGCGACGCGTTCATAATTTTTAAAACAGTTTAACACCGATACAAACTCGTTCCGAAATTTTCCATACCGTGGAGAGCTTCGATTAATCTAGTTCCGAATGCGCTGGTGGTAGGTGAGAGGGGCGCGCGCAGGCACTGCCGAAGTGGCCGGCAGAATGGGCGCACCGCGCACGCTCCTGTGCCTCGCGTCTCTACTCACGGTGTGCGCACACGCAGCTTTAACGCAAGATACGCACAAAACTACCGAAAAAACAATAGAAATCTTCAATGGAGTCACCATGCACGTACCGACGATACAGAATTCGAACAAGACTGAAAATAAGCTGATCTCGTTTCAAATTGATACCAACAGAGGCGTGGAACAAGGTGAGTGCGGTTTTTTTTTTTTTTTTTTTTATTGTTACTACTTTAAAAAAAATGTAGACAGCGGGCGGGCGGGTTGATAGTGCTGTGAAACATGTTTACCTACTATTTTAGTAAAATGGCAGCGAAGTAATCAAGAATTCTGATTTTATATAAAAATAACTTTATTTTAAATCTGTTTAGGTAGGTAAGTACTTATATAAATTAGTTCCATTTTATTTATTTGAAAACAATTTTTTACAGTTTTTTAAAGTAATCCTACAATTGAGAGCTGTTGTTAAAAACACTATTTGTTAGTCATTATCAACCTGAACTTTACGTAGTCAAGTGCAAAAATATGTATCGAAAGAATCCTCTCATAAATATGTTACGAAGTTCTTATTACACCGGAATAAGGTGCATCGGGACATATTTATGAGATGTTGCGTTCTCCCATATTTTTACACTTTACTGTACTACTGGATCAACGCACCGTTTAGTACTTTATTGGAAGTCAATGTATGATAAGTGATAACTGAATTGGGATAAATTAATGGAACCCTGACCCACCATAGAACTGTGTCACAGTGACGTTATGATTCAAGTTGTAAGAAGTGTGAAACATATTGTCTTACAATGTCACCGTGACACTATGGTGGGTCAGGATTCCATTGGGCTGATAGTACATAATAATGACATTTTATAACGCTTTATTTACAAGTTTTTATCACATCTGCAACAATAATGTCACGTTTGAGATTATATTTTTGATTTAGGTACACCTAACTAGAATTAAATAGGTGAGTTCCGAAACCATTTGGTTCCTCTAAATGGATTTGGAAATACCCTATCTCTATTCTACTTAATTATCGATAGCTTTTCTTTATTAGAGGACATAATAACTTCTTTATTTGTTAGGTATTAAGTTAAAAATTAAAACCGGTTGGGTGGTCTAGTGGTCATAAAATGTATGAAAAATTAATATCTTGGTGGTCTTTTACACCGCTGATTCAAACAAAAAAGTGAAGAAATTAGAATCTTCAAATTACCAATTTTTTTTCCTGTATTTTACGGATATTCCAGTAATAAAGCTTTGAAATCGAACTTTAACATGCTTTATTAATGTTCATAGTCTCTCCACTTATCTACTGTTTTCAAATACTTACCCCCTTTACTAATAAACATTGAGTAACGGTGGTCTAGCTATACAATGTTTTGCCCTTATCTGTCATTTTGACATTTGAATTTGACATATAAGGACAAAACATTGTATAGCTAGCTATACCACCGTTACTCAACGTTTATTAGTAAGGGGGTTTCTTTTTAAATAATAACAACATTGCAAATTCCATTAAGGTATTAATTATATGTCTTATTTTACAAACAATTTTCACATGGGTTCAAAAAATCTTAAAATAAAAAGAAGTAAAGAGATATAAAGAGGTCGTTTGTATCTAAATGTCTAGTAAGTACCTAGGTATAAAAAATCCGATATTCCGTGAATTAGTTTTATTCGATGTTTGCGTCAACGTTACCCGAATACCTAAGAAAAAAGGAAAAAAATCTTTGATAAACTTCAACACAAATTGATTATCTACAAAGTGTAATGAAAAATGATACTCCTGGAGGTAGCGAACGGTTCCCGGGTAATGGTATTATAACAACGAGATTCCTTAACTTTGAATGTTTAACTTTGTCAAAATAAATTTTCATAACACTATGAGAAGTGTGGTAACAACTATTTCTACCAACATCTATATACTGTATATAAAAGGCAAACCTGACTTACTGACTTATATATCAACGCACAGCCGAAACTACTCTACCTAGAAACTTGAAATTTGGTACAGGGGTTCCTTACATGATGTAGGTAAGTGAGCACTAAGAAAGGATTTTCCGAAAGTCGACCCTCAACGGGAAGAAATAGGGGGCGTATCCGGAAACTAATTCTACCCATACGAAGTCGCGGGCGTCCTCTACTTATATATAAAACTTTATTTTCAAATCTAAATAGACCACTGACAACAATTACAAAACCCAGTATAATTTTAGTGAGTAGTAATATAAATACCGTATTATTTCCGATTGATATATATACTCGTAACATTGACAAGCAATATACCCAATAATCCAAAAAAGGAAAAACATGACTCTCGTTCGTTGAAAGTTGTCATAATTTGGATCTCAGCTCCTTTAAAACCAAATCACGAAATTTGGCCGCGTGAAAGTGGAGAAATTGCATGCGTGTGAGCACTGGAGGTAATTACAGCAGCGGCTTGCTTCTGTCCTCGGCCGATAGGCAGGCATGATGAACACTTTTCGATCGACCGGCTATCTAGAGCGAGGAAAGTGAATGCCGCGACAATGCCACTTGTTGCACGGCTTCGACGGAGATTTTTTTGTTCATACATCTAGAGTATGTAATTGGAGTTTTTTCGCGTATTAATAACTTTTCTGTTCATAATATATTTATCTTTGCATTGTATTTTTAAACTTACCATGGACAATTCAAACTATATAAGGTGTTAACAAATTAGTCACGGATATTTTAACCATCGATTCTAGAGCCTATTCGGAGTAAATAATGTGCTATAACATGTAGTCCGATAACGCATAATTTCCGAGATTTTCATTATTTAAAAAACCATTCAATAGTTAATTTAATTTGAACTTTGCTACCTATACCTAAAGCATTTTTTATTAAGAAATTGATTTAATTTATTTTATTTATATTGTACGTTGATGATTTTGCTACTTACAACATGAATCTTCCTTGGTAAATAATGCTTTAGGTTAAGGTGACAAAGTTCAAATTAAAGTAACAATTGAATTGTTTTTTAAATAATGAAAATCTCGGTAATTATGCGTTATTGGACTACATGTTATACCACATTATTTACTCCAAATAGACTCTAGAATAGATGATTAAAATATCCGTGACTAATTTGTTAGCACCTTATACATACTTATATTCTAATATCTAACAAATATTACGTATTTTAATTAATTTGTCGTAATAATAATAAACAAAGACGATATACTTTAATCTTTTTCATCTTATTAAACAAATCTCAAATATATAACCATTTCAGTTCTTTCTTTTTTCCCAATCTTAACCGTCCAATCGCAAATCCCGATAACCTCAACATTAATTCGGTAAAAGAAAACACCATCCGTGGTTGGACATATAACATTTCTCATATATCCTTTTCGAATATCTGAATAAAAGGTATCCTATGTAACAACAGATTGTCAATTTATATGGAAATCTGATAAGCCGTTTGAGCGTGTACACGGAACAAATAAATAAACACTTTTAAATATTTAAGCAGGCCGCATTTCACCGAACTGGAATAAGACTTAATCAAAGATTAGTCTATACAAATTCGGCATTTAATCTAGGTATAATTACTAGAATAATAGAAGAGATATTACGAAACCGGTTTCCTACGTAGCTCCGGCTTAATGACGTTTGGTCTGATTTTTAATTGAATGAAATATTAATCAGTTCAATTCAAAATCATTTGTATCGGACTAAGTTTAATTATGTAGGTACATGGACTTATAATTACTATGTAAGGACTTCCATTTAGGACAGTAAATCTGGATGACAACATACATAGGGTGATGGAACCAGTAATGAACAAGGACCAGTGATGGACACTTGAATCTTATGTTACAGAAGATAAGGGTTATTCATATATTTTGAGACAATCAATTTGTAAACTTACGACTTTTTAATTTAATAGTTAAGTGTCCATTATTGGTGCCGTCACCCTACATACGATCACTTCACTTTCCCGTAGGGGTAGGCAGGGACCACTTCACTTCTTATTCTTCTTCCACTTGCAACGATCCAGACAAACTTCCCTCGCTTCCTGCAAATTCATAAGTCTCTCCATATACGTGCGTCGGTTTAGGGTACTCCTGACCTGACCTGGCGCTTTTTTTATACGTCCCTGATCTGAACAAAATGGTGTAAAATCTATAACTGTAACTTTATGACGTCACAGTGACGTCACAGTCTCGCACCGACTTTGAACCCGTCGGTCGTCAATTTATTTAAAATTCGAAATGCCCAATGGTTTTATTTTATAATCTGTGAGGCAGGTGAGGCTGTACTATTTAGTGCGATGAAGTTTGTCAAAAATCAGAGGGATGGCGCTTGTCCAAACATTTATGTGAAATTTTGTTCGCACGACCCTATCTAACGTTTTAACTGATGATTATGTATGTGCTCTTTTCAGGCCGTGGTAAGCAGAAGAAGCTGATGGAGCGTATCTTACCGATGTTCATCATGCCATTCCTGATCCAGTCTACAATCGTCCCGATGTTTCTTAGCATGCTCAAATTCATGCTCTTCAAGTCGATGATGGTTGGAAAGCTGGCTTTGGCTCTTATTCTCTTCAATGCATTCAGAAACCACAATACTTTCAATAAGGGAAGAGACGCTCAGATGGCAGATTCTCACTATGGTTACCATGGCAACATGGAGGAATATGGAGCTTATATTAATTGAGAAACTAACGATGGTATTATTTTTGACTTAGTCATCGAGTTAACTTGCAACACAATCAACTAGCGTCTGCACACTTTAGTGTAAGCCAAGTTGTAATCTGCTAAAGTGAACGACGGTAGATTTTTCCAAGTGTATGGAATTAACATAGGTGAACGCACGGCAGCTGCTTACGTGAGTCTTTTACTTAAAGAAAAGACAAAGTAAAGGAAAAACAATGACCCTCACTGCTTACAAAGTAAAAATGTAATGATTACTTTATTTCGATCATGCCCTATAACTATTCTTCATTTTTTTCAGATCTAGTCATTTGTTACTTTAAAATTTCTATCACCGTAACCGATACCTTAATGCCATATTCAATTCCACAAGGCTACTTGAATGAGCTCCCTGCCATGGTTTTCCCTGGGAACTACAGTATGGAGTTCTTCAAGAGGGGAGTAAAGAGGTTTTTAAAGGGTCGGCAACGCGCATGCGATACTTCTGGGGCCTGTTTTGTAAAGCTACAAATTACAATATACAGGTACAGGTTACAAGTTTCCATTCGACATAACCTCGACCAATGACGACCAGCCATTTGAGCAGTGTTGCCTGTTTAGGCCTGTAAAATTGTTACTTGTAGCTTTATAAAACGTGCCCCTACGATAACCACTTACCATCAGGCGGAACGTACGTTTGTTTTTAAAGGGCACACAAACAGGCCGATATTGGCCTGTCTGTTAATCATTAGAACACAATATCTGTTTCCCTAACGATTTAGGACTGACGATCTCTTTGAACTGCAAGTGTGGGGCGCGCGGCGGTCTCGACCATCGACTGGACTCGGCGGTTGAGATCGCCGCCTCTCGGCCAAATCCCCTGTACTATTAGCAGTAGTTAGTAATCGATCCGTGAATGCCAAAACTGTAGCGTATAAAAGTACTTGGCGCGGTCCGTTGGATTTCCAAATGGACGGAAAGCCAGCGCGACGCGCCATCCGAATCGAACTATCGTGAATGTCGAAATTCAACGTTGGTCACGCCGCGCCTCCGCGCCTAGCCAAATGGCGTCGCCGTGAATGCGTTTTCTGGCTACCATTTTCTAATCAGTCTGCTCCGTGATGTCGCACCGTTGAGGCGTGGCGCGGCGCGCCCGTGAATGTGGTCAAAATACTACGCCCATCCAGTTGTCTACACTCCATCTGTCGCCGAGACAAACGGCGGGTCCGTGTATGCCCAGCTTAAGGCAGTCGGTCTTACGAGCGTGTCGTCATCACTTGGCGCTAAGTCTATGTCGAACTGTCGTTTGTAAACTGATAATGTGTGGCAGGCGACATGAAAACGGCTTTTTGTCGAACGATCGATCGAGTGAGCGAAGTCATACGAGCGTTCTCACTCGACGGGTAAAGCGGGTAAGCCGATGCACGGCCTTAGACGTGGGTTTTAGGTTCACACAAAACTTGAGTAAAGTTGCGTAAAGTTTAGTACGTTACCTCATTGCTATGGCAACCCTACCCTGTAGCAATGAGAAACACCGCACCCTTCTCAAGGTTACTTTAAACCTACGAGTCTGATCAATTTTGCTAGAACCTGAAACATTTAATAAGTACTCAATACTCAATAATTTATTGCAATCATAATGTTTTACATAAGTAGATATTTCTAGCTAGCTTAGAAGTTAACCCAAGAATAGCTCATTATGATCCCAAATGGGCACCGCAAAGATGGGATTGATGGGGATGGGGTGGGATGAAGTCGATTTAATTTTGAGAGAGGCCATAGCGTATACCTAGTTTTCAAAGTTTTGGATAAAGTTATACTTTTAAAACAAAATGCTAATTTGTACTACAATTATAGATACCCATGAATAGCGTCATTGATAATTGATAACATACATTACATACATTAAAACCCGTAGAAAATAGACCCTTAGTTCGAACCACTCTGAGTTCCAAATCCAAGTAAGTAATCCTGTAGACATACGTAGTCTATAGGATACTTCACTGGTTATATATATACAATATCTTATTCATTGCAATGTTTTCAAAAAGTACCTTCTTAATTTCTATTAATACAATTTAGTTACTTTAAAGACATTGACATTCGACATCAAAGAAGTTATTTAATGGGGTTTAGCAAAATTTCGAATAGAAAACTTTTCGTTACGAGGTTAGAGCAATGTTACAAACTTTCTTCAACTATTCAAGGCCTCCGCGCCGGCGAGTACTCGACTTTTTACTCTTTTTGTAATAAAAAAAAATACGGTCAGTCGTGGTTGCGAGTGACTTTGTTAGTATACAATTTGGAAGCCGCTCGTAGTGTAGATAGCTTCGATCTGTCCCAGTTCCCAGTGTGATGTTTCAATGCTTCTTTTATCTCCGTATTTTGAAAGTATTTCCAGGGTTACTATTAAATTTAATGGTCCATGGTTTGGGTAAAAAAGTGCTGTCATTCGTAAAAGTCATAAAAGCCAAGATGCAATTACCAATAGCGTTTCTGTTTTAGTTCTATCGACTCAAAGTGTATGGCGTTGACTCACAGAATAAAGACTAAAGGCATAGAAACCGTGCAATAACATGAACGTTGCACCAGTTACTGGTCTCTACTTTATAGATTACGTATTGATACAAGATACAAGAAACAAAACAAAAACTAGGTGTCTTTTCTTCTTTAATCAGTCATGGTCAGAAGATGAAGAAACGTCAAATCAACGACTGGACTTCTTTGGCCTTACTTTCTTCTACACTGGTGCTTATAGGTCCAAATCACGCCTTGTGAACATGTACCAAATAACGAAAGAACAGCTATACATTTCTTTACAACTCACTGTGAAAACAATAAGTAAAAAGAAGTCAACCATAATGTATTTTCTGCTTATTTAGTACGGTTTCTATAAGCGATCGACGCAATCTGTCATCAGTACGTCAATCATATACCTATGCATTATCGAAATTCGCTAACTTCACGTATCTCGACTAGGACCCCAACAGGACAAGATAGTCCTAGCGAACATTCCACCACAGTCGGTCGTTACGAAGGTGCAGAGCGGTACATTAAAAACCATATGAGAGCAATAACATAAGAAAGAGGTTTTTGATAAATGCAAATTCGGTGTAAGTACCTCTATACGCGCGTTTGGAGACTTAGTTTATGTTCCCTAAAAGGCGAGTTAGTAAAAAGTGGTATTTTTTTATTTATTATTTTGTTGAAAATGGTACGTTGAGTGTGTAAATATTAAGAGTAAGTTTTAGATATTAGTATTTATTTATTGAATGTAATTTAGGTAGAGTTAAAGAGGATTGTTTTTGATATTAAATTACTAAAAAACTAAATTGTTTTTATTTTGAGTATTTTTGTTTCCACGCAAATAATGCACCTGAAAGAAACGGAGAACAAATCCACGCACGGCATAGTAATGAAATAGATAAGGGACCGTACACACTGGAAGCGTTCTGCGTTCTGCGGTCATGTTCAGTATCATATACCTTCGTCATAATTTCACAAACAGATAGGGGCGTAAGATGTTTTACTGAACCGCACAACCTAGAACGCATCCTGTGTTTAGGGTCTCTAACACCCTGATATGATGGCGACCCCTAGTTTTAGACCCGAGAACTTAATTAACTAAGGGCCACTTGCACCAAACATTTAACACTCAAGAGTCAGATTCTTACGAAAACTGTCATTTTAACTCGAGTTAGGGCCTGTTTCACAATCGTCAAGTAAAGCATATATCTGACACATAAATTTAGCAATTTCCTTTTCTTGCACTTGAACATAGACAAGGAGAGAGCTAACTTTAACTGGCACATAAATTTACTTCTCGATTGTGAAACAGGCCCTTAGTGTCTTAACGCAGTTGTACAGCAGCGCTAGCGGCAGTTGTAGAGCAGTGGCAGCGGCAGTTGTACAGCAACGCTAGGGGCAGTTTTACAGCAGTGCCAGCGGAAGTTGTACAGCAGCGCTGGGGGCAGTTGTACAGAGTGACAGCGGCAGTTGTGCAGCAGTGTCAGCGGCAGTTGTACAGCAGCGGCAGCGGCAGTTGTACGCTTTGAGTTTTGTTTTTTTTTGTATTTTGGTAATAAAACGCAGGTTTATTAAATAGTTTGTCAGTAAAAACTGAACAGTTAAATAAATCGCACGGTTAATTAGGTAAAAAATATACGAATAGTAACATTATTGCCGAGAAAAAAATACTTACTGCTTTACCTAATTATGTATTTTCTTAAAATCTGTTGAATAAAATTATAATTATTGTTAGTGTTTTGACAATTTTTATTCCTTAATTTGACTGTATCATGTTGTCAACATTTTTATTTTATTAAATCACTAAGAAAAAAAAATGGTTATTTATAATATTTTATTTTTGGACTAGATATGAGGAGAATAAAATGAAAATTTATAAAGTGTTTCACTACAACATTTTAGAATGTATAAAAAATAGATATGCCTTTGACATATTATCGTATTGTCAACGTTACGATATCTCTTAGTTACTTGACAGGTGCTTGACAGTAATGGCGGCCGAGTTAAACATACCATATTATGTCAAAGCCAATATTGTTTGAACCAGTACTACACCATACACCCACATAAATACACCTATACGAGGGTTGATCAATAAGTTTTTAGAATCGGTATAAAAAATGGGAGATTTGTAAATCATTATATTTTAATTGGAATGTGCACACTTTCTATATTTACAAACATTTATTAACGTCATTTAAATGTTTTATTTTACCCCTATAAAAATGTTTTTTTTCTTTTAGAGGTCAAATTTTGTACCTTCACTAAGTCATCATCAGCTTGTGATTTTTATGTAGTTGTTTTTAAACATTGGTTAATGAGAGGTAGTAGTCAAAAGTTAGGGCTACATAACAGGGGGAGCGGTTATCAATTCTGAACTTAGGTCCGAGAGCAGCACCCTTGTGAATTAGATGTCTCTGAAGTATAATTCCTGCCGAAAATTCGTTAATTTTTTTCATCAGTTTATTTGATTTTTTTTCCATAATTATATGGCAGAATAATGTTATATAATTCTCCTAGGTTATTTGATAATTGCTAAAAGCTAAAATCACAGTATTTATTTGTAGGCCTCAATAATCCCGGAAAAGGCCGAAAAAGCCACCCTAAATTTTGGTGACCGAGCTGGAAATAAAAAAGTCCACTGCAAACATAACTTGTTTATCCTTTAAATTATAATGATAAACCAAGGTTTCATTTTCAATAACATTTTTTTTTATATGGGCACTTTCTCTTCACCGCTCCAAATAATTACAAAACTAACTCTTATTTTTGCCGTCTTGTAAAATTGTACAACAGATGTTTGTTGTTTAGCTATCACAGAAAAACAAATGAATAATGTAAATTATTTTTTTCTCTAATTTAACGTTTATTATAGTGCCCGGCCGTTAGGAAGTCAATCCTGACAGCTGTCATCGCAGTACAATTTATAACCTATTCTTGGGTTTAAGGTTATAAATTGTACTGCGATGACAGCTGTCAGGATTGACTTCCTAGCGGCCGGGCACTATAGTGCCTTGGTATAATCCACATTAAAATAACATCATTATGAGGATGGTTCATACCGTTCTAAAAACTTATTGATCACCCCCCGTACAGGGATAAAACATTGATTACATTTCTTGATTCCAATTTCATTTCAATTTAAAAAAAACGTGACGTTCTAAATCTGGATTTTGACATTGGTTGGCTTAGAAGCAACAAGACGATCCTTAAATTATTGTCACAGTTTTCCTCATAATACGGTATTGTGAAATTAAATTAGTGTGGTCACTGATACCTCGGTCTGATACCTACCTAACCGCTGTCTTGTATTAGAGCTAGCCAGTCCGACATTCACGCCGTGGCGTTGGTTGGGGTGACATACTTGCATAAGTAGCCAATACCAGTGCTACGTAAAATTAAACGACGTGACACGTGAATCATGCATACCGCTGCGTACAAAAACAATTGAAAGTGTAAATTAGAACAGTGCTTGGACAACTGTGTATATTATAGTGCAAGAGATGAATACCAAGGTTGGTGATCAATTAATAAATATTAATTGGATGGGGTATTAAGGCAGTGAGAGAGTTTGTTATTGTACATCCCTATTTTGTAAATATTGTATTGTAAAATTTGATTTTGCGTTGTACTATAAAGTACGTAGTTAAATATTTGTAATTCATGTAATCGGATGAGTAAGTTCCCGTTTTTAGGGCCCTTAGTAGTTTCGCCATGTCTGTCTGTATGTCACGCTGTTTTTCTTAGAAACTATCAAAGTCCCCCCTGTTTGGTTGCCGGGTTAGAATAGTGCCACTCCATGTCTTCCCGTGGATATCGTAAGAGGCGACCAAGGGAATATAGGCTTGAAGTACTGTTAGGCGATGGGCTTGCAACCTGTCACTAATACGCTGGTAAACATCTTAGCCTATTTGTGCAAAATGTGGTTACTGAATTATCAACAAGTTTTTAAAGTTGTAGGTAATTCTGTAGCTCTGTCTACCCCAATCTGGGATTACAGGAGTGAAGGTATGTATAGGTATCAAAGTCACAAATGAAAACGGTACAAGCTAATTTTGTACACATTTTAGACAAACCTCCCCTTACATGTATGTACTTAAAGCAAGCGTCTTTATTTTCTTACTGTATCATGTCGGTAAGTAGAATAAACTTCTTAACTCATACCCCACCTGTTTTGAATACCAGTCCCAGAGATACTGAGAGGTACAGGGAAACAATAAAAAAATTAGCTGAATCGAATACCAAAAAGTTATTTCAATAAGGGCTGATTTTTCAAACCCCAGATAAAGCTATATAGTAGTATTGGATTCAGCTAATTTGCTTTGCGCGGAAAGCTAGTAACTAATAAGGTCATCAATAAACGTAAACAAGTTCATTAACCTTTGAAAAAGTCGGCGGAACACAACTTTTGTATTTGGAGTCCTGCTGACAGCTGATAGGTTACAACATTTTATGTATCGTTATCCAGTTCCAGTCCTTTTAAAAGGTTTCTGTCAAAAATTTCATTTTTGGTACAAGCTTTTGTTGCCAACTACTACTTTTTTCCGCTCAGACATCATCTGCTTATCAACAAAAACCCGATGACAATGCAATATTATGGTACCGTCAAGCTGATCTGATGATGGATTCGGAAGTGGGTGACGGGATCTTTGCTGTACTTTATTTGTATGTACCAGCCAAGTTGGGGCTCGTTAGTTTCGCCTTGATTTCCTCCTACGCTGATTTCGGTTGCTGACGTCGGTCGAGCGTACGAATATATACCATGTATGAGATACCGCACAGCGAAGCTGACGTCCGCGCCAGATTTATCATATGACTGTACGCTCGACCGACGTCAGCGACCGATGTCAGCGTAGGAGGAAATGAAACCTTACGGTTTCGAGCCCAAATTTGGCTGGTCCCAACTTCCCACTCCATCATCAGTCTGATCAGCTCGACGGTACCATAATATTGCATTGTCATGGGTTTACACATATATTCAAAATTTAAATTCCGCCCATTCCATTAGGCATTAACGGGAACTGGAACAGCAAGTCGATTTTGAACCATCAAAATCGACTTGCAAAATTCCAGGGGCCTTAAGGGTTCTTAGGGGGCTTATCAAAAGCTTGTAACTTGTAGTCGTAATATAAGTGAAAGTCTCTTTTTAATGCATATTGTCGGAAAGAGATTTCCGCTTGTAATACAAGTTACAAGCGTTTGATAAACGGGTCCCAGAGTTACAAATTACAAGCGGAATTCTTTTTCTAGCAAAAGGAGTAAGAAAGAGATTTCCGCTTGTAATTTGTAACTTGTAGCTTCGTGAAACGGGCCCCAGGACATACCAACAAGTGAAGTTAAATATTAAAAGTGTTATTCACATTTCATTATTTCGGGACATCGCGAGGCTGGAAAAGTTCATGGCGCAGCACATTACGTGACCGGCCAAACCAGAAGCGCGGGCCCAGCTGCTACCTCGATTTTGATTTTGTATTTTATTTTATCCTTAAAATACCCACTAACATAGCTACTTAAGTTCCGTTTGTCTACTAACCAAGTATGGATCAAAGTTGTCCGAATAAATCATTGGTCAATTCAGTTTGTACGCAGAAGTTCGCAGATAGATTTGTACCTACTTCGCTCCCAGTCGCTCTTAAACGTTCTTATGTAAGTCTAACCGACTCCACCCGAACAGGGCCTCTATTCTAGGCAGCAAAAACCATATCGTCTTTGACCTGTTATGATATTCTCAACGTTTTGATAGCTCTTATTTACTTGACAGTAATGGCGGCCGGGAAACCATACCTTAACAGGTCAAAGACGATATGATTTTTACTGCCTAGAATAGAAGCGCTGTACGCTTGCGATCGTGTAATATCAGTTATGCTTGTTTCCAGGTGAAACCTCAGATTGGGCAATGGGCCTGCAACAACAAAACGCTTATTGCGTTCGTATTGTTGAGCCTCTCTCTGTTCGTGTCAACGGTTGCACTGGCGGTGCAAATTAACAAATCTAGCGAGAACAAATGCGATCAGAATGATAAGATCCAGATCGAACACCGACCAGCTAGCAGGAATAAGACAAACAGTGAAGACGTGGTAAGTATCTCTACAAATTGAAAATATTTTGTTTTAAGCTGGGCATTCACAGACGCGCCGTTTGTCTCGGCGACAGATGGAGAGTATACAACTGGATGGGCGTAATATTTTGCGCGCCACGCCATTTAGTTTCTGCTACTTTACGTTGTAGTCTTTATTAGAAAATGGCAGCCAGAGAACGCATTCACGACGACAGTATTTGGCATGGCGCGGTGGCGTGGCGTGTTCCAACGTTGAATTTTGACTTTCGATAGATCCATTCGGATTGCGCGTTAACGCGTCGCGCTGGCTTTCCGTCTGTTTGGAAATCCAACGGACCGTGCCTAGTACTTATAAACGCTACAGTTTTGACATTCACGGATCGATTTTGGCGCGGCGCTGCTCTATTCTGCTTGTTGGAGCGGTCGTGAATGCCCAGCTTTAGTCCGAAAATACACGCTCAGTTTGGCATTATGGCTATGTTACACTATCCTAAATTAGATACTAACGAGAGGGACGCCGCAATACGTTAGTTAAGTATGGAGAACCTCCATCTCGTTCCAACGTATTGCTTCGTCCCTCTTGTTACTGACTAATTTAGGAAGGTGTAATAAGCGCATAAGTCTGGTCCATCAGAATGGTAACGTGACCAGACTGACGGTATTCAAATATTTGTAAACCGTCAGTATGGGATTTCGTTCAAGTTATCGTTAAAACTTTAATAACTCCTAAACATATCCGAAAGTTAAAACTATATTCTGTATCGGTTAAAAAGGTGTTTTCTTACCCTTTAACTTTTAGGGGTTTCTTTAAATGTTTTAATACGTCTAGTTCTGGGACACCATGTACAGTCACCAGCAATAAATTATATTATCCAACATTGGGCACAAAAATATCTGACACGCTCTTATCAGATACGTGTTAGATATTTTTGCGCCCAATGTTGGATAGTAAATATTATTGCTGGTGACTGTACCTACCTATGGTTATGATTATGACGAATAAAAACGCAGATTGCTTCAAATAGTTGTATTTAAAAAAAAAAACTACATCATCCTCATTCTCTCAGCCTACCTCGCTTGTGGGTTCGATGCACCTTGTTTCATTGACCTCATGATAACGGCCAAAATTTTACCATAATTTCTCCAATGGTCTGCATGGTGTAACGGACGGAAATAGTCTAAAAAAATAAAATCGTATCCGAAATTAAGATTCGTAATATCTGGCCAATTTCACTATAATAATAATAAATATGTTTGTCAGCGGGTGAAATCAGATGTAGTTCAGGAAATATGATTTGGTTGTCTGTTATCTACTGTGCTTTTTTTTTCCGCGTTAAGACTTACGGGACCTAACCTTAACCCTAACCTTAACCTTTCAAACCTTGTGCTGTTTGAAGAACGAGGGCAGTTTTATGATTACATTTTGTTTGATATTAACAAAAAGATCTAAGTGAAGATTACAGACGGCCAATTCATATTTCCCTGTAAAGTCGCCGTCAATAGAATTTGCTAACTATGTAAACAAATAAGTACTGTTTGACACATAACCTCAAATATTCACCAAGCGTGTTTTTATTAAAAATAACGTATAATGAATAGTTATTTCATCTTAAACTTAATATGAAAATAATGATTTAGTGTATAAATCGTTGCAAACACCTCACTTGTTCTTTAAAAGTACGTGATTATCGAGTAATCATGGTGAATTGGTTCGTTTGGTTTTGTTTACATAGTTCGCAAATTCTATTGACGGCGATTTTAGTGTACTCTCTGCTACCAGAGTGAAGCTGAGTGAAATCTCCTTGAAGGAATCCAGTTCGTCTAGCTGTTCCAATTTGACAATCATTCAGATGAGGGTGTGAAGTCATCGTATTACCAGGAATTCAGAACCTGTAAGGTCTGCTCCGAACTGGCTGGCCTTACGGTCAAACAGATGTTAATTGAAAATGGAATACAGAAATAAAGACGACATTACAGGCTCTTTCCTTCTATCCCCAACACGTAGAAATTTACTGACGTCGAAAATTTTTCGTTTCCTATGTTTAAACTAAAAAATACATTGATGTCCAAGGATATTAAAAATTGAGGCACTATATGATATTTCACCCTCGTTGTTCTGATATTTTAACCGGGTGCACTTCAATTAGTTTTTAAAACATTTTGCATACTTAATTTCATTTAACTACTTACGAAATGAAAAATAAACGTCCAGTATAAAACAAAATGTAAGTAGGTATGTTTTTTAACCCCGATGCAATAAAGGGGTGTTATAAATTTGAGAACTATGTGTGTGTCTCATGTCTGTGCGTCTGTTTGTGGCACCGTAGCTCTTAAACGGATAAACCGATTTGGATGCGCGTTTTTTTTTATTTGAAAGCAGGTTTTCTAGCGGTGGTTCTAAACCAAGTTTTATAAAAATTGGTAGGGACGTTTAAGTGATATACACTCTGAAAGAAGGGGTCACTAATTTATCTGAAGTGTACGTATATATCGATCGGACGATCAGTGGCGTAGCCTGGGGCGGGCTGGGGGGCCATGGCCCCGGGCGGCAGACAAAAGGGGGGGGCGGCATACGAAAAATATTATATTATTACATGGTCGGGGAATATACATTAAAAAAAACCCGACGAATTGAGAACCTCCTGGTTTTTTTGAAGTCGGTTAAAAAATAGGGGGCGGCGAATTTCTGGTCGGCCCCGGGCGGCGAAAACCCACGCTACGCCACTGCGGACGAGTCTGTCCGTCGTCGTCCGAGCGTTACACGGCCGGTGGCGGGTTGGGTGTACAGTTCAAGACTTAAATTTGGTACCCACTTTAGGTCCTTAGGTCCAAAGTCAATCTGACATTCTACAACAATAAGGTTGAGTTTCCTGTTAGTTGCAAATGACTTGGTATCTCTAATGACATGACGACTTCAAGCATATTTTTGTTGAAATGAGTTAAGGTGGGGTAAGTGCGTCTAAAGGGCAAGTGCGTCAAACAATGTCAAACCAACAAAATCTTCTAAAAAAAAACCGGTCAAGTGCGACAGACTCGCGCACCGAGGGTTCCGTATTGAAGATAATATGCTTGATAATCGCAAAAGAAAATACTCATTTGTTATGAGCTTTATTTTCTAGGCAATACGGTCCATTTTGACTAGCCTAATGTTTAATACAGATTTTCTTAGTTTTTTTGTTATTTCTCAAAAACTGTTAATAATAAACACTTTATTTTATTTTTCCCATAAAATATAAGTAATTGTCTATACGTCAGGATTTTTTTCTTATTTTTTGAATAATAAACTTCGGAGATAAGGGGGGGGGAACGGTCATTTTTTGTACATTTTTGGCTATAAATCAAAAAGAATCTCAAGGAAATTAAAAAAAATATAGTTTTGAAATGTGCAGATTCCCTTTCATATGACGACAACCCATTTGCTATAATCGAACCATTTTCATTTTTCAACCCCCCATTCTAGACCCCTTTTAAATTATTTATAATATTAATTTCATAATTTTTTTACTATAAACAGATGGGGGCAAGCAAGTTGTACAACTATGCCAAATTTCAAGTTGATAGCATTTGTAGTTGCTGAGAAAACCTGCTGTGACATACAGACAGACAGACAACGAAGTCTCACCATAAGGGTTCCTTTTGTACCATTTTGGTACGGAACCCTAAGAGTATGGTTTGTCCCACTTGCCCCGTAGACGCCCTTACCCCAACAAATTAACGTTCATGATCATTACGCATAGGTACCACTACTCACTACACTGAACAATCCGAAATGCTCTTGTCCGGCTTTATAACTCCGTAAGTAATATAGTTTTTTTGCTAATTGGAAGATTTCTAAAACCCAAAGCTTTTGGATTTAAGAAAGCTTCAAAATGAAAACGTTTTACACACAAACAATCATTCAGTTTATTGTACTGGTGAACTTGTGCGGGCACGTGTATCGTTGATTAAGTATAATGATTATAACAATGCCATAACGCAACTGTGATGTAAACAGGTGGTAAAGGAAACAAAAGCGCATAAACACAATATTTACTGCATCTAATCAGTATTAATAATGCAAGAGAATCATTTCTTTATGGTGCGTAACCTGAAACAACGAACAAATATGAATTAAATTTATTTTACCGTTAATGCCGGTGGAACATCGCAGTGGTTGTAAAATTATGTACCCTCACTAAGTTACAATTACCGTACTCGCTAGCGAGTTAAATACTAGGGCCCTGCCAATATGCATTGCGCTAACTAGCGTTTCTATTCGTTTCGTGTTTAAACCAATCGCGTCACTGGTAGATGACGTGATACGAAAAGTCACGTGATCTATCAGTAACGCGATTGGTTTAAAAATGAAACGAATAGAAACGCTAGTTAGCGCAATGCATCTTGGCAGGGCCCTCTGCTGTCCCTCACACTCTATTGAAAAGTACATTTACACAGCATTAGGTAATGGGTACTAGGCGACGATAATCATATTGATATAGAGACATATATACTTATATACCTACATAGAAAAAATACTCGCGCTCATCACACAAATATTTTCCCTGACCAGAGGGCTTCTTGTCTAACGAACTCGCAATCACAATCGCTTTCATTTTTAATTTTGTATGCTGACAAGCCTGCGATTTTCAAAATGAAAACGATCGTGATTGCGAGTGCGTTAGACAATAGCGGCCTGCACACGTAAAGTTCGGTCCACGGGAAACGCCACGCGCCGTTCCAATTCCGCCGCTTCGTTCCGAACCGTATGTGTAAATGCAACTGTAATAGTAAAATAGTAAAAAATGTACGGTTCGAAACGAAGCTTGGAACGGCACGTGGCGTTTCCCGCGGTCCGAACTTTACATGTAAAGGCCGCTAATAAGCCCTCGGGAATTGAAGCCGGGACCGCTAGCTTCGTAGGCAGCCTTGCGTCGCCGTCGTCTATTTCGCTGCGATTTCGCGATTTTTTGGGGTGTTGGATTTTAGACTTCGATATTTTAACTTTAGATGTACCTATCAACTTTCGATATTTGATTATTGATTAGATTACCCAACAAGTACTTAGCTACGTTCGACTACGTTAAACATTGGCTTTTAATAGCCGTTCGATGTTTCGACTTTCGATGTTTGGGACATCGATATTTTAACTATAGATTAATCAACTTTCGATATTTGATTATTGATTAGATTACCCAACAAGTACTTACCTACGTTCGACTACGTTAAACATTGGCTTTTAATAGCCGTTCGATGTTTCGACTTTCGATGTTTTGGACATCGATATTTTAACTTAAGATTAATCAACTTTCGATATTTGATTACATACCCAACAAGAACGTTCGATATTTCAACCATCGGCATAATAACCGTTCTATATTTCAACTTTCGATGTTTTGGACTTCGATATTTTAACTTTAGATATATTTAACTTTCGATATTCAGTGCGAATGTGGCTTTATAAGTTATTTGTATTATCTCTTATGAATCAGTAAGGGTACCTAAAATATAATCGGAATAACGGCTTTTAAATAAGCAAACTTAAAAGCGTGACTGCTTGAATGTTGTTGGTAGACTTGTTTACCAAACATCTTTGATTTGAACTCCATAATGTTTTTTTTAAAATGACAAGCGCTTTCGCAGCAAACATAACCAACATGATCTATGGTTACGATCCTCAGCAGGAAGGGACCGAGATAGAAGAAGATGGTGAAAACTTAATTAAATCTTTGTTTAATCATGGAAACCTAACGATCCTTAACGGTGATTTTTGAGTTGATAGTTGAGATGAGTAAACCACTTTTTTGAAGGGCGGTAAGTTGCTGGACTCGTATAATACCGCGGTGAGAGTTGCATCTCGGCCGCGCTAATTTATACTTGTCTCGCAACGGCATTTATCCCAGTAATAATAATAATAATGTACATACAGGACCTACTATTACATATAGGTTCGCATAAGTATTATGAAACGTCAAAATGCCGGATTTATAAGTTACAACCGGCCAGTTGGATTTGATGTAACTGGTGATACCAGGGGCATGTTTTATAAAGCTACAAGTTATAATTTTACAAGTCTAAACTGGCAACACTCCTCAAATGGCTGGGGCCCGTTTCACGAAGCTACAAGTTACAAATTACAAGCGGAAGTCTCTTTCTAACTGCTTTTGGTAAAAAGAGAGTTCCGCTTGTAATTTGTAACTTGTAGCTTCGTGAAACGGGCCACTGGTAGTCATTGGTCGAGGTTGTGTCAAATGGAAACTTGTAACCTGTAGATTGTAATTTGTAGCTTTATAAAACAGGCCCCTGTAGGGTATCAGGGATTATACGATAGGTACCTCGTACGGTATGCTGCGAGGGATACCTTGCATCATCCTTAGGTATAATCAATAATCATACATATATAAATATTAATAATAAATATGTATCTATTATTTCAGAATCCCGACTATAGACTTCCGAGGCACATATTACCCACGAACTACAAGCTCCAGCTCAGGCCCAATTTCACAAATAAGACCTTCCGCGGTTCCGTAGAAATAACTCTAGACATTCTCCAAGCAACAAAAAACGTGACACTGCATTCGAACAAACTGACAATCATATCTGCCAGCCTTAAGAACTCGTTACATTATAATATACCAGTGACCGCTGAAACGAGTAACGACAAGAGGAATCTGTTAATCATAAAAGCACAGGATGAAATTAAAAATGGCGTCTACACTCTGAAAATGAACTTTACTGGACTACTCACCGGCATAGTAGGATTTTACGCTAGTTCGTTAAAAAATGGCGGGTAAGTAATTTTAACTATGTAAATTTTAGCTTCGCTTCTCTCCCACTATCTTTACTCGGTACCTACCTACTATTTTCACCAAACGATGTTAACCACTTAACAGACGATTAGAGCGTTAACAGCTTTCAAAATGTATGAACTAACAGTCGATTAACATTGATTAAATTTAACATTGTTTGGTAAAATTGGTACTTATTGTACCTACTGTCGCTATTTGTTTTTGTTAGGAACTATATTTTTGTTTGAGTATGCTTTGTTTGTTTGCCTTCTCCTATCATTAATGAATACATCGGCGACGTCCATTGTGCTATCGTAAACTTAACCTTTATATAAAATCAAACATGTCAAACACCCGCGCCCCCGCTTCTCCCTTTGCACCCTTCTATCTCGTTTTTGACGCGACTACGGCGAAGCAAAAGTACGGTTATGAGTTATGATTATAGCTACCTATGTATGTACCGTGCGATGACTCTAACTTAATAAAAACACCGGTCAAGTGCGAGTCGGACTCAAGGGTTCCCTACCGCCACCGCCGGAATTTCAGGCCTGTACAGTTTACTATTTTTTACAATTCATTATACTCGTACCTAAATAAGAACACTTACGTTGAAAAAAAAAACCGGTCAAGTGCGAGTCGGACTCGCACACCGAGGGTTTCGTATTGAAGATAATATCCTTGATAGCCGCAAAAGAAAATACTCATTTTGTTATAAGCTTATTTTCCAGGCAATAAGGTCGATTTTGACTGGCCTAAATTTTAATACAGATTTTCGTAGTTTTTTTGTTATTTCTCAAAAACTGTAAGTAATGAACATTTTATGTTATTTTTCCCAGAAAATATAAGTAATTATCTATACGTCAGGATTTTTTTCAGAATTTTTGATTAATAAACTTCGGAGATAAGGGTCATTTTTTGTACATTTTTGGCTATAAATCAAAAAGTACATCAAAAAAATTTTTCAAAAAAATAGTTTTGAAATGTGCAGATTAAGACCTTTCATATGACACCCCATTTGCTATAATCGAACCACTTTCATTTTTGAACCTCCCATTCTAGACCCCTTTTCAATTATTAATAAAATTAATTTCATATTTTTTTTACTATTAATAGATGCGGGCAAGCAAGTTGTACAACTATGCCAAATTTCAAGTTGATAGCATTTGTAGTTGCTAAAAAAACCTACTGTGACATACAGACAGACAGACAACGAAGTCTCACCATAAGGGTTCCTTTTGTATCATTTTGGTACGGAACCCTAAAAACGGTTCTTGTATGTTGTTGTTCTTGTTCTTGAATAAACATGTTTTTGCAGAACGTGCTCGAGGGCACCTATTGAAATGGGTCGAGAGGAGTTTTGGGAATGTTTTTCTGGTAATTTGATTAACTACCATACCAGAAAAACTGAATTAATTAGTAGATAGTTCACAACATGTTTACAACACCTCGTTTTAAATTTAATTTACTTATTATATCTTATCGGACACCTGATTATTTGTTATCATAAACATAGTTTTACAGTATTCCCAGCTTCTTAAAAGCTTTCGGCTAGCTATTGCTTATATTAAAAAAAATATGCTGAAAATTTTCAACCCTTTTTGGGTAAAACTTTTTACTAGACAATTAAGGCTCTATTTCACTGCGCAATAGCCCGCAGCTTTTCGTTATACATTGCGTCGCTGCAATAGCTCTTGGCTCAAAAATGTTAATTAGGTACAACCCGTCAATAGATTGCTACAAGCATGCGGAGTATCGACCAATTCTTTTGTTTTTAATGACTTTTATAAAATAAGTAATGAATTTCTGGCAGTCGCTGGCTCTATAAACAGAGGCTCCACATTATGGCTCCACACGCTTTTGTCAAATTGCCCAATGCCCATCAGTCTACTATAATCGAGCTATTGAAATAAACGCGCGTTTTATCTATCAATGCCAGTGTCAGTGTCAATGTCACAGACGTCAACGTCAAAGTCACCAATCTATATATGACTTTCATTTCTAAACAACCAATTTGATTTACTCTTTTTGTTTTTGTTTAATAAATTGTTAGTAGACATTCCAACATCACTGTTTGTTGAGACAGTAGAATAATGGGGCGGCCTTTGAATGTAACTCTTTACGAACGGCTTTCGTCGCTAGTTCGCCCTGTAAACTACAAATTGTTGTTGCGACCTAACTTGGACACCGGTATTTTCTCTGGAAACGTTAAGATTAACATTATTTTAAAGAAAGAAAATAATTATGTAAATCTTCACTCAAAGTTCCTTGATATATGCAAAGTTCAAGTGTTTAGGGGGGACCGAGAAATACCAGTGTATAAATATGTTGAAGTAGAGAAACTCGAGCAACTGTTGATTGAATTTAAAGAGCCGCTGAGTCCGGGAAGCTATCAGATTGACATCGACTTCAACGGAAATTTAACAAAAAAAATTGTTGGTTTTTATTCGTCTCACCTAAAGGATAATAAGTATGATTATTATTTCATTAAACAACTACACAAGTAGAACAAAACCTTATTCTCTGCAAATTCATTTCATAACTTACATTTGTAAATAAGTCCAAAAGAAACAGTATTTTCGCTATAATTTTAACTCCTAATGGTCCTACTCAGCTACTATGTTTTACCTAAATAATATGTACAGTCGTGAACGGGGATTGTTGAGCCACTTGCCATTGTTCGTAATTTAGCCGTGTATTCAATAACTGATGTCACCTACTGGCTGACAGCTATTCGATTTGCATTACACGGCCAAATTGCGAACAAGTGGCTCAACAATCCCGGTTCGCGACTGTACCAACAAACATCTAAAATTTCCAGTTATAAAAAATATCCTTACGTACATTATTTTGATGTTTCACAACCCCTGACATTTCTGAGTGTACTTGTATAATTTTAAGTAATATATGCATTCAATTAAGTAGGTAATTACCAATTGCCCATTAAATGTTCTTAAATAAGATTGAGTGAAGAAAGATTTTAAAAGGAATAAAACATTTTGAAACTATTATTGCTCCTTTTTCTAGAAATCTATATTTTTAAGAAAAATACAATCTTACTCATACTCAATACTCATCTGTGCGAAACCTAGGGACGGTTTATTTACTGACAGGGATTAGAACGGACAGACTGTTCTTAAATATATAATGTTAAAATATTAATATTTCTTTATTATAATTTTAAGGAACGCATAATTTAACTTTTCATAAGTTACTGAGTACTACTTCTCATTGTAACATTTTATTCACAAATGTTATCAAGTTCAAAGTATAGATCCCTTTCTCATGATTTTATCACTTGTCGCAAATAAGGAGTAGAAGAGACGGGTATTCTGAATCTACAGCGAATGTTACAAAACTATCATTAAAAATTTCAGAACCATGGTGGCCAGCAAGTTTCAACCTACGTATGCCCGGCAAGCCTTTCCTTGCTTTGATGAGCCGGATTTCAAGGCGACATATGATATCACCCTTGTCAAACCACAGAATTATGTGGCTCTTTCCAATATGAATGTAAGCTTGCTTCTCAGTTACTTATTTTATAGTTGTGATATATTCAAAATGTGTTCACATGTATGCCTATGGGCCCTCTAGTATGTATAAAAATCTTATCTTAGTGACATACGTAAAATTAAAAAGTATGGTCCGGTCTGGTTTGGTGTCGAACTTTTGGTGCGCGGTGCGGCGCGTCAGTAAAACGCCTTCGCCACGCTTGTCGAACGCTTTTTAGTATGCGAAAGCGCCGCCCCGCAACACCTCCGCTCCCAGTGCGTTTACGGCCTAAAATTGAATACACATTAAAGACCCAAACACAATCACTTAAATGCCATCAACCACAATGAAAAAATTATAGTGTGTAAAATCTGATATGATGATAGAATAAGAAGGTGGGTATAGGGATCTCTTACAATAAATATAGATCGACAAGGTACATCCAGAGTTTAAAGTTGTTTGATTGGTGTCTATGAGTAGTTGATAGCTATAAAAAAATAAAGCTTGTCTAAAATATAATCAAAAATGTTTTTCTCTAAATAGCTCTGAAATATCAATGAATCTTTTTCAGGAAGTATCAAAAACATTAGACAGTGAAACTGCTGAAGAAGCAGTTACATTTGCAACCAGTGTACCAATGTCTACATATTTGGCCTGTTTTGTGGTCTGCAACTTTGAATTTAAAGAAACTGAGATTGACTCGAAAGGCATAGGAGAAAATTTTAAACTCAGATCGTTTGCCCAAAGTGACCAAACGCACAAGATAGATTTTGCGCAAGACATTGGCAAGAGAGCAACTGAGTTTTATATTAACTACTATGAAGTGCCATTCCCTCTACCAAAACTGGGTGTGTATATTAAATATCCTTAATTAATTTAATTTTGGCAAAAACCTGACATACAGACATACATGGCTAAATAATAAGGTTGTAAGTAACTAGTTTGACTACAGAATCCTGAAAGTGTAAACATGTTAATGTTAATGTAAATACCCACATACAGGATGTCCCAGAAACCGACGTCAACCCGTCTAGGGCAGATAGAGAAGCTAAAAAGCTATCGATTTAAAGCCAATATATATTCAGCGATTTTTGCTAGTTTCGGAGATATTAATCATTTAAATCTGATTTTTTGTAATTTTCCCTTATGTCCATGTCACGAAAAATCATTAGTTTTTCAGTGGTATCTTACATAATTAGAATCATTACGAATCAGCGAAGTTTTTAAACCTAGTTGCCCGTTTTTTTTTAGTATTTTTTTAAGTAATCACATAAAGTTGTTTTTTCCATACAAAGTTAAAAGCAAACACTGGGAACACCTGGTATGGAGAAAAAAACTTTATGTGATTACTTAAAAAATATACTAAAAAAAAACGGGCAAATATGTTTAAAAACTTCGCTGATTCGTAATGATTCTAATTATGTAAGATACCACAGAAAAACGAATGAAATAAAACATGAAATTAATGATTTTTCGTGACATCGACATAAGGGAAAATTACAAAAATTCAGATTTAAATGATCTATATCTCCGAAACTAGCAAAAATCGCTGAATATACATTAGGGTTAAATCGATAGCTTTTTAGCTGCTCTATCAGCCCTAGACAGGTTGACGTCGGTTTCTGGGACACCCTGTATATTGTAATAGAATTGGAGACCGTTGTCTAATTAGTTATACAAATACCTTAAAATATAGGAATGTGGGCTAACAAACTAATGTAGTTTTTTTTCCTACTATATTTTTACTTACCGTAATTAAAGTTGTTGGAACTAAGTTTTTTATACATTGATTTGTTTTTTGCATAATGATTAATGATGAAAAAAAATCTCTTACTTTCCAGATATGATTGCGATCCCCGACTATGTTTCTGGTGCAACAGAACATTGGGGATTGATCACCTACAGAGAGACATCTTTCTTGGTTGATGAGACCACCGCCTCTGCCCAAAATAAGATCAGCGTGGCCAACACGATCGCGCACGAGCTGGCGCACATGTGGTTTGGAAATTTAGGTGAGTAGGTTGTTTGAATTATTTAATAATATAGGTATATAGTGGCTAAAAGTATAAACAAAATGTGTTGAATTTTAGTTGGGAAAAACTAAACAACAAATCGTTATGAGGATTGTACAGCGCCATCTCTTAATACGCTTTTGCTCCGCGTGAAAATTTTTCTCACCCCCTAAATGAAGTCCAATTTCCACGATTTTTGAATATGTTGTAGTTTACATGAAAATCTTGGTCTGTAGGTTTCTGTTTTTTTTTTTAATTTTCATTTTATGAAATACTTTCTTGGAAAGGAAAACGTACAGACATAGTTTTTTATAACAATACAAAACATTCAAAAATTATGTTTGGAATTTTTGAGCTTCACAAGCATCTTAACTCCTGCATCGCGTTTTAGAGACGCACATGACGCGCGCTGCGTCTGTCTGTTTGTATAAACACGTTCTAATTTCATTCACACTTATTTATTACAGTGACAATGAAATGGTGGGATGAAGTCTGGTTGAACGAAGGTTTTGCTTCATATATGCAAGTTAAATCTCTGAACGCAATAGAGCCCTCATGGACAATGGTAAGTCTACACATAAAATCGAATCGTTTCGTTATTCGAATAAATTTTAAAACATGTCTCCAGAGATAGTAATTTTTGCACCTTTTGGTTTTTACTGCATTTCGGCCTTGAAGATTATTTTTGAAGGGTACACGGATAGAACATTACCAAGTTTTTGAGCTATCGTGATTTGAAAGTTAAGAACCATGTTATTTCATATGTTATTTTCTTGTATATACTGGTTCTTTTTAAAGTGAAAAAAGAAAAATTATATTAGGATTTATATCTCGTAAAGGACTCTCCAGTTAAAAGTACATTGTGAACTCTGTATTTTGAGATTCAAATCTTATTTTGTAAGACTGTCTAGACATGTTCTTTCCGTGTTCACTTCATTTGTTCTATTTGGCAACTGGTACTGGTACTGGTACTGGTTTTGGTGTTGGTAAGTACTAAGTTAATCTTTTAACAAGTCGAAAAATGTATTTAGAATGGTGTGATTCCAGTTGGACCAGTTCTTGGTGAAAACAATGCATTCTGTTTTGGTGACGGACGCGAAACTGTCGAGTCATCCAATCGTGCAAAGTGTGGATACCCCTGACCAGATCACCGCTATATTCGATGCCATTTCATATAATAAGGTAAGTTAGTACTTTATTCACATTTTCGATAGAGCCTAAAGTTGTCGAAAAAGACGGTAAAGACCACTCTGTCGAGCTACCGTTCTAAAAAAATTATACCTACCGTTCATTCAGTAATTAAATAAAAATAAAAAACATCTCTTTGCCTAAAACATGCCTATTAGTCATGGCAAAGACATGTACTTTTGAACGATGACACTGATAACAGTGATTTCTCATTTATCGACTTCATTTCATTCACATAAACGTGAATAAATCATACTTATGTAACTTTCTGACCTATTGCAAGAGTTACATTATGCTTTATCGGCCGTGGTAAAAGCGACCATAACTCCAAAAGCAGTGGGCCTAGTTTGGTTGCGTCTATATCGCGTGTCAAATGTGGATAAAGCATCCGTCACTGTCGTACTAATTTACGTGTCAAAAGGTGACGGATGCCTTATCTAAACTTTGTCACGCGATAAACGCAGCCATGTTAGGGCCCCAGATGTAGGTAATATCGATATAATTATCCTCTATACTGTTAGCTGCTTATCGTGTCACGTAGGTGCAAGCAATTAATCTATTGACCTTTGATTACTGTTTTGTAGATATATGTATAAACAATAATACCTATACAATATTGATATAGGTAAGTACCTAAGTAATACTAATATAATATTTCCAGGCTTGACACAACTAACGACATGTGAAAAATGTATAACCCGGCAAATGGAAGTATTATGTCCAATAGATAAATAATAAAATTGCTCGACTGTACCTATGTTAATACTTCTTATCACAGTTTTAGATATTTGGAATACAAGTGGTTGATGTTTAGGGTTGAGATTTGCGATACTGTTTGTTCTGGAAAAATAGCCTAGTTCCCAAAAGAATAACGATTAGCAAAGACACACAGATGAAGTAGCGGGAAAAATCTTATCCCAACTAATTGAATTGGTATCATTCCTCGAAATTATGACTATCTGCGGTCGCCAACTGGCAACGTGAGGCGAAAATAAGTTTTTGAAACGTCTTGTCTGTTAACAGGGTGCTTCGATATTGCGTATGTTGGAGGGCTTCATAGGCGAGGAGAACTTCCGTAGGGGCGTGTCAGACTACCTTAAGAAACACAAGTATGGCAACACAGTCACCCGGGACCTGCTCGCGTCGCTGGAGCCCCATTTTAAGAAAGACAACCCGGACCTGAATCTCACGTAAGTTTTATTACGACATTTTTAGACAGCAAGGTTCATGTTTGTTAATGAGACAGTAACACAACATACCTACATGATACATAAATATTATTAACTAGCGGCCCGCCAGCGGCTTCGCCCCGTTGCAAATTTCTGACTTTCCCGGTGGATTTTTCAATTATTGCCTTTCATAAAAACCTTGTCCTTACAATAACAAACACAACAATAAAGAAATCAGCCAAATCGGTTCAGCCGTTCCCGAGTTTTGAGCTTAGCAACATTTAGCGATTCAATTTTATTTATATAGAAACAATTGAAATGAATCAATTGTTGTTTTTACCCTTTGCTTTTGGTAGGACCTTGTGCCAATGTGCAGGGTCCATCTGGACTTGCATCATATTCAGATCCTATTATCTACATAGCTAATTGGTGGCAGACAGTATGTTGTTAGTGATGTAACAAATGTATTTTTTAATATATGACATTCAAAATAGATACTTAATGAAAATTTGTTCTAAATTAATATAAGTTAGACTACGTTTTCTACTGGAAAAAGTCCAGTTTAGGCAAGAAAGTGAAAACATATTTTTATAACTTTGCAATGTATTTTTTTTCATAGTTTGTTTAATTTAAATTTCTTCAGTTTCTAACAACTTACTATTTTGTTGTCCTGGGTTTAAAAAAAAAGCTTTTCTTAATTTCTGGTAAACTTGATTACCTTTGCGGTGCAATCATTAATTTGGAAAGCATTGTCACCTCACTAACGACCGTCTGCCACCAATTTGCTACGTAGATAACAGGGTCTGATCATATTATAGAACAGTCACCATAGAAACAGTACTGTTAATCGTTCGACGATTTCTTTACGTTTCAGATACATACTGGACACATGGACTAAACAAATGGGCTATCCGCTGCTGACGGTCACGAAGACTGGGACGTCATACCAGATCACCCAGTCGAGGTTCCTCCTGGATCCGAAGGCTGAGTCGCCGAGAGACTCTGATTTCAAGTAAGTAAACTATTTTATACGATCATTATTAAGCGGCAATTACATTGAGTCTTCCGCTGCATTTTTCACCATTTCTTATTCTCAGAATGCCTAAAACACTGACTGACACTGGCAGACCATTCAAGAAATAGACAATTTTGATTATTATTTGTGTAAATAAATATCTGTATTTTTAAACGACTTCATAACATTTGTTTTGTTATGTTTTAGCTACCGATGGTTCGTGCCAATCACGTACAAAACAAACAAAGGGGTGAATGAAAAAGTTGTCTGGTTCAATGATCAAACAGACAGTGGTAAGTGATGTTTTATACCCAATAAATTGTGTACAACAAAAGACCCTTCCTTCCTTCTCAAGACAATACTTTGGTATACTAGAAAAGGTAGTGTTAATAAGGGCGCCACTGGACAGCCTGCGTCCTCTTAAAGATTTCCCATGCTTCATTTGTGGCTATGATAACGCAGTAAGTAATTTAAATTTAAAATAATTTCGTTACAGTTCATATAAAGGAGGATGATGTTGAGTGGATTAAGATCAACAACAACCAAGTTGGCTATTACAGGGTTAACTATTCCTTGGAGATGTGGCAGGTCATGATCCAGCAACTGAAGTCCAAGTCAGACAAGGTTGGTGGTTTCCTCATTTCGTTAACATGAGTTTTTTGAAAAAACTACGGCATTAGGGTAGAAAAAACTTTTTTCTACCCTAATGCCCAACGACGTGTGATGTTTTGAATCAAATATAAAGGTTTTTACAGAGTGTATATTACTGTGGAAAAGTGGTGATCCATGCAAAAACGTCTTTTTAGATCAGTCTTATATTCCGCATTTGGCTGGGCTTTTTCGTAATACTCGGTTTTAATCGATTCGTAGAGACCTCGTCATGTTCTCCTAGTATAATGTTTAACGTTTTTAATAATTTTACTTTGCTAGTTTTAATAATTATTTTTATTACTTTATTATCTTGTAAATGAGACTTACTTTTTGTATTATTCAAGTATGAAAATATCTTGAATGAAATCACATAAAAAAAGGAAAACTATCACGACTTAGTAGAGTTGATTGGTTTCTGAGACACAGACGGCAATTTTTTTTTTAATACACCTACTAAAATCATCTTAGACAGCAGTGTTTTATGATTGAAAACATGGCCCTCTGCTAGAGTTTCTTGGGGCGCTTCTTCTCTTCAATGATTGTCTTGTCCGCTAGTAGATTCACTCTATATTACCGACATGTAAAAGAGCCCTCACGTGGCCAATTTACTTAATAAACATTTTGAATTTATAATTTAAAATCAAATCAAATCAAATTCATTTATTTCATTACATTTAGACATTTACATACATACATTAAATCACACCTGTTTCCCAGAGGAGTAGAAAGAGACCCTTTCCACCCGCTACGATCCTGACAAATCTCTTTCGCTTCTTCCACATTCATACATCGTGTCATGCACGATTGATTGATTCATAAAAGTACGCCTAGAGCGGTCCCTTCCGACCCTTCCACTCACTTTCGCCATTTAGACATTTAATTTTTTTTAATTCCTAGCTAACGATATCGGACCGGTCGCACCTCCTGGACGATGTGTTCGCGCTGGCCGAGGCGGGCGCGGTGCCCTACGACCTGGCGCTCAACCTCACCGCGTACCTGACCGTCGAGGAGGACTATGTGCCCTGGCAGACCGCCGCCTCCATATTCTACGGGCTATCCGACAAATTGATGAACTCGTTGGCATACGAAAAATTGCAGGTACACTGAAAAAAAAAATTTCCTACTACACAAAGTAGAGCAAAAAACAGGTTGTACGTTATTTTACAGACTGAAGTTGTTTAGAATTTCATTTCATAGAAAATTTTTCTCGTATTATCATTTCATAGAATAATCAATATGTAGAATAATTACTTTGAAGACATTTAAATCATCGTTTTTTTATTTCAAATAAAATTCAATGTTTCATTTTTCATATCATAGAATAGCAAATTAAATATTCTTTGTTCTCATATTATTTGTTTAAAATATAACTTAATAACAATAAAATCAACTTATAGAGTAGGGTGCAGTTTGTGAAGATGTGTGAAATGAAACGTTTGAAAAAAAGCATACCCTCCTATTCAAGCTTATTCAAGGGATATAAAAAAAAAAACCTCGAAGGCTAAGGCGGGAGCTTGCTTCGCTTCGCTCCCGCCATAGCCTTCTAACCTAACCTATTCAAGTCGGTTCTGCCCAGAGAGGTCTTGCTCGCTCACTCATATTTATAGGTTGTACGTTGTTTTACAGACAGAAGTGTTATAGAATGTATTATTCGTAGAATTTTCATTTCTTAGACAGCGAATTTCTGCTGTACCCTTGGTCACAGGTCTAACCTAACCTACGTAACTCATGCTTAAGATAATCTGAAAACATTAAGGTTTCAGCAGAAATTAGCTTTCTAAGAAATGAAAATTCTGCGAAGTGATACATTCTATGAAATGAGTTTCTAATGAGTTTTGAGTGAGTATGAAAAAATTCACTGACCAAACAATATTCGTTGAAAAATAATTATATTGTTTGATAAGTTTGTGTAATGAAAAAATAAAATTACAAAATTCATTGAATTGATTTTTTGTCGAATTTGTTTCTTTCAAGTAAATAGTAAAAAAATAATAATATACGAAGCAAAAATACAAGGACCAAATAGTTTATGAAACATTTTCTGTGAAACAAAATTCTGTAATTTTTCAGTCTGTAAAACAAGGGGACACCCAAAAAACAATTTGAGAAAGTGATAGCGAAAGTATCATCAAATGCTTGAAAAACAGTACAAGACAAAACGTTCACATTTACCGATTGAACAGTACTATTTATTTAAATTACAATTTTTTTTCTTTATTTGTCATTGCAACAATCGTGTTATTATACTTGTATTATTACGCCATTAAAAGTCATGTATATATTTTTTATGCCTCGACATATTAAATTTTCGAAAATCGGAACTGCAAATCACACTATCTAATATTGTGTCTTTCAACATTATGACTAACACTGACCTGTAAAAAACAGAACTTTAATTGTATGACACACGTTACAGACCCCAATATTTTCGATTTCAGACTTACATTCAGCGGCTCGTGTTTCGCATTTACACAAATCAAAGCTGGGAACGTGGCCACTTAGGAGTCATTGACCGGTACGTTACACTTATTCTGCCCTGCTAAGCCAAATTGCAGTATCTCAGAAAAAACTCGTATAGCAACCTCAACCTCATTACTACCAGGCGAGGGTTGAATTTACGTTGACAATTGAATTTGATATACCGCTTTTTGGCTAAAGAGAGCAGAATTCTCACTTAGTACCTGGATTGAAACCGATTTTTCCTGAAGATGACAACTTAACAGATTGATTCTTCGCCCCCGTAAACCCCTATGTCGCAAATTTGTTCAAAATCGTTAGACCTTTTTCCGAGAACGTAAGGACCAAGATGGAATGCCTCTATGCTAGTAATTTCACAGGTTGCCTTATCCCCTCACCATAAACTATGTGCCAGAAATTTAAGTGAGTGTAGACATGGCTTAAGAAGTAATAGCATAACACGACGACTGCAAAAGATAATTATATATAACGCCTTAGAGCTTAGTTTGGGACTAGGTCAATTGGTGTGATATTGTCCCCTGATATTTATTTATTTATTTTTAATGGAAAAACCGTGGCAATAAATAAACAAAATAATTAAAAAATGATTTATTGTCACATATAAAAAATAATTAATTACCACACAGTTTCTACAGGCAGTGGTTAGAGTGTTTCATTATTCAAACTTTGCAATTTTTAATGAATTCGTAATGAATTCGATTCGATAGATATTGAACTAAAGCGTGTTTGGTAAGAGCCCAAATATAATCTTTCAATTGTCCAAATCGATAATGGATTTGGTTTTTAGAATAGATGATTTGAACTGGAAAATATATCGTGTTTTGTAATTTGTAGATTACTTACTAATAGATACTTCAATTAAATTAAGCGTTTAAAAGAAGAAATTGAGTAAATTGTGACGGATGCATTGAACAGATCCCTGAACACGTGGTAAACTTCTTACAGCCTTCTTCGCACGCGGATCCTGTCGCTGGCCACTCACGCGGAGCTGCCGGCGGCCCTAGACAAAGTCCGAAGTATTTTCCTCAGCTGGCTCTACAGCCATGACTCGGGGAAAGTTCTTTCCGTCGAGACGGATCTGCGCGACCTAGTCTACTACTATGGTAATGTACCTAAAGAAAATGTACCTCTCGAGTACTCAGTAGACTAATAAAATAATATTATACTCCATTAGTACTGGAAAAGAGAAATGTGGACTAAAAGAAGATGTAGTGACTAAGATTGAAAAGGGGATGCTTCGATGGTTCGGTCATTTGGAAAGGATGGATGAAAGAAGATTGACGATAGAGATATACAGAGCGAAAGTGAGTGGAATGGTCGGAAGGGGAATTTAAATCGGAGAAATATTGGAAAAGGGCCGAATTTTAAGTACCCGAAACCGACGTGCGTGCATGACTCGATGTATGAATGTGGAAGAAGCGAAAGAGATTTGTCAAGATCGTAGCAGGTGGAAAGAAGTGGTCTCTGCCTACCCCTCTGGGAAACAGGCGTGATTTAATGTATGTATATGTATGTAAGTATGTGTTAAGAAAGTTTTTATTTTATTATTAGGTATTGTATTACCTAATTACTTTGCGTCTTTTGTAGATCTAATTAATCTCTCGGATAAATTCCAAACAAATCGCTTTTATATAGTAACTCTCAATTTGAATCCAGGAATGAAGTCCGCTTCTCAGTCAGAGTGGGACAAACTCTGGATGATATACAAGAATGAAGAAGACGCACAGGAGCAGGCGAAACTCAGGCGAGCCCTGGCAGCACCACGTGATACAAACATACTGAGAAAGTAAGGTCCAAAATCTATGTTGTAAACAATTGGGTTTTATCTATTTCTTGATAACTAGTATTGCTTGCCTAAAATGTGGGCGCTATATTTTCTTTGCAAATATATTTATTTATACATTGGACCTTATGTGTGGCAGTGAGGCAGTTCCAGAGTCATTACAAAATCTCTTGTATCTTTGAAACACGAAAATAGTTCACAATATCTTTATTTCATTTTATTTAGCGCGAGGCTCTCTGATCTTATATGGTATAAAATGCACCCGATATTGAGTTTACAATAATATTTTTCATATCTTACTGGGCCTGTGACAGATTGAACTTTACATTTCACGCGAACGTTGTTCCAACCAATTGAGCAGTCGACTAAATTTAAAAAGAACGTATCTATAGCAAATTCGTTTCAAAAAACAATTATTGTCGCAGATATTATTTTTAACAAAATATGAAAATCTATGCACATATTTAATGGAACTAAAACAAAATAATTAAACTACTTTTACTACGAAACGGACCGTTAATAGTGTTTGACAATAGTCTCGTTCTTCAAACAAAGCGATTCGCCGATACGATTTTAATCATTTAGTGTCATTGCGTTTTATTTTACCGCATAAAAACACATATCTAAACTTTAGCATATGGTGGCAATTAGTTCTAGCGTGATGTTAGACGATTTATGATACCTTATTTTATAGTAGATAGGTAAATTAAATCAAGTTAGCTTTAAAACCGAATACTAAATCGATTACATTTCCTTTATAAACCTTATCGATATCGAAAGGAACGAATGCGATTTTAATTAGCAACATCACTAAATTTGCAGAATGAAATGACATCTGTCACAGACCCAATAAGATTTAAAAAATATTATAAATCGCATTTGTAAAGGGGTCAATCAACTATTCTTTGTACATTAAAGTATGTATTAATTATACATCACTGTTAAACCAAAGCCCGGTATAAACTATATTTATTCATCAATAGATTCATTGTTAGTACATGTGAAAATAAGCTATCCAAATCAGAATAACATTTTTGTCATAAATACTGGTAACTTAGGGGACAATCCACTTTTTTCATACAAAACTGGGGACAACATGGTCCACTAAGTTACCAGTGAAAGAAGAAATTTTAATTGTTTAATAAATATATCTACCGGGTCATAGAATTCACTGTTTATCTGTGTTATAAAA
This sequence comes from Acleris cristana, assembly GCA_948252455.1. Taxonomy (NCBI): domain Eukaryota; kingdom Metazoa; phylum Arthropoda; class Insecta; order Lepidoptera; family Tortricidae; genus Acleris; species Acleris cristana. Next base: position 2,666,894 of record OX411781.1, on the reverse strand, counting down.
ACACGCAATATTTTAAAGTAAACTCATTTAGTTTTTCTTTATACTTAAAAGCCTTACAAACTTGAAAAAAATAGTGTACAAAGAATAGTTGATTGACCCAAAGGTGACGCGGGGTTTCCAGGTATTTGATCCTAGCGTGGGACGAGAACAACATCCGCAGCCAGGACTATCTGACCGTGCTGCAGGCCATCAGCGACAACCCGTCGGGCACGGCGCTGGTGTGGGACAACGTGCGCAGCCGCTGGCCGGAGCTGGTGCAGCGGTTCACGCTCAACAGCCGGTACCTGGGCGGCACCATCCCCGCCATCACGTCGTCCTTCAACACCGAGCTCAAGCTTAAGGAAGTAAGTGGTCACTAGCTGTGAAATAACCGGTTAATAATAATAATAATAAAATCGTTGATTTGGTGCAAGACACAGAACAATAATAACAAAACGAAATACAGTATGAAAATAATTTAGAACAAAAACTTAAAACTATTTTATATTGCACCAAATTGGGTGCCACTCAGCATATTGTCAGACATGTAAATGCCGTGACGCTGATTTTCAGGGCAACCAGACGAATAGTATGAGGAGAAAGCGCTGCTGGTCCTTTCATATGTACAAATAAGAGCGTAGGTATATATATAAAGTAAAAGAATATATAATGGGAACTGTAAACAAAATGTACATGCATATAATATGTATAGATAAATAGGATAAACAAACACAGAAAGGTGCTTTAACAGATAAAATAAAACAACGTGAAAGCGACAGTGCAATTCTGACACAATGCAGCTGCTATGTATTGGATAATTGTAGGCCAATCAGATACTCTTTGAGGTTTTTCTTGAAAGAGATCAGAGACTTCAGAGACTTCAGAGAGTTAGAAGGGTTACTTTGATCCAGAGACTGAAAAACCCGTTCCTTTGCCTTTCGAAAGGGTTAAACCGTTGTTAATCGTTTAATTTTATTGGCTAAGGGGCTCTTGCACAAGAAAGACAACAAGAGGGTTAAGACACAAACTGGTGTTAGTAAACGTCAGATTCATACAAAAACTGTAATTTTAACTCGAGTGTCTTAAACCACTGTTCAATTTTAGGTGCAAGTGGCCCTAAACTTTGATCGGCTTAACTTTGTATAATGTTACTTTTAAGTATTATTGTATTTTATGATTGGAAAAAATGACCTTCTGCTGGAGTTTCTTGCGGCGCTTCTCCGCAATGATGGTCTTGTCTGAAGCGTTAGTAGATTCACTCCATATTACCGACATGTAAAAGCGCCCTCATGTGGCTATTTTACTGAATAAATATTTTGACTTTTGAATTTTGACTGGCAACCTTTCTAATGGGTTAACCCTAATCATTGAATGGGTTTTGGGTTATCGCGTTTGTGAATAGGTTGGTGTTTCCTGGACCTTGTTCAAAAGTTATCGGCAAGTTCTATATCGTATCGTTTGTTGTAAAATGTATTGCTTGATTTGTTTTTACTCGATTGCCGAACTACCAAACTGCCGAACTGCTGACTGCTGTCCTTTGTGGCGCTCTAGAAACTAAACGCGTGGACCGATTTTGACGATTCTTATGTCAATCGATTTGTTTTAATCTTATGAGTGTCAATAAAGTTACGATAGTAATTAAAATTCAATATTGCGGCAACCCACGGAATAGAAAAAACAGTGGAAGTGGCATGAGCTTCGCTTAGTATCAGACCTGTTGTCGCCAATACCTACTCAAACTATCATAAAAACAACACGCCACCATGGATAATGTTTTTAGTGCGGATTTTTACAATCCAAAATAGCACAATAAGGCATGTTTCTGGATTTATTTCCTATTTTAGAAATAACGAAATATTGAAATATCGAAATAAGCGACCGCGGCAATAGTATGGTAGGTTATGCGGAACTCCGCATAACTATGCCACACGTTACACGCCCACTTGACACTTGTACTGTTTTTTCTGTTCTGTGCGGCTACCAGATGCAGTAAAACAGAAGAAAAATTCGACGAGCTATAACAAGTGGGGTATCACTCAATAGGTATTTAAAAAACATCTTTAGGTTTGTGTCATCATTTTTCATTTTGAATGATCATTTAGGATTTGTAACGATTTAAAGTTGGTTAGCAACAGTCGGAATTTTGAATGTTTTTAGATGCAGTCATTCTTCGAGCAGTACCCGGAGGCGGGCGCGGGCGCAGCGGCGCGGCGGCGCGCGCTGGAGGCGGCGCAAGCGCGCGTGGCGTGGGGCGCCGCGCGCGCGCCCGCGCTCGCCGCCTGGCTCGCCGCCGCGCCGCGCCAGCTGCTCGGCTGAGCGCGCCTTCACGTCTCACGCGCTTGAACAACAGTGATCACGACTAGCGACTTGATGTGGATAGAACGGGGAGTTTCTATTCAATTGGGAAGAAAAAGAAGCTAATTTTATCTGGAATTGGAATTATATGCAAAAGCTGGGAGCGCGTTTGTTTCCCATATTTTTATTGTGTCATTGTTGATTTATTGATAGTCATGGTTTTTATATCGCTGGAAAGGTAAACTTTTCAGAATTCCCTTAGTGCAGTGTTCACCAACAATTAAACAGACGGTTAGCGGTTTGACGGTTGTCAAATGTATTGACTAACAGCTGATTAAGACTTAACCGTGTGTTAAATCGGTTGGTGAACTCAGCCCTTAATATGCGTGTAGACAAGGCTCGGTTAAGTTTTGCAATAACCCTGAAAATGCTGAAGCTGAAGTTGCTTGAATAAAAACGTTATAGCTTGCGATAAATATAAAAATAATTATGGCGGATGATATAGAACCGTAAAAATTACAATGACGGCGGTTAAAAGATCGAAGAATAATGTTTAAACGTTCAATAATATAATATTATGGGAGGCTGTGGCCATTTTTATATTTTTTTCGGGTTCATTATGTCAGTTGTAAATCTAATGACCGCTCCGATATTTTTAGTGTTCGATGTATAGTTTTTACTTGACTGTGCGGAGACATAAGAAGGGTTATGTGTTTATAAAGGTTTATGTATACTTATGTAATCAAAAATGACAAGGTCCACTGTAACCGCCGTACTCAGAAACATTTTAAATAGAGACAATTAACTCATTCTTTTTTCAAACTTGTTTATGAAAAATCGTCAATAAGAAACGACTTTAACCCTTTAATATTAATAAGGCAGAGGCTCTACATTGACCTACAATAAGCTGAAATTTAACTTTACTACATACATTTTATGATACAATTTTAATTGTATTTTCCTGAAATATAACATCTATTATTACTCTTTAGAGACTTGCGATTCCATGACTGTTATTTCATTTTGGTCTAGTATTTTTACTTTAACGGGGCCTTATTAAGGGCGGTTTAAGTTATTATCTGAGTGCGGCCGTAAATAATTATCTATTGGATTGATTTAATAAATAATGTGTCGCATGATTCGTCAAAATCGTGTGAGGATCATAGATCATTTTAAAATTATGGCTGACCGGGTTTTAGTTAATAATAAAATGAAAAGCTGTTGTATTATTGTAAAAATACGAAAATGATTCGTCTTGACAAAGTGAATGATTATGAAGAAAACGTGACGTTAAAGCGTTAATTAGCTGGTTAAAAAAGGCTTCAAGAATGGTTTTTATATCAATAATAATGATTTTGGTACACTGCTGTATTTATTTATTATACCAATTTTAGATTCCCTACAAACATTTAAAGCGCTTAGACCAGGGGTGGCCAACTTGGTTAGACCCAAGATCTACTGTTCACTAACTACACCATGTGCGATCTACCAATTACATACTTCTTTAAATTTTAAATGACACAGCATAGTTCATAGGTATTTATATTTTTTGTCTTGCCACGATCGACTGGACTTATAGTCGCGATCTACCGGTTGGCCACTGGCGACTGGTTATTATCATCGACAGTGTGCCACAGTATAATTCTGAATTAATAAAGTACTTACCTATGCGAAGTAATTGTATTTTGAAGGAAACTATGCGAAAGGTAATTTTACCAATAAATATTTCTACCAAGTAACATTATGCAACACAAAAGTATTAAAAAACGCTTTTTTAGGTGTATCCCAATTCCAACTTTACGAACTTGAATGTGAAATAGAAATAAAAACTAACTTGCGTATCTTGCTACATTTTATTAGATGTTTTATCACTCTTGCGCTACATTTGAACTAAAATTTCTAAAATCGAATGTGAGGGCGTGGTTGCTTAGTAGTTTCTTCTACATTACTTTGACGTCTGCCCCAACACTGCGTAGTAGCTGTACGCAGTTCGCACGATCTGGAATTAAATTAGTAGGTACCTATTTGAGCATTTCTCCTTTTTTTGCCACTAGTGATATCTCCAGAATTAAAAAAAAATGGCAGGTAGGTAGAGAACATCAAACTATGCAATTATTAAATAATATTCTAATGTGTCCCAAAATATTTGTATGGAAAGTTCCTTTTGTGTTACCGATATTCATACGTTTTTGGTAACACAAAAGGAACTTTCCATTGCTTTCCATTTCTTTCCAAGTGCTCACCGAGACGAATTTAACGAGTTCAATCTCGGTGGGTTTCAGTTATAGGTATACTACAGAGATCCTGTGGCGACTACTCCATCATCAGCTCAGCTCAGATCTAATCAGCTCTTAGAAGCTACGAGTACCTACAAAATTACGTGCGCGGCGTGGCGTGACGTGGCGTGGTGGTCGTGACGTTGCCATCGACTTTATTACTACCTACGTTATGAGCGCTCACTCCCAAAATACCACAATTTAAAAATACCAGACTACTTTCTTTACCAGATTCCCAAAACACAAGCTTCGAAATATTATGATATACCTACTATGATCAACAATACCTTCATAAAAAATGTTAAGTTTTGTGATTCCAGTAGGTATATTTACCTATTTCAAAATTCTGGTATTTCCGCAATGTGCGGTTATGTGAACTAAATTTTCAGTCGAAATATAACTTGCATAAGATTAACAAACATACAAACTTTAAATACTTGTAGTCGTGTAACGAGACGGATAATCGTATCAGAGGTAGACACAAAAGAAGATGACCTGCGGGCCTAGTAGGTATAGTTGCGTTTATCGCGTGATAAAATGTCGATAAAGCATCCGTCACTCGTACCTACACGTGTCAAAGAGTGACGGATGATTTATCCACATTTTGACACGCGATTAACGCAGCCATATTATTATTAGGCCCGCTGGAGACATTAGCGAGCGATTGGTTGAAGCAGCTCCATAGGGACAAGTAGAGAGACAGAGGCCTTTGCCCAGCAGTGGGACATAAGCGCTTCATGTCCCATTCACTTTCTGCCACTTTCTAATTAGGTACAGTCAAGTGCAAAAATATGTATCGAAAGAATCCTCTAATACATATTATGTTACGAAGTTTATATTACACTGGAATAAGATGCATTGGGACATATTTTTGAGGGTTCTCTATCGTTTGCCCGAAATTCATTTGCCATAATTGTATCACTTGTCATAATATTCATTTGCCATAAAGGCTTTTTCTCTGAAACCATAAACTATTCAGAATTGTTATAAAAGTAACCTAACCTAACCTATTAGGCTCTATACGATGGCATGTAAAAAATACCTGAAAGGCTAACAGTTTCAGAAAAAATGCCTTTATGGCAAATGAAAATTATGGCAAGTGATACAATTATGGCAAAAGAAATTCGGGCAAACAAAGTTATCCCATTTTTGAGATGTTGCGTTCTCCCATATTTTTGCACTTGACTAGTCCAGGTAGAAAATGACAGCACGAGACTTTAAGACAACATTGAAATCGATCGTTTTTGCTACTGGAAATAAGTACTTGGAAGTCATCAATGTACCTACATCTAGACATTTCAAGCAAAAAATAAATCTTGCTGCTGACGACTTATACCCTACTTACCTACCTACATTCTGAGTGTCATTGGGAATCTTGTCGGATCCTGTCAAGTGCCTGATATTAGTGAAAATCGCATCGTACCAACAAGTCGGTTATTTCAGTAGGCGCTACCGTGCACGCTTAACCTTTATCAGACGTTGTATACGTCTAAAAGACGTCATGACTATTATTTTGAACTCTATGACGCCATGGCCTAAGTGTTACTTTGAGAGTGCTCTGAAACCACGTCGTCAATTTAAAGGTTAACGTCGACTTACGAGCACCGTGTGACCTTAATCTTATATGGGTTTGTATATTGGAACTCAGAGGTAATGGTCCAGAAGACCAAAAGGTACTTAACCCTTTGAACGCCACAGACTGCTCTGGCCGTCAACTGAAAGTCGTGACACTGACGCCACGACGGCTACAGCTGTCACAGGTTCAAGATTAAGAGACTTTGTTTCGAATCAATAAGGTGTAATTTGCACAGATTTTGGCGTGTGAGTAACGCATTTTGTAAACGACGTAAGGCGTTCAAAAGGTTAAACAAAAAAGACAAAGTACAATGTTAACCACTTAACAGACGATTAGAGCGTTAACAGCTATCAAAATGTATGAACTATAGTCGATAAACATTGATTTTAATCAAACCCAAATTAGGGGTTTCGGTAAAAGTGTTGTCATTTGCAAAAGACATACATTTTCAAGGCGAGCGGCCATTCGTAAAAGTAGTCAATTATGATAGAATAATTCAAAATAAACAGATTTTGTTAAATAATGTAATTAGGTACTCTTAAGTGCATCGGAGCCGAGATATTTAAATATTCATACCTGGGCGTTCTTTTAAGTATAAAAACTGAATACTTAAATCTTTAATATCTCCGCTCCGATATTATTTAACGCCATGAATTACATATATCTATGTGTATTTAGAGGTCCTCTAAATAACTATGTGAAAATCACACGTGGCCGCTGAAAAAAAAGACATTTTGTTTCATACAAACTTACCCAATGCCTTTTAACATCGTTTGGTGAAATTGGTACTTAACTAGGCTGTTACCTGCACAAAGGAGGGCAGGTCGAGGGTGTTGAAGGGCCCGGCGCGCAGCCGCCCCGCGGTCATCATGCTCGCTCCCAGCATCGCGAGCTCTCGGCGCACGCGGGGCTCCAGGCCCCACCACGCGGCCCCGAACGGACCCTCGCCCATCCCAAATGAGGTCTAAACACAGTGAAGCCTAAGTTTTAAACTAATATACGCTCTTCGCGTCGCTCTGTAAGCGAAAAAAATTCGTTGGTCTTAGGCAGGATTCGAGCCTACATCTCTGGCAATCTGGGTAGGGTCTTGATGGCATAATTGGTAATGCGCCTGCATTGGCCCGGATTGCCAGAGGAGATGTAGGTTCGAATCCTGCCTAAGACCAACGAATTTTTTTCGCTTTAATATAATTTGAATTACGTACAGACGTTTCTGTTAAAAATTTAAAAAATACCCAAAAGTACTCATCAACGTAACACTCTTCACTTCACTTACCAACATTACAGACACCCCCACTCAAACTCACAACGTACTAACAATTAGGCGCAGTTGGGCACAAAGTGTATATCGACCACGTGGCGTATTGTCCAACGACACACACTCCCAACTCCACATGGGAGGAAACTGCAGTCCGTACGGGCTGCAACTTGGGCGCCATTCCCAGTGAAGTTGGGCATGCAATCAGATCAGAGGGCTTATTGTCTAACGCACTCGCAATCGCAACCGGCTTCAAAGTGGAGCAATTGTTTTCATTTTGTATGCAGACAAGCCTTCGATTTTCAAAATGAAAACGATCGTGATTGCGAGTGCGTTAGACGATAAGCCCTCCGGTCTGGCTGTATACATGACGTTTTCCCGGGTCTGTATTGTCTGTCATAATTATTTTTAGTCATAATGTTTTAAGATCATAATTATCGCTTCTATAAAAGCTGATTCATGGAACAAACAGTTGAGAAAAATCATTTTTTGAATAGCTATAAAAATAACCAACATATATAAAATAACAAAGATTTATTCATATCTCTTTCTACAAAACAGAACTTAACATGGAGTTTGTATAGCCGACCTGTTACATGACGTCACAGTGCATATCGGATCTCACCGTCTAATTGGCAGTTTAAATTGCTTGTCTCATCATTCATCAGTATTTCTTGGCCGATTATAATTTTAATTTCACTCTTGGTGATCTCTCTAAAAATCCATGCATTTTCCTTATTGTCTATAGCCAATTAAGATAGCCATGTAAGTAGGTAAATCCTGAGTGAAATTGAAAAATTACCGCTGAATAACGAGTAACATTTAATTAAAGGCTTTCAAAGCCCCCGTATAGCTGCATGACCGTTTAGCTGCAGGACTGCGACGACGGGGAGGCAGTGATTGCGATTACCTGTGCACCGAGGACATTAGTGCCTAAGCGAAGTTGGGGGAAAGCTAGTGGGGGGAAAACTAGAAGGGGGAAAGCTAGTGGGAGGAAATAAGCTGATTGGGTAGTAGGTTGGGTAAGTTTTATTATGGTTGTTGGTCGATAGTGTGAACAGTTAAGTGATGTTAGGTGATTGAAAGGATTCATCAATGGACAGAGTAAAAAGATAAAGTCATAAATCTATCAGCGCTTTTTAAAAGAAGACCAGAGGCTCTACTTTGAAATCCGTAATTCGAACTTCGTCTATTGCTATCCCTTTTGCTCTCGACGCGTCACTAATTCGCAAGAAAGTGATAGGGCGATCCGAAGTTCGAATTACTGATTTCAAAGTAGAGCCCCAGTGCCTAGACGAAACCCCGCAAGAAACTCAACAGTCAGTCATTTTTTTAAATATTGTTTATGGCAATGATAATATTTGGGGTGCCCTTTGAATCACCGACACTCATTTCATCGAATGCGTTGTTTCATCGAATTTTCATTTCATCGAAAGCTAATTTCTGCTGAAACCTTATTGTTCTTAGGTTATCTTAAGCATGGGTTACTTAGGCTAGGTTAGGTTAGACCTGTGAACGCCAAAAAATTATAACTCCTGCACGTGGAAATGCCTGTTCGATGAAATGAAAATTCGATGACATGATAATTCGGTGAAATTAGTGTCAGTGATTCAAGGGTAAACCTAATATTTGACCTAGCATTATATAAAATAACTAGAGGACGCCCGCGACTTCGAACGCGTAAAATTAGTTTCCCGCTACTCCCCCCATTTCCTCCCGTTGATGGTCGATTTTCGGAAAATCCTTTCTTAGTGCTCACTTACATCATGAAAGGAACCCCTGTACCAAATTTCAAGTTTCTAGGTAGGTATAGTAGTTTCGGCTGTGAGTTGATATATAAGTCAGTCAGGCTTGCCTTTTATACAGTGTGTGACATCCATAAGAACATAATTTTTAAGTAACGATAGCTTTAAGTGTTGTGAACTGTTTAAAGAAGGAATTAAGTTAATAACAGAACTCCAATAAATTTTGCCTAATTCATTTTTAAAGGGTCCATCGAGAAGCAATGTATACCATTAAGTCTAAGTTAATTGCAAGTTAATTGAGGAATTATAAAATTGAGCTATTTTTGATTTACATTGCGTGGCGAATTTGTAACTATGGAAAAAAAAGTACAACTTATGTTAACAATACACATGTTTTTATGTTAATTAGGATGCATTTGAACTGTTGTCAAAATACATGTTCGTATGGATGTCACACACTGTATATAGATAAATATAAAATGAAAATTTCATGCGCAAGTATTTGAGCAGGTAAACGTGTCAAAACTTAGAATTTTCTATTTAACCATCACGACTTTCATTTGTCGACGTAGGTAATTTAAATCTACCTTTATAACTATGCCAAATTACAGCTTTGTAGTAGCTTTGTAGCAACCAAGATCCTTTGAATAATTAGGTACTAAATGGCAATTGAGTAAATTTTCTCTTATGAATGTCAATTCAACGAGTATTGTTTAGAATAATAATGCCAGTATAGTATTAAATCATATAAAAGATTTTACTACAACATAAGAGCAGTTTTTTCAATATTTTTTGCTACTGTCCAACTCAATGTCAGTACAATGGCAGTAGTTTTCATTACTAATCTTCATTTTGAATTTCTAATTTCAAATTGACATTATCGGCATCAAATGTTCGACCTCTGGTAAAAACTTATACGTAGGTTAACCTACAGTAACCTACAGGCACATACCCTGGTATATCGAATTACGCATGTTTTTGTAAAAGATGACGAATGTCTACTTAATCACAGATAAATTATTTACAAGCTACGTGAAGCATGACACTCCACACGTGACCGACCACCCTTTACTAGTTGACGTCATACTTATCTTGCATAAGATATATGAAACAGCTTAGGTCACCTAACCTCATGAAAGACGGCGTCTCCGTATCTGCAGAACAGAAACAGCTGGGTCAGAGTTCCGCACATGTACTGGAGCAGAGACACCAGTTGCATGAAACTCAAGTTTTGCTAAAACAATGAACAAACGAAATACTTACTACTAAACTTACTACTTAATGAGATAAAATTGGAACAAAAGTTTTCTAATAGGTAGGTTTTTAAAGAAGTCAGAGATGGGAAATGGTATTCATTTAGTATTGCTATTTCTATTACAGTTTCTTATATTTAATACAGTAGGTGTGTTACAATATCATTATTTATAATCTGTTGGGTACGGTCGGCCTTATAAGAAGCTGCACACTTTAGTGTTTTGTCACTTTAACGTCATGTTTGAACTGCTGCACTAATCTGTCAAAGGCGTTAAAGCGACAAGGTACAAAAGTTTGCAGCTTCTTATAAGACCGACTGCACCTATTTAAAAAAAACTGACAAGTCAGAGCTCGAAATGAATTTTAATGGCAATAAGTTGGTCTGACTGTAGTGCCAAATCTAGTGTAGGTACCTACTGACATCTGTATTTAGATATTACTACCGTTGGTGGCACGTATACGTGAGAACAGGCCCGGAATTCTAGGTGGCAAAAACCATATCGTCTTTGACCTGTTATCGTATTGTCAACGTTTTTATAGCTCTTATTTACTTGACAGTAATGGCGGCTGACGTCAAAACAATACCATAAGGTCAAAGACGACATCGTTATAACCGTCGGGAATAGAGGCCCCTGGGTCTATTTTTACATTTATGTTTTTGGAAGGATTTTTGGTAGGTAGTCGAAACAGGTTTTTATAAACCTTCTTAATATGTTAAAAAATGACATAACATGTTGTTTAAGGGTTGATTTTTCAATCCTTAGATAAAGCTATCCGGAAGGTAAATTTTAGCTCTTTCCTTTTCTTTCATATGACTTCAGGAAAGGATAGTAATACATTTAACTGACGGATAGTATCTGGGGATTGAAAAATCAGCCCTTAATCAATAACCTATACCTATATTCTATAATCGTAACAACCACGTAAATCAACCAAGGTCTTCTCAATTTCAATCAAGTCAATTTGGTTGACTAAGGCTGGGTTTTATAAAGATCCGTTAGATCAAATTTCGGTCAGGAAAGTTAAAACTTGTATGAAGTCACCGTAAAACTACACAACTATGGTCCTAGCCTGCAAAAATAGTCCAATTTTCCTCATTACATTATGCTAAAATATGATACCTTACTGCTATTATTGCTGGGTATATAATGTACTGTTAGGCCTAAAATCTATTGCTCTAAACTCTAGCTGTAGCTAAAGCTATCATATTTTTAGAATAATGCGATAAGGTAAATTGGACTATTCTTGTAGGCCAGGACCAAATTGTGTAGATTTACGGTTCTAAAATTTGATCTGACATATTTACTAACGAACCTTTATAAAACCGGCCATAAGTAGTTTGACCACGAGTAACAACGTCTACATAATCAATTTTTGGTACAATTCGATCAAGACAACTTGACCTTTGTTGAGTTACTTAGTTTTTCCACGTTTTTCCGACCGTGCAGAATAGTTTTAAAAGATAAAATAACTTACCGAATTAAGTCTTATAGCAACCGAACACACCGTTAGGGTGGCTACCAGAAAATACACCCCGAGAATTGTTCTAAGCGAAGCATCTAGTTCCTTGATTACACTGAAACAACACTTACATATTAACTTCAATAAACATACTTAACTCGAGGTAATCCTAAAGAAATAATTAATTTTGTTCTAAACCGGTTTTCAAAAGAGCTTGAAAGTCTTTAGGTTTTGCAAAAATAATTATACTTAAGTAGTATATTAAATAAGTTTAAAATTCAAACAAAAATTGTTTTATGATAAAAACTATACGTTTGAATAACGATGCATTGAGCACTATTTTCAAAATTAATTTTCTTATGTGCACAAATGTCATCACCAAACCTCACGTTAAGAGGTTGCCTGTGCCCGGCAGTGGGACACTGGGGTCCTAGTAAAAACGGGTATAAATCGCCTGAAGATCAAGTGAAACAGGGTGTAAGTCTAGTATACTCCGTTTAGTTATGTAAGTACATAAGTACTCTTTTTTAGTAGGTCAAGGAGGGAACAGTAGCTCGATGGGAACAGTGGCTCGAATCTGCTGTACTCGAATGGGAAAGAGCTTTATGTCTGTCCTCTACATCAATCGGAAGCGTTCGGTACCCTATACAGTACGATACAGTTAAAGCTCATCTTATTCAAATTATTTTTTTAGAAATTTGGACACGGCACTTTTACTTTCCGTAATATTACGGTTGTTAAAATGACTCGCCTATCTACAGAAAACTTCATCATGTCATTTAAAGTACTAATTTTTTACGTCCTCATGTACAATGATCAATGAAGTAAATACAATTCGGTAGCTAAGAAAAAGAAAAATAAATTAAATTTGGAAGTGCTTCGGATTCGCCTCTCATACGCTCTTATTAAGAGCGAGTGAGAGAGAAGTACAAACACGAAGAACCAAGTGCTCACAGATATTATAATACTTATAGTATGTGTTACGGACAGGTTACCTTTGTTTCGGCTATACGAGCATTAGCATATTTCGGGATTTTATAAAAACTAACCTGACCTAACATATAGGCTTCTACACGATGGTACTGAAATAAATTCTGAAAAATTGATATAACATTGGGTTGGCAAATAAAAAAGTTGGGAAATGTTACATTTGGCAAACATATTTTTGCCAAACCGCAGGCTCCCGTTTCGGCCTACAGTATTGCATAATTATAAGCAATTGAAAAATGTTTCTGTCAAACTTTTCATTTTGCGACTGGTTTTTTATACCGACTGAACATTTTTTGCGGTGTGAACATCTGCTTGTGGAGACCTAACTATGATCTACGTTAACACGCTCGGGGCCGGTGTCACACGCGTGTGTAACCAAAACATGCATAGGTAGTTACTAACTCTTAAGCCGGTAACACACTCGGTGTGATAGCAATCATTCCAGCCGGCATAGCGTAAGGGCTTAGTGAAACAGAGTGCCGGCGGCGAACCTGTTAAGTACCTACCCACCTACAAATAATTGAAGATTCGGTTTTCACCTTGCTCGTTCTTCATAAAATCAGCTCTTAGAGATTCCAAAATATTGAATTTTCATCGAGTTTAGGTACGCATTGTTATGTACTAATTTTAGTAAAATTCCATAATAGGGGCTCGTTTTATAAAGTTACAAGTTACAATTTTACAGGTAACTGGCAACACTGCTCAAATGGCTGGTCGTCATTGGTCGAGGTGGTGTCAAATGGAAACTTGGAACCTGTAAATTGTAATTTGTAGCTTTATAAAACAGGCCACAGGAAGTGGTACATAATTAACTGACAATATTTGTCGGTGAAGAAAAAAAGAACTTTAAAAATACGTAGGTACTTGAAGGAAACCAATAAAAAAAACATGATTGGAAGATCTTATCAGAATATTAGCTCTGTTAGTAAATATTGTTGACGACGCGTTGGCCTAGTTGGTAGTGACCCTGCCTGCCTACGAAGCTAGCGGTCCAGCAAAGGTGAGCGAATGCAGGAGTGAATGTTTAAGCGGCGAGTTTAAGTAGTCCCGTCAGAGCGAGCAAAACACATTTTAGCGCGTGCATTCTCAATTAGGCAGCTTTATACGTGCACACCTGCGTTCGCTCACCTTTGCTTTTGAAAGAATCACTACCCTGGGTTCAAATCCCGCTAAGGGCAGATATTTGTGTGATGAGCGCGAATATTTGTTCCTCAGTCATGGATGTTTTCTATGTATTTAAGTATATATTTCTCTATATTAGTATTTATATCGTTGTCTAGTAGGTACCCATAGTACAAGCCTATAGAGCTTAGTTTGGGACAAGGTCAATTGGTGTGACATTGTCCCCTGATATTTATTTTATTTATTTATTCATTCACTGTAAAATATATTCTTTAATCCGATTAACCCTTGAAAGTCTGGCTTGAGCAATAATCAAGTTAACTATAACCCGATCGGTCTAGTCTCCTCACCACAGGGTTTGCTCCACAGTGGCTAATTGTGTTAAACTCGTGTCGGCGAAAAGTGTTAAAGACCCACGCCCTACGACTTACGCAAATGTCAAGGTATAAATTCAACTGTGTGTTTTTACCCGACTGCGGCAAAGTCCAAAAGGAGGGTTATGTGTTTGTCCTGTATGCATGTCCAACTCTACTCTCCTCTACTCGGCTAAAGCGATTTTAATAAGTAAATTATTCGTGGTTAGATTCGTCTTAACCACTAGAGTGTCATAGCCAAACTATTAAAATTATTAGAAATCAAAATGGCGCATTTTTGGCGCCAAATTGCGCGGCATGAAAACTAACATTATGTTGACGACATTGTTCAAACAGCAGTTTTGGGTTTTCAAAGCATGCTTTTTGTTTGACTTGTTTTGTATCCTATTTTTTGCACTGATACAAATAAGTAGGTAGTTGAATAGTAAATAACTGGTCAAGTACAAGTCACATTTGCGCACCAAGTGTTCCTTCCACAGAATTCGATTTCGAATCGAAACACCGCGAACACAACGCACACTTGACCATTTTTTTGTATTTGTTGTTTTTCTTTCAGGGTTTCTAATATAATCATACCAAATTTGACGCTTGTATGTTTTAAAAATACGTTGAAAAAAAAGTTCCTTGTATGGGGACCACCTTTATAATATAACTTTTTTTGTGAGTAAATCCACGGTTATAAAAGTACCACACATAATTCAACTTTGTTATACTGATAAAATCAACAGATCTTTAAAGTTAGGATCGACAGACGGACTGTGTAGGCATATATTAATAGGGTCCCGTTAGGCTTCCTTGGGGAACAACTTCGGATGCATCATAACAAGAAAAAAGTGTAAAAGTCGCAAGTAAATGGAAATCTACTTAATGTTTAGTCCTTAACTAAGAAGTTACCTAGAACCCCTTTAAAAGATTTTAAATAGGTAGCGTTTAATATACTTAAAATGACTTAGGTACTTACTTGCAAAGTATAACATGAGTACTATGACTTTTTACGATTCTGAAGTGGGCTCGCGCATTTATTTTTGCACCAAGTCCCTTTCCGCCGCCACCTCCAATATTTTCCGTTTTCTCACGGAGAAGTGAGAACTGGCCGCATGTAAAAATCATTATCCCGACCGCAGTACAATCAAATGCGACGTGGATAATCACGCAGTAAATAGAGGCGATAGTTTCAAGTACTATGCCGACGAAGTATCCTTCGAAACCAATGGCATCTAGAGGTACCCAGCCAGGAAGGATGTGGGGGTAGCCTTCTGGTTCAGACTGAATTGCGTACTCGATAAAAGGTGTCAGAATGAATATAACAGCAGTAGTACTGTATAACTTCACTAGAAGCTTCGAAGTACGTAGATGACATTTTGTGTATATTTCAACGTGAGGTGTCACAACTTCCTCGTCGTCTGTGTCGTATTCCACACAGTTATCACTGTCTCCATGCATCTGCTCATTTTCTAATGAAGTGACTTGTGAAAGGATGAAACTCCAGCGTTCTTTGTTTGAATACAGGTTCAGAAGTTTCATAGCTCCCATTCCGCAGAACGAAAGGACACTGAAGCATTCAAATAGCTTGTCTGGGTCGTCTTTCTTTACTATCAAGTTCGCAAGTTGCGATAAGTTTGTGAGTAAGATGCAAATAATAGACATTTTGGCGAAAAAATGCAACCCTAAGCTATGGTCCGACCATAGCCCTGCATTCCAAATAAGGCGTTGCGCATTATATACCAAGCTCGGAGTATCAGGCTGGTATTTCGTCAGATCTAACCAGGACAAACATTTCATCTAAAATAAGAGAAGATGAAATCCTTTAAAAATATAACAGGAAAAGAAAACTTATAAAATGTATCTAAGTAAATTGAGTCTCATGCCTTAAAACTATGTACGGCTTTTTTTTTTAATTCTTTAAACTTTATTGCACAATACACAAAGTAAATATAAACGGCGGCCTTAATGCCTTGGGGCATTCTCTACCAGTCAACCATTTTAAAGGTCCAAAGCAGAAAGTTTGACTTAGGAGACATACTAAAAGTGCCCACTCGACATACTAAAAGTACTCGGAGGTATTTAGACCCTATTTAGATGAACAAAGGTCTCGTTTCCCACACATGGCTGAGCCTGTATCATGGGAGTCGGAACATACGAGAAGTAACTTTTAATATTAGTTAGAGAAATCCAGACTCGCAAATTAAAAAGTACATACATATTTTTTACTGACTGTGAAATTAATACAAGTATAATAGAACGATCGGCAATAAGTAAAAAGTGTATAGAATCAAAGCTGGAAAGAAATTTATCTGCTTTCATTATGTAGCAAAACCAAATTTCTTATGACGCATCGTTTCTTTATCGTAAATAAAACATAAGTGGTCTGAGAAAAAGCAGTTCCTAAAGTGTCCAAAACGTTCATTTGCGAATGAAAATGTGTGATTGATCGTTTCAAATGACAGGCAATTGAAGCTTCAATTGAAGGCGTATCATTCGCGCATGCTTCAATCGTTCGTAACGCCATGCCGAGCTTAGGCACGTCCGACATATTTGAAGGGGCAATAAAGAGTAAGAAACAATTGACATCATTGTTATCATTTATTTGCAGTCAATCAAATTGTTCTTCATTTGGTGTCAATACCGTAGTATCATTGACAATCGCCAAAAATTATCAAAAGTTAACGATATTTTTTTGCATATTGATGTATCAATCACGTAAACATTGTCATTTAAAGCACGCCGGAGACGATCAATGGCAATTGTCAATGACTTACGTTATTATGATTTCTTGTAATTTTGTTAATTTGTCTATCCTTCTGCGTTGTCCTTGCTTACTCTGCTCCAAGGTTAACTGGAAGAGATCCCATATGGGATAAGTTCGCCTATGTACATTATCTATATTGATGCAAACATGTCCTGTAATTGTTTATGTGCAATAAAGAGTTTACATACATACATACTTACGTTATTGATAATAAAATTAAACACCCGTCAATGACCATCAATCAAAATTATCATAATTTGCCTCCAATCACGTAGTTGTCATTAACAACATCTTCAATTGGATTCGTATACGTTCAATGGCGATTGACATTTACGTTAAATTGACAATCGCAATTGATCATCTCCGGGGTGCTTAAAACCACGCCGGATAATAATTAGTTTTTGCGCTCCAATGAAACCTTATAATCTTAAACTAATTAAAACAAACATATTTTAAGAAGCCCTTCGAGGCGAAGTCGAGATGTTGCACCAATTTGATTAAAAATTTAATCATGTGAAACGGAAAACTTAGTTAGAAAGGTAAGCGAGTTGAATTTATTACTTACCTACAATGATGGACTGATGGTAGTATAATAAAAATTCATTTTAAACGTGTGTAATATTTACCTGTCTATTTAAAGTAAAGTACCTACTAATTACAAAAAAACATTAAAAATTATACAATATAACAGAAATATAAGGACGCTTTAAAACAAGTGTAGGTGCCTACCTAAATCGTAATTTGAAGGCTAGCTTGTCGTAGGTAGGACCCATTTCAAGAAATATATGCTTGAAGTCGTCAATGTCAGTAGAGATGTCAAGTCATTTGTAACTTTTAGGAAACTCAACCTTATTGTTGTAGAATGTCAGATTGACTTTGGACCTAAGGTGGGTACCAAATTAAATCTCGTGACTGTACCTACATAATGCCAGTCAGAGTCAGCAAAGTTATACATTATATTATGGACACCCTTTGTCTCCGTTATCATAATATTGTAGCTTGACCGTGAAATTATTATTGCAACTATTCTATTGTTATCGGAATTCCATAATTATGCAAGAACGTAAATACGTAACGTAACGGAACGTGTAGCAAGTATCTATGTAAATCCGTGTTAGAAATTGGTTCTTATAGGTTGCCTATTAAAATCATTCTCATGGTGGTTTATCCCAACAGACATGCCACCGATGTTAGGATTATTACATGTTATCTTATCTCATTATTTAACTAATATTATCCTTACTAATATTATAAACGCGAAAGTTTGTATGTATGGATGTTTGTTACTCTTTCACAAGAGCTTCACGTTTTTTTTGTGTGTGGCAATAAATGATTTTCTTCTTTTTTTATTCATACAAATAAAACCATAGTGCGGAACCATTGGTGCTCGCGTTCGATTCACACTTGACCTGATTTATTTCTGTTATCGGCTCGTCCTCCTCGTGTACCCCTTTTAGTAGGTACGCCATTTAGAAGAGTACGCTACGCGGGTACGCCATCTTCTTTGTCAATTTGCAAGATTATCATAATATTTTTTTGCTTACCTTTGCCTACTTTCTTCTGTGGCTTTATTAGTTGAAGTAATTAGAAAAATGTTATATAGAAGGCACTTTTTAAAAGACACTTAAGTGTGTAAAGAAGCTACAAGAAATGAGGAATATAACGGGCAACATTACATGACTGGGATAATGACTTGCGCCGGCCAGCGTTGCAAGGGGTGTGCTCAATATTCGAGGGTGTCACGACAAATCGACTTGTTCTACAATTTTAGTAATTACGGCACCTCTGTCTCTCGAGCACACTAATTAGTAAGAAATAGAGTAATTTCCTGAAAATTTATGGTTTGAAACCAAATTGGATTTTCTTGGGGCGGGTAAGGTTTGATAATTAACTTTTAAGGTTCCACGAAGTATGTATTATTTTTATTTTACAAACACAACGTAACGCACTGTTATGTTATGATTCATACTGTACAATTAACCTAAGAAAATTGAGTTGTAGCCAAAAAGCATAGTCTGAATAGTATTGTACTCCTTGTATTAATGGCCATGTAATAAGTTAGGAATTTATGCTACTAGTCATATTATCGTGTACGAGTAAAATACTTCAACCCTGTAGGATCTACTGTGCAGGTTTTCTCACGATATTTTTATTCACCGTAGGAGATAGAAATGTCTTACGATCACGAGTCACGGCCATAAGTCAGGCCACCGACACTCCTACGACTGTGCTACTAGTTACTCGCTCCTAACCCTATTAATAATAATAATAATAATAAACCTTTATTGTTCCTTGACTTAATTCTAACATAACAAAATACAATAAAATTTAAAGATACGATATTAAGTCATGGCCCCTCTCGGGTGTAGGCCTCCTCCAACTGTCTCCATTGTGCTCTATCTTCTGCTGTCTCCATCCAATTGTCTCCTGCTACCTTTCGTAGGTCATCAGTCCATCGGTCTATAGGTCTACCCCTAGCTCTCTTACCCTTTGGACCTTTCCATGTTGTGACCAGTTTCGTCCATCGTTCACCCGTCGTTCGTATCATGTGGCCAGCCCATTTCCACTTCAACCGCTGTGCATGCTTTCCGGCATTTATGACTTTAGTCCTTCGTCTTATATCACTGCTTTTTTGTTAGTCTTTGAGCTTTAGGCCTAGAATGCTCCTCTCCATAGAACGCTGGCATGTCCGTATTTTTGTTTTTGTGTATTTATTGTAGATCCAAGTTTGTGCTCCGTATGTCAGGCATGGTAGGTAGTATACACGAATCCATTACTTTTTTCTTTAAATTTAATGAAAGTTTTGATTTTAATGTTTCTTTTAAGCTCCAGAATTTTCTCCAAGACATATTAATTCTTCTGTCTAGTTCATCATATGCCTTGTTTTTTTAAATGAAATTAGTTTTCCAAGATATATAAGTTTAGTTTTTTTTAATTTTTTTTATTTAGTTTTAACTTTTAATTGTATTATATTATATTAAAGATATATATAATTGTCGACATATTCGATTGGCGTTTGGTTTACTATAATAGGGGTTTGTTTACTGTTTGTAGTTACTTTGGTCTTAGAGGTGTTTAGTTGTAAGCCAATGGTGTTGCTAGAGTCACTTAAGTCTGTAAGCATTTCTTGAAGTTGTTTTGATGACGTCGAGAAGAGAATTATATCGTCGGCAAATCTTAAGTTGCTGAGAAACTTGCCCTTTATATTTATTCCTTTTCCTTCCCACTTTAAATCCTTCATTATATTTTGTAGGACCGCAATGAAGCTAACCTAACCCAACCCTATTACTTATGTTTAATTGACCAATGGTTTCTAATCTAATTTAACAGAGTCGACGGAGCTCCGCCGTTGTGGAACTCCTATTTCTGAGTGTGTTAGCCCTTCGGGCCAGTTGATGTTCTGACATACCCTAAACCTAACTCATACATATGATACTAATTTTGGTTAGTTGGCCTAAACTCGTTTTCTCACTTACATCGTTTTCCCATTATTTCCATCCATACTAATATTATAATAAATGAGAAAGTAACTCTGTTTGTTTGTTATGATTTCAAAGCTAAATATCTAAACCGATTATAATGAAATTTGGTATGGTAGCCTAAACCCTGAGGATGTACATAGGGTAGTTTTTACTCCGGAAAATTGAACAGTTTCCGAGGAAAGAGCAATGAAAGAGATAATACGAAAAAAAGTCGCAGACTAAAGCAGAGTTAGCCTTAATTAAGTATATTGTTGCCCCAGTCATTTCATTTATTTATTTACTTCTTTATTCATAAACACACTCTAAACCTATTTTAGTTAAAGTATACTTTTTCACTTTCTGTCAGATGCAAATGTCACAATGACTGATAATAAGGCCAAAGCATTTTAAACATATATTTTGGCTATTGTGACTGCGTGTCTCTTTAAACCCTGACATTGGTGGAATCATCGAAAGTATCGATGGAGCTACAAACTAAAAATTAAATTGAATTGGCTATTGTGCGTTTATGGTTGAGACTTGGTCTCTTAAGCTTGGTATCATGCTATCCGCCAAAACCGGTACAGAATTTGTTAAATTTACCCTAAGAGCTAATTCACAAATGCGCTGCTCCATAGGCCGTTACCCGATCCTTAAATGCTGGCAGAGATACGCGTATGCGCCCGGAATTTAAATTTAGTACTTACAAGATTTAGCTCCATAATCTCGTTTTATTTCGTCTCCACAAGCTTAGCGTTTAGTAGCTTTCCGTATTGGTTAGAATAAAAACTCTTTTAACCCTTAATTTGGCAATGTTCGTCACGGTGAACATATCATAATGTTCACTTTTTTTGTTTGCATTGCGTTTTTACTTTTT
The DNA here is from genome assembly GCA_948252455.1 of Acleris cristana. Taxonomy (NCBI): domain Eukaryota; kingdom Metazoa; phylum Arthropoda; class Insecta; order Lepidoptera; family Tortricidae; genus Acleris; species Acleris cristana. The sequence continues at coordinate 2,645,477 of OX411781.1, read as the reverse complement.
TGCTGATTCAAAATGAAAAAAAGTAGGGTTTGAATTCCCTACTTTTTTTATTAATAAGGGTTAAGCACTTGAAACACTGGTGTTCTAATCAAAAATTTAATCTGCGATAAAATTGGAAGCATATTTTGTGTCGGTGTTTATTAATTCCCTAGTTGGCGGACTTTTGGCGTAAACTATTTTTACCCTTTTGGTTTTTTAAAGCTTGCAACATGTTACACTTGTTCACAATTTAATCTATAACTATAAGTTAATAATAATATACCAACTAGGACTTTTTACCAGCGGCTTCTGTCGCCTATCTAAAGAAAGGCAAGCTTTAAAAACTCAACTGAATATAGGTGTTATAGCCATGTACTTAAATAAGGTTTGTCTGGATCGTAGCAAGTGGAAGGAAGTGGTCTCTGCCTACCCCTACGGGAAAGAGGCCATTGTATCAAAAAAAAACCAGTAAATTGGCCACATACGGGCTCTTTTACACGTCGGTAATATAGAGTGAATCCACTCGCGCTTCGGACAAGACCATCATTCACAAGAAGCGCCGCAAGAAACTCCAACAGACGGTATGTCTGTAATATGTAGTAATCAGGATCCCTTTGGGACGCATATTTATCTTTTCGCATAACACCTAGGATGACATTGCAGAATTTATTAAACTTCTATTATGAAGATTAGGTTAGGTTAGGGTAGGTTAGTCTTTTATAATAATTAAAATAAAACCGTTTCTATTGTAAAAATCGTTATCGGTCAAACGATTTTATGCGTTAAGATATATTATGCGTAGAAAAATTATGCGATCCAACAGTGAACCGTAGTTAATCATGTGCTGTGGTGCGTATACTCTTGGAAGGTGTAAAACCTTATTCTCTCTATTGACGAGACACTAGGCTAGACGGGAAAGCAAACAGCTTTGACTAAGTGGGTGTAGAAGAAAGGGAAGTCAGCAATTCGCAGATATTATTAAGGATAGGATGGACATCTTGACGCGAAGGGGAGATGCCCCATCAATCATAATAATCTTACTACAGGGCTCGTGAAGAATAGAAAATTGGATATTTGTTAAATAGATTACATTATTACAAATAATATCGTAAGAGTATAAAATGGAAATGTATGGGTGGAATGGTGATTATAAATGCCAGAGTATTTATATTATAACTAGCTTCTGCCCGCGACTTCGTCCGCTTAGAATTAGTAATTTTGCCATCCCACGGGAACACTGTAGCCTATGTATTAATCCAGTGTATAAGCAAATTCCAAATTATATCCAACCAAATTCGTCCGTCCGTTTTAGCGAAGAAGTAACAAACTCACGCACGCATAACCATTCGCATTGATATTATATGTACGATAGGATGTAAATAGGTACATCCAGCGCACACAATCGCTCCGGCCGAAATCATAGTCGATAAAAATACCCTCGGTGTGTGAGTCCGACTCGCACTTGACGGTCGGTTTTCAGTATTTGACGCTTGTGTATTTTACCGTTATAACGATACAACAAAAAAAATGGTTCGCAGTTTTTTAATCTTAATTTTGTATAGAATAATACAAACTGACAATATCCCAAAAAAAGCAAATAGGACGAAGTTCTTCGATCAATGAGCGCGAGCGGGCTTTGCCGCTCCTATTTACACCCCCGGGGTCCGCGACACGCTGCGAAGAACTTTGTCGCTGTACATTATACTTTCATGTATAAACTAAAGTCGCACAATTTCACACTGAACAAATTTTACGATTTAGATGTTAATGCGTAATGTATATTACAGTAGATGTAGGTGCCCAATTAGGTTTTAATTCTAAAGTTGAATAGGTAATAAAGAAAAGTTAGGGTATTTCATTTTTTACATGTTTAATTTTCGGTACTGGGTGGTCAAGAAATAACTTAACCTTACTAAGCCTATTCGGATTCTGGATGGTCAAAAAAAAACTTTACCCTAACCTAACCAACTGTACTTACTCCCAGTACATTATAGCTCATAGCTATTAGTTTATTTAACTTCGATACATACCTCTATCCCCCATTTCAACTACTTAGGAATATTTTTTCAAAATCGCCAAATGTATTTTTTTTAATAACACCAATTTTAACGTTTATAACTACAAAAATGACGAACTCTCATATAAAATTCTACATCCCCCGTTTATCCCTTAGGGGTAGTTTTTCCAAAATCACTGTTAGCTATAAATTTTATTTTTATTAGTATATACCAATTTTGACGTATCTAACTTCACAAAATAAATGCGTTTTTGAAGGCGGTTTTTTGTTTTTTAAAACATTTATTTTATTTTTGACTTTTTAGAGATCATAATAAGCTTATGTTCCTAGTCCCACTTCTTAGTTGACATGAAACTTTAAGACATTTCACGATCGCCGCCAGCAACACCGCGGGGAAGTCATAGTCATATTTAAACAATTAAATGTCCTTCGTTGTAGTCGCTCAACTATCTTAATCGAGATATCTTATCACCACCCTTGAAAAAAGTATCGTTGAGGAGTTCCGGTGGCCATCTGTGGTCTTCATCATCAGTGCCATTTCACCAAATGATACTTTCTGAATGCAAATGCTAGATTTGTTACTAAAAATACTGAAATCGCTATATGTTTGCCTACAATATTTGAAGAGTTCCCTCAATTCCTCACTGATCCCCTTAAAAATTTACCCTTTAGGGTTAATAATATGAGCAGGATTAATAGGATACTCGTATTAGTAGGATTAGTGGATAATAGCTTCTAGTCTTCGTCCGCTTAGATTTCGACTATAGTTATTCCCTCGGGAACTTTTAAATTTTCCGGGATGAAAAGTAGCCTATGTGTTATTCCAGGGTATAAGCTATCTCCATTCTAAATTTCATCCAAATCCGTCCAGCCGTTGCAGCGTGAAGAGGTAACAAACACACACACACACACACACACACACAAACTTTCGCATTTATAATATTAGTAGGATTATTATACCTAGTTATCGATTCCGGACACGCTGCCGTGTGTCTATATTTAAATTTAAATTTAATTAATATATTTTTTATAATTTATCTTCATATGTGCACACCTTGTAAGGTATTAGGTAATTATTAGTAAATTACTGTGGCAAAACATCCCGCCTTTTGCATGTTACACCTATCTAACAGGTGTATGTTTCTCAGGCGAATTTTGTTATTTGAATTTCGTACAAGACATGAAATCTAGTTCAATCTACGAATGTGAAGTATGAAGGTTAGACCTACAGTTAAAAAAAAGATAATAAACAATTGAATAATTGATTTAATTGCAACTTAATCTAAGCACGAGCAAGGAAGAGTTCGGCATTACTTATTACTGCATTGTAGTTTCGATCGCAATCCGGTGAACTACCAACCGGAGGATTGCCAGCCGTTTGACCCTCCTGATCTGCCCAAACCGGAATTCCAACCGTTTGAAGACCTTCCAAGCGAGGAGGAGTCCCAGCCGCTTCCCCCGCTGTAGCCGTTGGAACCTGACCACCCAGAGCTGTATGCGCTGCTTCCGAGACCACTGCTGCCCCAGCCTCCAGCGCTTCTTCCGTTTGCCCCGCCTAACCCACCAGAGCTGTAGCCTCCGCCATTTCTTGCGCTAGCCCCTCCTGATCCGCCCCATCCACCGGAACTGTATCCACCGCTTCTTCCGCTGAAACCACCTGATCCCCCCCAACTTCCTGAGCCTCCACCGCTCCTCCCGCTCGCCCCGCCCCAACCACCTGAGCCGTAGCCGCCGCTCGATCGGCCTAGTCCTGCAATCGCCACATTATACTTCACTTGACTGTTTTCACATCTTGATTTTCATCTTAGGTTTTAGATAAAATAGTAGATTTGAGTAAATAAGTATATTGACGGTCGTCTCGTGATCACGGCCATAGTAATGTACCACACATTGAACATTGAAAAACTTCGTTAGAACATTGAAAAACTTCTATTAAGTTCCGTTCCCCCCGTGTGGTTGCCGGGTTAGAATAGTGCCACTCCATTTCTTCCCGTGGATGTCGTAAGAGGCGACTAATGGCCGAACCCTATATTCAAACCGCGGACAGATAGGCTTACTTAGGATTAAAACTTGATACATTTTGTATAGGTAAATGTCAAATTTTGACTCAAAGTAATCCTTATCCATCCGCGGTTTGAATATAGGGTTCGGCCGTAAGGGAATAAAGACTTGTAGTACTGTTAAGCGATGGGCTTGCAACCTGTCATTAATACACTGGTTAACATCTTAGCCTAATTGTGCGAAATGTGGTAACAGAATTATCAACAGTTTTAAAATTGTTGGTAATTCTGTAGCTCTGCCTACCCCACTCTGGGAATGAAGGCGTGAGTTTATGTATGTATGTATGTAAGTTCCGTTCGTTACATGCCATCAATTTGGAAAGAGCCTCCTCACGAGTTAGTGGACTAGTCTGATAGTCGAATGGACTTTATTAAGGACCCGTAAGATCTAAAAACTTTCTCAGGTACGCGCTTGATTGGTATGAGAAGTTTTCCTACCTCGTTGTACTACGCGTGCCGTGGTATATGCCCGAAAAAAAAAGTTATTAGGTATTCTTATTCTTATTCGTATTTCTAGTACTCCGGAAACTAAGGTTAATGTTTATCTACAGCTTGCCTCACCATTGGCACGCAAGATGACTAAGAAGGCATCTTGTTGGTTAATAGCCTCTTCGCCTTTCGCCCAGGAGACCGTCACCAACCATTGTCCCTGCATTTTTCCTACAATAAAAAAGGAGATAGATGTTGGTTATGTGTACCTCCAGAGGCTCCCCAGCTGCTGCCGCCGCCGCCGAAGGCCGAGCGCGCTACGCCTACTGAAGGCAAGCCTCCATCAAACCCGCTTCCTCCGCCTCCGTAGCCTCCTCCACCTCCGTAGCCCCCTCCGCCATTGTAACCTCCACCGTTTTGCCAACCGCTTCCACCTTAAAATAAAATAATTTACATAACATTTTTCAACAATAGAATATTATACGCGAACGGTAGAAAACAAACTACTTATAGGTGAAAAACTTACAAGCATACATGACAAGTTGACAAGAGCTCATTTACTTAAGTTTTTCACCTATACCTTTTGTGTTCAAGGTGAGAATGAAACATTATTCCGAGTAAATTAAAGAGAGAGGATACTATATTGCAACTACTTAAACTGTTTATCACACTTTTATTCCTAGGAATCCTAAGAACTTTGACGCAAAGGTGCAACGATAATGCCCTAGCAAAGACGCATTACGCTAACTAGTGTTTCTATTCGTTTCATTTTAAACCAATGGGTACGTATCAGAACGCCTAAAATTAATAAGCCTAATGTATCATAATCCCTAAAAGTTCATAATACCTAATGGTTGTTTTTTCTGAAACCGTAAACTTTTCAGGATTGTTACAAAACAAACCTAACCTAACCTAATGAGTTCTAAACAATGGCGTTTTAAAAAATCCTGAAATGTTTACAGTTTCAGAAAAAAAAGCTTTTAGGTACCTATTATGAACTTTTAGGGATTATGATACATTAGGTTTATTAATTTTAGGCGTTCTGATACGTAACCAAACCAATCGCGTCACTGGTAGATCACGTGACTCTTCGTATCACGTCCTCTACCAGTGACGCGATTGGTTTAAAAACGAAACGAATAGAAACGCCAGTTAGCGTAATGCATCTTGGCTAAGGCCCCTGGAGTAGCTGGGCGGGCTCTATAGCATCCGATTAACGACGGTGAGAACATAAGAATGAATGGATCATTAAGATCATTATCCTAGTAACTGGATATTATGTAGTAACTAATTAAGCTGCGATCAGACATGTTTGATAAATTCTTCATGTTTACATTAACATCTTTCCACCATGCATCACTTTGCAACATTTTAGAATTAAATGCATTAAATGCATAAAAATAAAGCATTCTTTCAGCTGACTTTCATCTCTCTATGTTCAACGTCAAACATCAAAACAATTTTTTTATTATTTCTGAATTCAGATTTTGTTCTTTAGAGATGGCGAAAATATTTAATTCTCGGTAATATCACTAAATAAATTAAAGACAAAGCAATACCTTTTTTGGCAGGTTTATTTTTTAATAATTTATTAGGAAATATACAGCCTGTTAGCTAATTAATTCATATTATGTGACCGACGGATTTGTTTTATCAGAACGTCCCAAGTACACTATGTAGGTAGGTACTTGGGATGTTCTGAAAGAGCAAAATAAGGTTTCGTAAAAATGTTTTTTTTTATTGTTTTAGGTATTGAAACAGAATATGGTAAAAAAACAGTTTTACCTGGTGATCTCTTGTTCCGGTCGGCCGCAGCAATCATGGCCGTGGCAAAGAGCAGAACCGCGGTTTGAAGCTGTTTGGGAAAAGAGAGGGTGAAATCTTTTGGATCATAAGTGTTTATTATCTAAGTAAAAATAATTTATATTGTGGAAGCTTCAGTAGGAGCCAATGATAACGACGACCGTTGTTTTCCGTTGCGCAGAAAAAACTTGAAAGAAAAAAAATGTAGAACTATTTTTTGAAATTATTTCATAAGTATCATTTTTTTACCGGACAATCCAAACGCGTGAGGTTGCTATGAACCCTTTAAAAATGGCAGATAGACTTAGATAACCTCACATACATACCTACATACAAACACACACCCAAAATCAGAAAAAATATCTTTCTTCCGCAATTGATTTGCGCAAAAAAATAAAAATCTGGGTTTATAGAAAATTAACGTAGGTACTATCAGCCCAATGGAACCCTGACCCACCATAGAACGGTGTCACAGTGACATTTAAAACAATTTGTTTGACACTTCTTATGACTTGAATCATAACGTCTCTGTGACACAGTTCTATGGTGGGTCAAGGTTCCAATGGTCTGATTGTACTTCGTCGCAAACTAGGCTTAAGTTTGATTTGTGCTTAGGGCATTCAATTACAAATTTACATACTTGTTTAGATATACAGACCGGAATCCGAACTCCGACCGCTAGCATCGTAGGCAGGGGTTAGCGATTCGTAAGATCGCGAGCGTCTATATTATAACACTGTCATAATGATAGCCATTAAGTAACGAAAAAAAAAAACAAGGTGAGTCGGACTCGCCCACCGAGGGTTCCGCACATGACACGGTTAACTCAATTCAAAATTGGCACCGCCGCCGTTCCTTGCATAAAGACCCTGATTTTTTTGTGATTTAAGTATAAATGTTGGGTTTTCAGATTTTTTCCTATATTTGTAGTATGAGACGGTATTACTTGCCAAATTTTATAGTTCTAGGTCAACGGAAAATACCCTATAAATTTTGATTCCCTTGAGAGTGTCGAAATATACTTTTTTAGCGGCAAAAACGGCCGTATCTTTTTTTTACGCTAACTTAGAAGTTTTATTTTTTCACAGCTTGTACTTTGAGACTGTAAACTTGAGTATATGGTTTAAATTTCAACTCGATACCTCCACGCGTTCCTGTGATAAAGGGTCTTGACAGACAGACAGACGGACAGACGGACAGACGGACCGACGGACCGACGGACAGACGGACAAAAACGTGATCCTATAAGGGTTCCGTTTTTTCCTTTTGAGATACGGAACCCTAAAAAGAAGTAACGTGAATGAAAATAATTGAAGATTTCTTGACAGCGTTCTATAGTGGCTCAAAGTGGCGTTTCAACTAGATTAATAACGTCGTCGATGTAAATACCTCCTAATGACACTAATATTATACATGTGAACGTTTGTGAGTGTGTAAACGCTTAAACGTCTAGAGAGGTTTGGATGAAAATTTTGTAATTGCGATAGCTACCACCCTGAATTAACGAGTATTTATTATTTTATCGAAACACCTTTCAAAGAAGTCATGATGACGCAGAATTTTCATTTTATCAAAAGGCATTTTCGACGCATGAATTAATTATTTGTGGCAGTCACAAGTTTAACCTAACCTAATCTGCCTGAAAATTCTATAAAATGACACAATCGGAAGTGAAATTCGATAAAATCATGGGTTACCTTAGATTACACAAAAATCCAACAAAAAAAAAACGGTTTTCCCGAGGGTTGGAGTGAATTACTAATTCTACGCGGAAGAAGTCGAAGAAGCTAAATAAGTACATTTTTATTCTATTTAATTTATATGTAATTGGTTTCGCTAATTTTCGTCGATAGTATTGTGCCGTTGATGTCCTTAACACATAAACAAACGAATAAAGATAAATACGAATTAGCTTACACTAATAAAATACAAAATTATTTTTCAACACATCATAAGCGACTTACCTTCATTTTAAACCTCTGATCTGTGACATCGAAACCATCGGTTCTTGCTATATATAGGAACTATATTCCCGTGCAGTTTTTGTGAAGCATTGACAAGCTTAAGTATGAACAAAGGCGTTAAGTCGGCGTCACGTTATACCCATTAAACTGATTTAGTCCTATAGTCCTAAATGAACACGGAAGCGCTTGCTCACGCGTGAATTGGTTTTTGTTCTCGTCATATTCATTCTGAATATGGGATTATCCCTCGATAATACACATGCAAAAAAATTGGCCCAACGTCTTCTGTTCATACAAAAGTCAATAAATAAGTATACCTGCTTACATCAGACGACATGACGTCATGAGTACTGAACCAATTTGAATGAGCTTGTGTTTTTTTGAGCTTATGGATCTAGGTCTAAAATTACGTAAACTATCATGCAGGCTACCTATTCACCATATATTAATGCCCAGGACAAGCTATATGTCACGGGATAGGTAATTCTAAGTTGTAAAACTATTACTATGGTAGGTAATTCGAAATCTTTGTGTGAAAAAAGTTATCGCCATGCAAAGACAGCGGTGTTTCAAAGTTATTATGCTAACGTCGTCTATGTACCTAGGCGTCGCGATGTTAAAGATTTTTTAAATATTTCTCACAGTTATTTGAGGTTCCCCGCTACACAAAATCGTTGTAGAATTAAAAAGGATATCCGATGATATAGTGCTTATTGTTATTGGTTTCTAGGCCAGTGTTCATACATTTCTCCCATTCAACCCATTCTCCTTTGATATAAAATAGTTTTTATCGATTAAACCGACGACAGACGGACAGCGGAGTCTTAGTAATAGGGTTCCGTTTTTAACCATTGGGCTCGCGCTGATTCGATTCAAAATCGAATTCAAATCGGAATATACCTACAAACCTACCTACCTACCTATAATACCTATTGTGCGGCGGTACGGAACCCCCGGTGCTTGAGTCCGACTCGCACTTGACCAGTTTTTCTATTTTCTCCCCAGACTTTCTCCAGGTTCAAGTATTACCGCGTACCTATCGTTTGACGAGTTACGGAGTTATTGTAAAGGAACTAAAGGATACGGGCTGTTAAGCAATTGCCGTAATAGTGCGACGGCAAGTGATAAGTGTTGAGCTACTTGTTAATTTGCTTATAGCCTGAAAAGTTGTATTTATTATATAATCTCACTGCTAGATCAAAACAGTAGTAACTCAAAATACAACTGTATTTCAAAATCAACTATAATACAACTTCTATGAACTCGAAACAAAACTAACAAAGATTGTGAGTTGATACTGTATGGATCTTGGGAAAGTGTCATCAAAAGCAACATAAACGTTACAATAAAATATAGGCTTCGTGTTTTTTTACTTTATTTATAATATCCGCCCTATATTTATTTAGTCAAGTGGATGAGAACATCTAAAACATTTTAGGTAGGCACTTATTTATCATACAATAAAATACAATACAATACTTTTTTGTACACCAAACAAAAACATAAATGTGCTCTACCAAAAGCTACAGAAGTATAGATGAATTACCGAGAGCGTGGAATTGCATATGTAGTGGTAACATGTCTTTACAGGCATTCTATATTTAAATTTCTTCTACTTCTTAACCATCAGCATAAAAAGTGTTTAGGTATATATTAAATAAGCAAGTACAAAAATAATGTCAGTTAGTCAAATTCTAAATACTTTTTACAATGCACTATAATACTAAAATATACGTCTTATTTTATTGTAAATACACACATACCTTATCGCCTGTAATCCCAGAGTGGGGTAGGCAGAGCAGAATTACCTACAACTTTAAAAACTAGTTTTTTTATTGGATACTCGCAATTTTCAGAATTATTTTGACTGGGCACGTGCGACTGTAAGTTACACAGTTTGCAAAAAATACTTATGGCAGAAAGCAACAGTAATTTTGGTCCATTTGAGAAGCAACGAAAAAATTCCCCTCTCCGAGTAAGAAAAAGTTACTTACGGCCCGTCGGCAGTAGATGATTTTGATCAAGAAGTCATCAGGAGAACTATATATAATTTTCATCTATATCAATTTAAATAAATGATACCGACTAAAAGCAATAAAAGGACATACTTATTCCACTTGTTTAGGGTAATCAATTAAGAAGAAAATTTAAATGGTTTTCCTTTTCATGCGAACGGTACAACCACTACATATGCAATTCCACGCTCTCGGTAATTCATCTATATACAGAATTAACTCTTACTATTCGGATGTTCAACCATTTACCAGATTTATTTAAAGACATGATTCTAAATTCATTGAAAAGAAGGCTATATCATTTACTTCTTAAGAATAAAATTGTTACTACTCGTTGAATGATTACCTCATAAGGATCGGTTATAAATACACGTAGTGCTTTGTATCTTTAATTAAAAAAATATTATAACTCTGTGATACTCTAATACAATCTTATTTAATTGAAAATTTACACTATTTTCTTTGACATATTAATTAATTTACACGCCGTCTAATGGCAGAATATGTTGGAACTCCTTATTATCTTGTACCACCATGTTATGTACCCATGTTCTTGTGAATAAATGTTTTACTTACTTACTTACAGTTTTGGGAGCAACGAACCGAAGTTAAAAAGTTAAAACGCTCCTTGAGTCAAGGGGGGTTCATAAATCTAGGTATTTTTCTAAATATTAAATATTAAAATATTCTACACTAGACTCGATACTCAGTGTAATCGGAATTTTCTTCAAAATAAAATGATACGTCGCTTTCACCGATAATATCTATATATGTAAAAAAGGCAAACCTGACTGACTTATATATCAACGCACAGCCGAAACCACTGTACCTAGAAACTTGAAATTTGGTACAGGGGTTCCTTTCATGATGTAAGTGAGCACTAAGAAAGGATTTACCAAAAATCGACCCCCAACGGGAAGAAATGGGGGGGAGTACCGGGAAACTAATTCTACGCGTACGAAGTTGCGGGCGTCCTCTACTCTACTATAAAACTTTCGGTTTGTGGTTTTATTAAAGAAGTTTGTTAAAGTTTTTATAACCAATTAACTGTAAACTAATTAATGAAGACTGTAATCGTCTGTAAGGAAACCTAATAATTAGGCGATTCGACGCGATCGCACCATAATATCAATACGCAATACAACGGCGAGGACCTTTATTAATGTTATCTTAAAGATGGGCCATATCGGATACACTTCGATCCCCTTAGGATCTTTTGTGCAATGACCCTCTTACACACAGCTGTTCGAATGTGCAAGTTTCCTTACGACGTTTTTCCTTCACCCTAAGAACATGGTAATGTAGGTACGTTAGTTTCGGCGAAATATGTTTGCCAAATGTATCGTTTTCCAACCGTTTCATTTGCCAACCCGCTTTGTTTCTGTAACCTTAAATATTTCAGGATTTTATAAAAACGAACCTTACCTAACCTATAGGGTTCTACACGATGGTATTGAAATAAATCCTGAAAAATTCACAGCTGCAGGAAAAAAAATGGGTTGGCAAATGAAAAACTTGCGAAACGATACATTTGGCAAACATATTTTTGTTAAAAGGCAGGCTCCGAATGTGGTACGTTAGAAAACCTCATTGTTACATGGTGACCGCGGAGGTTTGAATTCGGTACCTCAAGTCGGACCCCTACGCCACTAGGCCACCGACTAGTCACCGATTAGTCAAGCCATAGAATATTACATTTTATCGGATCCTTTTGTCGTTTGGCTCGTCTTTGGTGTTTAATTGAGATTAGGTAATCAACATAGCCGTGTGGTGCCGGGTTTAGAATGTCGCCACTCCATGTCTTCCCGCGGATGTCGTAACAGACGTCTAAGGGACTAAAGGCTGTGTAGTGCTGTTAGGCGATGGATTTGCAACCTGTCACTAATACACTAGATAACATCTTAGCCTGGTTGTGCAAAATGTGGTCACAGAATTATCAACAAGTTTTTGTAGTTGTTGGTGAGTCTGTGGCTCTGCCTACCCCACTCTGGGAAAGAAGGCGTGAGTTTATGATTGATGATGATTGAGGTAATCAACATAATAGTACTTATTATTAATTAAGACTGTTTCAATACTGACTGATATGGAATGTCAACCACACATGCTAAAGATAGAAAAATCGGCCAAGTGCGAGTCGGACTCGCGCACGAAGGGTTCCGTACCATTATCTATACAACATAAGCAAAAAAAAGGCAAAAAAATCAAGTTTGTTGTATGAGAGCCCCCTTAAATATTTATTTTATTCTGTATTTGTTGTTATAGTGGCAACAGAAATACATCTTCTGTAAAAATTTCAACTGTCTAGCTATCACGGTTCATGAGATATAGCCTGGTGAGAGATAGACGGACAGACGGACAGACGGACAGCGGAGTCTTAGTAATAGGGTCCCGTTTTTACCCTTAGGGTACGGAACCCTAAAAATGAAATACCTATACCAATTATTTGCATCACTGAGTCGGCGTATAATCAGCTTACCTAATTACGATGGTAAGGGCTAAGGCGCTTCAACAAGCGACTGGTCGGTGATTCTATTAACCACCTCGCCTTATGAATCGAAGAATAAAACGGCGGAAGAGCGGAGTCTCCAGGACGCAAGCAATTTGTTGTTTAGTTACTAGAAAACTCCGTCCCCTATTTTATTACTATAATAAAGTAAAATAAAATAAAAAGATTTTTTATTTATTTGAAAAGCTGTCAGTGTGAACAAATATTTTTTTCCAAATTGGTCACAAATTAAGTTGCGGCAAATTATATTTCGCGCCATACTCTGTTTTGGCTTCGGTTTATTTCTTAACGGCAATTTGCTTAGTCTGAAATGTGTCTGGTTAGAGTTCGTATCGACGGCGGGTCAAGTCGGATAAGAGATACGGCCGCGACATTGAGGGACCTTGTTCACTTGCTCACGTGCGCGTGATCAGGCACGTTAGCGAGGAACACGCGACTCGCGAAATATAAGTGCAATGTTCGGTGTTCACAGGTCAGGCGCAGAGATAAGGGGGGGGGGGGAATATTTTATAGACAGAAGCTTGCACGACTAGAAAAGAAATTGCCTAGGTCTTTGTGGGCGACAGAGGTTAGCATTGACACACACAAAATGTAATCATTAGCTATGAAAATACTTAACAGCCATCTATACATATAAAAGGCAAACCTGACTGACTTATATATCAACGCACAGCCGAAACTACTGTACCTAGAAACTTGAAATTTGGTACAGGGGTTCCTTTCATGAAGTAAGTAAGCACTAAGAAAGGATTTTTCGAAAATCGACCCCCATCGGTAGGAAATAGGGGGAGTAGCGGGAAACTAATTCTACGCGTACGAAGTCGCGGGCTCCTCTAGTATACCTATAATATGCGAGAATTTTTACATTTGTATGTGTATATTTTGACCATAATAAACATCTTAGCCTTATTGTACCTACACGTTTTGTAAAACGTGGTTACAGAATTATCAACAAGGTTTTAGAGTTGTTGGTCATTCTGTAGCTCTGCCTACCCCACCCTGGGTATGAAGGCGTGAGTTTATGTTGACCATCATAGATACATGTGTTAAGTTGCAACGTTTCATTTGTTACAGACAGCCTTTTATTCTTTTGGAGATACCCATAGCGTGGCAAAAACGATAAACCGAGGTGGAAAGGTCATTGTGTGACAAATTACTGTGACTATAGAAGAAATTCCCCAGGGTCCAAGGTTAGCATTGGCAAAAACACACAAAATATAATAATTATCTATGAAAATACATCAAGTCATATTATATTATACTAGCGACCCGCCCTTGCTTTGCTTCGGTTTATGTAAATTTTCTGTAACACCCGAACATAAACCAGAATTTATTATACTTACATGAAAACCTTCCTCTTGGATCACTCTATTGATAAAAACCACATTAAAATCTGTTTCGTAGTTGTGCATTCGCGTGCATTTAGAGGGACGGACGGCGGGAAGCGACTTTGTTTCATACTAACTAGGTATATATGTAGAGACGCCAGATTTTTTACAATTGGGATAGACCAAAAAAAATAACTTACGGTGTTTACATTCTAATTCGAAAGAATAGCTAATTTTAAGAGACCAATTTCATTAATTTTGTATTTGACCCAATAGTTTTGTTTTAATATTCTGATTTATTTAGCAGACATTTTATGGATGACATGAATATTTTAAATTTGGGATGGCATTTTCTAATAAATTACAACAATTAAATGATATCTAATGATAAAAAGCGATTGTAATAGTGTATTAAAACATACTATTTTAAGCGGTTTTTGCCTAACCCTTAAGATACACCTAGGAGGGCTTCAAGCCGAAAACGAAAGTCAAACAAAGGTTTAATACTTTTGTCAAAATATCGGAAGCAGATAAATATTTCAAAAACTTAATAATGCAGAACGGCTTTAAAATTCCTCGAAATGGTTTTCTAACTAGAGTAATTGTAAAATTATGAACAATCCCAATTGTATGTATTTTGGCCATCAATGATCCCAGGACACTTACGGAATTCTAGTGTTAATTGCAATGTATCATCTGTTAAGTTCTGGGACAGCCTTATATTCTTTTGGATAAGCTCACAGCGTGGCAAAAAGGATAAACCGAGGTGGAAAGGTCATTGTGTGACAAATTTCTGTGACTAGAGAAGAAATTCCCCAGGGTTCAAGGTTAGCATTGGCAAAAACACACGAAAAATAATATAATAATATCTACAATCACGTAATGAAATCTCGATAACATTGACAATTTGAACGGTCGGCCATTATTCGGAAATATTTGGATCGGTCTCACTTAATACCTTACGTTTAAGTAGACGCATTTGCTCTCTAATAATACCTTAAGCCTTTTTAGGCCGGCCGCATACATACGTTTTCCGTATACACGAAAATGTATACGGAAAAAGTATGTTTGCGGCTGTCTTAAAAAATGGATTAAGGGAGTGCTCCGTCTTTTTCGCACAAGTGCAATACGGAGCTATAAGTTCCGATTTGCTGTGGAAGGACTGCATGCAGGTTAAATTGGTTCGTCTGGGACAGGTTTTATAGCTTCGGCAGTCCGACGAGTTATGTTCTCTGTGAACGCATCGTTTTGAAAGACATTAATAAAAACCTATTAAAAATTCACAATAAAAAACACGGTGAAATGTATTTAAATCTATCCGAGTCGGGTTTGCTATGACCGTTAATAAAGCACAAGGACAATCTTTTAAATTTTGTGGTCTGTATTTATCACAGCCAGTTTTTACCCATGGGCACTTGTATGTGGCGCTATCTAGGGCTGTATCAAAAGCCAAAATAAAAATAAAAATTGATAATTTTAATGAACAAGGGACTTTGCTCAAAAAATGTGATGCAGTTTTTGACAAATATATTGTTTACACAGAGATATTTAGTATGAACCTAAATAATTAATATAAAAACTGTCTTAAAAAGTTGTATGGTAAATCGCCAGTAACTGGCCACCCTTTAATAAATGCCCTCCCCATACTGAAAATAAACTCTGTTACCCTACAAACAGAATTCAATTTAGTATAACGTGGCCATTTATTGAAGGGTGTGTTTATACTAAACTCGGATTCATAATTATATTCCATCAGAGAACTTCTCAAAAAAAAATTCACTTTCAGTGACAGGTAAGCAAAAAAACTTGGCAGGTAGGCAGAGAGCATCAAACTATGCAATAATTAATAGTACATTACTTAACAAGGGCTATAAAAGAAAGAAAGCTCGAAATCGCAGGTATTTGAGACCCGAGCCGTAGGCGAGGGTTGTAAATATGCGATAGAGGGCTTTCTTTTTTACTGCCCGTGATGAGTACACAATTTTACGTCTTCACCTGGCCACAATGCGAGTTTTACCGTGCGCGCAGCGTGCGATAAAACTCACATTATGGCCAGGTGTTACGTAAATAATATTCTTATGTGTCCCAAAATGTTTCGATGGAAAGTTCCTTTTGTGTTACCAAAAACGTTTGAATATCGGTAGCACACAAGGAACTTTCCAGACAAATATTTTGGGAGACATTAGAATAGTACCTATTTAATTATTGCATAGTTTGATGTTCTCTACCTATACCTGTCAATTTTTTTTATTTTGGAGATGTCACTAAAAGTGGCATTTTTTTTGAGAAATGCTCATCAAACCTACCAAGAAATGTCACTGTCACAAAAACATCTGTCAATGTCAGTATGACGGTTCAGATGGCACCAATCCTTTTTTAATAATTATCTATATATATAAAAGGCAATGTCCCGGGTGACATATCAACGCCCAGCCTAAACCGATAAAGATAAAAAGTTGGAATTTTGAGGGGAAGTTGGTTTTGTAATGGAGGCGTCGTTTAAGAAGGGATTTTTCGAAATTCAACCCCTAAAGGTATGAAAGGGGGTTGCAAAGTTTGTATGGGAAAAACATTTTTATGGTCCAATTTACTTGAAACTTGATAGAAATGTTCTTCAATGCAAATAATAAAACACGTATTTCAGCGATTACTAAAATTCAACCCCTAGAGGGATGAAAGGAGGTTGCAAAGTTTGTATGGGAAAAAATACTTTTATGGTCAAATTTACTTGAAACTTGGTAGAAATGCTCTTCAATGCAAATAATGAGACACCTATTTCAGCGATTACTAAAATTCAACCCCTAGAGGGATGAAAGGGGGATGCAAAGTGTGTATAGATAAAATATTTTTATGATCAAATTTACTTGAAACTTCGTAGGAATGCTCTTCAATGCAAATAATGAGACACGTATTTCAGCTATTACTAAAATTCAACCCCTAGAGGGATGAAAAGGGATTGCAAAGTGTGTATAGATAAAATATTTTTATGATCAAATTTAATTGAAACTTGGTAGGAATACTCTTAAATGCAAATAATAAGACACGTATTTCGGCGATTACTAAAATTCAACTCCTAGGGATAAAAGGGGGTTGCAAAGTTTGTTTAGGAAAAAATATTTGGTATGCTTAAATTTACTTTAAACTTGGTAGAAATGCTCTTCAATGCAAGTAATGAGACACCTATTTCAGCGATTACTAAAATTCAACCCCTAGAGGGATGAAAAGGGGTTGCAAAGTGTTTAAAGATATAATATTTTTATGATCAAATTTACTTTAAACTTGATAGGAATGCTCTTCAATGCAAATAATGAGACACATATTTCAGCTATTACTAAAATTCGACCCCTAGAGGGATGAAAGGGGGTTGCAAAGTGTGTATAGATAAAATATTTTTATGATCAAATTTACTTGAAACTTCGTAGGAATACTCTTAAATGCAAATTATGAGACACGTAATTCAGCGATTACTAAAATTCAACCCCTAGAGGGATGAAAAGGGGTTGCAAAGTGAGTATAGATAAAATATTTTTATGATCAAATTTACTTGAAACTTGGTAGGAATACTCTTAAATGCAAATAATAAGACACGTATTTCGGCGATTACTAAAATTCAACTCCTAGGGATAAAAGGGGGTTGCAAAGTTTGTTTAGGAAAAAATATTTGGTATGCTTAAATTTACTTTAAACTTGGTAGAAATGCTCTTCAATGCAAATAATGAGACACCTATTTCAGCGATTACTAAAATTCAACCCCTAGAGGGATGAAAAGGGGTTGCAAAGTGTTTAAAGATAAAATATTTTTATGATCAAATTTACTTGAAACTTCGTAGGAATACTCTTAAATGCAAATTATGAGACACGTAATTCAGCGATTAGTAAAATTCAACCCCTAGAGGGATGAAAGGGGATTGCAAAATGTGAATGGAAAAAAATATTTTTGGTCAAATTTACTTGAAACTTGGTATAAATGCTCTTCAATGCAAATAATGGGGGTCCGTTCATTTGACCGAAATAAGTTTGGCCGAATGAGTCGTTTGGCAACTGTTTCATTTCCCAACCTGCTTATATTTCTGTAACTGCAAATATTTCAGGATTTATTTTTGTACCATTGTGTAGACCCTATAGGTTAGGTTAGGTTAGTTTTTATAAAAAATCTGAAATATTTACAGTTACAGAAATATAAGCGGGTTGGGAAATAAAGCAGTTGCCAAACGACTCATTCGGTCAAACGTATTTGGGTGAAACATTAGTGAACCCAAATAATTAGACATATATTTGAGCGATTACTAAAATTCAATCCCTAGAGGGATGAAAGGGGGTTGCAGTTTGAATAGAAAAATACTTTTATGGACAAATTTACTTGAAACTTGGTAGAAACGCTCTTCAATGCAAATAATGAGACACGTATTTCAGTGATTACTAAAATTTAACCCCTTGAGGGATAAAAGGGGGTTGCAAAGTTTGTTTAGGAAAAAATATTTGGTATGCTTAAATTTACTTTAAACTTGGTAGAAATGCTTGCTCTGCAATGAAAACAATGAGTCACGTGATAACTAAAATTCAAACCCTTGGGGGATGAAAGGGGGTTGCAAAGTTTCTACAGGAACGAATACCTACTTTTATGTTCTGATTTACTTGAAACTCGGTAGAAATGCTCGATTCAGGAAAAACTACCTCTAAGGAGGTAAAACGGGGGGTAGAAAATTGTATGGTATATTTTTGAAGTGAGAAACGTGGATAAAAGCTGGTAATAGTTAGTTAAGGGCAAATCCAAGAAAACTTGGGATCTAAGACGACTGTAAAGTTTGTATCGAAATTATGTAATAAATATTCAAAGTTACGTACCTTCAAGATATAAAAATGGGTATTATTTATTACATACAGAAAATATTCAGATTCGGTATTTTTCGAAAATCTTCTGCTAAGTGGGTTAATTGTTTGTATAGAAATGTTGTTGTTAAAGCTGTTTATGTGGACTGCTTACTTAAAATTCACGCTCTAGACTTTTTCTTTAAAAGCCTTAGAATGTGATGTAAACTATAACTGTACTTTCAACAGAAGTTCTGACTCTCCGCAGACGAAGTCGCGGGCGGAAAGCTAGTTAAAAATATAATTATCTTACTGAAGGTGGAAAAATTAACGAAAAGCTTTGTAGTGGTGTAGATAATTAAGATAAGATACGTCCAAATTCAAATATAGTCTCCATTTTCTGTACACAGACACTATACAATTACATAAACGAAGGGGTTTCGTTAATTTTGTCGCCTATACTACTTTGATTCTTAGATGTTTGTTATATATCGAATTAAACATTTATATTGTTACATATGTTGTTGTTGTTTTTAGTCAGGATAATGTAGTACGCCTTAAAAATAGCCAACACAACTAGGTCGGGGTTATTTTTTTCGAATTCACGTATTTTAGGTATAATAATTAATTAATAATATACGCACATCTTCAAACGATAATATTGTATCAAAACGGATACCAAATGATATCGAGACCTGAAGTTTACCATTGCAATATGAATATTTCTAACAAGAAATTGCAAAAAAAATTTATTACCGAGTTTCATGTGTAAATTTAAGCTACGATTTAAGTGTTGACATTTTAATAAATGTATATGAAAATATATAATCTTTTTTATTTCCATATCATTTCGTTGCTAATCAGAGGGCTTATTGTCTAACGCACTCGCAATAGCAACCGGCTTCAAAGTGGAGCAATTGTTTTCATTTTGTATGCAGACAAGCCTTCGATTTTCAAAATGAAAACGATCGTGATTGCGAGTGCGATAGATGCCCTCAGGTCTCATGAACATAATACAATTGTGACAAATACGTTCATATAATTCATTCACGCGGGTGGAGCCGCGGGCACGTCTAGTGAAAATATAAGTTATATATTATACTAGCGACCCGCCTTCACATCGCTTCAGTTTATGTAAATTTTCTGTAAACAAAAACCAGAATTTATTATACTCGTGCTAACATAAAAACCTCCCTCTTAAAAAAGTATATCTATTAATAAAAACCACATTAAAATCCGTCGAGTAGTTTTAAGGATCTAAGCGTACATTCAGAGTGATGGACGGCGGGAAGCGACTTTGTTTCATACTTACTAGGTATATGTATAGATGCTAGAATTTTTACATTTGTATGTATTTTGGCCATCAATGATCCCAAGACACTTAGGGAATTCTAGTGTTAATTGCAGTGTATCATCTGTTAAGCTCTGGGACAGCGTTATGTTCTTTTGGAGAAACCCATAGCGTGGCAAAAAGGATAAACCGAGGTGGAAAGGTCATTGTGTGACAAATCACTACGACTAACAATAGAGCTGATTTTAAATAGATAAGTAGTTAAAATTACAACTACGTACAGTACTAGGCAGATAAAAAGTAAATCCTGGCACATTACACAACCATGAAGTTTCTGAATACTTATGAAATGACAGCAGTAAAATAATGCTGATTACTATTCCTTCACTCGCAACAAATAAGCTTAGCATTGTTTGACTGCTGTCAACATTATCAACATTCAAAAACTTCATGGTTGTGCAATATGTCAAGATTGACTTCTTATCTGCCTAATAGGTACTATAGGTAGTTGCCGTGGCTATGGTAGATACATGAGTTTATTATTTTAACGAAAAACCTTTCATCGAACATACATTAATTACGCAGAATTTTCATTTCATCGAAAGGCATTACTCGCCGCATGAGATATTTTTTTTGGTAGTCTCAAGTCTTCCCTAACCTAACAAAAGTAATTAATGTTTGATACCCTGAAAACATCAAGGTTTCAGCAGAAAATAGAGTTCGATGGAATGAAATTCGATGAAATGATAGAATCGATGAAGTGAAATTCTATATAATAATGGGTTACCTTTATGTTATGGAAGTGGCAGGGAAATCAAGTAAAAGATGAAACCTTTCAATGAAATCTATCTACGCTTTTAGGTATTGCAAAATTCATTGGGTCATAGCTAACTCTGGCGTTTTTGGGATATAACATTATTTTGCACTTTATTCTAGAAAATGTGTTAAATTTTAATCCGAAGTAAGCCTATCTATCCGCGGTTTGAATATTGTTGTTCGGCCATAAGTAAATTGTTAATAGAAAGAGTCATGTCGGACCATGTCAATGTAGGGTTCCGTCGCCTTCTACAACGCCTAAACACACAAAAAAGGGTCAAAAACAATATCGGTAACCTAAAAAAACTGAACAGCAGAGTAAAAGGGATAAATATTCATCAAAAGCGTAGTTTGGTGTGAGTTTAGTTATTTTGTTATGCAGTTCAGTATGTTTTCATTGTGCGTTTTTTTTTGCGTAGGTAAAATAATTAAATATACATCAATAAAAATCTCCCAGCACAAGTTAAACCTAATTTTCTATTTAGAGTTTTTTGGTGCTTTGATGGTTTTATCTCGTTGTCGAAGACCCAAACTGCCGACTGATATTTTCTTTCAGGTTCATACGAATAAATCCATGATTCATCACTTGAGGCGATATTATAAACGGCATTTCACTTCCCTCCATTGAAGCCTTGCTGAGTATCCCGGCACCTATCAACACGAGCCGCCTTTTGCTCTTCGAACAAATTGTGGGGAATCAGCGGGAAACTATCTTGCTTAGACATAGCTCATTATTGTAAAATCGACTGAATTGCAGTCATTCTAATACTGATAACAACCCGAATCTGCTCGTATGTCAAATGACGGCCAACTAAGTACCTATAATAATTCGCACAGCAGTGATTTTTTCAGGCATTACTGCTGTTCTTGGTCGACCTGCAGAAAGAACGGTGCTAAGCAACACACGACCACGTCGGAACTCGGAATACAAGCGGTATATTTGTCGTTTGACTTGGTGCTTAACCATCAAAAATAGAAACAAGTTCAAAAATTGTGATAAATTGTGGCACGGAAATTTTCACGCGTGAGCTTTGATTTTGTTTAATATGTCGCACTGCTAGATCAAAACAGCATCAACTCAAAATCTTTGCTAGTTTTGTTTCAAGTCCATAGAAGTTGTAATAAAGCTGATTTTTAAATACAGTTGTATTTTGAGTTACTACTGTTTTGATCTAGCAGTGCGATGTGTCAACTTTAAACAAACAAAGTTTTTTTTTTTAATTGTGTTTCTGTCATTAAGATTCCAAGAGGCCAGTATTCAAATTCCAAAAAAGGTTTTATTGTAACTCAATACAAAATATTCTATTTCAAAATATTCTATTCCCGATCATTTCAGTGTGCCTCTTGCATATAATATACACTTAGATAGGTTTTAGTATTACAATAGAACAATAGAATTTATCCATGATGGTTCTACGACATAATGACAGCTGTGACATCACGACTGGTTGCCATTTAAATAAGTCTATTCCATGCTAAAATCTTTTCAATTACTGACGTCCCACCCAACTAATATTCTTTTCATACATGGACGCAACCGTACAAGGTCAATTTGATTGGCGATTACCGTCGTGGATAGAAAACGCTACAGATACTCGATCCTTTCCGCTCTCGCTTAAAAATATCTATCTGTTAATAAATTTGTAAGACAGATGATGATTCTAATGATTTACACGCTTTAAAATTATTCGGGGCAAAATATTGCACAAAAATACAAAGGGAGTTATCAAAAATGTATATGATTGACGTAAGCTGTCAGACGGTCGCCTACGTCAATTCTATACATTTTGTCAGCTTTCGATAATCGTTTACGTTAGCGTAAAGCAACTTATTTAGCCTCACAAGTAATACGAGTACCTATATCCATTTTACTGGAATGCCTTTTACATCGAATAGTAATATCCGGTCACCAAAACAAACAAATAACTGAGGTACCCTCAGGAGGCGGTAAGAATAATAATATTTAGTTTATTATGATCTCAGAGGGCCCTGCCAAGATGCATTACGCTAACTAGCGTTTCTATTCGATTCGTTTTTAACCAATCGCGTCACTGGTAGATGACGTGATACGATAAGTCACGTGATCTACCAGTGACGCGATTGGTTTAAGAACGAAACGCATAGAAACTCTAAGACCATTGGGTTAAGACCGAAACGAAGTTAGCGCAATGCATCTTGGCAGGGCCCTCAGATTTCTAACATTCTCATTTCTAACAGGTCGCAAGGTCTAAGTTTGCTGGTATATGACTTGTTACTAGGCGTTTTTATTTTTATTTTGTTTCACTTTTATTATTATTAAAAAGAGGAAAAATAGCTTACGCGAGACAGCAAGTTACTCTATCGAGTAAACTTCTTTAACTTCGTTTTTGTTAAATAAAAGTCTGTGGGTATTAAGTTTTAGTGCCGCAGATTTTTTAAGAATAACTTGTTATGTAACCAGTTAAGATCTATTAGTTTGTCACATAATTTAATGGATTACCTCATTTTGCGGATTGTAATGATGTATGTGTGCCGTTTTTTTTTGTTTTAGATATTTAAGTTAGTTTTTAAGCCAGGGTTTCTCTGAAAAGCAGCGCTGCGTCTCGCTGCGGCACAAAGCTGAGTAGGGGCTTTTCAACGCCATGTTAAATGCTGTGTTTTCTTTGGCATTTGTTTTAAATGTGTGTTTGCGTTGAAGAAAGTATTTATATTCTATTCTATCCTAATGGAGTGGTCAACCAATACCAATATCAATACCATTTTTATTATTATTATTGAATGTGTTTATAAAACACTAGCTTCTGCCAGCGACTTCATCCGCGTAGAATTCGTATTTTTGTCATCCTACTGGAATCTTTCATTTTTCCGGCTTAAAAAGTAGCCAATGTTACTCAGGAATAATGGAGCATTCTAATAGTGAAAGAATTTTTGAAATCGGTCCTGTAATTTTGAAATTTATTTGTTACAAACATACAGAAATACAAAAATATTTTTTTCCTTTTTATAATATTAGTGTACCTACATTAATTATCCTTTATACCAACACACTACTTCAACAAATAATAGAAAATAGAAAATTATAAAATCACCTGTTAACTTTAAATTTGTATGGTATAAACTGCTCTATAATACTTAACTTCTGCAACTTAAGGAAAAAAACGTGCATTTTCCGCCGCTTACGAGTCGTGGCTAACCACGCGTGTGGCCGGCGCAGCGCGTACGCAATAACGCGCTTCGCAAAATTGCGCGCCGCGGCATTGTCGCCGCTGCGCGCGCGATCAGTGGCTACTGGCTAGCTACAACCTACACTATAAATAATCAGTGTAAGTAAATTTCTCAGAGCAGTCATTCGCGACATCCGTAAACGAAAAGTGCGGATTAACTACCGGGCGGGATCTTGCGTGCCGCCTTTAGAGGATTTCCGAACCCCTTTAACTGTAAGTGTTTTTTTCTTTATTAAACGGATTTATTAAGAATTATAATAGATTTTCTAAGTGACAGTGATTACGTTTCATTTATTTTAGTAATTTATATTCAAACGTATCGTTAGGTTTTGTATAATATTTAGTTATGAACTAACGTGAAAATAAAGTAATTTCACGTGCTTGCAATTAGGTTTTTAAAAAGCCCTTGGGTAATTGATTCGTAAGAAGTTATTTTGTTTATATAGGAAATCAATAAACGTGAATAAATGAAGGTTCCTTTCGTAAATGCAATGATTTAAATAAATCTTCCTCCGGTCAGTGCGCTTTTGTATTTAGTTTCTGACCGATACAAGAGCCAATAAGGCCTAGCCAGTATTAGCCCCGCCTGCTTCAGGTAGCGACCACGATTTTTTTTTCACGAGTGGGGATTGCAATTCAACTCGTTGAGAAACACTGACGTCCTCAGCAATACTCCACTAGTTCCACTACGGAAGCATGAGGTTGGTTAACACAAAATAACTACAAAAAGAACAAAAACATATATATTTTGTCTGTCTTTTTTAGATGTTGTGTATATTTAGAATACGCCGTTACTGTATTAGCACATTATGTTAGTAATTCACAGCAAACATCGAACTAAATATATGTTTATAAGTTTCGTTGGCACGTAATTAGTCTGTTAAATGAAGGCACTTTTGTCCCGTTGTTATAGGAATAATGATTTTCAAAAATGCTTACATGTTTTTTTTTTTAAAACGGTGCACCTTCGCGGCCATAAATTAACGAATTTCAAAACTAATGTAACTTTAGGACAGATATAAGAAAATATATTATTTTGAAGATTTTTTGAAAATTTGACCGGATTACATTAAAGCTAAAATTAAAACTGTTTTAGGTTTTTATACGGTTAATTCGTAAAAATATTTTACTGTTTAAGTTTTTAAAGCCTTTTGTATTGTTTGAATCTAATTTGATTTATGTGTATGAATAACCTATGACTAATAAGTTGCTTTATAATATTTGTATCCCTTTTTTGACAAACTTAAGAACTTCGTTTTAGTACTTATGTTAAATTTATAATCTTGTATTTGACCAAACACTTGATCAAACTTTGAAGTGCTGGTAAAAAAAAACTAAATGCATAATTTAGGTTACTGGAGGCTCAAAAAATTCAAAACTAAATGCATAATTTAATACGAAACGACTTAAATCAAAGTCATTAGAAAAAAACAATGACAAAAGAATTGTTTTGTAAATAAGAACTAAAAAATCCTATTCCACTTTTTCGATGTAGGTACTTTGCAATCATTCAATAAACAATAGGTAACGATTTCATCTTCATACATACATACATACATTAAATCACGCCTGTTTCCCAGAGGGGTAGGCAAAGACCACGAATTCATCTTCAACTACAAATAAAAGATAACGTTTTTTGAAAACACCGCTATTATCTATAAATTACAGATACCAAATAAACAAGAAAAAGAAAAACGACAATACGCTTATGAGGAATTAAGTTAAGATTAGATTATGAATCGATATCATACGTATGTTTTTTCAAAGAAGTTTGTTTTCATGTATTATTTTTCTTCTGACAAATGGTGAGATTTTCGACCTGCATTACATAAATACATACATTCACGCCTTCATTCCCAGAGGCAGAGCTACAGAATTACCAACAACTCTAAAAACTTATTGCTAATTACCACATTTTGCACAATTGGGATACACAAAAAAAATAACTGCTTGATTTTACATTGTTATTCGAAAGAATAGCCTTTTACAAGAAACTAATTTGAAGCATTTCATGATTAAATGTATAACCAATTGATATTTAAATTAATTTATTAAATTAAAGTAATCTTACCTACTTGTAACGACAAGATGAAGTAGATATTTATAAAAAATGGGTAGGTATACTTCGTCTAAGATTTAGAAAGACAATTTTTTAATATCTGTGATCCGTTTTCAAAGTCATAATAGACGAACGTCATTCAAACATAATGTAAACAAACAATCGCAATATGATATCTTTTTTTAATTCAGAGTATATATAAGCATTCAACCATTGCTTATTACCTAGACCTCAATTAATACAACACTTCCTACATGACCCTTGTTTCTAGACTAGATTTACTTACACAATCACATTAAATTTGTTGCAAAGGCGGATTCCATACTTCCAATCATTAGTTTTTACAATAAATGTTGATGCCTTCGTTTTAAACCTCTTGGAAAACCTCACCACACAAATTGTTAACTACTGGGAGCGACGATCTTCGCAACGTGGCTGGCAAGAGCTGGATGTGAGTGCCCACGAATCGTGCTCGTTGGCGTGCAATGGGAGAGGCGATTTCATGTAAATATGTGAAACGGGAGCGCTTTGTTTCACATAATTTTTAGTCCGAATATACTGTTATTCATAATCATCGCAAGTCATACAGTGTTTTTTACTGAAACGGTTTTTATTTCAGTATTTTTGAAATATCTAGCTGGTTAATGAGGTTAGGTTAGGTTAGGTTTGTTTTATAAAAATCCCTGAAATAAAAAACGTTTCAGTAAAAAACACGGTTATGACTTGCGATGATTATGAATAACAATACATCCGGACTATAAATTTTTATGTGAGCTAATATGGACCCATGTTAAACACACCCACGAGAGCAAAATATAATTTATTTAGAACCTATTTGCAAAATAGACCGCGGGGAGTCGTACCTCGTAAACCGCTACAGATAAAGCTAACAAAGCCCATACAGATCCAATATACGCTCGATTAGATAAAATTAAAACCCCGACAAAATGTAGAAGAACCCTGGATCGTACCAGAGTTCAGATGTTATGCAACAACCGTTTTCTGTCGTGTAGCATGGCGCGATGTATCATTCAATTTAATGTTATTGTCAGAGGTCGCTCCATCTCGAGTTCACGTTCCCGCGTCAAGCCGCGCACGCACACATTCACTAAAATCACGCGGTTAATTTTGTTAAACGCGTAAAAAAACGTCAAGATATCTTTGCCGTATGGGAAACAAATACCTACATTTGGAGTATAGAACTAGCCAAGATGCACTGAACATAGAATGGACAATTTGAAAAAAGACTTCCGTTATTAGTCTTGAAGCAATCGTTGTCAAGTACTTTTTGGTACACGATGTTTTCTTAGTAAACACTCTGAATCAAAAATTGCCAACGAAATATATAAACAAACACTTTCATGCTATGTCGAAGGCTGTATTTCGAAAACTACTCATCGTATCGATACAAATTTAGCATAGATGTTAAAGTAAGTAATTAAATTAAAGGAAGATTACTTGTAACTTTTCCTTGATAATTTGCTCCTATCTGTAACTGTTTGTCTGTAAAATGAAAAAACTACGGCATGGTACATTTCGAACAGGAAAAAGAGGGGTAGGGGGGAGGGGAGCGGTTGGCAACCGGCATTTTTCGATTCAGCGGGGTAGAATTAGTAAGAAAACACAGTTTACCAAAATGTAAATATGATTTGCTTCTAAAACTTCACTTTTAAAAATTCTGTCGCCCTCCTACGGAGAAAAGGCACAAGTGCAAATAATTCATAGAAGCATACTCAACTCTCACAGGTTACAATAAGGTTGTAAGTGCAATACGATTCGTATAATAGATGAAAAAAGACACATTTTTTCCGTAGGAAGGCAGCTTTTCTGCCTTCTATAGACTTGAAATGTATAGAGTTGACAAAAGCGGTCGACCGATCTGTTACGTCAATTTTATACATATTTTAGATTTTCGAAAACCGTTAACTGGGCTTGGTTTCTTGATCACACTTTTTTTTTTTCTTAATTAATGGCTTTCACTCCTTGTTTTAACAAGGTGTATTTCGCCAGTATCGAGTTTTAGACAATCGCCATGAACTTATTAGAGAAACAAGTCCATGGATATCACACGCGAGGATAATTGTTCGGTTAAAGAGATTAACTCTGGTGGACTAAACAGAAGCACATGGGGTTAGCTCCACGCGCTTCTGTCAAGTCCTGATCACACTTTATTAAGTACTGTTTAACTTTCATGGAAACATAACTAACTAACGTCAAAATGCTTTCGCTCGCATTGGCGCTCCCGCGGTAACAGTATTTTTAAGGTTAAAAGATAGTCTCTATACTGGAATACCTTTTATTGCCGACACTCAATTCATAGAATGTTTCACTTCGCCGAATTTTCATTAAATTTCATCGAAATCTTATTTCAGCTAAAACCTTATAATATTTAGGTTATCTTAAGCATGGGTTACTTACGTTAGGTTAGGCCAAAAAAATTATAACTCCTGCAAGTGTAAAAAATAATAATCGGGGAAGTAAAACCTCCTATGAGTGTGGGCGATAAATCTATACTATCTAATGTGCAATGTATCAATGCCGTTGTAGCGTGAAGCAGTAGCAAACATACTAACTTACATATTTACAAACATTCGCATTTATAACATACGAGTAGGTAAGTGTGACGACTCGTTGCACTATCTGAACAAGGGAATGATGTTATCAGGGTTTGGCAAAAATCGTCATCGCTGTTTTTGATTTGACATGCGTAGTGCTTTGACGATTTTGTTGATATTGGTTATCACAAGGTTAATTTAAATGGTGCTTTAGAGTCATGTTTGTGTGACGCAGATAATAATTACATATATTAACTTTGCTAGCTTTTTCCCGCGACGTCCGCGTAGAAGTCGTTTATCGCTGCTCCTTGAACTGTCCAATTTTCCGGGATAAAAACTATCGTATGTCCTATTCCAGGACCTAACCTATATGTGTACCAAGTTTCATCCCGATCGGTTCAGTGGTTGAAGCGTGACTGAGTAACAAACATCTAAACATCCAAACTTTCGATCAAACACCTAAAGTAATGTTAGTAAGATATTAATTAAGGTGCATATAGGATTGATAACTTAAACATTGAAACAACGGTGTTGACCAGTTTTTAGTGATATGTAAACTAAAAAAACGGACCACTGCTAAATGGAAAGAATTCTGATTTTTCATTTCTGAAGTAGGTACACCATGTGCCATGAAACGAAAGGATTTGCATGAGTGCTTAATATCAATTTATTTTTGAATAAATGTCAAATTAGATTAGTTCAATTACTTAATTTCAGAGTAAATTAAATAATAACCTAGATACCTATAGGGGTTACCTATCTTAAGTTCGAAAAACTTTTGTCTGGTGTTTCGTTTGTCCAAAAATCTTTTTTCTCTAAAACAGTTTAACTTTCCTAGATTGTTACAAAACTAATCTAACCTAACATAGGCACAGATTATGTAGGTAGGTATCTTTAAACATTTTGTAAATGTAATGGGTTCAGGGAAAAATGATTTTCGGACATATTCACATTTAGGACAAACGAAACAAAGGAAAAAAGTTTTTCGAAACATCGATAGGTTACCAGATACAGGGTTTCACCCATGTTTTTAAGAAAGCCTAAATAAAATCCCTAGTTAGGTCATTAAGAGATCTATTTTTTTAATTGATTGCCAATCCGACTTGCGACTGACCGGTTTATAGGGTACGAAAGGACCGCTAGTTTCGTAGGAAGGGTACCACGTCGTCAAATATACTCTTAGGTATATATATTTTTACCAACAAGATTAGCAATTAAAATATAGTATAATAATTATACTCAGTTGATAATAAAAACGACCTTGGATAATTTTTTGTTCTAACGTATTTTTGTGATTGCAAATTTAATAACTTCATTCGTTTGTTATGATTGTAATATGACTACAACATTACAGTTTGTTATGTTTTGAATTATCGATTTTTTAACACGCTATTGTTTAATAACGTGTCTTCTTTGATAGTGATTATATCGTTTTAAACTGCAATTAATGTTTATAAATATCCGATACTTTGATTATAGCCGTTTAAACCTTTAACAAAAAAGAGTTTGTTCAATATACCACAACCTGACACTGCCGATTGAAAACACAAAAGTTAAATAAAAAATAACTTATGAAAAAAGACAAAAGCGGTGCTTAGGGACCAACACACTAATGACTTTTATGCTTCTTTATGAAACCTATTTCACTCATTAAAATTTATCGATATAACAGCTCAAAGAAGTTTTGATAGTGTTAACCAAAAAAGAACTAAGATTCAAACAATCATAAAACCCCTTTTAAACAGAAATAATGGCGTACATAAATTATAAAAAATTGGAAAGTTTGGATGAAAGAAGATTGACGAAAGAGATATACAGAGCGAAAGTGAGTGGAAGGGTCAGAAGGGGCCGCCCTAGGCGTACTTTTTCGAATAAAATCGGAGAAATACTGGAAAAGGGCCGAATCTTAAGTACCCGAAACCGACGTGCATGCATAACTCGATGTATGAATGTGGAAGAAGCGAAAGAGATTTGTCAGGATCGTAGCAGGTGGAAAGAAGTGGTCTCTGCGTACCCCTCTGGGAAACAGGCGTGATTTAATGTATGTATGTAAGTATGAAGATATTTAAAAACTGATGCAGCAACATGTATGGTTATATCATGTTCTAGTCCCTTGTAGGTAGTTATTATTTTCCAGGTGTAATTCATGAATCTGCTGGATAGTCCAGGAGTAGAGTGACTTAACACGCAATACCATATTGGTTTGATACAATTAATACTGATTATTAATGATTAATTATGACTTAATTAGACTACTTTACGAGTTTGCAAATTGAAACGCCAAATTGGCATGCGCGAAATGCGCCACTTACTCGTCCATTAAAACGGTGCAACCAAAAAGGTGGTGCTAATTGCTAATGTGATTAAAGGTCATTATTGTACTTAACGCAGTTCGATTAAACTAAATCTATCTTTAGATGAATACTCTAGTTAAGGAAGCTATCAGTCACCAGTTTTATTTAATGAATGATCCATTTTTGCTATAGCGGTGTCCAAAATTAAGTTTTAGGGTTTTCTTTTTTTTATTCTGTTTTAGAACATAAATAGAAATTGGTAATTCTGTAGCTCTGACTACCCCACTCTGGGAATGAAGGCGTGAGTTTATGTATGTAAACAGAAACAGTAATTTAGACGGTTAAGAATTAATAACGACTTACTATTTTAGCTGGCCAATTAAATTGAGTTTTGATTATTGTATCTGAACTAAAAAGTCAACTACACAATAACACGTTTACTTGTAGATAGACGGTATTGTTTCTTGCGAGCTTTCCAAAAAAAGCGCGCGTAGTTAAGGACTTCCATTAACAAACGGTAACTTTTTCCATTACGTCACGATAATTAGTTAAATATTTATGTACTGCCCTCATACGCCAGTAGGCCGTATCTCATATTCAATAACCGAAGCAGTTGCAATCACTCGTTAGTAAAATGGTTGTATTTGCTACAGGAGTTTTGTCTGAGATGGCACTATTTTTTTAATGAGAAATATTGTTAATTATTGTGACGTAATGGAAAAAGTTACCGTTTGTTAATTGAAGTCCTTAACTACGTGCGCTTTTTTTGGAAAACGCCCTCTTAACTCTTAGTCGTCGATATATGCATTGTTGTATTAGGGATACATATCACTGCACTTGGAGTCAGTTATAAATAAATAAAAAAATATCGGGGGACAATCTCACACAAATTGACCTCGTCCCAAACTAAGCTCTAGGTTTGCACTATAGGTACTAGACAACCATTAACTTACCTTTATAGATACATAACCATCTCTAAAATGTCTCTAAGTACCTACGGCAAATAGACTTTAAAAAGGTTTAAAGGTTTATCGTAAATAAGGTCTGGTTTCCAAATTGTTTGGTGAAACTCAATAGTAGAGAATCAATTTAACGTCAAACGTAGGGTAGGATTTCAAATCCCGACGGTACCAATGAGCATTTAAACTTTATTGCAAGCGATAGGTACCTTGATTATTTTCCCGGGGGAGACGACATGTCAAGTAAGTTTTAACTTATTTAATGCTTACTACGTTTCCGCTTGCAAAGTCAGTAATTTTACCCAACTGCCGAAGATGGAGGGGTAATGTTTTTAACCTGTTGTATGTATGTATGTATGGATAGATATAATGATTTTTTTAAGAGCTATGTAACGACACCTCACTTAATGTTATAATGTAAAAAAAACATTTGCTATACATATATATATCTATGTTTTTTTTTCAAGTTTTTTTTTACATCTTTGTCGGCGTAATTAAAGTACACTGGCATAGGTATACACTTTAATTCCAAGACTCTGAGTTACACCGCGGAGAAACTATAAGGGTTCCTTCTTTGTTTGACTTAGGAACCCTAAAAATGACAAAACATGGTTATTAGCATAATTAAAATGTTATAATTAAAACATATACCTATAGATGATATTTTTGAAACCGTTCTCAAAGGTTGCTAAATACTACTACTACTACTACTACTACTACTAGGTTGCTACTTTTAGGTACTTTTTTGTAAAATACCTAAGACGACTTACGAGTATTATCTACGAGTCTCAAGTCTCGGTTTAAAGTTTAAAGGCTGTGAACTCGTCTGTCGGTCAGGTAGTCACGATAGCATTGTAGCATGTATAAACAATGATTGAAAAGAATGACACCTCACTCTGAGTTAAAATGTAAAAAAAACCTCTGCTTTATACCTACGTTTTTTTTTCAAGATTTTATTTTACAACTTTGTCGCCGTAATCAAAAAAAGTGCACAGCCAAGGACTTTAATTGTTATGCCACTATGGAACCCTGTCGCATAACGTTAAACATTCATTTTGGCGTAATTTCATTCATGTGGTTTGACCGTTGACGCTGTCATTATGAGCAATGTAAGTTCTTGACTGTACACACATATTAAAATATGGTTATTGGCATAACATATAACTATAGATAAAATTTTTGAAACGGTTTACAAAGGTTACTAAATTCTACTTTTGGGTACTTTTTTGTAAAATACCTAAGACGACTTACGAGGTTTTTTCCAAATTTCAAATCTCGGTTCAAAGTTTAAAGGCTGCGAACTCGTCTGTCGTCAGTCTCGATAGCATTGTAGCATGTATAAATAATGATTGCAATTGTTACCGATCGTTTTCTTTAGTTAAAGTTTTGTTTAGTTAAAGTTTGACAAAACATAGAGACTACATGTGCAATGATTGAAAATAATATCGTTTAAACAATAATATATATACTTAGGCCGTGAACCTTGACTTGTTTTGGTCACAAGTGCGCCACGATTACCAACAGGGGAAGGCAGTTGCTTCATTGCTCGAGCGGACTTAACTGTGCCGGTCATGTATCTACAAAGATATCTATTGGAAAAACATTACGCTAGTAAAATCAGTGTGCAAAACTGATTAAAGATGTAAACAACTTTTTGACGTCACGCAATAAAGATATAATCTGTCACGCAAATCTAAACAATCATGACGTGGATTCGAAAAAATATAGTAATTCTATTGTTTGTTTGGTAATCTGTGATTTATCTTTCATGTGAATACTGCAATTTACATTAGGTACTGTATTATGCAGTATTTTATCGTAGGTAATTGGTGTCGTTTATAATTCTCAACTGGATTCTTCCGGCGAATTGATCTTCCATGAATACTAAAAACCGGCCAAGTGCGAGTCGCCAAAAAAACAAGGTTCTTGTATGATTCTTAGGGTTTCGAGCCCGAAGGGAGCCCAACGGGATCCTATTAATATGCATCCGCTGTCCGTCCGTCCGTCCGTTCGTTGTAACTTTAAACAGCTACATATATTTTTTTGTATCGTTAAAACTGTAAAACACATGCGTCCAATTTGGTATGATTATAGTACAACCCTAAAGAATAACGACAAATACTAAAAATGGTCAAGTGTGAGCTGAGCTCGCCCTGATTCGAATTCAAATTGAAATCTAAAAATACCTTCCGTGTCACGCTGTGGAACCCTCGGTGCGCGAGTTCAACTCGCACTTGAGCAATTTTAACTTTGTTTTTTTATTATTATTTGTTTGTTATAGTGGCCAATGTATCCACACACTTAGTGCATTTCAAGTAGCTAGCTATCATGGTTTAAAAGGTGCAGCCCTGTGACAGACGGACGAACAGTAGAGCCTTATCAAAAGGGTCCTGTTGGCACCCTTTGGGTACAAACTCAGTCAAGTGCAAAAATATGCATCGAAAGAATCCTATAAATCTGTTACGAAGTTCTTATTACACTGAAAAAGGTCTTTAAGGACATATTTTTGAAATGCGTTCTCCATATTTTTACGCTTGATTGTACCACGTACCTAAATATAATCGTATTTGATGGTATATATTTTGTGTTCAGTCCAATTTAAGTAATATACAAAATTCGACTCGCTGTCTGTCCATAATATCACAGTATCCACGTTTAATGTAGGTTAACATGACGAAGATCAAAATTTGTAAATAGCTGTAATATACAGGACTAACTCTGTAGGTCATACTCATCAACTTTTATTATGGGACCAACATCCAAATCGCGAAAAAAAATACAGCTATTCCATACATTTCGGCTGTTTAGCTCTCAAAGTTTGTATGGAACAGCTGTTTTTATTTCGCGATTTGGGTGCTGGTCCCATAATAAAAGTTGATGAGTATGACCTACAGAGTTAGTCCCTGAAGTTTGTCCAACCTGCTTAACACCCTGTATTTACGTTTCACAACTCTCACAAGTATATCTTTTGTATTACCTTAACTTATTTGAATGCCGGCAATGATTGTGTTATGGCTCAGTAAATCAATTCATTCCTTTGGTTGGAGAAAACCAAACGCATATTTTAAATTGTCAAGGGGCAATAAAGAATTTTACTAATCCTAGCTACAAAGTTGATAAAAAAACAATTTAAGTAGGTACACAAATAATCATATAAACGATATAGGACATAATCTTGATACATTCAGGCTTAGTTTAAACGCGATTAATGTCACATAGGTAATAAAATTAGAAAGTAAATCACGTTTTTGATAAAACGATATGATCTTATCTTTAAATGGTCGAAGTTTCAGGAGTGAATAATTACAACTTTATCTTGAGAGACGATTAACGCGGCAGTGATTAAATGCCTCAGTTATCACTTTAAATTATAATTAGACATTAATTTATATGATATCATGATGAAAGGTTAAAAAAATAGATACTTAAATAAAAGATTAATATCTACGATTCATACTTATATATCATTCATTACTTTATAGGAGTAGTTTGCTCTTGGGTCTGTTAGTGCGTACATCCTTACTTATATATTTACATGAAGGATACTATCAACAAAGAAGGGTAGGTGGTACCCATAATCCCACTGCGGCGTACACTACGCACGGCATACGCTATACACTGGAGGCACATGTATCAATTATTCTGCCCTTCTAAATAAAAAGGACTCATGCGAAATTTGATACTGAAAGCAAATTTAACCCCCTACCTTAAGAAATAAGGTTACTTATACATTCGCGGTTCTATGAGACATGCGCACTTTTTTCTAAGGAGGGCAGCACGATAGCCCGAATGCTCTTCGTGATACATTGCGTCGCTGCAATAGCTCTCGGCTCAAAAATGTTAAAACACCCCGTCAATGGATTGCTACAAGCATGCGGACTATCGACTAATGAAACTGAATATCTTCATACATTTTGATACGAAGCGAATTCATACACACAAGTGCGTGCGTGTCGTGCGTAGTGTGCGTCACAGTAGAATATTGCGGCTTAAATAATGTGCTATTAGACAATAGTGTATTTATTGTAATTTCATCATTTATTTTTTAATATAATCTATCTATACAAGCTTTTGTTTTGACACTAACTTCAAAGTAACTGGTGTGACCTGATAGTCAACCTCTCTATCTAAGTGAAGTGCTTGGTTAAAGTAATAATCTCGCGTGAAGTGCAAATGTGTGGTTTAAGTTGCAGTAACACGGTTAAGAAGAGACTCACCTACACAACTTACGAATAACATTAGTTTAAAGAAATTATAATTATAACAAATGCTGTAAAATAGGGCAAATATAAATTTGTAGTTATAAAAAAAAAAACAAATTAGTGATATAACAAATAATAATTGTTACTTAAATATTAATTAAATAAAGCCCCGATCTCTACATATTAAGGTAGGTACTCGTTGACTTGATCTTCTGCCGTTTTTACTTGACATTAATTAAAACTTATAAAGTTCTTTTTTTGTAAAAACTGAATTTAAGTGGAACCACTTCTTCTAAGATTGTTATGCTAATAAGATTATAATAATGCCCTCGGGCGGTTGTCCCCGCAGTTAACAATAAAATTTCTAAAGTTGAAGTTCCAACTTTTCTGTAGAATATCATAATTATAGATACTTATGTCAATTTTGTCGCGCACTTTTTTTGTTAATATCACAGGTATTCTTACTTTATACAAATTAATATACGTCCAAGACACTTTATTTTAAAACTAAATTAAATTAAAGAACTCCTTATTAAAAAAAACTATTTTTATTACAGCACAATGCCTCCCCAAGGCCAGTCCCCTTCATGGGTGCTGGAGGAGTCAGACGCCGCCACCGACGACAAGGATGTGGCCACCCCGGTCCCCCCGTCGGCTGAGAAGAGGAAGCTGCAGATTGTTTGGAGGAATGTCACCCTCTTCGCCTTGCTGCACCTCGGCGCCTTATACGGTGGTTACCTGTTCTTCACACAGGCTATGTGGACTACCAGAATCTTCAGTAAGTGTCACACTTATTTTTTATTTTTTATGGCATAGGTACCTAGAGAAGGCAAACGAGCACACAGGCCACCTGATGGTAAGTGGAAACTGTGACCCGTAGACATTCGCATTCACATGACTGCTATCCTAAGACTGCAAATGCGTTGCCAACCCTGAGGACTAATATGGAATGCCTCTATGCTAGTCATTACACCGGCTGTCTTATCCCCAAACCGGAACAAAACAATGCGAACACTGCTGGCGGTAGGTTAATGGATAAGATGGTGGTAGCGATCCAGACGGACCCTGCACAAGGTCCTACCACCCGCAAAAATTGTCCAAACTAGGGAATACAATCTCGAGATCTCGGCCGAAAATAGACCGAGATCTCGCGAGAAGAATGTTCTTCAGGAGTATATTAGGGGACAATCTCACACAAGTTAACTTAGTCCCAAACTAAGTTCTAACATGTAGATCTGTACATTAGTACATACCTAACTATTGCGCATAATAATCGCCAGCCAGATGCTGACTAGCTGTATAACTGCCGCACTCGGTGGATGATGAAATGAATTTCTTTGAGCTTTCCCACCAGCCGTCGGCGACGGGCTCGAGGCGGGTTTTAATTTTACTTACAATTTTACTCGAATCGACGGTCGACATTAAATTTATTCACGAATAAATCCTAACAAAAAAGTTAAAATCAGCCTTAGCGCAGTCCAGAACAGATTTAAATTATCTTGCAAAATAATTAACATATTATCAAATACATTTCAATATCTATCACTTCACTGTGAGCTATCCTTCCGTAGCACACACGTGAATACCTAAAGCATAGTTTTTTCAAGTATATGATATCACAAATGCTTTTAATTTAAAAATACCATGGCTGAAGCCTTCTTGAGATCAAACCCCCTTTTATCGTTTGCCTACGTGCTCTGACTTATTATTAGATTCAGAACAATGAAGGTGCGTCACGGTGTAAGAAAATTAGTACGCGTTTCCATTGCTCCCGAGTGTTTTCTCTAGTAGATATTG
Organism: Acleris cristana; assembly: GCA_948252455.1. Taxonomy (NCBI): domain Eukaryota; kingdom Metazoa; phylum Arthropoda; class Insecta; order Lepidoptera; family Tortricidae; genus Acleris; species Acleris cristana. The sequence goes on along the minus strand of OX411781.1, from coordinate 2,607,391 downwards.
AATGCAATATAACGTCCATACATTTAAAAAACAACGGATGACAATGTCATAACAAATTGACCTAGTCCCAAACAAAGCTCTAGGCTTGTATAATACGAGTACATAGTTAAATGCATAGAAAACATCTAAGACTCAGGAATAAATACTCGGCCTCATCACGAATATCTGCCGTTACCGGGATTTGAACCCAGGACCGCCACGACCAACTAGGCTAACGTGTCGTGTAATTTAGTAGTAGTGATGTTTGTCCGTGTAGATAGAAGATGCTATTGATCATCATCTCTTTGCCCTTATACCAATCATCTGGACTCAGCGCAGCATGTTTTTGCTTCCACACATCCCTATTATCCGTCTTCTCAGCGTTCATTCCCCCCATCTTTATCATACCTATCACTTTTTACCATCCATCTCGTTTTAGGTCTTCCTCTTGCTTTATATTATAACTCTCCACATTCATACTCAAAACAAAACTCTTCTCGTAATGACTTTCATCCCTCCCCATGACATGGCCATACCATGACAAACCTTCCATTTTTTCTATCACTGGCGTCACTTTGAAACTTCCTCTTACATAGTCGTTTCTTATCTTATCCATTCTTAGAAGATGATGAGATGATCTATACATATAATAAAGTTGTAGAAGGGAAAAAATCTGTACATTCGAGATATTTACTCAAAAATACTATAGGGGCCCTCAGAATGAGCAGCAGAACACGTTTCTACAATTTTTAGAGTTGGTGTCTGTTTGTCTGTTTGTCTGTTTGTCTGTTTGTCTGTTTGTCTGTTTGTCTGTTTGTCTGTTTGTCTGCTTAATTTTGTTTCTCCTCGCATCAATTGAAAACCACTGAACCAATTTTAATGCGGTTTTCACTAAAACATTTCAGTAAACGGTGACCAGGTTTATATACAATAAAAAATTAAGATATGACAATCAAAGTGGGGGAAAAGAGGGGTTAAAGTTAGTATGGAAAAAAGTTACCGGATTGAGCTGGTTACTTGAAACTTTGTATAATTACTCTTCGTAACAAATTAAACAATACCTGTTTCAGGATTTCTCGATTAAAGTTAAAACAACTAGGAAATTATCAAATTAGGCCAATTACATGTATTTCTTTAAAACCCTATTCGAGGGCCGTCGATCACTTTACGTGATTACAAATATCAACATTTTATTCTCCGTTTATTACATAGAAACTAAATTCAAGGATTTTTTATAATTCAATGTACAAAATGTTATAAAAAGACAAAATAAATTATTCCAATACGTTGTTGTAACAAATGAGACGCCATGATGACGTGCATCAAAGAAAAGGACAACCATATCCCTCCCATAACTGGAGAGATCAAGACAGAAAAGCACGCGATCACAGATAAACGTTATAGAAGCGAAGTTGTGATTGAAATTTACATTGTCGCGTTGATGCTTGAAAACATTGTTTTAATGCGTAATAACGAAAGATCAAGTTCGAATACATATTTAAGACAATATTTGGACAACCAAACTCCTATTTTTAACCGAAGGAAAAAAAGGAGGAGATTATACGTTCCACTGTATGTTTTTTTTTATGTATGTTCAACGATTTCTCCGTCAATTATGGTCCGATTTCAAAAATTCTTTTTTGTTTATAGAATATACTTCCGAAGTGGTCTCATTGTCACCAAATTGTAATCTGATGAGGGGATCCATGAGGAATTGAGGGAACTCCTCAAATATTATGGGTAGTATTTTTACTAACAAGTCCAGCATTTGCATACAGATAATATCATTTGGTGAACTAAAACTGATGATGAAGACCACAGATGGTCAACGGAACTCCTCAATGGTACTTCAAGGGTGGCGATAGGTAGTTAAGATATCTCGATTAAGATAGTTAAGCTCATCGAAATATAATAAGTATGGAAGAGTAACGTCTAACAAAAACGACTGACAAATCAGCTCCAAAACGCCCACTTTTTGAAATGAAAAGATCTTATGTATCGAGTGGTTTCAATAATCAACTAAATATTAATTGAGTTAAGGTATGAAGTCGTTTATGTCAGATGCTGGTATAACGTTTGAGTAGACAGTAATTTCAGTAAGGTTTTATACCGTTTGAAAGACAAAAATCTGCAATTGGTTACAAGCTCTCTGACACAAGATTTCCATTGGTCAATATTTTTTTTCATAAGGGTTACTTGAACGCGGCCATGTCTTTCAACATTTGACGTGGATGGTTTAATACAAAAACAACACAGTAATTGAATAACGAATTTTATTAATATTTTTTTATATTATTGAATGATTGTTCCCCTTGAATCATTTAACATACTTACTTATGTTACACTATTATAAAGTTGTAAAATAGTATATCAGAAGATATTATGTTGTAAGAGTAGTCAGCGTCAAATAGTCTTTAGAATCTAAAGTGCCAAATATATTGCAACCCCTTTTTTATTCTTATAGGCATAAAGATACGTGACAGTATAATACCTATATATAAATTAACTTTATACGAGTAGTAAGACGGAAACATCACAAATAATCCATTTGGCACTGTTTCTATTCTACAGTTAGAGATGTGAAGCCAACTCTTAAGTTAGATCATATACAATAGAGTATAATTTATATTAACCGCCTGTTTCACAATCGACAAGTAAAGCGTATTTGACAGATAAATTTAGCCCTTTCTCTTTCTTACACTTGAAAATAGACAAGGAGAGAGCCAACTTTAAATGGCAGATAAATTTACTTGTCGATTGTGAAACAGGCCCTTACAATCTTAGCTTTACCAACTCAGTTATTGTACAAGTATCAATTAATATTAAGCCTATTGCTTTTTAGGGTTCCGCACTTCGAAAGGAAAAGGTCATATTTCGTTTTTTTTATTATGTACATAAACTAACGATAGTAAAGATGACATAAAATTTAATTTCCTATTCATTCGAAGTAGTTGCTTGTAATTCACATTTTTCAAAGATATATTGCATAACATCGGCCATGACATTTTGGTATGGAATATTAAAAATTAAATAACTTACTAATGAAAATAAATATCGCTTTGTTTTGCATCTGTGTGGGTACTGCACCAATTTACAATGCAACTTGGCATGGTTGCAGCGTCATTTAAATCCGGTAATCATTAATATCGATTTTTTCTTTTGTGATTGTAAACAACTGTTTGACACTACGTCAGAAAGTCGACTGATAGACAGTTCGGCACTCATTAATAGCTCCACCCCCGCCGGCACTAAGTCAGTGGGGCAGATTTTGAGCGTCGATTACTCTTCCATACTTATTATATTTCGATGGTTAAGCTACTATAACGTAGAACATTTAATTGTTGAAATATGACTATTACTTTCCCGTGGCTTTACTTGCGGTAAACTTGAAATGTCTTAAAGTTTCATATCAACTAAAAAGTGGGACTACATGACAGCTTACTATGATCACTAAAAAGTATAAAATAAAAGAAACGTTTTAAAAAACACAAAACCACCTTCAAAAACGCATAAAATATCTTCTTTTAAAATGGTAGGTAACTTATAGGTCAGTGACTCACAATATTTTTAACCGAAATCCGACTTCAGTTTGACTGACCTATATGTACCTACCATTTTAAAATAAGTTATTTTTTGCGTTTTTAAAGGTGGTTTTTTTATTAACTTAGCTTGGGTTTAACAATTTCGATCATTAATTATTCTCTTCTTTGGGTTCCGCAGCATTATAGCGAAAAGAGAAACCGTACAATTTCGTCATGTTCATGATTATCTAAAACATATATGTCACATATACTACCTACATTTTTTTGGTTATAAACATTAGTTGTATATCAATCAGATTATGAAATAAAAAAATAATTTCGTTAGTAGTAAAAAAACAGTACCTACTGAATAAACTAACTCTAATAGCGCAAACTTGCAATGAATTTATTTCAGGATCATAGAGTTCCATAGATTATTAGTAACGTTAAATGTTATTCTCTATTAGTAATTATTTGTCAAAAATGTACAATTGATTAACTTATTTTCTCCTATGGCTTCTGCCACCCAGTGTGACAACCCATGTTGTACATTCTGTTTTGTTAGTCTATGTCAAAATGAGCGATGTCAGATTGACGTTGACATATCCGGATTTTATAATTGTTTCCGCCATTTTCAAGACTTCGTCTCCTGACATTGGTGGAATCATCGATAGTATCGATGGAGCTACAAACTAAAAATTGAATTGAAAATTGTCCGGACTTCGTCAAGGCTTCTCAATATAGCATTTTAACAGTACTCATTTTTCTTAGTAGCTCTGGGCCGGTTATGGCTATCACACTTGCACTCGCATTTGACAATGTGTTTGTCACTTTTTTTTATAGAAAAACGAAGATTGCCGAGTGCTATTAAGAAACTGGTCGTACTGTACAGTTGTTATTTAAATATTAGGGCGGTTAATATGATCATTTGATTTTTTTACGGGTAGTCACATCATTTTTGGCGGTTGATTAACTACTGTGCTACTATGAAAAATATGAGGGTAGTTTTGCGTGCGGAAATTAGCCTTAGTTTTAGTTATAGGTTTAAACGATTACACGTTGTAAAATCAAGTTTTAAGGAAACGAGCCGGGGGGTGCGGGGGCATAGTGATAAATAGGGGGCTCGGAGGCGCAGCCCCCTCCTTAAAGAAAGGACCTTACCGACATCCTTAATAAGATAGATAGGTAAGTTTTTTAGTTTTCATGTTTCCTCTAGAGCAGATAATAGGAGCTCTGATGATTTTTCGTTCGTTTCGTTTTGCGTGCGGAAATCAGCGTTAATTTGAGTTAAGTATTCGAGTCTAAACGATTAGATATAATATTAATCATTGTGAATATTAGGTAAAGTCAAGGCAAAGGTTTACACAGGAGGGGCTCGAGGCCGTAGCCCCCTCCTTTAGAAATACACCGTACCGACATATTTATATGTTACTAGAGGACGCCCGCGACTTCGTATGCGTAGAATTAGTTTCCCGCTACTTCCCCCATTTCTTCCCGTTGGGGGTCGATTTTCGGGAAATCCTTTCTTAGTGCTCACTTACATCATGAAAGGAACCCCTGTACCAAATTTCAAGTTTCTAGGTAAGTACAGTAGTTTCGGCTGTTTGTTGATATATAAATCAGTCAGGTTTGCCTTTTATATATATATAGAAGATAGAAGATAGATAAGATAGGTAGATTTGAGCTTTCTTTTGTCTTTCTAAGTAGAAAATAGGAGTTCCGTTGAGTTGTCTTTAGAACACTTAACTTTACCATAATATTATAAACTGGCCAGAGCCACGACTTCGTCTGCGTTGATTTCGATTATCGTTATTCCCTCGGGAACTTTTAAATTTTCCGGGATAAAAAGTAGCCTATGTTTTAATCCATTGTATAAGCCATCTCCATCCCAAATTTCATCCAATTCGGTCCAGCTGTTGCAAGAGTGCATAATGTACACATACTTGCTATGAATTTCGCGCTTATAATTATTAGTAAGGATGAGAAAGTTTGGAAGTTTGTTAATTACGCTTCAACCACTGAACGTAGCCAGATTAAACTTGGCACACATATAGGTTAGGTTCTGGAATAGGACTTTAGGATAGTTTTTATCCAATAAAACGTCTCATTCCTACGGGAAATCAAATTAATCGTTAAAAGATGTGAATTTGCTCACAAAGTTTACATGGACGAGTATAAAAAGAAAGGTGAAATCTCAGGTAGCCATGTGTGAGTAGTGTTTTTATTTCTGTTTACGTTTGTCATCCTGTAATCCTTTCAGTTTGTATCATCGTTGTTTGCGTACACAAAAGTTACTAAAGAAACACACTTTTAGTATATGGATACGAACTAGATGGCGCTAGCTGGGTATCGAATTGTTGCTCTGGTGTGGTCAAAGTCGCTGCCCGGGGTGGTTGAGCGATTTTCCCTATACAGCGCAATTATATGCTTTATGGTTAGGCTAAACTTATATTATTCATCCTGGTAACAACAAATTCTGAAGTCCACGCAGACGAAGTCGCGGGCAGTAGCTAGTATGTGAATAATGATACATATTTTTTTCTAGCTGTGATTCTCTACGTCATGTCAGGCCTGGGCATCACGGCGGGGGCGCATCGGCTCTGGGCCCACAAATCGTATAAGGCTCGCCTGCCTTTGAGAATACTACTAACATTGTTCAACACGCTAGCGTTTCAGGTAAGATTTACTTCATATAATAAATATACATAATGTAAAAGAATCGGCTGCACAGAAATACGGCAGTTTCTATAAGTGGACATCCGGGGCTTCACTGAAAACAAAATGGTCGTTTCTAACAAGATTGTGATTGTTGTGTTGTGCATAAGTATCTAGATTCCATACGAGCCTAATAAGACGTTAGATATATCAAGTAAGATGTTAGTTGAATCACTAAACTTGCTTGCTGTTGATACTATCAGCTTTAGTTGATGTAACTAATATCATAACTATTGTTTTATTTTTTTCTCAACTAAGACAAAATATCTTCTGGTTTGGCTCTCATATTTTGAGTCCAGGGACGCTCTGAAATTTTCGCTTTGCTCTGCATCCTTATACAGTATCATTAGTTCTAATGGGTTAAGTTCCATTCTTAGCCAATGGCCTATTAATTCGGTAGCGATGGCCTGTGTCGTTAAAAACGCCGTTACAGAGAAGTCGCTCTTTTTGCCTAGCTTGCGCTCATTCAAGCGTAAGAATTGCCCACGTCCAAAGCGAGCACACTTTGGTAGAATAAAAACAATAACACCCTTGCACTATCTCACTTTTTTACACAAACGCAGTATTTATAAATTTACGAATCATGTACTGCAGCAAATGGAGCGAACTCAGCGATGCTGCGGGTTTTGAGTTCTACTCGTATAGCGTAGTTCAATCGGAGCGGAACACTTAAAACGTTACGATCTGACTTGTTGCACATCTTGTTGATATTTATTAATTGTTCAATTTGTCTCTTCACAATATACATAAGGCAAAATGACAATACTTGAACTTAAAAGCATATTATTATTTTATGTGTGTCTTACATGATACAATCGTTTCGTGAGTGTGCAGATACACGTGTAGGGTCTAATGTCATTAATTCTTGAAATTAACTCATACCTATTTCACGCTCAACTTATCTCATTACGTAGGTATTAAATAATTATAATTTTATCAAAGGTCCAAAGTTGATATGCATGAAATATCGAACGTGCTCGGATGCATCACGTTTCGCAGCTTACACTCTTATCGCGACATGTGCTTGCCACGCGGCTTCGCCTGACCTCTTCGCTATCAGTAATTACTCCACCTCTTGATAGGTCAAATGACTTTTAATCGAAATAACATGTTTCCTGCAAACTAGTTGCGTAAAGGTCGAAACATCTATTACTTTATCTTTATCTTCTTTGCATAGTATGATAGAAAGTCGCTTTTCCACGTCTGTCTTTCTTTCTGTCTGTATGTCCACTAACTCCTCCTAAGCCACGCAACGGATTTTGATGAAGTTTTCACCATCAATTAGATAAATTTTAATTGCATGTATTTTTAATGTATCACAAATTTTAATTTGTATACTGGCTGTTACAGAAATCTCGCAAAAATTGTAGCGAAGTGAGGGCAAGTCACTATAGTGATTTCATAAAAAAAAACAATAAAAAAACCAAGTCTAGTATCAGTAAGTCATATACAAAAAAATACAAAATACAATAATGAACTGTGTAGGTAAGTAAATGAGAAAAAACCGGCCAAATGCGAGTCGAACTCGCGAACTCGAACTTTAATTTTATTCTGTTTTTAGTATTTGTTGTTATAGTGGCAACAGAAATACATCTTCTGTGAAAATTTCAACATTGTAGCTATCACGGTTCGTGAGATACAGCCTGGTGACAGACGGACAGCGGAGTCTTAGTAACAGGGTCCCGTTTTCAACCTTTGGGTACGGAACCCTAAAAAACAGCAGTTAGGAATATCTGGTTTTCAAACAGTTATTTAACTTAGATAATGATACATTTAATATGTTTAAATTTATATCTAAATTATCATATAAACGACACATTCATGAAAGCAAAATGTAAAGAATTTTAAAGGAAAACTATCACGCCTGATTACACAAATAGGTTCCTGAGATACAGGCGTTGTAATAACGGCTACGGAACTCTACAATGAGCGTGGTCCAGCCTGCTTTTGCCCAGTTTTTAAAGTTTAATTAAGCATTCTAAAGGTCTCTTGTAGTATGCAAGTACTATATATAGATGATGCAATGTAAGGCAATAATAAGTTCTTGAACAATGAGCTGTTTAATTATTCTTCCTTTGACCTTAGTCGCTGAGTTACATAAATAGCTAATAAACGTTCAACTACGTTGAACTAACAACTAATAGGTACAGTCGGCCTTATAAGAAGCTGGACACTTTTGTACCTTGTCGCTTTAATGCGTTTGACAGATTAGTGCAGCAGTTCAAACATGACGTTAAAGTGACAAAACACTAAAGTGTGCAGCTTCTTATAAGGCTGACCGTACTACCAGTTGGGTTGGGTTAAGTCTTCGCTGTCTCCTTGCTATTGGTCTATTTGTAGCCTCAAAAATATCACCCATGTTATTTTTTTATTTAACATTATTGTATCGCAGTTATTTTTGTTAAACACAGGCGTCTTAAAAAATATTACGTTGATGGGTAATAATAGGATAGTCCTAAGCACTGAAATAATAACGTCCTAAGTTTTTCATGTTCTTCGTGGCAAGATGATTGCTTGCTTTCACAAAATTTATGAAATTTCTCCACACTTTACTCGTATGTTTACTTACTTTAAAGTATTCAGGATTATTTTAGGAGATGAAAACGGGAACCGATCCCAGAATTCATAAGTACTTACTTACCACACCTATTGATAAACGTACAATAGCTAAAATATGCTTAATACTGCTTTGTCCTTATCTGATATTTTGACATTTCTATCTGACAGAAAATGACATAGCATACTTTAACTAAAATAGGGTTATAGTGCGTTTGTAATACAAGGGGTTACTCTTTTAGGGATGTTACATCAATACCTAATAATCCTGTTGGTTTTATTATTGGGCGAACCATTTTATGCCTCCGGTTATTTAAAATATTTTTCGAGAAATTGGCGTTATTAATAATTTGTCACTTTTTAAAACTTAGTGTTTGGTACTTTATTTAACTGGTGATTTTATATGCCTAATGGCGTTACTATTTAAAATTTAAATTATTATGTATTGAATGGGAATAGGTACGGTAAAACAAAACCGATGGAAGGACTAACTTTTAATACTCATTTTTACTTCTTAATAAACTAAGTGTCATTATGTACGATTAAGTATACTTTTTTTTTATTATTGTAACAAAAAAAAAACTTGTTTTTGTTTTTTTTTTATACTTACTTAAAAAAAATAGCCAATTAACATCTTAGGTGGTGGCAGTCAACCATATTTAACAATATATATGGTTGACTGCCACCTACCGGGTTGAACATAATTCAACGTAAAAAAATACTATCTTATGATTTGGTTCCTAATCGTTGAAAATTCGATTTTTCTTTTTCACAAGCTACCACAATAGCTGAACCGGGTGATCTCTAGGAAAACCCGGCTACGAGACCGATTCTTTAAGAGGTAGGATATGTTTTGAAACTGGTGAACAAGTATTAGGGATGCAACGTTTACAAGGCGGTGCACATCGTTTTGCACCTGTAATCGTAATAATTGCCATTAATAACGAAGCGATTTAAGTAGGAAGAATGGTCACGAGTATCATGTTGTAAAAAATAAAACTACAGCGTTAATCGGAACGCACTTAATAATGTCTGGCTTAAACACAAGATCCCAATTCATAAAAAGTCCCGCTTCAATCTGATGGATGACATTTAATTGCGTAAGTCGTTTGTTTTGTTTCTTAATCAATATATATAAAAGGCAAACCTGACTTACTGACTTATATATCATCGCACAGCCAAAACTACTGTACCTAGAAACTTGAAATTTGGTACAGGGGTTCCTTTCATGATGTAAGTGAGTACTAAGAAAGGATTTTCCGAAAACCAACCCCCAACGGGAAGATATGGGGGGAGTAGCGGGAAACTAATTCTACGCGTACGAAGTCGCGGGCGTCCTCTATTTATTCATATTATTGTAGTGTAATGTAATGTGAAAGATTTTATTGCGTTGATAACGTCATGTATCATAATGTTATATAAACTTTAATTTTATCATTGTAAAGAAAAACAAACACTTCGGAAGCAACTTTGAATTTTAACACTTAATATAAATAACGATTAATTATCGTAATCGTAATGGCTAAATCGTTGTATCCCTAATAAGTATTTCTAGATAATGAATAAAGAGTAGCACTTAATTGAAACATTGCGACAAGTGTTGCAACTCGATGTCGGTTGAAAGTTAGGCGAGGACGAGCGGACGGACGGGTTGCGGTTGCGCGCCGGCGCATGCGTCGATTAGCACACGTCGATACCCGCTAGAGTCCAAGTCGCTCTACACGGGTTCCTAAACAATATATTAAAAACCGGTCAAGAGCGAGTCGGACTCGCGTACTGAGGGTTCCGAATCGTTGCCTAGGTATTATTGTTTTCCGATTTGAATTCGATTTCGAATCGAATGAGCACGAGCCCAACTCACGCTTGACCATTTTTTATGTATTTGTTGTTTTTCTTTAAGGTTAGTTCTATACCAACGCTTGTATGTTTTACAACAAAACTAAAAATACAACAAAAATAAAAATACGTTGAAAAAAACCTTTCTTGTATAATAATAACACATTCTGAAAAAAAAACAACCCACCATCTATTACGGTTCAAAAGATTTAGCTCTTTAAAATTGGGACAGAGAGACGGACGGACAGCGTAGGCTGTCGAAAAATAGCAGTGGCAGCTTGCCTCTGCGACATATGGCCGAATGAGTCGTTTGGCAACTGTTTCATTTCCCAACCCGCTTATATTTCTGTAACTGCAAATATTTCAGGATTTATTTTTGTACCATTGTGTAGACCCTATAGGTTAGGTTAGGTTAGTTTTTATAAAAATTCTGAAATATTTACAGTTACAGAAATATAAGCGGGTTGGGAAATGAAGCAGTTGCCAAACGACTCATTCGGTCAAACGTATTTCGGTGAAACATTAGTAAACCTATGGCTCCCCAAACTATGACTTAGGTACTTTGAAAGCCATGACTTACAGGAATATCCCATAATGAAGCACCATAAACAGTGGCAACAAAAAGTTATCCTTATAGAAGATAAAAAATAAAATCAAACCACTAGGACAGTTAATCTGCCCAACCCATATAAGTAAGTATCTAATCAAATTATTATTCTAAATCTCTACTTAAGATTGTCTGGAAGAGATCGCAAGAGAGAGATAAAACCGCTAAGTATATTTCGCACATGACGTTTAACATAATGTTAACTGGAAAAGTACGGTTTTGAGATATGGGTATTAAAGTTAAAAAGAAGCGTAAGTACTGATAATAACCTTTTTGCTATCTTGATGTGATAGTAAGTACAAAATTTATCTTTATTTTGCATTAGTAATATTAGACTGTTACCAACGAATAAATGAGACGTTTTTAATACAATTTGGAGTTATGTCAACTTGCTGCATTTACATGCTTTTTGACTTATGACAGTCTATTCTAATTGAAAAGACATAGGTATTATAATCGAATCACGGTTTTGAGCGTATTTTGATGATATACGTAACACAGTAGATATTCAATGGAGTAAAATACCTACTGTATAGACAATTTATTCGTTTATTTTGCTGCAGTTGAATTTGTCGTATCTCCAATTAACACAGTCAATAGGGAATATATAATATATATGCATGTTTTTCACAGCTTCAATAAAAGCTGATTCATGTAACAAATGGGTGAGAAAAATCATTATTTGAATCGCTAAAAAAACCAAGATACAAAAAAACAAAGATTTGTTGGTAGCTCTTTCTAGCAAAACAGAATTTAACGTGGAGTTTATATGGCCGACCTGTGACGTCACAGTGCATTTCGGATCTCTCTGTCTAATTAGTAGTTTAAAATGCTTGTATCATCCGTATTTCATGGCCGATTTTAATTTTAATTTCACTTTTGATCTATTTTACGGTATTTTCATATTTGTAGAGAAATGCGATTTAAAAAATTCGTGCATATTGTCTTTTTGCGAACTGCGCTGGTGATTAAAGAAGTAAGAAAGACCAGTGCCATAATTCGGTTATTATAAGGCAAGTACTAAAAATATGACGGTTATACAAATCTGCAGTTGAAAAAAAACAGAAATCTTAAAAAATACTTGATTTATTACAAATGCTACTCTCCGGCAGATGGCGCTGCCTTTACCAGTATTACCTCATTATCCGCTAAAGTCGCTATTCAAACCAAAAACGTGCTAGCGTTTTCCTCCCGTAGGTATATTGTATTGGTGGCACTACACTACACATAGCGTTGCGTTTTTGTGTACCTATGTGTATCGGCATCAGTTTGACAAATATTTTACCAACTTTACATGGATCTCAATAGAAAAATGACAAATAAGTTTAGGCCACGTGAAGACGGTTTCTGCGTGTCGAAAAACCGACAGTGACGCGGTAACGCGTATTTGCAATTAGATTGTGTGTGGATGTTTTGACAAATAACTATGTCGTCTACACATTACGAATACGCAACATCAAATGTAGATCTACCATAAAATGAAGTCATACCAAATCTGTATCATGATATAAGTAGGTACTTAGACCTACTGTTAATATGTGTAGCTCAGTTATTATGTACCTATGCATACTATATGACTGAGGAACTCTACTATGTAGGTACAAAACGTATATGTATGTGTGTTAGCGTGCCCCGCCTGCTATGTATTTGTGTACTTGGCTATTCCTTTCACTCAAAAAAATGTGAGCCAACCAAGAGAGATTTTCTCTTAGTTGACAAAAAAAAATTACAATAGTTACAATATCTATCTATATATATAAAAGGCAAAACTGACTGACTTATATATCAACGCACAGCCGAAACTACTGTACCTACTTAGAAACTTGAAATTTTGTACAGGGGTTCTTTTCATGATTTAAGTGAGCACTAAGAAAGGATTTTCCGAAAATCGACCCCCAACGGGAAGAAATGGGGGGAGTTTGCGGGAAACTAATTCTACGCGTACGAAGTTGCGGGCGTCCTCTAGTTATTTAGGTATATACCTAAACCAAAGCTGATAGTAACAACAGCAACTTCTTTAGTGATCCAACTAACATCTTAGTTGATGTATAATATTATCGTCTTGTTAGGCTCATATGGAATCAAGACGCTTATGTAGGTACAACAATCACTACCTATCTTGTTAAAAGCAATAAAGTTTTTTTTTCAGTGATTGTCCAAGGTTCCCTTGAAGAGACCGCTATTTAGCGGTAATACCACCTGTCGTGTTACATATAGTTACAATGTACAGTTCCGTGTTTTTTTAGCTGTTCAATTAAGAGTAATTTTATTGTATTGTACAATGAATTAAATCCGCTACAGAAATTTCAATTTGAAACTTTAAACTCCGAATTCTACAGATGACAGAGTAACATTTAAGTTAATGAAGGTACTTTAACTTGGCTAACTTTCATTAGCCTAAAATTTAATCTTTAAACATTCTGGCCAGGATCGAGTCCTTAAATATCTATTAAGTGACTATTATTATTCTGACAGCTTTCTTAATATCTGTGCCCTTACCATGACTCACAATTTCTGTACTGTCTAGCGAGTCGAATGCTCTGTCCCTCACAGTATTCTTATAGAGTGCGAGGGACAGGGGATTCGATTCGCTAGCGAGTACGGTAATTGTAACTCATGGTAAGGGTAGGGTACTGCGTAAAGACTACACCAAGAAAAGGCCGACCATCCTGGGTAGTGATTCTCTCAAAAGCAAAGGTGAGCGAACGCAGGAGTGAAGTCCAAGCGGCGAGTTTAATTAGTCCTGAGACTACTTAAACTCGCCGCTTGGACATCACTCCTGCGTTCGCTCAACTTTGCTTTTGAAAGAATCACTACCCAGTAGCGCCCTTGTTAGTACTATTACCATGTTTAATAACAAACTTAACAGAAAAAGGTTTCTATTTTTTCCGTTACTCAAAGAGTAAGTGTTATTAAGCTATGCAAGAATATAATAGAAATTGTGTATTTTTTGTACAACCAATTTCAAGAAAATAAACACACTTCCTCGTGGTCCTACTAATTTGTCCTACTAGTCAAAAATTGAACCTAGATTTGATCACTAAATACTAATTGTGGTTGTAAAAGTAGGTATCTAGGTTAGGTTCGCTAGGTATCTTCAGTTTGCCCGAAGGGCAAAACCACCTAGAAGTCAGTAGGACAAAAATAGTAGGGCCACGAGGAAACGGCCAAAAATACATAAATTAAGATAATAAGAAATGCTTGGTTAATCTTAAGTCGCAACAAGTATCTAAGAAATAACAATATAACTGTTACTCTTTCAGGATTCCGTGCTAGACTGGGCTCGGGACCATAGAATGCACCACAAGTATTCTGAGACTGACGCCGACCCGCACAACGCAACTCGTGGCTTCTTTTTCTCTCACGTCGGCTGGCTGCTAGTGCGAAAGCATCCGCAGATCAAGGCTAAGGGACACACCATCGACATGAGCGACCTCTGTGCGGATCCTGTTCTGAGGTTCCAGAAAAAGTGAGTTCTTACGCTTTGGACGTACAATTTAACCCTTATAACTCGTGTGAGAAAAATTGCTTAACGCTTACGTAAACGATTTTCGATTACTAACAAAATGTATGGAATTGACGTAGGCGTTCGACGCGAGCGTCTTACGCTTACGTAAGACGCGTACATTTTGGATAACGATAACGAACGCCGAATTCATCTTATCTAGGGCCGCTGGACTTTATAAAGTAATCGTATCTGTTGCTAATGAGTTCGGCAAACAGCTATCATATGCTAAATAAGAATTACCTCTTCATCAAAATCGATTGAATAGTTGAGGAACTAAAGTAGAACATTCGATTTTTGCTTTTATAAATACATACACATAAACAGCGAAAAATGTACAATCCTTTTCTCAATTGCCCATCCATGTCAAAGTTGTTTTTCTCTTAAACCTCCATGGACTTTTTAAAGAATCATTATACCATAATGCTGTATTTCCTTAAGAAAAAACGTGATGTTTAACAAAACCTGTTCTGCGTTTCAGATATTACTTGACTTTGATGCCTCTCGTTTGCTTCATTCTGCCAACTTACATTCCAACGCTGTGGGGGGAGACAATTTGGAACGCCTACTTCGTCTCCGCGATCTTCCGCTACTGCTACGTCCTTAATGTCACCTGGCTCGTTAACTCAGCCGCCCACAAGTGGGGAGACCGGCCCTATGACAAGAACATTAACCCGGTAGAGACGAGACCCGTCTCCTTGGTCGTGTTCGGGGAAGGTTTCCACAATTACCACCACACGTTTCCGTGGGACTACAAGACAGCTGAACTGGGAGACTATTCTTTGAACCTTTCCAAGCTCTTTATAGATACCATGGCCAAGATTGGATGGGCCTATGATCTGAAATCGGTTTCCCCAGACATTGTAGAAAAACGAGTAAAGAGAACGGGAGACGGTACCCACGCTGTGTGGGGATGGGACGACAAGGACGTTCCCGTCGAGCAGAAGACAGCAGCAGTTATAAGCAACCCAGAAAAGACTGAATGAGCTGAAAACATCAGTGGATAAATAGAAATACAATAAAGAAGTGGAGTTAGGCTTTATAGAACTTATTTATCATGTATGTCGGAAATTAGTCACTACGAGTAGAAACAACAAATACCTCCGACGTGCCTGTATGGTAGCCAATTGTGATAACAATTTGTAGTATTTAGTTTATTTATTTAAGATTTAACGATGCCAAATAATTGTTAAAAAATATATCCTTGTAACTTGAACCCTTTTCCAAGTGGTAAGGTTTAAAAAAACGGTCCTGTTTTTGAATTATGTTTAGCTATCTTATGGATATCCAGAACAAACACAAGCATAGATTAGCTGAATAGGTATACATAGATTAGCTAGGGTAGCTTTAGCTTCTTGTGTAATAGACACTATACGTATGAAACATGAAAAATTAAAGAATTTTAAAAGCAACATTGTATTTTTTTTGAAAGTGAGAAATTTGTAATAAAATGTTGTCTGTTAGATGCTGGCAGCAGTGAAATATAGCCATCAATCCACGTATTTCAGCGAGTTCAAAGGGTTGTAATGCACACTATTTGAATGAACGAACTATAAAAAAGTAGGTTTTTGTTTTTTCTAAGGGTTTCATGTAATCTTAATACTGAATGGAGTAAGTATCAAAATAACATGCAATGCCTCTATGCAAATAGTATTTTTGCCGGTTGATTTATTCCCACACCGGAACATAGCAATTAGGGCACCGCCCGCTGGTGATAGCTTGGTGGATACGATGGTGGTAGCGATCCGGAGTCCGGACGGGTCCGCACAAAGTCCTCTACCACCTTCACCACTAAAAACCACTAATTCGTGAGGGTGGAAAAAAAATATGGGCCCTGGAGGGGAACTGCCTTAATCAATGCTTTTAATACAAGAAACAAAACAGCATCGAAAGATTTTCTTAAATTCACTTTTCTCACCCGGGAATGGAATAATAAAAATTAACACTTGCTGTAATTAATGTGATAGGTATTTCGCAATGTTTTCTATTTCTGAGACCAAATGTTTATTATAGATATTTTATCCTGGAAAATAATCCTATCAATTACCTAGTAGAATAAAATAGCGAGTGTTCAATTTTTGAATTATTAGCTGGTTCAATTCCCGGGTGAGAAAACGAATTTTTGAAAATCTTTGAATGCAGTTAAATCTCTTTTTAAGTATAAAAAAAGGTTTCCTTTAAGTAAAATGATAATAATATATGCCCTTTTTTTTTCACTCCTTATGTTCGAAGCAATTACAAATTCTTCCTTTTTTTACTAGACTGCGTCAAAAGGAGGCTTATTAGAAGTGAATTAATGGATAAGTTCGCCTTTGTACATTCCTAAATATTGTATTTTACTGTGTTTTGTAGAATAAAGTGTTTATATACATACGTACATACATTAACAAAGGTTCTTTGTGTTTTGTTGTAACCTTGCCAGCAATAATCTCTACGGAGAACAAAATTAAATTTTAGAGCGAATAATTCATTTGATGCCTGTATTCATTAATATTACGTGCTGCAAATAATTTTAGCACCGAGAAATAATTACATTCCGTTCCTTTTAACCTTTGATAATATACACGGCTTTCAAACAAAATAGGTACCCAGTAAAGTTGAACTCAAAAAGGATTAGCTCTTCATTTTATAGCTGGAGAGCTGTTAAGCATTTTTGAGTAGGTTTTTGAGGCACCGTGGAAATTTACAGAACTTCTTTAATGATATTTAAATACACAGAAGCAGACCTTGCTGAAGGGTATTGGGGCTATTAGTTAATATTTTTTAAAGTACCTTGTAATTTTTTTTCGAGTACACATTGCTTTGTTAATATTTAAACGTGCCTCAATTACATTATTTAGATTTTTCAACGAATCCTTTTGGACTGGCTCCTGGCTCAACTTTAGGACCGACTAAATGACCTGGCTCTTTGATTTTTTTACTTCTTAGAATTTCAATTTCGGTAACATTTTATACGTTTCAAATGCCTCAAAGACTAGTTACTTAAAAAAACCATAACTCTGATTAGCTCCATTTCCCTTTCAGCCACGTTGGCCTTTTTGAATTCAAATATCATTAAAGAATAACTGTGTGCTCTTGTACTAGTACCATGTCGCATTGACAATATTAAACTGAGAGTGGTCTAACTTTGTTTACCAATAGCTGAGACAAAGTACTAATAATGTACAGCTACAGTTACTTTTGAGTTCGAACGTACATTGAAAATTGTATTTACAGTGTAAAAAGTCATATATCGGTACGCCTGCCACTGGCTGGCTCGTAGCTACAAAGTACTTCTTAACGGAGTTACTATTGATATTGGTCCAGACGCTCGTAATACCCAAACTGCACGATAAGTCACGATTCCACAAGACTTTAGGTATCTTAACAATCTGTCCATTATCCATTATCCTTAATAGAAACATACATACACACGTACCTTCACGCCTTCCTTCCCAGAGTGGGGTGGCCAGAGCTACAGTATGACCAACAACTCTAAAAACTTGTTGATCATTCTGTAACCACATTTTGGACAAACAGGCTAAGATGTTTACCAGTGTATATTAGTGACAGGTGGCAAGCCCATCGCTTAACAATACTACGAGCCTTTATTACCTTAGTTGCCTCTAATAGAAACATACATAATAAGTAAATAAACATGCAGTCCTGGAACGTGCAGCTGCTACAGACTTGCGCCTGACTTAGGTATGCACTTGAATTTCCAACTAACGCAAAGGCCTCTGAGTTTGTGATACAGCAACTACTTGAGTGCAATTTAAAGTTGGCTCCGAAAAGAAGTTTGACTTGAAGATTTGTCGAAATAAATGTGTGTTTGAAGGTCCCATTTTCCAGTTTTTCGCTTATTTCTCGGAAACTATGCGTCCTAGTGACATGACCATTCTATACAAAAGGAAAGCTGATTAACTCAGTCAGGTTTTTCAATGTAGTTTTCAAGATATCCGCTCTTGAAAGTCTGTAATTTTGGATAAAAACTTTTTTGCCTCGTATTTTTTGCTCTTTTTAACTGGATACCTCTTGAACGATGTACCCAGAAAATAAATTCCGTCAAAAGGGGTGTAGAGCATTAAATTCCCTTCAATAATACTTTACTATATTATCTATCTTCACAGACGCCGGGAGCTCATTCCACATAGATAAGGTGCGTGGCAAAAAGTCTCTCGAAAAACGCACGGTGGTGGATTTAAAACTATCAAGATGGTGTTGATGAAATGATAGATTGGTACTCGTACAAATCGATGTACGATGGTAGTTCCCTTTAAAAACTACTCAGGTATGTCTCAAGACGACACTGTTACGTGGCGAGTCAATGCCGCCACTAAATAAGCATGAAATTCCCCTGGTGTCGGGCAGCAGCTGCATCGATACTGGCAGAAAGCCAGAATAGAATGATTAACTTTAATAGAATGGTTAACTTCGCCGCATTTCATTTCACTTTATCATTTTAGTTAGACACGTGCAGGAGTTTATTTTTTTTGGTGGTTATGACAATTTTCTTCATACAAACTTACCCAATGCCCTTTGACTCTCTTTAACATAATCACTTGTAAAATTATAAGAAATAAATTGCCCTGCTAGGCTGATGCAACCAAGTCAAATAACTATTTTTAAAATATATGTTTATTCAGGAATTTAAAACGCATGGCCATGAAAAGTTTTAAAAACATTTTTTGCTGCCACCGGTCTGATAATATTTTGACGCTTCGCCAATGCTTTCTTTGCGTGTAGCGATCAAACGAATAACGTAAATATCGAATCGTAAAACTATCTTTGTATTGAAGGATAAATCGTCCGATACACATATGATTTATAGAGACGATAATAGGTACGATACATGAATGGGTGAAGCAAACATAGGTACTATGTCAGTGTTGAATAAACTTTTGTTTTGTACAAGGTGTTAATTATAGTTAAGTTAAAAAATGACTGAGTTAGGTTAGGTTAGGTTAGGAATTACCCTATTTGAATGGAAGTACCGGCGTGACGTTTAGATCAGATCATAAAACGAGCGAATAAACTCAATTACATCGATTTTAACATTACAATTACTATCACAGATGTTGCTTGATATGTTTAAGTACTTGATAGGTTGTGAAACTTATTGGTTTTTCACATACTTTTAGCAAATAACAGATTAAATAGCTATGAAAATAACTAATAACCTTTAACATTACCTCCAATTCGTCTTTCGTCAACTGTTTTAAATTCTGATAATAGTCTTAACTTTTTTAATTACTCGGGAGTATACTTTTCTTTCTAATTTCTTCTTTTCTACAGATGGACTCTTTCGGATGCACTTCAACCCTTTATGGTCCTTTTTTTCAATATTTCCCTTTTTCCGTCATCATCATCATCATCATCATCATCATCAGCCTATAGTCCACTGCTGGACATAGGCCTCTCCCATTGCACGCCAACGAGCACGATTCGTGGGCACTCTCATCTCATAGAGCTTTTCCGTCACCATAAGGGTAGGTAATGTAGTTTGTAGTTTTTAATGTAGTTACATAAGTTTGAAAAACTCATTTGTACATGGTAACCGCGGGGCTTCGAACTCTGTACCTACCTTACGATCACGAGTCGACCTGCTAAGCCACCAACGCCACCGACGCTCTCTATTATGATTTCAAATAATATATTGCTCATATCTGCAGGGTTAGCTGAAAGATATATCTCAAAGGGAGAAGTTAACCTTTTAACGTCCTTCTTATAATCTTCATTATATTGATAATGTTTATCATTCGTTAATATAATACATAATCCCGTTTCCTCCCCTCATTATTTTTCTTCCTAAGATAAAACTAAGTATAATTGTGATTACTGGAAGAAAAAGTCGTGAATGTAACCACGGCAGTAGTATAATATTGGGCATTCTGGCCCACCTCGTTCGATCGGGCGAAAATTTCGCCCTCCTCACTCGTGTGATCCAAATGCCCAATATTATTTTGTGGATTTCAAAATTTGGGTTTGCGCAGAATGAAATTCATGCATGCATTCTGTCCCACCTTTTTCGATATCGAGCGATATTTGTGGATTTCAAAATTTGGGTTTGCGCAAAATTAAATAATCGCGCTAACGTGCGCGTTTCGCGACATGTAACGGAAATTGGGTTTGTGCTTAAAATAAAAAGATTATCTCTCGCATGCGTATTGAACAAATAACAAGTCGTAACGTAAATTGGGTTTGCGCAAAATGAAATTCATGCATGCATTCTGTCCCACCTTTTTCGATATCGAGCGAATTCGTCCTCCCCACTCGTATGATCCAAATGCCTGACATTATTTGTGGATTTCAAAATTGGGTTTGCGTAAAATGGAGGTATAGATTTTATACATTCTTAAAGTCCAAGTTAAACTAAGAATATTAGTTGATTTCGTAAAATGCAAAAGCTTAAACACCTCGCACTTGGCCGGAGCGCAGACGCGTTTGTACAACTTGTCGTGAAGGTGATCAGGCTCCACAGACAAGATCGGGTCACCCAGGACGCTTAGTTCCCGGTGGTCGTATGACCGCTTTTGTGTACATGGTGAGTTTGCATCCTTCACCAGGGACGAGTTCATCCGTTATCTACCACCGCATAGTAACAGAATCCCTCCCAAATATTCGAGATAGTTCAGCAATACTCAGTGCAAGGGTGATCAAATCGAGCATCGAGATTGACAAGCTGGGACTTAGCACAACCAAGCCGGTAGGTCACAAGGAGTACTAAGACACTTATGCATTTGGTAAAGTTCTTACTATATATATCAACCTGAGTATAAAAACTTCAATAGCGTGATGTAGGTTTTAACTGGTTTTCGGTTGTATAAAACCAGTCTTATCATCATTTAAATTACGAAACTATAAGATGTTTTATAAACAATTCGTTAGTTCAACTGATTTTTGGTTTGTAAAACCAAAACGCAAGAAAACAACGCATAAATGTGCTCCAGTTAATTTTAATGCTATTGTAATGCCATCTATAGGAACGTTATATATTAATACATTTCTAAAAAAACATATCTCACTTTAACATATTGATGTAAAATCAGTTTTATTGTGTGCAAAATTAAGCTTAGCTAAAAATATAATCGCATGCGACATACAATGTTTTGCGTAATTGTAATTAGAACTCGAAGACCGGGCGGTATGAGATCCGCGATCACATTTCAACCATGGACGCTCGCTATTATTGTGATGATTTCACGCAAATGAACATAGGTGGCGTAGAATAACGAATATTTTGCTTAATCTATCGGAATTAATCGAAACCATTTGCAACTTATATGAAAGTGTAATGCATTCATTAAGCTATTATATTAGTTCAGTACTTAGCCTATAGAGGGCGCTTATGATGAAACCATTGTTAAATTCTTTATATTGGTAATATTTAATTTTTGTATTCAATGTTGGAATTACAATAAATTTACAATTACAGGTGTTTTCTGGATTAAGAAATCGATTTGTCAAGTTCGCTTGTTCGGGAAAATACTTTTTCTGTTTCCAGTATATTTGCGTAAATAATTTAAATTAATATATATATTTTTTTTCATTTGTTGATTTAACAAATATTCCTGCATTTTATTAATTAGGCATTGGTCAATTACGCAACATGTTTTTTTCAATCGATGTGAAGGAAATTGCACAACGCCGGTGGCCCCATTAAAAATATGCAAGAATATACATTTTGAGGGCTGGCACTATCGTAAATGTATCAAATAATGTTATAATTGGTAACAATACTTTTAATTGTGTCGAACATTTTGAATACATTTCGTTCATTAAACTTGATATAATTATTTTACCAGTGAGAAACCCTAGTTAAATGTTAACAGTTACTGGAATAAACATTCAAACTATCACAACATGTAAGCTTAAAGAAAAAAACCAATTTACACTACTTATAATAAAAATAATGTTAATTACCACAATATGGATGTGAAGATGGAATCTTCTCTCACTGGTTCTTCCAGTGCAATAGAAATAGCAATAATATTAAATTAATAATAGCGATATTAACTGATTTATGCAAAATTACTCAAGTAACACCCCTGGCGCATGTAACAAAGTCATCAAGAATTCGCTATTTATTTGTCAACTTCCACAACTGCGTTCTTTTTGTGCTCCGAGACTTCCAGCTACCGCCACCGCTGCCCTACACCTCGTCCGCCAGCTTACCGCCCAGTGCATTACCACCTCCTGCTGTTTCATCTCGCTACTGTTAAAATGTGAGTAAGTACACTTTTTTCCCAAATAACTTTAAAATGTTTCAGTGATTTAATTATATCAATTATTTATTATTTATAGGTCTGATACCGAATTTGAAAGCATCGTTGCTGCTAACGTGACCCCCGTCACCTCAAAATTTGGAAAACAAAAAAGAAGTGCAGCAAATAGGTATATTTCCCGTTGACTTGTTTTCACTGTTAATGTATGTTTTTAAACAAAAACGATTAATAATTATCCATATATCCTGTTTTAGATCTGATTCAGAGGACAGCGTAAGCCAAGATAATCTCAAATCGAAAAAAACCATTAAGAAACGAAAATCATCATCAACCAGGTATTTGTTTTTACTATCTTATTCATTATCTTTTTAAAAGGTAATTCTAGTAAACCTTCTAACATCAAGGTGGTTGTACTGATTTAATTGTTTTTTACAGTTCTGCCGCATCGAAGATAAAAGGAAACCAAAACCCTCATGATTTGTTTGGTATATTCCCGGAAGATTTTAATATTACGCCGAAACCCTCTGTTTCTTCAAATGCGCTCGACTCGTCTATAATCAACCGACTGCCGACAGGAGCAACGAAACGAGCATGCGTTCTGAAGGGAGACTTCTTCGTGGAGCTGAAGGTGTCTCACACCGAAGACATTCGCGGTGAGTTGCCCGATCAGCGTTGGAAGAAAGCCCTTCTTGCAGTTAAGGCTCAAATCAACAGTGAAACACCACAGTGGAACTCGTTGCAAAAATTTGTTCAACGACTTCAAGAACTTTTTGTAGAGGCTGACGTTAAATTTTACTCTAACAACAAGTAATTCAGTATTATTTTAACGTTTGCGTAAAATGTCTGTTTGCTCTTATTATTTTTTATTGTGTTGTAATCTGAATAAACTTACATAAATATGCCTTTTTGCTCAGAGTGCTCCATCAGAGTAGAAAGAAAACAGTGGGTGGGTCACTTAAAAAGTAATAAACATAAAAATAATTCCGTTGTAGAACTAAACGATGAGGTTTATCAAATTTCCTCAGCTTTTAAAGGTCGCATATCGTCATATAGGATAATTGCTACTGATGATTTTAAAACTTGTTTACCTGACGTATTTTTGAACTCTTTGAAATGCAAATTTTTAAGAATTTTACAAAATGCGCTTCAAAAACAAGTGAGCCTTAAAGTTAATTTCGAATACTTTTGCAATTTTCTTTTATTCAAAGATGACAGGCAAGAAATTAAGTCTTTCGCAACAAAAAATTTTTCTGTGCATCAAAATTATGATTTGGAGAAGCTTTTTCAAAAATTCTTTATAACTATAAGAAAAAAGGTAGAGGAATTTGAAGACCGCGATTCTGGTTGGACATTTTTATCAAATTTGTATTTAGAAATAAATGTCAATAAATTTGATCCATTAAAAGCGTCATCTTACGTGGATTTGCCTAAATTAATAAAAAATAAAAAGGCTTGCATAAATATTCGCAATAACGATGACTATTGTTTTCTCTGGTGCATTGTTGCCGCCATTTACCCGTCCTCACATCATAGTGAGCGTACATCGTCGTATCCCTATTTTAAGACTGTTTTAAAAACTGATAATATGAGTTTCCCTGTCACCTTTGCTGATATTAAGACATTTGAATCCGCTAATACTGATATCAGTATTAATGTGTATTCTTTAAAAAACAATCGAACTGTTGTAGGACCTCTTTACAGGTCCGAGTACAAAAGGAAACATAGGATCAATTTACTTTTAATCGAGCGCGGTAATAACTCGCATTATGTTTTGATTCGTGACTTGTCGCGTCTTGTACGTTCTCAAATTACTAAGCATCATGGTAAACTTTATTTTTGCGAAGACTGTCTCATATTTTTTGTATCAGAATACAAATATGATATGCATGTTTGTAGTGGAATTGCTACTGTACTTCCAGATAAAGGTACATATCTGCAATTTAAAAATTTCGATCGTAAACAAGACGTACCATTTGTAGTGTACGCTGACTTTGAAACTATTCTTGAACCTTACCAGGGTTGCGAGCAAGCACCATCGATTAGCTTCACCTCAAATAAACAAATTCATAAGCCTGCAGCTTTTGCGTATTACATAGTTTGTTCTTATGACGGAAGTCTGAATCGTTTTATTCAGTATCGCGGACCCGATTGCGTATCCAAGTTTTTAGAGTACTTGTACAGACATGTAAATGAAATACATGAGATCTTAAATAAAGAGGTTCCTATGATTTTCGACGATGAAGATGCTTTAGCGTACAAAAATGCAAAAAATTGTCACATTTGCAAAACCCCTTTGTTTGGTGATAAAGTTAGAGATCACTGTCATTTAACAGGGTTTTATCGCGGAGCGGCCCATCAATACTGTAACTTACGTTTTCGAGTGCCTAAACTTATTCCTATATTTTTCCACAATTTGTCTGGATACGACTGTCATTTATTTATCAAAGAACTGGGTAAATGTTCTGGACCTATAAAAGTAATACCTAAAAATAAAGAAAACTATATTTCATTTACAAAATTTTTAAGGTTATCTAATGATCAGTATGTGCAAATACGGTTTGTAGATTCATTTAAATTTCTAGGTGCTAGTTTAGAAGAGTTAGCTAAGGGTTTATGTAGATCAGAGTTTTTCCACTTAAGTAACTTTTATCCTCGATTAGAAGAGTTTAATTTATTACTACGCAAAGGAGTATATCCTTACGATTATATGACCGGCTGGGATAAATTTACAGAAATTGAGCTACCTGAAAAGAGTTCGTTTTATAACTCGCTTTCTGCGGAACAAATTACAGACTCTGACTATGAGCACGCTCAACGTGTATGGGAGACATTTCAAATAAGAAACATGGGTGAATATACAGATCTCTATATTAAAACTGACGTTTTGCTTTTGTCAGACATATTTGAAAATTTTCGAAAAATTTGTAAGATTCATTATGAATTAGATCCTGCATTCTATTTAACCGTGCCGAGTTTGTCATTTGACGCGATGTTATTGAAAACTGGCGTAAAATTAGAGTTGATATCTGATTTAGAAATCATTCGTCTTATTCAAAAAGGCATTCGAGGCGGAATTTGCATGTGCTCTACCAGACATGCTCTTGCTAATAATAAATATATGAAAACTTATGATGACAGTAAACCCGACTCGTTTCTTGTATACATTGATTGTAACAACTTATACGGATATAGTATGAGTCATTCATTACCCATATCTGATTTTCGCTTTCTAGATTCTGAGGAAATAGAGCAATTAGACTTTATGTCAATTTCAGACGATGCAGAATTTGGATTTATTCTTGAGGTCGACTTAGTTTACCCTAAAGAGTTACATCATTTGCATAACGATTATCCCTTCTGTGCACAAAAATTTGTACCTCCAGGAGGGAAAAATTCGAAATTAATCCCAAATTTGTATGATAAATATGAGTACGTCATTCATTATGTACATTTAAAAACGTGCTTGCGTAATGGTTTGACTCTTAATAAAATTCACCGGGTAATCACCTTCCGACAAAGCCCCTTTTTGAAAAAATATATAGATTTAAATACAGAACTAAGAAAAAATGCAAAAACTCCATTTCAACAGAATCTTTTTAAATTAAAAAATAACGCTGTTTTTGGCAAGACTCTCGAGGATAGTGAACGACGTGTAGATGTTAAGTTAGTAAATCAGTGGAGTGATGAGAGAAACTCTACAAAGAAGTTTGTAACAGCAAGTAAATTAATAGCACGACCAAATTTTCACAGCGCCACGACATTTTCGGATAATTTAGTCGCTGTTCAAATGAAACCGGAGAGAGTTGTCTTAGATAAACCGATATACATAGGATTCGCGATACTCGAGCTTTCTAAGAGTCACATGTATCAATTCCACTACTCTGTAATAAAACCTTATTATAATGAAAGTGTTTCTCTCTGTTATACAGATACTGACAGTTTCATTTATAATATTAAAACCACTGACTTTTACGACGATTTGAAAAATCAGTTTATACATTATTTTGATACAAGTAATTATAACAAATCAAATGAGTTTCAGATACCCTTGATAAATAAAAAGGTTCCGGGATTATTTAAAGACGAGTTAGGGGGCGAGCTTATCACTGAGTTTGTAGGGCTACGTTCCAAGTTGTATTGTATCAAAAGCGAAAATTCATTACTCAAAAAAGCAAAAGGAGTAAAAAAGCCTGGTGTCCGAGAATTAACATTAGATGACTATAAGGATGTTCTGTTCAAGAATACGGTTATTAGGAAAAAAAATATATTATTTAAATCTATTAAACATGAAATCTTTACGCAAACTGTTAACAAAATTGCGTTATCCAGTAAAGACGATAAGCGACTTACATTAAAAGACAAAATTTCAACTAAAGCATGGGGTCATAGATCGATATTGTAGTTTTTATAAATTATAAGCGAATGTATTCAAATCTCGTTAAATAAATTGAATTGTAAATCTACAACTTTACCAGAAATGTATACCGTTAAAATAAGTAATATGTTAGTATTAAGAAACAATTTATGATTATATGTTATGTAAATACCTATTAGTACTGCTATTTGAATAAACGTACATATGCCTAGTGCAATTTGTGTTTGGATTTTTAATTTCCTAATTACTCATAAATAATTGGTTCTCCATTTCACAAGAGGTGTATGTTTATTTTTATTTTTTTATTTAACTCCAAACTAATTAGTGAGCTATTTGTGAAATGAATGAACTTTAATTTATATGAGTAAAATACAAACCTATTCATTAAAATGATTTATATTTCTTTTTTTAATTAAGTGAATTTATTAGCTAAAGAAAGAAAGACAGTTAAATGTTAAAAATAGATTTTCTTCAATGATAATCAAAGTTTGCGTGAAAATTAAAAACACCGGTATTCTAAAATTTATTGTCTTTCTAATTAGCCGATAAAAATACTTACTTAAAATGAAATATTAAAATTAGCATGTTTCTCAATCAGCAGGTTAGCTGCTGACGCCTTGTCGAGTCAGCTATGACCGCGTTATACGATACTGACTGAAATTGTTCGTCAATTGTGGTGTAATTTTGTCGATTCATGAATTCTAATCGTTATAAATAAAGGCTCATATAATACTCAGCCAAACATCAGTCTATCTTCAGAACGAAGTTACAAGTTTTTACAAGTTGTTACGAGCTTCATATCCTCAGCCCCGGTGTGGTAAGCAAACATTTGATATATTTATATATTAACAATTTATTCAAGTTAGACTCGATCTATTTATGTAAATGTTATCGTCTTGCATTTTTATTTTTATTTTTTTTGTCTACAAATAGCAAGCAAAATATTAAAATATTTATTTTGATTTATCTTGTTTCAGAATATGGAAGGAACACAAGACACTTTCCTATTTTCGCAATATGCTCAGGATCCATTGGAGGAATTCCTAGTGGAAGAAGAAGAAGACAGCGAGCTGGTGAAGAAACTTAAAAGCGGAATCCAGAAAAAAAATAAAGAAAAAAGATCAAAACGAAACTTTTCCAATAAAGTTTTTAAAAGAAGTGGTCACGACCGTCTGCCATCATTTATAATAAATAATAAAGCAGGGAAAGGTACGAGACTACTAAAAATACAGATAATTGACCTGAACAAAGACAGTGATGATGAAGACAAAGTGATGTTGAGTGCTCAATATTTGGCGGACGATAATTACGATGAAGTTATAGATCATGCCGAAAGTGTGATACATAAGATTTCAAAAAAACTGAGTGGATACAGTGCTAGTTTGTAGTTTTAGTTTAATTTTGTTGTTATTAACATAGTAAGTAAATAAATATAATGAAAATAACTTGTTGTTTCATTTTGCAGTTATTAATGGCCCCTTGCAGCTTTTTTAAATTTCGATATAACTTTTAAACTAGATTTAACAGTAATAGTACCTATCATATATTTTAACATTACTGGACTAAGAAAAAGCTGCAAGTGACCTTAAGAGTTTTTTTTTTTACCGACACGTTTTTCTTCATCTCGACTGACAGCGACATTAATTCAATTTAGTGGAAAAACTTTTCGGTAATTGATAATTCTCTTTGAATAGGTGAAATAAAAAATATGTTTGTCAATAATATCATTTATTTTGAAATCAGATATGAGAATACAGTTCTAAATTATTTTCAAAGTACCATTTTTTAATGCATAATACATTTTTTAACGCACAAGTTTTTTTATGAATTAAACAATTATATGTGCCGCTGTTTTTACAATATTTTTGATGCATTGATTGAAAATTAGGAAGACCTTTTTCACCCAAGTCTATTACAGTACAATTATCACACAAATCTTTAACCCATTTAATTTTTTCTAACCCTTTTACAAATATTTTCTTATTTTCTAAGTGAACATAAATCATTCTTTTAAACTCTCTATAATCAATGAATCCTTCACGCCATAAGATACCGAGGTTTTTCTCTATCCATATAACATTACTTTTTTCTTTTTCCGATAAAGTAAAAAATGCATACGGAGGTTTTATTAAAAATACTTGCGTGTATTCATTTGTACTATACGCAAATTCTTTAAGAATAAATTCATTTGTAGATGATTTAAACCCCTGGAGATCTACAAACAAGCAGTCTGAGCTCATGATATCCTTCGGGTAATATTGGTCAACGGTTTGTATTCTACAATGCTATCATTCAAAATAAGACAGTAAGCCGCAGTATTACCGGGTATGTCCTGTTCACACTCTAATTCAACTCTCACATCTATTGAACCCGTTTTTAAGGTTTCGTTTTGCCGAGAGCAGTCGATAACAAACAGAGGTGCTTTATCCTTAAATTCTTGCGGACTTAGCAACGGCGCTTGACTGCGGTTATAATACGACTGTTGGAATTTAGCATACTGATCGTATAATATAGCGAATTTTTCAGCTGCGAAACTAACATTAGAACTTTCATACGGAAAATAGGTTGAATTTAAAAAAACTTTTACATCTCTTAAATGACAATGATCAAAGTGTGTCATATCTTTGTTAGTCATATTTTTTCTATCTGTTTTTAATCCGATAACAACATATCGTGGCTTTTCAATTTGAGATGAAGTTTTGATTGCCCAGGAATGTTTTGATGTTTTCGGTAAAAGTGGATACTCATAAAGATCCCAGTTTCTAAATGCTATCTGAATAGCACGATCTTTTTCCAAGCACTTCATTAAATTTAACCTTTCCCGATCAGAAACTTTTATATGTGGCATACGCCATACTATTTTAGATATCGTAATGTTATCTATATATTCATTTGTATTTAATGTAACGCTATTTAAATTAGTATTGGATCTCAAAAGAATAAGTTCATGCTTACAGTTTATAACTATTTTATTGTAATCCTCTGCAAAACCAAGAATCTTGTTTAAAGGAATGCATACAGAAAACGACCCATGCGTAACTTTTGTACCGTTGACATCCCAACCCCATGACTTTGACATTCTCGATTCATGTTCATTTAGAGATAAGAGAGATTTCATAGTAGTTGTAACTCCAGCATTTTTAATTTTGTCTATTTCGATTCCATTAAGCTCATATCGAATATCTTGAAACAAATGAAGTATAGGGTTATTAGTAAACTGAACACTGGCCACCGGTAGTTTTGTTTCTCTGTTGACTACTACCATGTTTCCCTCTATGTATAAGGCACTCTCAGAAGGTAACACGTATAGATCTTGTTGGTTTATTGGTATACGGATTTCATCATTAAAATTGAAACTTGTTACGTAAGGTTTGTAGGAATGGAATTCAAAACTTTCTATTGTGTTATCGTAGCCGAAAGTTTCTGTTAAGTTTAGAATACTCATTTTAATAAACCAATAGTTTTAAGAAATTCTTTATTTTCCTTGGAAAGCCTCGTAAGCTGATTTTTAGGTGTTCTTTTCTTGACAGCACAATGCGTACTAATAATTGTACTGCGCGAAACTAATCTTTTATTGAAATCTATCATCTTTTCCTGAGATGCAAATATATCTGGATCTCTTCACCGCGTAAATTGATTAAGTTATCGTTTATATCCAATATTCTTAACTTTAAAGAGCTTAAACTGTTTTGATTAAGAGGAAAATAAATAACGTTTTTAGGTGTTTCTATAATCCGATAGCCTGGTGGTACATTAGGCACAAACTCGTGAATAATATGACTTGGTTTTCCGTTAATAAATGAACCACTCACAATGTCACATTCAACTCGCACTATAGTTGTAGAGAGAATGGACACAGGAAAAGGAGACTCTGTTAATATATTAGCTTGAATAGTTTCTTGACCGAAACCTAGTAAGTTACCAATCGAATTTTCTTTATTAAAATACACATTTTTAGAACACAATATAGACGTCTTTAACGTATTATTATTACATGTCAGTGAAAATGAACATCCTTTCAGATGTCTTTTCAGGTAATCGTCGAGGTCTTGAAGTTCGTATGACCCTTCAGGAATTTCAACTACTTCATTTTGGCCATAATAAAACATATTATTTCTATAGTCTATATTAGGTATAGAGTTAAAAGTCGAAAAATATAGTAACCCGCATTCATATTCACCATTTAGTTGAAAAGCTGGTGAATGATTTGTGATCAGGGTAGAAGAGGTTCCAGTTATGGACAAAGTGAAAGACATCATGTGAATGATATGGTTTTTATTGAACAGAGATATTTAAACGGTTACTCCAAAATTGCTTTAAATATTTCAAACATAAATGACCGCAATTTACAGTATTAAACTTTTGATAAGTGACATAGTTGTATGAAATAATTTTATTTTTTAAATACTTTATTAATTCTATTGGAGGCTGAAGATCGCCGTAACTATCGAAATATTCACAGTAATTATTATCTTTGACATAGGCTACCCAGTGTGTCCCTTGGTTTTCAGAACTATCTAAATTAATAATTGCGCACTCTACTCTATTCGAACGCTTTGGCAAATTATCTCTCATATAAACGCCACGGAAATGAGGAATATCTGAAGAGTGTTTTAAAATATCTATATTAGTGAGAGCACGTCTGGGAAGCCTGTTGACTAGTTTTTTGAGTATTCTAAACACAATCCCTTTCCATTTCTGTACGGTTTAATGTGCAATCCTTTACCTAATGCAATAGATTCCATCATTTTGTTGTGACGTTGTGATTCGGTTAAGTTTTTCTTTGCAGCTTTGTAATCACCAACAGCTTTAGCTATCCCAGCAGCTCCTCCAGCCAATGATCCCAACGCAGAAAGTCCCGCAAAAATAGGTATCAGTGGTAATATACCGCCAGTTTTCGGAATCGGTATTAAACGCGGAATATGAATTTTACTGTTTCTAGTAAATACTTTCTTTGCGAGCGCAAGAGCTCGGGTGATTGTAGTGCCTTTATCTTTTGATTTGTTTCTTTTCAGTTCCTTCCGCATCTTTGTAACCAAACCTTTAAATGATTTTATGCCTGCACCAGCTTTCATTTTAGATTTCATCACTTTGCTAACTAACCATGAAGCAAGTTTTTCTCCTTTTCCAGCACTTTTCGACTTCAACCTCTGTTTAGCCATTTTATAAAGTTCTAAATCTGCGCGGTGTCGATCTGTTAGGTTAGAATGTTTATCATAAGCTATATCGTGTTTCATGCACGCGTCATCCAATTCATTAACTCCTTTATCACCTCTTAATAACCGTTTATGCAATTTAGTGCCTGGTCCGCAATAATTGTAACCAGGTAAGTGTAATTCAAAAGGCAAGTGATTAATTACACTGTTTAAAAGTCCTCTTCCTTTCATATCCTATATGTTAATGACATTTTTTGTGCGAGTAACTATATAAATATATTCATACAATGGCACTTCTATTAATCCAGCTGTTCTCACTATCATTAAGTCCTAACCACTTAACGTATAATTTATTCCCTTTTTTTTTGACCACCTTTTCAATGAGATAAACGTCCGGGTACTTAGTTTTTTGAAGTTCTTGTTCGTAAAATGTGCCCAGAATAGTGTTTCCTCGCTGATCTTCTATATGGTACGTAAACGGTTGAGTGTTACTGACTTGTTTAATAGTAAATAGCTCTGTTGACCAATTAGGCGTATAACTTTTATGGAAAGCGCTTTTATACTTGCTTATACGTACACGATCTCCCACATTGAATTTATTTAATTTATGATATAGATTTTGTTGACGTTTCTTAATATTGTTCTTTACTTCCGATTCATTCTCAAAATTAACATCATTTGGTCTAAATTTTGTTGTACTATGAAAAGTTTCATTATAAGATTTGACTATATCATCTAAAGGTTTTCCAACCCATTTATAATTTCCAATTAAACTAAAATATTTGTACAGTTTGTTTTTAAGCGTCTTTATTAACCTTTCAACAATTGATGCCTTTTTAATTGAATAAGTTGAATAATGATTTATTCCTAAAGATTTTAAATAACAATCAAATTCACTATTGTAAAATTCTTTTCCAAAGTCTGTCTGCAAGTTTCTAGGAATTTGGATTGCTGACTTTATAATTTGTTGAAATGCATTTTTAACTTCTTGTCTAGTTTTCGATTTTGTCGGAATACACCACGCGTACTTTGAAAATGCATCAATGACAACTAAAATATATTTATTTCCTTTATTTATTTTATGGAATTTTTGTAAGTCAATCAAATCTGCTTGCCACAAATCGTGAATGCCTTTTAAAACAACTGCTCGTCGCTTAAAGTTTTTACGAGCTGATCTGTGGATCTCGTTCACTACTTGTTCTTTTGCCATTGCTTAATTGTTTTACAATGTTATCTACCTCGTTTTTTGTATAAAAGTTCAATTTCAACTGAGTTGCGAGCTGATGAATTTGAGAATTTATAACTTTGATTAAAGAATCTAGATACTTCTTGTCATAAATGTTCTGAACGAGCTGATCGACGTACTCCTTATTTACTGCATCATCAGCCGACAAAGGATGAGCAACGCCTTTTAATCTCAGTGATTGTAAATCAAAATCTCCGTCTTCTGAACGAAGCAAAGCCTGACTTTTAAGTTCGTTGACTTCAGATACACCTGCTACACGTAAACGTTTATGAACATGGTGACCAAATTTATCTATGTTCATTTTATGATATATTTTTACGCCAAAAGTTCTGCTTCGACTAACGATAATAGTAAAGTAACTGCTTTATATATTAACATTGTTCACTAATCCCGCTTCTTGTAGTTCTTCAATAATAGATATGATTTCATTATCCAATCCTGTATTACCAGCATCACGAGAAGCTATAAGTAATTTTAACCTTTCTACTAATTCGTTTGGGTTATCCCAATATACATATGACACATCGTTTTTAACATTTTTCATCGTCGGTAGTCCTTCACCACTTACTGAACGTTCTTTAGCTAATTTAAAAAGAGGTCTTATTACATATAAATATTTCATGCCTTTGTTGCTTTTTATTGGTTTATTAGGATTAAACTCTCTTCTATGTGCATTAGTTTCTAATAATAAGGTTTTATAATTACATCTGTCATCCTCAGTTACAATATCTAAATCCGGTACTTTCTTATATAGCAGTTCGAATAAACCTGGCGTTAAATAGTAAGTATGACCATTTACTTTCAGTTTTTTGTCATTTGTAGTGTATACCGGACAGGTTCCCAACATTAGCTTGTCCCGTTCCGTTCGAATACCAAAAGGTATATTTAAGTTGGTAATATATTGCTTTTGAAATTTAGGATCGTCACGAGGAGAAGCGTAAGAATCAGTCGTCTTAAATGAAATATTATTTGAAGAATCCTGATCATTAAAATGTTCACTTTCCACTTCATCGCTTACATCACTTTCATTATCTTTTGATGTCTCATCCTCATCATTTTTATTAACAAGGCTAGATTGAGAAAAATTCCTCACAACCGTTTGATCAGTTATAGATTCCTTCTTTTCTTCACTTGGGCTATATTTAATTCTTTTTACTAACTTTCCCCATTGCAATCCGTCATCAAAATCATCATCATTAGTATTGAAGTAATTATTCTCATTTTTAACTTTAACTATTTCATTAAGCGGTTCTGTAATTGGTTTTAAAACAGATTCCAGAATCATATCATTGTTTGTTTTTACATCGCGAATAAGTTTAACCTTCTTTTTAACTGCTTCGGCTGACCGGAGTATCTTTTCCTTTAGCACTTTATCTTCATTAACTTTCTCGACTTTCGAGCTCATGTCCGTTCTCTTTGGATTCATTTAATATAATAAACGATTATTCGAATACTATTCAATAAGTATGTACTTAAGTATATTAATCTACAGTAATGAATGTATCAAACCCCATTCTATAACATCCAGAATTTTTGTTACAATCCTTGTTTATAACCAAGTAGCTGAAAGGTGCGTTCCATACTTTAGCGCAAATTTCACGAAACTGCGACCATGACATATCGGTTCCAACGTGCTCATCATAAACATGACGTAAATTAACATCATCTTGCTTAAAAAGAATTATTAAATTAGCATTATCCCTTATTAATTGTTTTGGTACTTTACTGTACGTTTGATTTAAATAAAAGCTATCAATATTTTTATGTCTTCCCATTGCAAAGTAATCCCTTATGTTGTTTTGGTTTTCACAAGCCACATCATCAAATATCATGATTGAGTTATAGTTAGCTTCGTTTGGGCTAAGTATTTCTTCATTTTCACAATATTTTTGAAATGTAACCGTTGGAACTAACGCTAATACTTCTTCTAAAAATCGATACATAGGTTGGAAAAGGGTTTTTGAGTAAACATAAACATTTTGGTACCGTAACCCTTGTTCATGAAGTAAAAGACCAACCATTAAATTAGTTTTCCCGCAATTAGAAGGACCGCAAATTATACTGCGAATATTGTAAGGTAAAAGTTCACCATGACGTACACAAGGCTTATTGCGAGCTGAAAAAACAAGATCCAACTGCAAGCTCTGATTTTGTTTTACAAACTTCATATTTCTTCAAAATTTCTCAAGCGATGCATAGGTACGTTTTACTTGCATGAAAGACTTATTCCAATTAAGGGAAATCACGACTACGTTTTCACATATATATAACAATTTTGATGCGATTGTTTTTAGCTAATAATTCCCG
Source organism: Acleris cristana (assembly GCA_948252455.1). Classification (NCBI taxonomy): domain Eukaryota; kingdom Metazoa; phylum Arthropoda; class Insecta; order Lepidoptera; family Tortricidae; genus Acleris; species Acleris cristana. The sequence continues at coordinate 2,571,384 of OX411781.1, read as the reverse complement.
TTGCAAACGTGCACGTTAACGCGATCATTTCATTTTGGGCAAACCCAATTTCCGTTACGACGTGTTATTTGTTAAATACGTATGTTAACGCGAGAGATAATCGTTTTATTTTAAGCACAAACCCAATTTCCGTTACATGTTGCGAAACGCGCACGTTAGCGCGATTGTTTCATTTTGCGCAAACCCAAATTTTGAAATCCACAAAATAATATTGGGCATTTGGATCACACGAGTGAGGAGGGCGAAATTTTCGCCCGATCGAACGAGGTGGGCCAGAATGCCCAATATTATACTACTCACGGCCGCTGGCGACAAGTAGTAATTTCAATTAGGGCAACTGTGTGAACTCTATGGTTGCCTACAATTTCATCTTATTACAAATAAATTACTTTTATCTTGAGGGTGTACCAAAACATCTCATAAAAAATGTGAAATTCTGAAAAAAAATACATTTTGTTTGTCTTTATAAGTTTGACCCTTTTTTCTCATCGTTTTATGTTAGGTGTATTATTTTAAATTATTATAAGAAAATAATATAATTTAAGATTATAATGCTATTAATAGACTCATACACTCATTCGTACCTACCTATAAATTACAATAATTATTTTTTGACGACCTAAAATTTAGTGTTCTGCCAATATTTTACCCAAATAATCTTATACAATACCAAAAGATTCTAGGAGGTACCTACGCAAATATTTGTAGATAACGATCGCAATAAACAAAACATTCGGCAGTGACGCACAAGAATCATCCTGTGAATACGTTTGAAGTTATTCCGGGGTTCCACGTGGATCCAGCAGTCTTTACCCCGCGGCGCTGAGTGAAAGATGTGCTATAAAAGTTTTCTCCTATAAAATACTCCCAGATTCTCATACTGGACATCTGGACAGATTCATAATGGAAGATTACAACATTGATAAAGAGAACCTTACGTTAACTTGGTACGGACCGATGGGAATGAGCGAGATGGGCAGTCTATTGGAAGCAACTGCTCGAGACTCAATCGGCATAAAGGTTCCAGTCAGTATAATAATGCTATTGTGCTTCATAGTGAGTCTTATTGGTAATGTGTGCACTTGTGCGGTGATCGTGCGGGACCGCTCCATGAGAACACCTACCAACTGTTACCTCTTCAACCTCGCTGTCACAGACCTCACCACCGCCATGTTTATTCCAATCGAGATTTACCTCGTGTGGGTCCCAGACGCGTACCCATTCGGCGAGATCGGATGCATTATACATATCTTAATCTGGGACTGTCTCTCCAACTGCAGCCTGCTGACGATAGCGGCGTTCACCGTGGAGCGATACCTCGCTGTCTCAAGACCGTTCCTTCGCCACAAGCTCGTGCTCAAGTCCAGGGTTTACAAGATTGTCGCTCTCAACTGGATAATCTCCGGCTGCTTCGGAATACCTGACTTTTTCCTCATCGGCGTGCTACAAAAAACAGAACGCACTTATTGTTACCTTATAATGCCTGAGAATTTAAAAATCCTAATAGCAACAGAAATGGTCGTGTTTTTTATTGTTCCAATGATGATAATATTCGTTCTTTACATTTTGATTGCATTAAAAATAAGATTCATTCAAAAGTTGCACAGAAATAGTCCGGTGGTTGGCAACCAGTACAGAGACAGAACAATTAAAATGTTAGGTAAGTTATGCAAACGGTTCACTATTATTGTATGTGTTACTGCCGCACTCACAGACGTCAATTATATTTAATGCTCAATTAAAGTTGCTGCTGTCTCTTTCTTTGCTACAGCAATAGAATAAGACGACACGTCACTAAACAAGCTTTAAATTTAATTGACCCTTGATTTACCAAATTATCATTTTGCAAATGATTGTTCCTCAAATTTTATGGTAACCTTACTTTACCTTCGTAATCTTTAAACGCGACAAGACCTGATTTTATATCTAATATGAATTATAAACGCGAAAGTTTAAAAATATCTAGTAGGTACAGTCAAGGGCACAAATATGTACACACACCAAAGTCTGAGAAATATGTACACAGACCTTATTACTATGACAATAAGGATTATGTGTACATATTTTTACACCTTTGTGCGGATATTCATTTTTGCCCTTGACTGTACCTAACCGATTCTAAATATTTACTTGAACTATTCTCAGACTCGTGTACCGGATAATTTTCGTTGGATGATTTATCGTTTTCAGGATCACCGATTAAAATTATAAATCATTTAGTCCGGGATTTAAGTAACCTTTTACCCGCAATAACTTTTCATTGAACTTGCCCCTGTCGCCACCCAGATAACATTACACAACCCTAAGGCAATTTGGTAGATGCCCGTAGATGGTCTTGTTCGGGATCACAAAACGTTACTTATAAGGACAGACCAAAAATGTTTTTGTCGGCATGTTTGCTGATTGGTCGAGAACATTGTTGTCCAACTTTAAGAACCAATGAAAATCAATCAATCAATTTTTGTGTCATAGCTCCTTACAATGAAAAATTGAAATCGACTAATCAGAAACACACCATTTTGTGTCGTAAAATATTAGGTGTATTTTTGCTAAAAGATAAACAGACTAAAAACTATGTCACTGCTTTTTTTTTAAATGTAATTCAATCTTGGCCCCTAATCTCGAACCACTAGAGATGAAATTACATGGGAGATACGGCGAAACAAATACAATTTCATATGGAGTTGACATCTTCATCTCGAATGTTAGTTTATTAATCTCGAGTGCCACGAGAATAGGGGTCCAGATAAAAAAAAAGTTATCTATGGTAAAGTTGGCGGTGATACAGCTTCTATACTACCTTTGAAAAACCGACGCCAATTGACTAACAATTAATAATAAGTTAATAATAAGTTTTAATTATGAATTTTTATTTTATTTCCTCTCAGTAGTTATGAAATGCACTATGTGTGCCTCGGTAGAAAGTGCAATTTATGGACTTGTACACTAGAGGGCCTCAACTACGTTTCGGCCCTCTATATGACTCGTGCAAAAATCACGTACTTTCTATCCTCTGCAACGATGTACTATTGACGAAATTAGGTGACCTTTATTTACAATTAATATAAAACATCGAAGCTTACTTCATACATTAATTAGTTTGTTTCTTTCAGCGGCCGTAGCAGCAACGTTTTTTTTTTGCTGGTTCCCGTATTTTCTTCTACGACTTATCTTCGTAGTGCCCAGGATTAGCTGGATAGACTATCATAACGTAAGTAAAAAAATGCGGACCGAATATCTACATATGGTCTAAGATCCAAATAGGAGACGACCTTCACCCAGCTGTTTATTCGTTAAAAAGTATTTTATATCAAATTTAATATGGTAAGTAATATATGGCGAATAGGTTGACTGAAAAATTTCCGTCCAGTCCATAATTTAAAAAAAAGAAACTAAAAATGAACTTTTTTTCAAATTGCTATTGCTTGTTTATTATACCAATTACATACTAATCGAAAGTATGAAGCCTATAAAAGAAATTATTAGTACCAACTTACCTGCCTACCCAATGGTTATGATGGGAAAAAATAGCCAACCATCATACTTTCGATTTCGATTAGTATGTAATTGGTCTATTAAACAAGCAATAGCAATTGAAAAAAAAAGTTCTTTGTTAGGTTTTTTTAAATATGACTGTACAGGACTGAAATTTTTCTGTCAACCTATTCGCCATATATTACTTACCATACTTTTTATCGAATAAACAGCTGGGTGAAGGTAGTCTCCTATTCGGATCTCATACTAATAGTAGTCGATTTTTATGCAAGATAGATATTTATTTATACACGTTTTTACAAGTAGGTAACAAAGGTTTAATTGACCGAAGAATTAGGTATCGATATAATTAAGAGACTTTCGAGAACTCATAGCTCATTCAGGATTCCGTAGTAAATAGCTACAAAGGCAACATAATAATAACAACGTCGTATTTCTCGTGAATTAGAGATCCCTGGGGATGGCGTCTACTTTACCAAAACAAACAACGTTCGGAAAATCAAAACAACCTATCGATATATAAGCAGTAAACACACCGTGATCGACATCGTTCGATAGTAATACCTTAGCAATAATTGTAAAGGACGATTGTATAAATCATCTTGCTCAATAATAAATATCAGAGGAAAATGTCACACTCCCTCTCTCAAGCTCTTGTACTATGGGTACCAGACAATGATAAATTTACTTATGTAGAGAAATACATACTTAAATACTTAGAAAACATACAAACTTACAATATTACGATGGCAATCTCAAGACTGCAATTTACGATGGCAATTTCAAGACTGCAATCTTACGATGGCAATCTCAAGACTGTGCAATCTTTCGACGGCAATCTCAAGACTGCAATCTTACGATGGCAATCTCATAACTCAATCTTACGATGGCAATCTCATGACTGCAATCTTACGATGGCAATCCCAAGACTGCAATCTTACGATCCCGCAATCGATCTTGCGAACCCGGGATCGCTAGCTTCGAAGGTTTTGTCATTATCAGCTAGGCTAACGTGTCGTCAATAAACAGACAAAAAACATTAACAATCTTACTAGTTGCGAACTCTAGAACGAACGGAGAACAGGGTCAAAATTATTAAGAATGTCAGTAAATTTTCTCGTAGGAGCCAACTATTTTGGTGCCCATATTTCAGCAGTAATAAATGATTTACACTATGTAATAAATAAACACATAAAACCACAGCGGATACCACGGAAAGTCAATGTAAATCAGTTCAATTTCCGGCAAAAACTATCACACTGCACTATCCATGGGCTTCAGATCTCATTTCCAAAATAGTGCCTGTGTGTTTTAATTGTCCCTGTGCATTAAGACAAACCATAACATGTGCAAAACATCGCACGCAATTCATGCAAATAAAACTAATACTTAAACAACTTTTATTTTCCCGCGGACCTAGTATGGCTGCGTCTATATCGCGCGTCAAATGTGGATAAAGCATCCGCCCCTTTCGTACTTATTTACGTGTCAGAAGGTGACGGATGCCTTATCCAAACTTTTTCACGCCATAAACACAGCCATAGTTATTAGGGCTCCTGATCCGAAAATTTAATTCAAAAATGAGTCTGCAAGAATCCCTCCGCAGGTGAAGGCCTCCGCCAAAGATACCCAATTTCCTCTCTCTTGGGCTGCTTGCATCCAGCTTGGGCCAGCTTTTTTGGCTATTTCATCCTCCTATCTCATAAGCGGTATTCCTTTACAGCGTTTCCCACTTGGGGACTTTCAACGATGTCGCCCTTATGGTCCATCGCTCATCTGACAATCGCGCTGTACATGCCTCGCCTAATACCATCAGTTTGACAATCTACTATAGTAACAGATTATTTAGAATAGCTATAGCTATAGCTTCGAGGAAGTGGAAGTGGGCGGGTCACATATGCCGTAGACAGGATGGGAGATGGGGTAACAAAGTCCTTGAATGGAGACCCCGTTCTGGGCGCCGAAATGTGCCGAGGTAGCCAACGAGATGGACCGACGATCTGATCAAGGTAGCCGGTAGAAACTCGATAACGAAGACCCAAAATTGTAGAGAATAGGCCTACACCCAACATTGGGTGGCAAAAGGCTGAAGAAGAGGGAAGAAAGTATAGTTTTATTCAAATGTGACATATCGTAATTGGTTTGGTTCCAGGCGTGGCGTGTGTTCCGCTACCTGTGCACGGTCAACGCGTACGTCTACACGGCTGTCAACCCGCTCCTCTACAGCCTCATGTCCCGGAGGTTTTCGCGAGCGTTCAAGGTACAGTCTAGATTGCTTTATCAGAAGCACGTGTACTAATATACGACGACCCTAACCGACAAAAAGCCCGCTAAGCACCATCAAGCAAAACGACAGTGCGTAGGCTTGCTGGATGACCATAATTATTATTATTACCGTGATGGACTCGCACGACCGACTTTTTATCCAACGAGCCCTAACATCAGCAACGTCTAGTATGAGATGGTGCGTACAGCACCATCGGGCCTGACGGTCGTGCACTGCTGTCCTTCAAGATGAATAGTGCATGGAGGGCTTGATCTCATGCAAGCACCGTGGTCCGTGATGAGTTTCATAAGATAAACAAAAACAAACAACAATTAAATACAAATTAACCTAGTTCCAAACTAATCTCAAGGTATATTTTATGGGTATACTAGTCAATGATAAAAGTTGGTACCTACTTAGGTATAGATATAGAAATATACATACCTACTTAACACATGGAAAAGATTAAGAGTCAGTAAAAATACTTGCGCTCATCACATAAATTACCTACCGGGAATCAAACCAGAGGCCCTTGCCAAGATGCATTACGCTAACTAGCGTTTCTAATCGTCTCGTTTGTAAACCAATCGTGTCACTGGTTGATCCCGTGATTTTTCGATGTCATCTACCGGTGACGCGATGGTTTAAAAACGAAACGAATAGAAACACTAGTTAGCGTTGTGCATCTTGGCAAGGGCCTCAGAGACTGCTATTACGGTCAATAGCAATTAGGTAACACGGTTCAAAATTTGAACAAAAACTACACCCAGAGATTGAATCTTTAAAGTACTAAACTAACCTATAAGGAAAACTTCTAGAAACACAAGGGGCATTGGTGTTTTAGCCCGTGCGAGCCCGGCACTACCTGGGCCCTAGAATCCCAGGTTTCCGGAAGGAATTTTCTCCCTGCCCTGCCCTGCTTATAAAGTAATTTTAAATACCCTGCAAATAAAAGTAAGGACTTTCGCTTTTGGCCCTTCAGGCGACAATTAACAACAAAGAAAACCTACAAGGAATGCGTACCGTACCGTAATACGTGGTAATACGGTTAATCTGAAAATATAATGAAGACCTCTTAATGAACACGAGTTAGGTATAGTACTTACCTTAATAATGTTTCAGGACTTACTAAAGGGCCGAAATTCTCGGAGGATCAGCTACGTGACTTCAAGAGGTTTGTCAGAACTCCCTCTTAATGCAAGGTTGCGTACGAGTAACACCTAAAGGACGAACTACAAACGTGGGCAATGGATAAACTAAGAAGTCCGCATGAAGACGCCTGCAGATTATAAAGAATAGTTTGTTTGCACCTGTAGGAATGAACAAGGACTGTTATTTAAAACATAATAATGCTTCAAGTAAAGTGTAAAATAACAATTTGTTAATAAAATACACATAAATACAATATATGGCGACTTTTAATCGGTGCTTAGGAACCATTCTTCGTATCCCTATCCCCTATTTGTATCGAGTCAAATAAATGTTGAAAAAACTATTTTTAATTGGGGACTCCATTCTCCAATAGTTTTAAAAAAATGAGAGTTATACCAATATAATAAAATTATTGTGACAAAAAACGTACCTATTGCATAGTTTTCATAAAAAAAGTTCTCACTTCTGACTTGTGCAAATATAGAATATCATGTTATTTGTCCATTTGTTGATTACTCTATTTTATTACAAAACAAAGTTTGTTTTTATCCGATCTCTTAACATCTCAAAAGAAGTGAATTTGCTTCTTTTGATATCTATCGACATACTTACATCAGCAAGCCTAATATGGCTGCGTCTATATATCACGAGTCAAATGTGGATAAAGCATCCGTCACTCTCGCTAAGTACGAGAGATTATGTGTTAGAAGGTGACGGATGCCTTATCCAAACTTTGTTACGCGATAAACGCAGCCATATTAGGGCCCGATAACGAAAGCTCTTGTTAACTTGACAGTAAATACGGCCTAGTTAAAGACAATACAAATACAATAAAACTACTTAATTTAAAAAATCCTGTTAGTCGTAAGGTTTTGTACAATCTAGCCGATTATACAAAAGAATTAGGTACATAGTTAAGAACAGTTAAAGCCTCAATTAAAATCCTTAACTATTTCCATTTAGTAACGAAAGTTAACCATAATCGAAGCTAAAATGCCAATCGGCGTAAAGGACAACTAAATTGTAATGTAAAATTGTCCTATACTTACGACAATTGCCATTTTAACCATCGAATGATTTGAGTATAGCAATTTTCGTTACGAAATGGAAAAAAGTTTAGGATTTTAATTGAGGCTTTAACTGTCCTTAACTATGCACAATGTTTTTGAAAACGGCCCATTTACGAACTTAGTTTATTTATATCTTACCTTTATTACTTCTTCAATAAGTCAACTTAACTCATTAACAAGGTTCTGGGTAAAATAAATCACAACAACAGAAACAGAATTGCTCTGAACTAAAGCAGTTATCTTTGATGCCGTGAGTGATTTAGCCGGTCGTAACGTTTGATTCGCTGTTTTGGTGTCCTTAGAATCTTTCGATGGTCTTCCTTTTATTTCTGACACTATGTTATTTAGCAAAAAATAATCCTTATGATGAAGCCTTTCGATCGGTATGATAAAGCTACAGGGTAATTATTTTTCGATTCCCGGTTCAACCATGTAATTATTTAAATATCTGTGAATGCAGTTTAACTTGTTTTTTAAATTTAAATAATATATTTTTTCAGTTAAATGTTCCATTTACAATATTCAAGGTACGTTCCTTCCATATGGCATAGCCGTGGGACGCCCTGTATAGTGCCTATCTAGTAAATACCTATCTGTGAATATTTGTTAACATAGCTGTATCAATTACCAGCCAAGTGATACTCTAATATTCAGTTTCCGATTCGCAACGTGTCAAGTGTGAAAACGTGTCTCAATTTATTAATTTAAAATAATACTGGTTATGGAGAATTACAAACATCAAGAAGATAGAGATGTTTTTAGATGGCAACCATTTTTGAGGCAGGTCAGAAACCGAACACATTTTTACTACCTAATACTTATTCTTATTAGTAACAGTTATAGTATATAAATTTAGTATAGTCATAGTTGTCATTATCAGTAACCGGAATTCGTAATATTGATGTTTCGTACTTTTGTTTAGTTGGATTTGTTATTAGTTGGTGTAAAGATATTCGTAATTTTGAAAATTGGTAAGTAGGTAAGTACTTTAGTAATCGGAATTCGTATTTTAGATATTTCGTGTTATTATTCAGTCCGACTTCTTATTGTTCGATGTATTGAAATTCGGAATTCTGCTGATAATCATAATTGTAACAGATAGGGTAAACGTACCAGTGAATGAACAGTGCTAGTGAATGAACAAAGTGAGCATATTTTCGCAAAATAAGAATTCTGTAAATTTCTACACAACAAAGTATTTTTTTTTAGATGAGCAACATTACTAGTAACATCATGGTAACATTGAATTCAACTCAGGTGCATTAGTTGCAAAATAACAGATACTCAAAGTGGACGTTTCGCAGTCGTGTTTTCGTTGTATGGGGCAGTAGTTAGCGGACGGTAAGATGACCTTGTGTTTGATGTGATACTGTACTTATTCCAAACAACAACGACCGGTAGTATGTGTTTATTTCAAGTCTTAAGGATATGTTTTTTCTATTTACGGACCATAACATGTGTTTTTCTTTCAAATTGCCATTTTAAGCAAGTGTTTTATAACTGCATCACAGTAACCGCTAAAACCAATGAATGAACCGCGGTGTTCATTCACTAGAACCGTGTGAATTACTTATTTTACAATATTGTGCGTTTTCGTTGTTGTATTAATGTTTCTTTTTCAGAAACATAGCTGTTAATTGATTGTCCGTCATATGGCCAGTATTCGAACAAACTCATAAATGCTAAAAATGTTCGTTCATTCACTAGTTTATAATGTCCAGTAAATGAACTACCATCAATACGACTTGTTCATTCATTGGTTTCGCATAACATTTAAGAGCCAGTTAATGAGCGATCGTTATTTTACAAGAAACTATTATACCTATAGCGTTTTCAGGCGGGAAAGTGGCACGTCAATGAATATTAAGTAGTAAAATATCATTTTTTTAAATAAATTAAAAAAAAGAAAAAACATAGTAAACAATTAGACATAGTTCATTCACTGGTTTCATTTGTTCATTTACTGGTGTTTTCATGTTCATTCACTGGTGTTTTGGGTCGTTTTCGGCTAAAATAGCTATAACTTGAAATTTGGCAATATCATTATAAAACAAACGTTATATAAGCAAACTAGAACACTTTCTTGATTGATAAGGACAATAATATTTGTCAGTAACTGCTTTAATTTTATAAAAAAAAATATTTAAAGACGAAAATCTCCTTAAGGGTTCATTCACTGGTACGCTTACCCTAGATATTTTTAAATTTTGGATTTACAAAAATCAGATTTATGAAAATTCGGAATAGTCATATTAAAAGTTTTAAAACATTCGGAATTGACATACACCAGTTTTTGACAATGTATAAAAATTTAAAAATCATTTTGAGGAATAGGCTTCTCAAATCGATCCCTGTAGTTAGATTAAAAAAAATGTAACAATGAATTAATTATAATAAATTTAAGAATTGACCTTTTGTTTTTTGTGGTATCTGACATATTAAAATCATTACGAATCAGAGTAGTTTTTTAATCTATTTGCCAGCTCTATCAGCTCTAGGCGGGTTGACGTCGGTTTCTGGGACAACCCTGTATATGGAAACCCATTATTCCATCTAAATCTGAAACATAAGTTTAAGTTTAGACTATTTAGGGCTGATTTTTCAATCCCCAGATAAAACTATCCGTCAGTTAAATGTATTAATCTCCTTTTCTGAAGTCATATGAAAGAAAAGGACCGAGCTAAAGTTTACCTTCCGGATAGCTTTATCTGGGGTTTGAAAAATCAGCCCTAAAACTGAATAACATACGGCTGAACGGATTTGGATTAAAAAAAATTAAGTCGTGAATTAGACCTTTAGATATCCAATGCAATAGTAACTATATAACCTTACGTCTCGGAAAAAAAAATGTGATTTGCAAGTAATAAACGAATTATGAGACCTGCTGAAATGAAGTCACTTGCAAAGGCTAGTGTAGAAATATAAAACCATTCAAAAACACATCGATAATTCTTACAACGGTATTTTAGGTAAACTATATTAAAGCGAAAAAATTTCGTCGGTCTTAGGCAGGATTCGAACCTACTTCTCCTCTGGCCGATGCAGGCGCATTACCAATTATGCCACCCTACTTAAGATCCACGAAATTATTAATCGCTTTGCTTTTCATACTCGGAGGGATGATGACGCCATCTATCGTTGTTTATTAACAAACGACACTCATGTTTGTTTGTTTTGGTATTTTAGGTATTTGTCTGCAGTGCTATTTGGTGCACCGATTTCTTATTAGGACTAAGTCTCGGGGCACCCGCTGTACTCATCCCACAAGTGAGGCAGGAGATGAACTCGACTTCAGCAGTAAGCGAAGAAATGGAGTCATGGTTGTGTATGTTTTTGTTTCAATCAAATTTTCAACATAACATAACATAAACTCATGCCTTCATTCCCAGAGTGGGGTAGGGAGAGCTACAGAATCACCAACAACTCTAAAAATTTGTGGATAATTCTGTAACCACATTTTGCACAACACATCGCACCCTCAGAACAATAGTGACCTAATTCAGAATTTTTTAATTTCGAGTTTGGACTCTATAATAATAAAATTATGACTTAAAGTTCTAAAGCTGAAATTTTTAATGAGGTCACTTTATTCTGAAGGTGCGTGTAGACACTTTAACTGAAGATAAATAAATTTTAAACAAATTTTGTCTTTTTTCAGCATCCGGAAGTCCAATTGTCATAGTTTGGACGTTTGTACTACCATTTATGGCTGAAAAGTATGGAAGAAAATTCACGTTTTTATTCGTTGGCTTGAACTCTGTAGTTGGGTTTACAGGGTTTTATTGCAGCAGTAATATTGCACAAGTTTATATCAGTAACTTGATACTGGGTGTTGCCGAAGGCGCTCTGGTTTCTGTTGCTCCAATGATTGTCACGGAATACACATCTCCTCAACACAGAGGTTTCATGTTGACGGTGAAAACTGCATGTTTTTATTGGGGCATCTGGGTTGCCAATGCAATTGGAATATTTTCACACTGGAAGCATATAGGTATACTTGGTACAGTATGCGCTGTCTACAGCATGACAGCATTACTCTGGCCTGAATCTCCGTATTGGCTTGCCAGCAAAGGACGGTATGAGGAGTGCGCCGCAACACATCGATGGCTTCAAGGCTCTTCTGACATTGGATCAGAAGCTGAACTAGAAACTTTGATTCATACTCAAAAGGAAAGCAACAACCCAACCTCTGACATAAATATGGGAAACCGAGAAATTCTCGCCAATATTTTTAGAAAAACCACCAGAGAAGAATTTTACAAACCTTTTTTACTATCTGTTTTAATTTTCATGCTTTCGTGTTTCTCTGGAAAACTAGTGATGTCTGTGTATGCTCTGACAATTGTCAAGAAAATGACACATAGTACAAGCGCGGCTAACGTGGGTATTCTTATTCTCGACGGCCTTACGATTTTCTCAGCGTACATCGGCTGTGCTTTGACTAAGGTACTTAAAAGAAGGACTCTCTATCTCGTGGCATCGTCTATAAGTATTTGTTTTATGTTAGTAATATCATTACATCTTTATTTAATTAATTTTAACCTAATTTCAGAAAACAGTACTGTATCCATTTCATTATTGTCTGGTTATTCAATATCGACAAGCTGTGGTCCAATGATTCTTACAGGAACTATAATGTTCGAATTAATTCCTTCTGAATTCAAAACTTTTATGATTATTTCTGTAGCGTTAGTAGCTCAAATAGCTACATTTATTTTATTAAAAACATCTCCTATGACATTCAGAGTTCTAGGTATTCATAACACATTTTTGCTATATGGGATTCCGTCTTTGATTTTGTTGTATTTGTTTTATAAATACATACCTGAAACTAAAGATAAAACTGTATTTGAGATTGAAAAGTCTTTTAAATAAGTACTTATATTATATTAAACTAAGGACTTACTTGCTTTGTGTTTTATTTTTTTGTTAAACTCTTATTAAATTTCCGTAGTCAGCAAGGAATCCTTATAGTTTCACCATGTTTGTCTGTCCGTCTATGCGTCTAAAATTGTAATTTGGCATAATTATGCATTAAAATTACTTACACCAACAAAGTCATAAAATAAAATGTGTTTTTTTTGGGTGACGTCGAGTTAGGTATCATTGGATAGCTCTTAAAAATCATTATGTATGATAATTTTTTATATTTGGGTTAGCGTTTCGGAAATATTGAACTTGAAAAACGTAATTTTCACCCATTATTTCCCAATATTACAGCATAAGAAAGACCCTTCTGCACTGATCTAGAATATAGTTTTAAGTTTCCAATATATTAATTAGTTGTTTTAATGATACTCGCGAAGAACGCCTTGCTAGTAAATGATAGCCATAATTTATGATTCTAAAACTTTAGATCTACTCGTAATCCTCAATAACGAAGCGTATTTTTACCATAACTCAAAAATATCAACGCAGTATCAACATTTAAAATAAATCCATACTTTCTAAGCCATTGAAGCATTTGTCGTTTTTAATTCAACATCTTTGAGTCCTCGCATTTAAATTTTTTCGTTATTCCGTTGGATATTCAAAAGCTCTTCTGACCAGCCCATGGCGTCATACACGGGACGGTTCCTCAGGGACAGCGTCCAGGGATTAAATGAGCATTCGATCATTGTCTTCATCAATAAAGACGAAAGACGTCTACTGGTGGAAAATAGGCCTCCCTCAAGGATTGCCACAAGGACCGGTCTTGCGCCGCTTGCATAGTAAGTCCACCACCACCAGTCAGTTACCATCTACTCTGCGTCTTCCGGTACGCGGACGCAGTCGATGTATGTGAAATATTTGCAAAAAATACTTACCAAACTTACACGCTACATATTAACCTATAATAATAAATTCCCAAACACTTTTTCAATAAGCCGAAGTTTTTACGAAAGAGCAACGATTTATTAAAATACCTTTATTAACATGTTGTGTAATATTGGCGTCGTGCCAGAGAATACCAGCCGCTCAGAGGCAGGGGCTGGAATGAACTTTAACTCGTAGTTAACGATACTAACAAAAGCTGCAATCGTAAATGAAAAACCGGTTATGAGTACGTGTATAAAGAAATAAATCTCTTCCTCTTGGCTTACTGAGAAGGTTCCGAAGCTGACACAGTCAAAGGGCCGCGCTGTTATGTACCTTTGCTCTCTTCCTGATTTACGGTGAGGCGCGTTAAGCCTAGGTAGTTTGTACATACTACGAACCAAACTAAATAAATTCGATGTTAATTGAAATGGGAAAGGATGTTAACAAATCTTTACTGTTTGTCACATAATTAACCTCAAATTTTGACATAGCGTGTTTTACTTTAAAAAAGTATATTTTATACTTTTATAGTTATTTAACTCAAACTTAATATGAAAGTAATGCTCAAATGTATAAATCATTAAAGACCTAAATTGTTTTCAAAAGTACTAGTGGCATCGTACCAACAATTATACGGTGTTTTGTGAACAAAAGATTTCCTTTGGCAGTAGGTCCTTAGGACCCAAAGATGGATTAACGAAGTAGAGTAGAACCAAGACATCTTTGATGCAAGATTTTTGAGAAAGGGGGCGAGGCCCAGCCTCACCTTGATATTTGCGCCAATAAAGCTACTCGGTCACTTTTGGTGCCAATTTCGTGTAAATCAAGGATGCGGAATTCATTTATGGAATTATTTTTAATTATTTATTTATACCCTTCTAAATTCCCGCGTCCTCCATAAGGTACGGTCACGAGCGTTAATTTGGGACCCATTTCAAGAAAAATATGCTTGAAGTCGTCAATGTCATTAGAGATGTCAAGTCATTTGTAACTTTTAGGAAACTCAACCTTATTGTTGTAGAATGTCAGATTGACTTTGGACCTAAGGTGGGTACCAAATTTAATCTCGTAACTATACAGTCGTACGTTACGTTAAATGTAAGCATCGACGCGCTCAATTAAGCGCATTGTCTGGGCTCGTAGACTAATGCGGTAAAGTATGGAGCTGTAAATGAAGCGTGATTTTACGGCTGAATTCCTTTAACAGCGACTGTTTTTTTATTCTGCTGTTAAAGATACTCGCGAGAATGTAATGTACTTAATACGTGTAAATTATATCATCATCGTCATAGTATGAAACGTCTTTTGATTGATAATATTTCCACAGTGGTCGGTTTGTGTCTCTTGCATCACGGCTTATAACTTGTAATACAAGGTGGAAGTCTCTTTTTAATACATATTCTTGGAAAGAGTTTTCCTCTTGAAATACAAGTTACTAACTTTTGATAAACGAGCCTTCGCTTTCCAGTTCGCGGTCGCCAATCTAGAACCTTACCGCCCCAATGGCCTACAGTTCTACATGCATGCGCAATTCACTGACCTATGTCAGTAGCTTTGATTCTTCTGCAATTTCAGAGGCCTTATTAACTCAATTTGCCCATTGTACCATGCTTCTGTTCCGTAAGTCATTACTTATTCATCATAACAGCACTACCGTAAAAGGTTATTTGATTTTGTCATTAATTGTCGGGTAAGAAGGTAAGTAACACTTGTGTCAACAAAAAATATTTTTCTAATATTATAATGTATTTCAACATGTAACCAAGTGAACACTTAAGAAATATGCTTAATGAATTCTGCCGTATATCATTCATTTTGTAGGAAGAGTGTTATATTTTTGACATATTGTTTTTTAAATTCACTTGAAGGTTGGAAAACATGTAAGACTAACTGCCGCACTCCGAGACGTCAATTTAATTTAATGCTTGATTAAAGTTGCTGCTGTCACGTTCTTTGCTACAGCCATAGAATAAGAGAACACGACACTAAACAAGCATTATATTTAATTGACGTCTCTGAGTGCGGCAGTAAGGAACAAATACCTCATCACTCAAATATTTATTGCCTTTACCTAAAATCGAATCTGGGACTAAGCTTCGCAAGCAGGATCACTACCAAAACGCCTTACAGCGTCATCATCATCAGTGATCGGATTTCTCGGTGCGACACGGGATATATGACCATAAACATTATGGTAATATGGATCCCGGAATCCCGGGACATATGTTGTTGAAAGAGGATAATGTTTCTGATATCATCACATGAAATCAGTTTTCAAAATGCCAACTGATATAAAATTGGTTTTCCAAGGATATGATTGTTTTGTTGTGTGCCAAAAACTCATTTATTAGCTCGCTTCAAAAATAGGTTATATATTTGTTCGAGTAGGTACCTAACACTGGTAAAATGTTTAAGTGAAAATGGCATGTCGTCCATTTTGTCGAACAGATATTGCTTCCGCGACTAACGTTTTTTCACCAACGTTAAATACGCCGAACCGCTGCGTGGGCGGTGGGCGACGAGATAATTGACGCCAGGGACTTTTACAAAGTTATTCTGAAAAAATTGAGTTGATAAATATCAAACTCCAATATGTCCTTGAAAGTTTTACGAATTTCAAGGACTGGAGTATGATATTTATCAACTCAATTATTCTTATAGAGGTTTGTCTCAAAAGCATACATTTTTTGAATTACATTGCAAGCGTATGCTAATGTTGGTACCCAAAACACTATAAAGTAAGTACATTATGATTATTAAATTAATAGAATCATATTCAGCATCAAAGAAATGATATAAGCCTCCTAACTTAGAGCTAGAGCTCTCTCAGAATACAGTTTTATCCTTTAAATATTAGAACATTTTGCTTTCATTGTTGATAAACTAATTTTTAAAAGAAAAAACACGCCCTTGAAACTTGTTAATTCCAAATCAAAAAATAAAATACAAAGTTACTCTTACAGTATCTAGAACGCCGAAGTAAATTGGTACGATCGTAATAGACGGCGATGAGACAGAATGACCTCCTGTACCTACTCGAATACGTAATTGCCTAAAGTTGCGACTACGCCCCGTGATGTTTATCGTCCTTGTCTAATAATAAAATATTGCTGCACGGGTCCACTCCTTTGTCTTCCCAATCTTCGTGCCCCATACACGCGAGATTGGGTTCTAGCTACCTGTGATGTAATGTATGACGTCGACGCACGTCGTCATTAGATATCTGATCAAGAGTATAATTGGGGTTTCCGTCTCGTGTTTAGAGACAAGGATAGTAATTGGTGCTAGCTCGCCTGGATTGGATTAGTTTTATGTTTTTACGACTTCAAGAATAGGGTTATCTATTTGCCGTTATCTACCAATTTGCATAAATGAACATTGATAGTGATGAAGTTATGTAACCTTGTGAAGCGATTTCGATGTGTTTTGTCGTTGGAAAGGGCATACCTACCTACTTTGATAGAACTCCCCAAATATATATATAATTATATATATGTATTATCGGCGCACATAGCAATTATTCGTCAATTATTGGTGAAGTATGTACCTACTGAAGAATTCAACGATTATCGTCCGTGCATTACGTGCGTGCGTGTTTGTTTGTAGGGAAGCATTTACGATGATCCTATTAAAATTACATAAAAAGTGATCCAAGGTTTACCAGCTGTTTTTAGGGTTCCGTACCAAAATGGTAAAAAGGAACACTTATGGTGAGACTTCGTTGACTGTCTGTCTGTCTGTATGTCACAGCTCACAGTAGGTTATCTCAGCAACTACAAATGCTACCATTGATATCAATACATATTTGCAAATACAACTGGTAGTAAGGTTCGTTCCGTTTCCCCTTTCTACAAATGTCCTTGTCCTATTTTCTCTCCAGTTGACTACGAGAAAGTGATACTTTTGATATTACAAGCGTCTGTGAGCTTCAGTAAGTCTTACGCTTGTTTGACACTGACGTTGCCCGACATTCATGCCTACTTCTCACCGGTGCACTATGGCGGCACAAGCAAAGTAAGTGGTACAGTCGGCCTTATAAGAAGCTGAACACTTTTGTACCTTGTCGCTATAACGCCTTTGACAGATTAGTGCAGCAGTTCAAACATGACGTTAAAGTGACAAAACACTAAAGTGTGCAGCTTCTTATAAGGCCGACCGTACAAGTACAGGGTAGTGATTCTTTCAAAAGCAAAGGTGAGCGAACGCAGGAGTGATGTCCAAGCGGCGGGTTTAAGTAGTTCCGTCAAAGCGAACAAAACACATTTCAGCGCGTGTATTCAATTTGGCAGCATGGCTTCTCGAACGTATAAGGCTGCCTAATTGAGAATGCACGCGCTAATATGTGTTTTGCTCGCTTTGACTGGACTACTTAAACTCGCCGCTTGGACTTCACTCCTGCATTCGCTCACCTTTGCTTTTGAAAGAATCACTACCCAGCTCTGGGCTAGCCGGCGGCCGGCCGGCCACACTGTCACTGACCTAGCACCCGCAAACTTTGTCTGGGCACATTGTTTTAATCTACCTAATTAATAAGTAATATGACTCCTTAAATACGTGTTGTAACGAAAATGGGGATCTGGGGGAGAGGCCTTTTCGCAGCAATTAAATTTCATGTCATGTAACATCATGGCTTCTCGAACGTATAAGGCTGCCTAATTGAGAATGCACTCGCTAAAATGTGTTTTGTGCGCTCTGACGGGACTACTTAAACTCGCCGGTGTGGCGCGTTTACGCGTTCGACCGACCGAGCGCCGTTTTTAAGAGAATAACAACCCAGACCGGAGTAACATTTGTAGTTTTGTCGTGTTTTTGAGGATAAGGATAACATTATGAACCTTGTACGATTAACTCTATTTATTATTATAAGGGAGCAGGGTAGTGATTCTTTCAAAAGCAAAGGTGAGCGAACGCAGGAGTGAATGTCCAAGCGGCGAGTTTAAGCAGTCCCGTCAAAGCGAACAAAACACATTTCAGCGCGAGTATTCAATTTGGCTGCATGACTTCTCGAACGTATAAGGCTGCCTAATTGAGAATGCACGCGCTAAAATGTGTTTTGCTCGCTCTGACGGGACTACTTAAACTCGTCGCTTGGACATTCACTCCTGCACTCGCTCACCTTTGCTTTTGAGAGAATCACTACCCAGGGATTTAAGCAAAGTCAATTCAATAAGCGTTCGGTACACAAATAAATATTGTTATTTGGTATACTGACTGGTACTATTTGTACACTGAAGCAGAAGGTAGGTACAGTATTTTATACGCCACCGTACTTCGTGATAACAATAGAATCAGTAAAATATGAGAGTTTATCCCTACTTGTATCTTACAGTTTTATGGGTCAATATCAGCTATGTTATCTATCTACCTATCCATAATAATTTGGCGGCATA
This sequence comes from Acleris cristana, assembly GCA_948252455.1. Taxonomy (NCBI): domain Eukaryota; kingdom Metazoa; phylum Arthropoda; class Insecta; order Lepidoptera; family Tortricidae; genus Acleris; species Acleris cristana. The sequence continues at coordinate 2,552,212 of OX411781.1, read as the reverse complement.
ATTTGATTATAATATCTGAAATCAACATTTTTAGAATATTGACTTAACGGCACAAGTAGACCCATACTGCCGCAGTCAGAGACGTCAATTAAATTTAAAGATTGTTTAGTGAAGTGTTGTCTTATTTCTATTGCTGTAGCAAAGAAAGTGATAGCAGCAACTTTAATCAAGCATTAAATTTAATTGACGTGCCTGAGTGCGGCAGTTAGAGTATTTTTTAATTGTCATAATTTCAGCAAGGTACTATCAGACCATTGGAACCTTGACCCACCATAGAACTGTGTCACAGAGACGTTATGATTCAAGTCATAAGAAGTGTCAAACAAATTGTTTTATAATGTCACTGTGACACCGTTCCATGGTGGGTCAGGGTTCCATTGGGCTGATAGTACGTAATAATAAAAACATATGTGCAAATCAAGCACTCGTTTTATACGAGTCTACATTCCTACAAGGGACAAACGCAGATTTAGGTTAGCGTCTTTCCTGTGGACATACCCAAAGTTTTGCAGGCCTAATTTTCTGGCTTAACCCATATCCACATAAACGGCGTCAGGTCTGCTTTAGTCCTATCAGATAAAAACATAACTTATATGCACACAAGCCTTTAACTATTGACCACAGAGGGGCTTGACAATGTGCATTACGCTAGCTAGCGTTTCTATTCGTTACGTTTTTAAACCAATCGCGTCACTTGTAGATGACGTGATACGAAAAGTCACGTGATCTACCAGTGACGCGATTGGTTTACAAACGAAACGAATAGAAACGCTGCTGGTTAGCGTAATGCATCTTGTCTAGCCCCTCAGGAGAGACAACTTTTGTTTTTTCGAGTGCGTATGACCCACAAAGGTATTTAATTACTATAATTACACTTGGCTCGAAAACTCAAAGTCCTCTCAGCTGTACACAATTTTCCCATTCAGTTTCCCAATTAATTTACTCGTATATCCGAGTATCGTGTTAACATTTTGAAATGCGTCAGAGACAAAGGTCTATACTCGTAGTTTACAATTTATTAATTGTGTTATGCTACGCGGAAACTGTGGCTGGCTGGCGATTGATTGATTATTGTTGGTGATTGGTCGAGCGGGTAAAGGTAACTTACAATTACAACTAGTACCTATTAGGTACTTTTTAGGGTTCCGTACAAAAACGGAAAAAAGGAACCCCTATTTACTACGGTGTCTGTCTGTCCGTATCTAACAGTTTTTCTCAGAATCTTCTATAGTTGGTTGTACGTTTTTGAAATTTTCCGTGTCATTAAAACTATACTACTGAAATACAAAAAAATGCGTCGCCACGCTGATTTTTTTCTCGATTTGTATTTTGGTTAATAAAAGTTGATCAGATATGATATTATATGATATATGTATGACCTACAAAATTAGTCCCTAAAATTTAGCCGGTCATTAAAATTTGACTGTGTATACAAAAAGGGAATATGCATGAATTTTTTTAATCGCGTTTCTCAACAATATATGAAACAGATCACCAAAAGTGAAAATAAAATTAAAATCGGAAATAGGGATGACACAAGCATTATAATTATAAACTGCTAATTAGACAGCAGCGATAGACAGAGTGATCCGATATGCACCATGACGTCATGTAATAGGTGGAACAAATCTTTGGTGGCTTATATCTTGATTATGGCATCACTTTGTTTGCCCGAATTTCTTTTGCCATAATTGTATCACTTGCCATAATTTTCATTTCCCATAAAGGCATTTTTTCTGAAACTGTTAGCCTTTCAGGTATTTTTTACATGCCATCGTATAGAGCCTAATAGGTTAGGTTAGGTTACTTTTATAACAAATCTGAAAAGTTTATGGTTTCAGAGAAAAAGCCTTTATGGCAAATGAATATTATGACAAGTGATACAATTATGGCAAATGACTTTCGGGCAAACGACAGAGAACCCTTGATTATTTGAATAGCAAACTATTCAACAATTTTTTTTGGCAACTGCTTGTAACATAAAACAGCTTTTATTGAAGCTGTGGAAAAAGCCATAAATATTCCCTATTCAATAGATATTACTAATCTATGATGGCCGTTAATATGGGGGCACGCGATGACAAAATAAATAAAAAGATGTTAAATTTCGATTAACTTTAAGTATTCTTGTCAAACATGCTATGGAATGTTGACGTTGTGTTCCTCATACACACGGGCGGAACAACTCGAGAGAGCTGTAAAGGAATTTCATACAAAATTGAAGGACTAGGCCGGGAAGTATTTTTCTTTTAATTTTAATATAAACATGGCGGCTGTGTTTATGAACAGGTTAAATAGCTGTTTTTTTTTAATAATCTAAGCCGTGCATCCAACCAAAGTGTTGGCATATTTAAATAAAGGCACCAAGTACCAGGAGCGCAGAGGTAATCAGGACGCACGCACGGTACGGCGGCGCAGGCGGCCGGGCGGGCGCGCCCGACAGCGCGGATGACTGTAGGTTAGGTAGATACTTCTAAGCACTCCTAGTATTTGACGTTGTAATTTTTGTTTGAATTTTTTTAATGAATTATATGTGTGAGAAAAGCACTATACATACCTCACCGTGAAAAGGCTACTTCCCGGCCTCAGTAGTAATGTAGGTACTATTGTAACAACGCTGTTTAAGTTTATTCTCACGTTTCTAAGTTTACTTCGCTTCGATTCCTAAATTTCATCTTGTAATACGTAATGTTATATCTACGTTACGTAATTTATATTGTTTGCTATCTTTTCCCTACAGAATTCGGTATCTAACGTACATTAAGGGTATTTTAACGATAATAATCGTAAGTTAGCGAAAAATAAACACAAGGATAAGAAAGCTGTTTTCTATCTCCGGGCACAGCCTTCCCTCGAGAGCCTGATAAGTGTTATCGCCACGGAAAATATGGATCTTGTGCCGGTAAAACTAAGGAGCGTAGAATTCGGTATTAAATGTAACTGACGCGGAAATTTACACAGTTGGTGCGCGGTAAGACTGAAATTATTTCCAATAGACGTAACACGTAACGTTATTGTCCATTTAATACTTGTTCTTATTTGTAACAAATTATGACTTATTTTAGGTTTTGTCCCTATTTACCCCTTATATAGGGATATTTACCCTGTTTTACTGAACCTATTCGACACAATTTGGCATTTTACTTAATTTTTTTAATTGTATTCTTAAAGTTTAAGTTAAATTATAAATATGTCCAAATGTGTGTCAAATAAAATATATTACTTATTTCTTTCCACACGTGTAACGATTTCACAAAATAGTTTGAAGTTTATTTATTGACTGGTTATATCAATATAAGCACTTTGTTACGTCAGCCAAAAGCAATGAATAAAACCATAATACAATTTACATCACACTATATGCAGTTAAATATTTATAGGTTTATGCGTTAATACCATATTTAGACTGCCACAAAACAAAATTCCGTTTGGTTTGGTTTGGTTACGAAATGGTTTACAAAAAAATTACGAATGTCGGCGTCGACAGCTAAAATAAAATTGATGTACGAAGTTGATATAATCGCTCGTAATTCAATTATATGTTAGTGAACTTAGATAAATGATAAAAACACTAACCCCAGCACTATATTCGCCCATGACACTGTGTCTCACAGTTATGTGGCTATCAGTAATAACATGTTGTACTATGTTGGGGTTTGTTGTTTACAAAACTATGAATCAAAGTCCCGTGGCGAATCCAGTGGTGGTTAAATGTAAGTAGCATACATAAGTACAAATAATAGTAGGTATGGTATGGTATGGTATGGCGTGGTATGGTATGGTAGTATTTAAGTTTTGGTTTTTAGTTTTTTGTTTTGCTGGCAGTGTGACCTACCGTGGTGTCACCAATGGTTCCTGGGGAAGACCAGCTCTCGCCTAAAAACCAGTAACATGCTGAGCAGGAACCATTTTGCTCCGTCTGCCACTGGTTCAGATGCTTTGTGCTTTTGTTTTTGTTTGTTAATGTACTTTTCTGTACGTGTGTTAGATAGTAAGCAAATAAATGTTTTTTCTTTCTTTGTTTCTTTCAAATAAGACGCAAATTGTATCGAGGTGTATTTTCACCTATGTGTTAAGTAGTTCTAGCATTATCTATCTGGCTATTTTTATCCTAAATTCTAAATGTGAGTTTATTTAAATTCTACGATGCACGACGACAGTTCTGTGGCTCAAAGCTCCCAAAGCTATTAACAAGTTTTCAATCGTAATAACGTTTTAAATCAAGTCAAATAAATAATTATAATAAGACAGTGCAGTGATAATATAAAGGATAACCCATCCTCTAAATTCCTACTGTTTATGGCACTAATTGTAAGTTATATCTTTATAATCTCTTACATCTTTAAAATCGTTTATATTTATCTTTTAGATATAAGACATTCCCTTCATCTTGTTCTAATTTGATTTACCTATATATACATTCTAAGTTTCCCTTTCTGTATTGTTCTCAAGTGCCTTATTTTATTATAGGATGAGTGCTCCGGTCCCAAACCAGTTAAGGCGAAATTTTGACTTTAAAGTGTTGTTACGCAAAATAGTATCGACCTATATTGCCAGTTTATTTTTTATCTGTAACATTATGTAATTAAAAGTAATGGTTCAAAACGAAATCACTTAATTCTTAATACTTTTTTTTTATTATTTTTTAAAAGTTTAAATTTTGGAATGTACCCTAGATTGACCAGCCGGCCCTAGTTGTTGTTAGGGTTTGTACCAAAAGTTGACCAATTTTCAAAACGACAAATAAAAATAAGAAATAAGACAATAAAAGGTTTTTTTTTATATAATCATCTTTATTAAAAACTAAGAAAACTTCTAGACTAACTGAGATCAATGAAAGTTTCATATCAGTCTTAATTATCACATTAGGAATCACATTACGAAAACTATATTTATACTGAGCTTAAGCTGGCACATATAATCACAACTTGGGTTTTTTCAAAACCTCTTTAACATTTCTAAACTCTTACATAAAAAAGTTATACAAGCATCTAAATATGTATTGAAAAAGGTACTTATATATATTTCGAAAATCTCACTTACACCTAATTCTCAAAGAACACAATAACTCAGATCCAATTAAAATATTTTGCCATTTCCACTACTTTGAATGAGCCTCTATTATTTATGGATACGGGGGCATTTATTTTCTCAACTATCTTGTCATTAGCATACCATATCTTATCCTCTTTGTCTGGCCATTTAAAAGTAGTATTTGGACCAGATAACACCATCGTACTAACTTCTTTGCCCTGTTTATCAATGTTTTTGACTATCCCTGGAAAGTATTCTCCCTCATATTTGACTATTACATATGACCCTAATTCAATTTTATCATCTTCCGATCGAGTCTTCGTTCTGTAACTAACTAAAGGTACATCATCCTCATCTGAATCAAGTTCTATCGCTTCTTCTACTCTTCTTTTAATTCGTTTTGCTTTAGGTTTCTCACTTTTCTTTAACTCTTGCAACTTCTTTTTCTCTTCTCGTGCTAATTTCTTAATTTCTTTCTCTTCTTGTTCCTTTTTTTTCTCACCCCAATACTTCATCCACTGTACTGATGTAACTGCATCAGGCAATCGCTTTTTAGTTAACTTTCTCTTACCGTCTTTTTTTAATGGTGATTCTGTAGGCCATACCAAAGCAGATGCAAAGGAAGGGCTAATTGGAATTTGAGCTGACAATGTCGGTTTTTGTTTGTCAGACACTTTCGAAAGTTCTGCAGGCTTAATGGGTGTTCTTTCCTGGTGATTTTGTTCCCTGGATGGTCCTGGTTCAGGTGAATGATATGTTGGCACTGTATTAAATGTAGTAGGCGTTGATTCTCGGCAATTCCTATCACAACTCTCTGCATCAAAACCTGGCAAATTCGGACTGAATATTTGTTCTTGTTCAGATAGTTCCGGCGGTAAAGTTATTGTTGGTTGAGAAATTAAAGCGGAATTTGAATCAGCTGTAGTTTGTGGAGACTCGGGAGCTACAATCTGATTATTATTCACTTCGTTTAAACATTCTATTGTGACTAAGCTCGGTGAATTCAAATGTGGTGACTCTGGTAGGTTCGTTGAGTTTTGATGTCCTTCATTCTGCTCTGATCTATTTTGTTTATTAGGAAGAGGTGACAGAATTTCCTCTTGATCTTTTTCAATGTTCTCTAATAAACTTGAATTTTGTGAAGTGGCAGTTTGTAATAATTGTTGACCGGTACCTTCAATTGCAGATGACACGACTTGTAGATGATTCGAATCAGTGTTCGTAGAGCAAATGGGTAAGTTAGGCATATTGTCTTCCTCAATAAGTGCAGTGGATTGATTTACAGAATCAAGGTTTCGTTCATTAGGTTCTGAATCTATCGGTAATTCTGTATGGTCTGATGAGTTTACGACTTTTTGAGAAATTTTACGCCAGACATAAAAAAGCTCTTTTGCCGATTCGTCGCCAGTCCAAGATTCGTTAAATGCAATACTTCGAAATTCGACAACTCTATTTTGAGACATCAGAGACTCGAAGTACAGTAAGTGTTCTATGTTTATTTCTGTTGGTTTGTCAGCAATTGTATGTCTGCTAGCATTATTCATACATTTCGTGTAGTCAATGGCATTTGCATCAAAGGGAAACAAACCACATTTTCGAAATCCATTTTTGATGATTTCTTCTGAAACAGCACCAAGAGCATTCTTTAAAAGTGGTGCAAATTGAGCTCTTGTGACTACTCGATTTCCTGTAGTTACTCTCCAATTCTGAACTATTTTCTTCCATGAATTTTTAAGTGGACGAAATACAGAGACATCTGCAGGCTGTATAATGTGCGTTGCATTGGGATGAAGGGCATACAAAATAATTTGATTCTCGGTGCACAACTGGCTAACTTCATATGTGATGTGAGATTTGTGACCATCAATTAACAGAAGTACAGGGAATTTCACGTTTGCCTTGCGTAAAGCTGGCAGTAATGAATTGCCTAAATAGCCATAGAATACACGAGATGTCATCCATCCTTTAGGCGATTTACCGAGACACCAGTCTTCAGGGACATGTCTAGCAATTTCGGCAGGTATTCTTTCATAGGGGTAAATAACCAGCACCGGCATGAGTTTACCAGATGCAGCGAACGTCCCTAAAACAGTTATGCTTTCTTTTTCTTTGTCTCTAATTTCATAAAGGTTTTCCATGCCTCTAGGTCCCAATACAATGCCTAACGTAGGAGACACCTGAAAACCAGATTCGTCACCATTCAAAATTCTATCAGGATCGTATAGAATGTCTTCTGCGTTTTCATTCTTTAAAAACTCCTTTAATTCTGAATGCCATTTTCTTATTCCTTCCTCTGTTACTCTACTTCTTGCTGAGTTTATAGCTTCTGCATGTCGCTGTGCAATTTCGGGGTTTCTCTTCATGAAATTGTCGAACCATTTCCTTCCTGGTATACCTTCTTTGAACGGCGTCGGCCGATTGTCCGTTGTAATTATTTTTGTTACTGTCTCTACTAACTGCTCTTTTTTAATTGGGATTCCTTTTTTCGCCATTGCATTTATCCATCTACATAGCAATTTTTCCTCGTCAGGTGTTAAAATTGTTGGCGGTCCCATTTTTCTTTGAACTGGATATCTCATTTTAATTTTATTAATAATTGTAGAATGTGGGATGTTGTATTTACGACATGTTTCTCTAATTTTGCATCCAGACTGTATTTCATCAAGTGCTTTATATACATCTTCTTCTTTATATTTGAAAAATACTTTCCGTGGCGGCATACTTAATCTACAACAAGTAGACCAGAAATTATTTTTAACGGGTTTGGTCAATCTTAGGAAAATCTTTTTTGTATGCAGTACCAATGTCAAACCACTGGTCAACTACTGAAAACTGGGCAATATCAACCATAAACTAGTGAGTGGGGTATCTAAACATGCCATAGTTATGAAAAAAAACAATTAAAAAAAAAGAAAAAAAAGTTGTGCAAGGAGCCAATAGTTGACCAACTGGTCAACCTTAGGAAATCCATACAAATTATGTACCTTTAGTTAACCAGCCTTAAAAAAATGAAATATAATAATATACACTTGAAATTATATTAAAATCATTAAATACAACCATTAAATAACTTCGAAAACTAACAATTACAACTAAATTTATACAAAAAACACATAAATTCAATTAAAATAGTCTTACCTGTTGAAGCACGTTCCTAACTGCAATGGCGGTTGAAACAGAACTGACAGTGACAAGTGAAAGTAAAACGAAGTTATTGGCTAATCTATGGATATTTTTCTAGCGGTTGGTGTGATTGGTTGATTCGATATAGTTGTCAAAACCTATAGCCAACATTAAAAATAACGGCTAATGGCGGTAAATCTTATTATTGAGAATCAAAGTCACAAGTGGTCAACAACCGGTGCATGGTCAACTATAGGGTCAACCATCCTATTAAACTAACAGAAGACTTTTAAATAAATAATTATTCATAATTATGCTTCTTAATATTACATTTCTTAGCTAATCTCAAATTTAGTAGGTACAAAAGATCTTTAATGCGGAGTGCTTTTTAACCATGGATTTATTAAATTTTCACGACACTGTTTTCTAGGCGGCATTTCTACGCGTAATATTATTTCCACTAGCTTTCCGCCCGCGACTTCGTCTGCGGAGAGTCAGTACTTCTGTTAAAAGTACAGTTATAGTTTACATCACCTTCAAAGGTTTCATCACCTTTTTTAAAAAAAGTCTAGAACGTGAATTTTAAGGAAGCGGTCCACATAAACAACTTTAATTTCATGGCTCTAACCTTTAAAACAACAAAATTGACATACAAAATAAATTCACTGCCTCCCTTTCACCATTACGTTATTTTAATACGATTCTACATAAATTTACCATATTTCTATACAAACAATTAACCCACTTAGCAGAAGATTTTCGAAAAACACCGAAGCTGAATATTTTCAGTATGTAATAGTAATTTGAATATTACATAATTTCGATACAAACTTTACAGTCTTAGATCCCAAGTTTTTCCCTTTAGTTATTTTTTATTGATAATGGATTTGCTCTTAACTAACTATTCCTTTAAGGTGCAAATGTTTAAAAAACACTGAAGATTGCAATGTTTTAGATGCTATAAGTTCATGTACTTGGCTAAAAAAAAAAACTCCTATTCAAACTTTCACCCGCTTTTCACACTGTTCAGGGATTGTTTTAAAAAATGGTTATTATTTAATTTATATTGGTGTTGATACCGAGTTTCATGTATCTAACTTCAGTCATAATTTTAATTTGTAGGTAGGTAGGTTTTTTTATAAGAAGGTAAACATTAGGTTATCTTAATACCAATTTCCACATTTCTCACTTCAAAAATGACCAAATTTCTACCAAACTTCTACCCCCCATTTAACCACCTTTGGGTTAGTTTTTTCTAAATCGCCGAAAGTAACTTTTTTTTGTTTATAAAAACAGCGTAAATATACATTTCCACATTTTTTCCTTCAAAAATTATCATAATCCCTTACAAACTTCTACCGCCAATTTACCCCTAAGTTTTTCCAAAATCGCCGAAAGCAATATTCTTAATTTATAACTACAGTTAGCCGTTACAACATTTTCCACGTTTCTCACTTCAAAAATATACCATACAATTTTCTACCCCCCGTTTTACCTCCTCAGAGGTAGTTTTTCCTGAATCGAGCATTTCTACCAAGTTTCAAGTAAATCAGAACATAAAAGTATTCGTTCCTATAGAAACTTTGCAACACCCTTTCATCCCCCAAGGGGTTTAATTTTAGTTATCACGTGACTCATTATTTTCATTGCAGAGCAAGCATTTCTACCAAGTTTAAAGTAAATTTAAGCATACCATTTTTTTTTTCCTAGACAAACTTTGCAACCCCGTTTTATCCCTCTAGGGGTTGAATTTTAGTAATCGCTAAAATTCGTGTCTCATTATTTGCATTGAAGAGCATTTCTACCAAGTTTCAAGTTAATTTGATCATAAAAATATTTTATCTAAGTATAGGTACATTATTTCATCCATCTAGGGGTTGAATTTTAGTGATCGCTGGAATACGTGTCTCATTATTTGCATTTAAGAGTATTCCTACTAAGTTTGAAGTAAATTTGATCATACCAAATATTTTTTCCTCAACAAACTTTGCAACCCCCTTTTATCCCTCTAGGGGTTGAATTTTAGTAATCGGTGAAATACGTGTCTCATTATTTGCATTGAAGAGCATTTCTACCAAGTTTCAAGTTAATTTGATCATAAAAATATTTTATCTAAGTATACATATTATTTCATCCATCTAGGGGTTGAATTTTAGTAATCGCTGAACTATATGTTTCATTATTTGCATTGAAGAGCATTTCTACCAAGTTTCAAGTAAATTTGATCATAAAAGTATTTTTTCCCATACAAACTTTGCAACCCCCTTTCATCCCTCTAGGGGTTGAATTTTAGTAATCGCTGAAATATGTATCTCATTATTTGCATTTAAGAGTATTTCTACCAAGTTTGAAGTAAATTTGATCACACCAAATATTTTTTCCTCAACAAACTTTGCAACCCCCTTTTATCCCTCTAGGGGTTGAATTTTAGTAATCGGTGAAATATGTATCTCATTATTTGCATTTAAGAGTATTCCTACCAAGTTTGAAGTAAATTTGATCATAAAAATATTTTATCTATAGGTACACACTTTGCAACCCCCTTTCTTCCCTCTAGGGGTTGAATTTTAGTAATCGCTGAACTATGTGTCTCATTATTTGCATTGAAGAGCATTTCTACCAAGTTTCAAGTTAATTTGATCATAAAAATATTTTATCTAAGTATACATATTATTTCATCCATCTAGGGGTTGAATTTTAGTAATCGCTGAACTATGTGTCTCATTATTTGCATTGAAGAGCATTTCTACCAAGTTTCAAGTAAATTTGATCATAAAAGTATTTTTTCCCATACAAACTTTGCAACCCCCTTTCATCCCTCTAGGGGTTGAATTTTAGTAGGTAATCGCTGAAATATGTATCTCATTATTTGCATTTAAGAGTATTTCTACCAAGTTTGAAGTAAATTTGATCATACCAAATATTTTTTCCTCAACAAACTTTGCAACCCCCTTTTATCCCTCTAGGGGTTGAATTTTAGTAATCGGTGAAATACGTGTCTCATTATTTGCATTTAAGAGTATTCCTACCAAGTTTGAAGTAAATTTGATCATAAAAATATTTTATCTATACACACTTTGCAACCCCCTTTCTTCCCTCTAGGGGTTGAATTTTAGTAATCGCTGAACTATGTGTCTCATTATTTGCATTGAAGAGCATTTCTACCAAGTTTCAAGTAAATTTGACCATAAAAGTATTTTTTCCCATACAAACTTTGCAACTCCCTTTCATCCCTCTAGGGGTTGAATTTTAGAAATCGCTGAAATACGTGTTTCATTATTTGCATTGAAGAGCATTTCTACTAAGTTTCAAGTAAATTGGACCATAAAAATGTTTTTTCCCATACAAACTTTGCAACCCCCTTTCATACCTTTAGGGGTTGAATTTCGAAAAATCCCTTCTTAAACGACGCCTCCATTACAAAACCAACTTCAATTCAAAATTCCAACTTTTTATCTTTATCGGTTTGGGCTGGGCGCTGATATGTCACCCGGGACATTGCCTTTTATATATATAGATTAACTATATCTTCCTGAGCGGAAATTTTATGTCAACGTCTTATTTATCCGTAGATATAGGATGAAAACCGTTATATTTCCTAATCGACCTGTAGCTGCCGGAACCCAGACTGCTGACGAGTGGATTTCCTAACAGCTTTGAAATAAAATTCCATTTAAATGTACTGTATTTTAATAGGTACTGGTTGTAATGAAATAGTGCCTAAGCAGGTCGGAGGCGATAAGGAGAGTGATTTGCATAATTTTTGAAGTTAATAGAAACGTTAAATTTAGTGGTAGGGAGAAGCCCAAATCTGCGTTTTGTTATTACATTTTGTTACGTTAAGATCTTAAAGATTATATGACAGTAAAGTAATTAAATTAATTTATATGAAATTAAACATAAAATATTTTTTGGAACAGTTAGTACATTTTAAAATTATACGAAATAAATGTTGCTTACGCAACAGACATATACGAACTTTATAGTGTATAATAGGATTAATAGGTATGCGAGTTGCATGTTCATTATACTTTATCACTTAGTCATAACAGTCATAAGAAAGTATAATTTATCGATAAATAATATCGTTCGGAAGTCCCTAGGACAATTTTATTCGTGCCACAAAAACTTCTGTCTGATAATAAGACATACAAAAAAACAAAAAACGACCGACGACGTATAACGTACGTGCATGAAGAGGTCGATGAACATAGAGGAAGCGAAAGATGTATGTTTCGACCGGTGCACCTGGCGTTCCATAGTTTCTGCCTACCTCATTGGGAGATGAAGGTATAATATATGTATGTGTGTATGAATAAATAAATATAAAAATGGAATAATAACGATGAATTATCTACAGGTGAAGGAAACACGGGTGCGCTGCCGCTGCGTGCGCAGGTGGCGGGATGTACGTCGGTGCCGTGCGCGCTGCCGGAGAAACGACACGCCGTCGTCGACGTCACTTTTATAGCACGTGAGTACACTGCCACCGCAGTACAATAGCGGCATAGAAAATATGCATACCGCTAACGTTAGCCATTCGAAAAGTAAGTACCTAAAGTAACGTTAACGGAACGTTATGGAAAAGGTGTGTTGCAATGGAAAACTTCCCCCGAAACACAATTATGTAAGTACCGTAAAACGGGGTAAATAGGAATTAAGAGGTAAATAGGGACACAACCTAAAATGGAGCATTATGTTACTAATTATAAGACTGAAATAACGTAAATAGAACGTGCTGAGATAAAAACTAATTTACAAATTTTGATTAAAAATACCGTACAAGACGAGTCGGACTCGCCCACCGAGGGTTCCGCACATGACACGGTTAACTCAATTCAAAATTTGCACCGCCGTCGTTCCTTGCATAAAGACCCTGATTTTTTTTTGATTTACTTAAAAATTATGGGATTTCGATTTTTTCCTATATTTGTAGTATGAGACGGTATTACTTGCCAAATTTCATAGTTCTAGGTCAACGGAAAATACCCTATAAATTTTGATTCCCTTGAGAGTGTCGAAATATACGTTTTTAGCGGCATAAACGGCCGTATCTTTTTTTCACGTTAACTTTGAAGTTTGATTTTTTGACAGCTTCAAGGGACTGTAGATTTTAGTATATGGTTTAAATTTCAACTCAATACCCCCACGCGTTCCAGAGATAAAGGGTCTTGACAGGCAGACAGACGGACAGACGGACAGCAAAGTGATCCTATAAGTAAGCGTTCCGTTTTTTCCTATTGAGATACGGAACCCTAAAAAGGGTTATAGCATTAATTTTCTATTTTAGCGCGCAATACATCCAACATGACCACTCTGGCCTCTGCTTACATCTTCTTGGGTTTCGAGATGGAAGTGCCGTATGACGTCGGCGAAGCAGCCGCCGCCTGCAACTATCTCACTCACTCCACGTGTCCAGTGCATCTGGGGCAGCTTGTCACCTTAAAACTAAGAATATACGTCCCCTCCACGGCTTTGGTGAGTACTTCTTAACAAAATCTAATCACATAAGAATCAAGCTCCAAAATAAGATAACATGAACAATAATAGGCACTGAGCCTCTATTCAAGACGATAAAAACAATAAATCGTTTTTGATCTGTTATCGTATTGTCACCGTTTTGATAACTCTTATTTACTTGACAGTAATGGCGGCTGACGTCATAACAATACCATAACAGGGCCTCTATTCCCGACACGGTAAAAACGAAATCGTAGTTGACCTGCGCCTCTATTAAACACGGTAAAAACAATATCGTTTTTGTCCTGTTATCATATTGTCAACGTTTTGATAGCTCTTATTTTCTTGACAGTAATGACGGCTGACGTCATAACAATACCTTAACATAACTGTTAAGGTATGGAACTACGATATCGTTTATACCGCCTAGAATAGAGGCGCTGTTATGGTAGTGTAAAACAATTTTCATTTAACAAACTTAAAGGTTACATCTCCCAAAAGAAATGAAAATATTTTGTGAGATGTAATTATAAATGACATAATATTATCACGAGGCACAGAATAAGTAATAGAACAAGTAATAGCACGAGGCAACTAAATATTTTCTATTGACATGTTGAGCACTCGGACGTGTACCTCAAAGTTTTTGAATATAAAAGGCAATGGTTATTTTTATAGAGAATACCAGCGACAGTAGAGTTCAGTGTGTTGGACGACCAGGCCGAGCCCATGATGTGCATCCGCGTGCCCATCATCATCACGAGAACCGATGATCGCCGCGAGCAACTCGACGCCACCGACGCCAAATACAATGAGGTCAATTACAACGAAACAGAGGCTCTCAACGACACGAGCACAAAATAACACCTCCATTGACATAAAACAGAATAAATATATCCAGTTCCTGAATTTATTTCAATAAATACCATTTTAAAAGGAAAGTCTAATGTTTTTCGGTGTTGTAATAAATAATTTCTTTCAAATTCGTTATTATTAGGACGGACTGAAATTGTGCAAAATGTGGTTACAGAATTATCAACAAATTTTTGGAGTTGTTGGTAGTACTGCCTACCCCACTCTGGGAATGAAGACATGAGTTTATATTATGTTATGTAGGATTTGTGCAGACTACTATTTTCTTTAAATTGGTTTAAGCTGGTTGAAATTTTGAGTTGGTGGTTCCAAGGTTTATAAAGACTACTTTCCTATCGAAATATTTTGTCAGATAAGAGGTTGAGAGAGAGGAAAAGGACGATTTGTTCGCATAAAGCATTTCGCTGTTTCTTTAGATATTATAGCAAACTGCTAAAAAGTGGGATTCGCTTCCTTCGTCTAGAATTCCTCAGGGATTTCATCTGGGTGCTCTCAAATCAAGAGGGAGTATTCTACTGAACCAGCGAGCGTCATCCTGGACTTCGTCATCATTTACCGTCCACTGAGAAAAATGGATTGAAGACGACGTAATAAAATATTATGCAAACATTCTGAAATACACTGCTTTCCACTAATATAACAGAGCGCGACACTTTTAATAGTGACACGAATCTAAATTTGTTCTGCTAGGCATTGAACTTCATTGTGCAAGAAACCTCACCAAAACATAAAGAACAAATGCCTTATCTTTTATCATGCATGTAGTTAGTATACAATATTATGAATACAGTACCAAAAAGACATAATGAATAGTAAAATTGCGGAATAAGCATCATAATATACAGTGATCAAGATTAAGTTTACGTGCTTGCACGATTGGTCAAAAAGATGTGCATCACATTAGTTTATAGTGCCACATTTTTCTCAGTGTCCGATTAGATAGAGGTCAATCGCTGGTCAGTCCAGAGTGAAAAAACTTTTTTCATAGACTTAGACTTAAGTCCAAAAAACGTTTGCCCGCCGTTTTGTTTGTCCAAGTTTTCATAAGTTAGAACAGATTTTTCTTAACTAAAATGTCTAACTTTCCTGTATTGTAACAGACAGAACAGTACCTAATACATTTTTGTTAGTATTTATTTTACAATCTCACGCGCTTATATTACACCCTTTCAAACAAATGATTACCCTACATGTTACGACAGCCGAATACACATCGCAACAATGTAACGAAATGTCACGGATCTTTGTTTTATTCATGCCATTTGCATGCTATTTTGTGTTGCCACGAAGGTAGGTACTATTTATGGCTATTGGTATGCTCCAATAAACAATCAAAACCAGCGGATTTATTTCCGTATCCGAATAATTCAGTATGCTTTGTTTGGTTTCCAGGGGGTCTTCTTGCTTTTTAGGGTTCCGTACCGAAAGGGTAAGAACGGGACCCATTAAGAAGACTCCGCTATCCGTCTTTCCGTCTGTCTATCTGTCCGTCTGTCTGTCACCACGCTGTATCTCATGAACCGTGATAGCTAGACAGTTAAAATTTTCACAGAAGACGTATTTCTGTTGCCGCTATAACAAATACTAAAAACAGAATAAAATACATATTTAAGGGGGGTTCCCATACAACAAACGTATTTTTTTTGCCGTTTTTTGCTCGGAACGGCAACAGGTAGACACTTGAACTATTCACAGAATATTTAGTTGTAAGTAGTAACTAGTACTAATAATAATTAAAGTAAAATAAAATAAATATTTAAGGTCCATACAACAATCGTGACTTTGTTGCCGTTTTTTGCTAATGTTGTTAGATAATGGTACGGAACCCTTCGTGTGCGAGTCCGTCTCGCACTTGACCGGTTTTTTATTAACGTTGCGGCGGCGGGCGGCGCAGGATTGCCGGCGTGTAAACTGAGCCCCGTTTAAAACGCAATTCCCTAGGATTCTCTTTTTGTGTCGTATAAAACGTGCCAGATTAGCTGAATAAATTGTTCTGATACGCAGATCTCATTCGGCTCGGTTGAACAACGATTTTTCTGATTAAATTCTGCAGGAAAAATACAATTGGTATTCAGTTCGAGTGGCAAACCCCTGTTAAATCCCTGGCTTACCACTTTCGATACAAAAAAATGTACTGAGCTTGTTTTTATTTTTACTTAACCTTTAAGTAGTTTGTATGATGTTATTTTATTGTATACTGTGTATTGTACAGCATATTTCCTCATATTTGTTTAAATATCATCATTAATAATCTTTCGAGGAGCAAAAGGGACGAAAAACCAATTACTTAATGATAGTTATGAGCATATTTTTATTTATTTTACCTCTACTTTTAACGGCAGTCTAAAATCTAAATGATAAGACCACATGAACAAAACATTTTTTTTTTATTAATATCTATTTAAGAATACAGTTACAATTTACAGTTTTATGCTTTATAATTAATTATGATAGGTACAATGAAGCTATATTTAAGACTCAAATTGCTCTTTATGTTTTTGCTGTAGGTCACCCTTACTAAATACCAAAATATTTGCCTAGCCTCGTAAGGCCCCGCGTACAATTTAGATATTGCCACTGGAATAGAGATCCATTGCAAATGAAATAAAATGTATTTATTTTCCTTTGTTTTTATGACTGACAACCGAATTAGAAAATTGACTCTATGCTCTATGGTATTCACAATGAGCTTATATTAAATGGACAAATTTCGTTGTATGGTTGGCCTGAATAGGCTAGACTAGTAACGTGTGCTTACACCTTACACACGATTATCATAGCAATAGTGGTCACGTACATTCCAATGACAGAAAGACAAATGCCGCAAGCCGTCCAGGATTTATTGTGAGTAAGCCCATGTTAGGGGAGCATTGGCTATGTCGTACCACTTTTTACTTTTTCCTCTACACTTTATTACCAAAGAGACTTATATATGAATTAATCTTTTTAAATGTCTAGTCTACTCTAGTTAAATGTCTTGGCTTATGAATATACAAACGTTTCTCAGAGTGCAGTTAACGTAGCCGAAAAATATTTTTTCGGGCTTCTGTTAGTGGTACCTACAATTTAGGTCGGCTTCGACCAAACTGGAATAAGGTCTTATACCTAGATTAAACGCCGAATTTTATAGACTAATCTCGGATTAAGTCTTATTCCAGTTTGGTCGAATCGGCCCTTAGCCGACAAGTTATTTAAATTGTACCACAGGTATTTTTTGTCGTGCTATATATTTAAAAGGCTCTGCCATATTTTCTATAAAATCAACTGACATAAAAAATATTCTATACATTCATTATGTTATAAAATCACTTGCTATAATCATTCATTAGCAGAGCTATAAAAGCCATTTTCTATAACATCTAGAAACTATCTTTTTGAGAAAGCTCTGTCTAATATTTTCTCTATTTAACATTGTTTAATTTTTTTTTCCATAAACTAGATTTGAATTAGAAAATAGAACATTGTCAATAAGTTATCGTTTAAAACTAATTAAACTAAAAAACTTAGTTACCCGTAAATAAGAACACGCACGAACATTTAGACCAAATTCCTCAAAAGTGTGTTGGCTTATATAATCCAGAGGAGCACGATTTAAATGCTATACCTACTGGTACGATTTCGCCGACTCTCCCCTATTAGATTTTATATTCCGCACGATATTTTGGGCACTCAGCTACGTTTTGGACCGCTAATACGATTTCTTAACGTCTACATTAGGTAAAATTACAATTTTAACTATTAGGTTTAAAACATACAGCCGAGCGGACGGAAAGACAGCGCAGGTTTCGTAAAGGGGTCCCAGTAGGCACACTTTCGATACAGGGACCTTTTTCGAAAACAGTCAAAAGGCATGGAATCAAGCAGGACGCGAAAGTCAGCTTACGTCAATCATATATATCTTGATTATGAAAAAAAAAATACTCCCTTGTGGCGCCGGGCAAGACAGTTAGTCGCTTATAATATAAATCAAACCTAACCTAACTTACGTATAGCAATAAACTTACGCATTTAATCTAAAATATGGTCCAGCATAACATAGCTTTCGGAAAAATTTAAATTCGGACAAATGAATATGCGGAAAAATAGAATTCGGAATTTTAAGGTATTCCCAATAGGAACAGTGCTACAAACACATCTTTCTATACCTATATCGTAATGGGTTTAAAAAGGGAACCATTTTAGGCGACCAATTTCTGGAACTGTCCTTGAATTTTATCTACGCTGATTCAAGCCTCGAAGATAATAAAGGGTATTTGCGGCGCCGTTGCAAGGCTAAATGCCACATTTACCTACTTAGGGAAATAATCAAGCGAAAGTGACGATTTGCCGAGGCCCGTCGATGGCTTACCCAGATAAGATTTTCACAACGTCGATTTTTCCAACTAAACCAAATCAAACTAAGCATAATACCAGGGCTCGGAAACGTCATTTAAAATAACGTTTTGAACGGTTCTTTATACAACATTTTGAGAACGCTTTCAAAAAACGGTTTAATTCACAGACAGGGTAGTGATTCTTTCAAAAGCAAAGGTGAGCGAACGCAGGAGTGATGTCCAAGCGGTGAGTTTAAGAAACCGTTTCGAAAAATATACCGTCCGAGCTCTGTATTTTTTAAATACTATAATAATTAAATAGCTTTTTTATTTAGTTAATCATAATTGCACAAAATAATACACTTAATAAACAAAAGACGAACTTAATGCCGTAAGGTATTCTCTACTAGTTAACCTTCATACACGTGCAGAAGTGCAGAACCCTCGAAGCTCGAGTCCGACTT
Source organism: Acleris cristana (assembly GCA_948252455.1). Taxonomy (NCBI): domain Eukaryota; kingdom Metazoa; phylum Arthropoda; class Insecta; order Lepidoptera; family Tortricidae; genus Acleris; species Acleris cristana. The sequence goes on along the minus strand of OX411781.1, from coordinate 2,532,945 downwards.
GCTTTTGATCGATTTGTTTATGAAATAACAAGAATTTATTATTTTTGTCGCAACAAACAAACCCAATCAATTACTTAACTTTATTTCAACACTTAATACTTCCGCCCCAAAGGGACGTTAGGTACCAATTAATTAAATGTAACACATGGTAACAAACAATGTTATACAATAAATGTTGAACATTAATTATACAAGTCGATAAGTAAACCCTACTCTTATAATATAACAATTGGGAAACATGAACCGTTTCATTATTAATGTATCAACAATGGATGTCAAATAAATTCAATAACATTATGTACACACGTTAAGTTTTCCGATCACGTGCTCGTTTTCGTAGAAACAAAAAATATTAGGAGGGCATCGGCAGAGTCGTCTATTCTGCTCGGTAAATCTTTATTTCTTTTAGCAAGTTATCGTATTGTCAACATTACGATAGCTCTTATTTTATTTAACTTGACAATAATGGCTGCTGAGTTAGAACAATACGATAGCAAGTCAAAAGCAATAAGGTTTTATCGAGTAAAATAGCGCCCTAAACGAGTCCCAGAAATAAATCATTTTTAAAACCTGGGCAGATCCTGGCAGGTTGTGAACAGTTATTTAAAAAGGTCCTCATATTTACGTGTGCTGCGCTTCCACGTGGCAGAAAGTTGAGTCTCCCCGTCTGCTTCTATGATCCAATTCGGATGTCATTTTATGTCATCGAGCACCATTAATACCTGCATGCAACCAACCATCTTGTTACAAGAGCCTTGACCTGGCAATATAAACTATAGACGTTTGAATAAAACAGACAAAATACATTTTAAATCAGGGATGACAATTTATGCCAGTGCACTGCTAGATGGTGGTTCATGACTTTCAAAAGCATCATTCATTAGTTACACAGAAAGTTGTGGATACGAGTATATTAGGAAGGTCCTCGCAAAAAACTAACACTACTACCATTGGTATTACCAATGCAGACCAAACCATTGACCAATGTATTAACCTTGATGCGCACTCCTCAGTATTTATACATGCAAAATAAATGTCAATAGCCATGCAATAGCCATGTCGTAAAAACTATAACAACCAAATTGCCACAAACTCAGTTTGATCTGTCGAACATTGCTTTCCCTGCTATCTACAAGCTAACCGATGAAGGTTTCTATATACACCTGGTGATGTGCATTTTTTTCATGGAGCTGATGTTTTCTTCTAGATTCTCCTGCCACAAAAACAGCCTAATGGGGAAGGCCCAGAGTACTGCCAGCGCCTTATAACTACAAACAACGAGAGCGCTGCAACATCATGCAATATAAACCCCAGGCATCCCTCGCTTACACATATAGTTCGGTCTCGTCGTCGTCGGCCGAATTCAACTGCCTGCAAGAAATATTAATTAGGTTGTTTCATTGTTTTGTAGAAAATGTAACAATACTATAAGTAAACAAATAAATGCATTTTGGGAAGGTGAAAAAGTGCCTGAAATTTTCCCAGAGCAATTACCAGAGCGTGAATATTGTGGAAATCTCTTTAGGGAAAATGCTTGAAAACAATAAGTATCAAGTTTCAATGCCCATTAATTTTCCTTTAGAGCAAGTAAACTCTGAGTCAGGGAAATTGGGAAAAAAAAGGGAAAACTATTTATTAATTTAGAGAAGAGACTGCACAGAGATGTGTCTAAAAAGAGACACACAACAAATAAAAAAACTGGAAACAGCGAATACAGAAATTCATTGATCAGTACCTTGAATCATGCACACAAACAAAAGAGTATCACTAAATAAGCAATAAGCTCAATGGTCCTGTTGTGCAAAGAGACCTCAAAAGAAATGTATTATAAACTCTGCTTCTTCTTTATATCTGACATTAAAACGATATTCCGCTGTTTTAATTTAGATCCAGTTCAAAGATCATTGCAAAACATTCTATGGCGGCAGTCTCCAGGAAGCATTCAGCTTACACCATGGTCTATAATCATCTTCACAATTGCTACTCGTTGTCTCAGTGATCTTGCTGCAAAGCATGAAGATTCCATGCCACTGGCATCATCCGCAATAAAAAACAACCCTTATGTTGATGATATTTAATTTTCGGTGTCATGCAGTAATCAAAAGGAACTAATACAAACCCAATCGCAGTTGGTTCAATTGCTCAATATGGGAAACTTGGGTACACTTCTACATAATTCCGAAGAGTCATAATTCCGAATTGATCAAAATTCCGAATTTTCATAATTCCGAATGCAATGTTTGATAGAAGACTTTATTTTTTGCTATCGCTTATAAATCGAATTTAACATAACTAACGTATAGCAATTAAACTATGCATTTAATCTTAAATAGCATAACATAGATCTCGGAAAAAATAAAATTCGGTCAAATGAATATTCGGCAAAAAGTAATTCGGAATTTTTTGGTGTTCTCCTGGGAAGCACAAATGGGCCTCAAATTACAAACCCATTTTAGAAAATGTATTTAATAACATTAGAATAATACAGTACTTAAATTTTAACAGTCATCTATTTTATTAGTACTTATTAGTTGTTTTAGGACTTAATTTGAAACTATAAGTAAGTAGTTTCAAATTAAGTCCTAAAACAACTAATAAGTACTAATAAAATAGATGACTGTTAAAATTTAAGTACTGTATTATTCTAATGTTATTAAATACATTTTCTAAAATGGGTTTGTAATTTGAGGTCCATTTGTGCTTCCCGGGAGAACACCAAAAAATTCCGAATTACTTTTTGCCGAATATTCATTTGACCGAATTTTATTTTTTCCGAGATCTATGTTATGTTATACTATAGTTATACTATAGTTATACTATAGTCCAGCAAAACCTGTTCCAAGGGGTCAGAGGTACAAAATAATCATAATTTTTACCTCGGCACTATAATATGTGTCTCAAAGCGTAGTGATTTACCAAAGATAACAACGGCCGGCCATTCATCTCCGTTCGGAGTTCAGACGCGCAGTGATGTATCGAGAGCGATGGCCGGACAATAGATAGTAATGGTTATTTGCTCACTTGATTAGACAACACATCAATATCAAAGGAGCACCTTGCTATGTTGGGGGTGCAAGTTTGTCACTGTCGCAGGTAATAGAAACACTCTTATTAAATAAAATAAAACGTTTAACGACTACACGGTGACTGCCACACAATCTAATTATGAATCCACGTTTCGTTTCGTTTGACGACTATACAGATTCGTCATTGTCGTCTGCACACCGTCATTGTGCTTTGTCTATACCGTCATTGTTGGCACAAACCGTCATTGTCGACTACAGCTCTTTAATGTTTTCAGATATCCTATACTGGGTAATGTTTTTTTTTTGTACTTTCGCTATAAAATAACATTGTTACATTAAACCAAAACTATCATTGGAGTCTTATAAAGTTGACATTGGAAACAAAATTTGTATTTGGAGTTGCCATAAGTCATCACATCAGCGTAGGTCAATCCTTAAGTATATTTTTATCGATCTTCGAAAATCGCTAACTTATCGTCTTGACTTGGCCATCATTTGAGCATTTTTGGAGCACAATCGTTACTTATAAGTAATAATACCCCGTCGAAAACATTTAAGTCCGTGTTCAACTGATACAGGTTGATTCCGAGTAAACCATAAACATTACATCACTTTCTGTCGGTAGATGTACTCGTAAGTTGGATAGAGGGGGGGGACAATATTTCATTGTGGTTTCCCTAATACACATGCCTCGATTTTGAATAATATCCCCTGTAAATTACAGTCGCCGACAGCAGCTGTAACCGCGGCGATAGTCCGCTCGGTTGTACCATAATTCATTTATATCGAATTGCTTGTAAAGGATTTCTCTGTTCCATAAGTCATCACATCAGTGTCATAACTGGCATCACACACACTGGTTAAAGATTTCTTTTCTTTTCTTTACTTGCATAGACTTAATTTCGGTTTAATTTTGCATTCATCCCAAAATACTTATAGTTTGTACGTAATACACAATTCTGATCGATGTAATAAACACTTTTTCACCAATTCAGCGCCTCTATTCTAGACGGTATAAACGATATCGTAGTTTACCTGTTAAGGTATTGTTATGACGTCAGCCGTCAGTTGACAGTTCAAGAAAATAAGAGCTATCAAAACGTTGACAATACGATAACAGGACAAAAACGATATTGTTTTTACTGTGTTGAATAGAGGCGCAGGTCAAACGTTACAATAAATGGTACAAACTAGAATTTCCTTGATATTTCACGTATCTCAGGGTATACTCGTATTAGCTAGGATAGACAAAAAAACACCAAAAAGCAACAATTATAATTTTTAAGTAAAGTAATTAATCGTTAGTCGTATTTGCAAGAATTACTTATTGCAATTTTATGAGAATTAAGATATCGGGCACTTGTGTAATCTTGGATTAAAACTTTAAGCATATTGAGACGGGTACAAAAATAAACCAAAATTACCGCACTATTAGAAATAGAAACATTGATTCGAAAAGCACAAGAAAAAAACAGATCAAGATAAACATCGTAAAAAAATATTGACAACACAGACATCTAAAATACCTAAACAATAAAGAATGGTGATTCTGTGACGTCGAAATTGACGCCACTAATATTAGTCCAGTCTGTAGGGACTTAAAAAGGGCTTTGCTTTAGGTACAAAAGACTGAGCATTTTTTTTTATGGATATCGTTAAGGCGTCCTTACATAAATCCAAGTTTTCGACTTCGGGGAGGGAAGCCTTAACCGATATCTTGAATAGTAGGCACCAAAATTGGTTCGTTTCTAAATAATTCCTCAACAATTTTCTTTATTACAAAAATGTCTATGAGAAGTATAAACAAGACAAAATGACGCACAGTTTTTGCATTCATGTTAATTTTGTATGTCTTCCTGATAAAAAGTTACAAGTGGCGGAAGAAAATATTTTTACAAAAAAATTACAACTCATTCCTCATTTTCCGACGCTGCCAGCAAAGAAAACAGCAGCATCGTGAATTTAATGATGTAACGTTAAATCTATGTTCATATTTTTACAAGATTTATTTTACTTCATTTGTAGGTTAGTATGTAACTATGTTTGGGTCACATCTCGCAAGTCAACTTTGAACCAGTTATGGTTATTGGAATGGGTTAAATATTTGGAATAAGTACATAATGTAAACCCGATAATAATGAAATATTATGATGTCTTACAGCTGCTTTCATGGTGGAGTAGGAAGGTGGCTACAGGATCTCCGCTATACTTAACGTAGACCAACCAAGATTGGATTCGTTAGTTTGGTCTCGATAATCAAAATTATGACTGCGTAATAAAAAGTACATAATATTACTTAAAAAAACGAACAAAATGTACTTGAGTCACGTTGAAATTTTAACGAAGTAATGTTGGTAATTAAAAGTAAAGGTTTGTTTTTAATTACTAACATTGCCATGCTCGAAAAAAGAAATAACTTTAAAAAGTCATAATTTTGTTAATCCCCAAAACCCTTCAGCTAGTTCTGCTTCTTTGTATTTAAATATAATTAAAGAAGTAAGTACTGTTTTTCCGCGGTGCCTCAAACACCTACTTACTCAAAAATGCTTTACAGCTCTCTTAATAAGTACATATAAGCAATATGGTTGAATGCACTACCTACAATATCACTGATAATAAAAAAAACCAGTTTCCAAATAGTTTCGCGGTATGGTCTTTGTAAGGCGATGTGATTTTTATTTATTACAATGTTAAAAAAATCAAAAACATTTTTTAACTATAAAAGGTTATTCTTAAACAAAAATGAAAACCGAACAGTTTTATTAGGTGTATCCCAATTGCAGCAATGCAAGTTCGGTGAAATTGACGTCGATCGTTAAACAAAACTTGTAAAAACAAACCAAATCGTATCAACTGTTCAACTCCTTGACTCAGCAACTTTATCGAATTTCCTGTCTCTAACAACAAGGCTTCACTCGTAGGTACTTTCGTAAACAAAGTTGAAGCTGCGCTCTCTCTATATTCTCCTATCCTGTCTTCCAAGGCTGAAGTGCAAGCAAGATAGGATATGAAGTTTAATAGATACCGACCCACTACGCTATCGGGTTTTTAAAGTAATCACGCTTTCAAATAGAATCCGCAGTAAACCGCCCTGGTTCCGCAAACAAAATACTTGCGGAAGTTCTTATACTTTATATTATTTACGGAATTACTTGACTGTTTTGTAACAGAAAACTTTCGGGTTAAGGTCAGGCCGTCCCCGAGCACTAAATAGAAAAAGATGACATGAACAGAAACGGCGTCGAACTCATTCCTGTCTAATGTTCTGAGGTTGAATGGGCGAGAAAATTATACCAAATGGGCGTTTACAGGATATAATTTGTTGGTTTTGGAAGGTACAGAAAGACGTAGGGTGATGGCACCAATGATGGACACTTTAAGCTGACAGGCACTAGTAATGGACACTTCACTCTTAATTCAAATTTCATACGGTCCTAAATTGATTGTTGCAAAACAAATGAATAACCCTTATCTTCTGTAAAATAAGAATCAAGTGTCCATCATTGGTCCTTGTCCATTACTGGTTCCGTCACCCTATTATAACATAAAGTACAGCTACCACAACCATAACCGCAGCAGAGGATGCAAAGTCAAAAGCCAAGTTGACTGTAACCGTAGATTCCTCACCGTCTTCAAGTAACATTTGTGGCACAAATTGCACCTTTACAATTATAGTGACCTAATTTAACATTTTAGCTTTCGACTTCGAGTTATAAATTTAGAGGGGGCAAACGAACTATCGGGTCAACTGATGTGAAGTGATCACCGCTGTCCACGGCCACCTGCAATAACTTTTAGAGTCCGACCAGTTGCCAGTTTTGTAAAGCTATAAATTACAATTTACAGGTTACAAGTTTCCATTTGACACACCTCGACCAATGACGACCATCCATTTGAGCAGTGTTGCCAGTTTAGACCTGTAAAATTGTAACTTGTAGCTTTATAAAACGTGCCCCAGGACCCCTAGCCAAGATGCATTACGCTAACTAGCGTTTCCATTCGTTTTGTTTTTAAATGAATTATTGCCTTGATAACCGCGAGTCTATGAAACTAACACAAATAATAGAAGCTACCCAGAAGTTACCAGGGACAGATTTTATCGTGAACGATGAGTAGATTGGCTGTTTATTGCTAGTTTATGATAACCTGGAAACTATTTTACTACAATCATGGCTATACATAGAACATTTAAGAATCGCCATTACTGATGCTGTCATAAAAAAAGAAATGTGATGTGTGGTATGTGTGTTTGTGGAACAGGAAACTATTTTGAGGCCGGAAGTGTATTCTTGAGCAGAGGGCAGCACAGTTGTCAACAATATTGTACAGTCGGCAAGAATTACAGTTCCGGTCATCATTGCGGATCGAGTGTAAACAAATTGGCTATAAGGTTATAAGGCAAAAATTAAATTGAGCGATGCAGTAAGTACACATTTTAAGTCTTAGTACAAAAATAATAATCAGGGTAGTGATTCCCTCAAAAGCAAAGGTGAGCGAAGGTGTCCAAGCCGCGAGTTTAAGTAGTCTGTGCGAGCAAAATTATGGCCTGTACTGGACTGAAATGTTTCAGTCAACCTATTCGCCATATATATTACTTACCATATTCAATTTGATATAAAATACTTTTTATCGAATAAACAGCTGGGTGAAGGTCGTCTCCTATTCGGATCTCCAACTATAATTCCGACATGGTTTGAGATAATTCTGCTTCCTCTATGGCTTTCAAGTCATAGTTGTCAACTTTCGTCTCCCGTCAGCCACGCTGCCGTATCAGCCGCAGAATAATAGAATAAGCATTTTAAATTTAATGTGGTTGGTTACCAATAGAGAATAGAATGCTTTGACTACTACATTGCAGTTAGTCGCTTTCTTTTGTCGATATCCAGAACAGAAGCGATCAAACCAAAACGCACCTCGTTTTACTTGCAGTACCTACCTACGTGATCCATACATGTTGTTAATATTGCATTATCGTTTTTGTGCTGCTTTAGTACAGTCGGCCTTATGAGTGGTTGCATACTTTTTTATCTTGTCACTTTAACGCCTTTGACAGATTAGTGCAGGTCAGTTCAAACATGACGTTTGACAAAGCACTAACGTGTGTAGCTACGTACTTATAAAGCTGACCGTACCACATAATAAGTCAACAGCATAAATAAGTGATCATTTATGTACACTTGTAACTTTAACGTCATGTTTGAAATATTATACAAAATTGTGAAACGATTGAAAGCGACAAGGTACATAAATGATCACTTATTTATGCTGTTGACTGTACCTACTAACATTCGTATTCACAAACAATACTTTAGGGATCCTTCACTGAGTAAACGCACTGCGTTCAATACAGCTTTGTGATTGGTCCTTTTTGACCGACCTTTTGTTTATGAGACGATTTAAACCACCCTGTGCGTTCGTGAGCACTGTGAGACCTCATAGTGACGTTTGTGAATACGGGTTTAAGAAGTCATACCCGAAAATAACATACAATTGTTTTTCCATTGTCACAGAAACTGTGTCACACAAAAAACACGAATGACGAGAAAATATAATAAACAACTGACTTTCGAAAAGAAATGCATAGCTTTGTAGTCAAATTAATTTGAATTTGGAATTCAAAGTAAATTTAAAGACATTGATGTTCGCACTAGTCAGTTTTAAAAATGGACTATTGGTAATGGCCTAGATATCTGGGGTAATGGGGTGGGGGTTTTCAGAAAGCACGACTTGTTATTTTTCATATTAGAGAAAAATAACTATCATTTTGCACACATTTTTGCCTTTAAACGATGTCATAATTAAAATATTAGTTACAAGAAAAGATGACTGTCTAAATATACAAATAATTTTAATTACAAATATTTTTATAAACATACATATAACATGATCAATGTTATGTTAAACGTTAAATGTATGCAAATGTGTAAAAATAAAAGTTTACCTATCTACCAGCTAAATGGTGTGATTTTATGAAGGGTAAAAAATGGACACGATCATGTTATGTTTCATTTATTACTGACATAATCATTATTAGGTACACGTTTGTTAAATCATATTTCCTTTACATGGCAACCATTATGTATTCTAACGACCTGCCCCCTTAATATGGTCGCCTTCACCGCGGTAGATAAAGCATCCGACACTCTCACACGTATGTATTGGTAAGAAAGTGGCAATGTTTTATCCACGTTCATCCGCGTCGATAAACACGGCCATATTAAATAGGCTCGCTGCTATGTGCTGGTGGTTAAAATGTACAATTAATTAAAGATTTTATTATTAACAGACACAAACGAAAGTTGGTTTTCCACGTCTCTAATTAACATAATTATGAAATGGAATGTTTTGTACAACATTGAGGCTGTTATTTCTATTTATTTATACGGGACAATTAATTTGATCTCAAAATTGTTTCATAAGTGGATTCAATTCGAAAATTACGCTAACTACTAGTACAATTTAAACAAAATTAAAATATTATACATTAGGTATGTTTCTAACAGTTTGAACAAGTCATTGTAAAATATCTATGTATACAGTCAAAAGAACTATTATCTATACTCGTTTCGCGTCAAAAATACATATTATGTATAGGTACACAAACCTTATTGTCACTAGCATAGAGGCGTGTAGATATTTTTGACGTCTTGGCAAAGTATATTTGTAACTTTGACTGAACTTAATAATATTTTAAATTATAAATGTACCATTTTACTTAAATACAGCGTTTTTCGTAGTTTAAACACTTTAAATCTGCAAGCGTAGGTATGTTTATAATTTTATTATAAAGAGCATTTAATTTTAAACATAAACGTTACAAAAATACGTTTAGATTTTGTTTATGATTTCAAATCAGTTTCCCTCATCCTGTTTAAAGTAAAACATGTATATAACACGATTTTTAAATAATGAAGTTCACATTAATTTTCACTTAAGTAAACCCAGTAACCTTTTAATCTATACTTACCTACTCTAGACATTCTATGCCACTAATGCCCATTAAATAAATGACATATTTAAGAAAATTTACTAATATGGGCTCAAATTTTGTTATAAGTTGTATATCTGTCCGTCTGTTAATATTTCATTTTTATCTGTCCGATTCACGATAAACAAAAAAGCAATTTAAGTAAGTATAAATATAATTATAATCATTGCAAATAACTAATCCTTTGGTTAAGCTATTCAATTCTTTAGATTTCAGAGATTTTTCTTTCACGCTATAAAAATGAGACGTGAACGAACTATAAACCTACATTAGTTAAAAATATGCGTCGTCCCTTTCTGTCAAATAGAAATGTTACAATGACGGATAAGAATAGAGCATATTTCAAGTATACTTTAGTTATTGTGCGTTTATGAATGAGGGTTAATCTATACATTATATAAGTACCTATTCCGTGACACACGGACCGAATGACAGGGTACGTACAACGTTAAACCCTGGAATATAGGGTCTTGCAATTTGGAGGGAATATTACTTGGGTACCCTAGAACGGTGTACTAAGAAAGGATTTTCCAAGAGTATAACGCTAACGGGAAAAAGGGGGAGTACCAGGAAACTAATTTCACGCTTACACAGTTGCAGACTTTCTCTTTTAAACAATAAACTTAAGCTTTTAGCCTGTGTTGAGCTTTCACCCGTGTGATTTTTAATGAACCAAATTAATAAGTTCATGTTTTCTCTAGCCTTAAGAGATGATAGGGTCATTCTAAACATTTTTGACCACATTTACTCTTGTGCAAAGTTGCACGGTTTTTTAGGAAAACAATTATTAAACACCCTGTAAAGCCCGTATTTAACTTTACTTTCACAATACTTTGGTTCTTCAAATTAACGCCTACTAATGCTAGACTGATTATTAATTGTTTTTCTGGCGAAAAGCGACATTATTAAAAAATAAAAAATAACAAAACCTTGAAAAACCCTGCAACATTGCATAGGAAATAAAGTTAAAAAAAAAAACAGAATGACGCTAACTATCATCCCTTAAAACCCCTACACCCGACTGCCAAACACCCTGTATAAAAGACACTCAAGATATCACGGAGAACGGAGCGGAATTCTCAAGAAAGGTTTCAAAAACAGCAAACCATTGATAGTGTCAGAGTAACGGCGGCGTGATTGAGGACTGGCCTGAGGGGAGGGGACGAGATTAATGAAGTTTTTATGACACCGTTACGTGACATGACTGTATTAACAACTACAGTTTCTTTTCATCGATTATAACCTGTGCAAATATACATCAAGGACTAGCCTGCCGGAAATCTCTGCAACAACAACATTACAAAAATACGTATGTGTTCCTATCTTTCGAAGCGTTTGAAGTCTTCCTTGTAAACACTTGTACTACCAACATGTGTGTATAGTTTAACAAGTACATTAATTCTAAATTTCACTTTTTTTATACACCCTTAATGTACCTTACCTCTAAACATATACGTACATAAATATAATCTTAACAACTTAACAACTGGCAGCAGAGCAATAGGCATGTACACACATAACTACACAATATACGTAACAATCGAATTTATATAAAACTATAAATAATTGACACCATAGGTACACACTTTAAGTCGAAGTGGTAACTTGTACTTAACGAAAAATTTATGAAATGGTCCTTGTACACGGTGCAAGTAGCTGGAGCAAGTGGAGGAGCAAGCTACTTGCGGAGCATTATGAACGAGCTACAATAACAAGCTACGTTTGCGTACAAGTTTCTTAGCAGATATCATAACAGTACCTAACTGTTATGATATCTGAACCCGGCACCTGCTTAAGTAAAATTATTTTTTTATCCTGAAGGGTACTTCAGTTTGGTCAGTTAGCAGAAGAATGACTAGGACGCAAAATTACCGACTCGCATAATGACCACATAGCTTGTATCCTACATCTTAAAATGTCGGAGTCGGAAAACGACCACATTGCTGTCTTACTAAAGTCAACGGAGCCTTCAGGCATTTGAAGTTACCTAACAAACTTAACTTACCTAGTAAAGCTAACGAGGTGGTTATGTTGCGAGTCGGTAATTTTGCGACTGAGTCATTCTACTAAGTAATATTTTCTTCAGATCGTACGGTGCGTGGCATTTGAAATATGGGTAAGGTCCAAAAAGTTGGTCATGCTATTTACCGCAATTAAATTTTCTGTAAAACTTTTCCGTTGTGCGACGAAAATTAGCAATTCAATTATAAGGATATTATTCGTCGCACAAGGGAACTTTATTCACCATCGTTGTTTGTATGGTTAACTACGCTTAGCTACGGTCCAACTTTTTGGTCCTCACCCAGCAAGTTACTGGACTCGCGACACTGTGGATAGCATGGAACCAGTACAACTCCTATACTCCACATGCACCATTACCAACGCCGAGTAAAAGCACCAATACCTACTTATTATTCCTACGTACAGTACAACCAGTTTCTTAATAGCGATCGGCCATCTTCGTTTGTCCATGACACACGAGTGACAAATATACTGTCAGTTGCGAGTGCAAGCATGATAGGTAGCCGAAAGCTATTAAGTATTAAGAAGCTGGGAGTACTGTACGTGTAGTTGTTGGTTTATACTTCACTTCTATCATACAGCAACGCAACAAAGCCACGTTTTTTGCGCAGAGGTAGCACCCTGCACTATCGGAAATTTCTACAGTTCCCGCGGTATCCATTAACTACTACAGTCACTACGCAGACAGAGTTACGGTCAAAAACTAATAAAGAAAATATATTTTTGCAAGCCGACAGAAATTTGGAGATTACTTAGTTTGACTACCATAAACCAATAGACAAATAATTGATGGTTTTTAAAACCATACATTACTTTCATTGCGTACAATAGATCTCTTTTGACCCTTAAGAAAACATCAATAAAATGCCCTGTCATAACAACAGAGGTGCTTCTATGAAAATTGATTCGATTGATCCCCTAAAGCCGTCCATAGCTTTAGAGGTGCGTTTCTCAGGTGAGCCCTCCAATATCGCAGTTAACCTGGTACATGTAGGTGGCTAGCTCTTCGCCGGTAAGTTCCTCGTCGACCTCCCGAAGGCTGGAGTTGGAGATGCTGCGAGGGGAGCCCAGGGAGTCCGACAGCTCGGCGCGCTGCGGCCTCTGCTGGCGCCACGGGCGACTCCAGAGCCCGTCGCCGCTGGGCGCCTCGTTCACGATGCTGAGGTCCCTTCCGTGGAAACACTGCAACAAAAAGATACAGCTAGAATATAATCACTGTACATAAGCGAGTTGATTCCTAACACCTCCACTTTTTTAGGATTCTCTATCTCTACCCAAGTGGGTGCCAAACCAGAGCCTATTACTAACTAAACTTTTGGTGTCCGGCCGTAAAGCGGTAATACTTAAATAGTAGATTGTTCAACAAGGGACTAAAACAAGCCATAATGACACGAGATGTTTAGCCACGCGAGCGAGCCAGCGAGCGAGAGTGGCTATAGTTCGAGTGTCATGATGGTTGTTTAGTCTCGCGTTAAACACTCTACTTTTCACTTTGAATGCGAGGAAAAAAAACAACGTTCAGTGCCGGATTAGCCACGTACCTAGCAAGAGTAGCAAATGCTACGGGCCCCGCGCATCCACGTCTAACCTCTAAAATGGTAGTACTTACATCAGTATGCGTATGCGTGTACTCATATGCATCAGGGTTGACGATAAGATGAATAATCCAGTCGATATTCTCCACCAGATTAACCTAAAACAAACACCCACGCAAAATAGGTGCATATCTAAGTCGCTCAGTTGCGGAAATAAGACCGCCACAACCTGTAACCTAAAACAAACCCAGGGGTCTCTTTATAGAATTTGCTACGGACCCCGACGGGCATGCTCAATCCAGCACTGACCTCACTGACGAAGTTCTATACACATTTACAATATTGATTATAAGAAAGTTTCTTACAAATTTGTTCCGCGGTTTTTTTCTTTTCTTTTTTTTGTTAAGTGCCGCTTTAAATGCTTGCATATTTAGTCAACAGGTTTAAACTTAAATACTATTTTAAAACTAATTGGACCAAGCATAATTAAATGAATTCATCCTTAATATAATTAAATATATTCATATTCGTAATCATTAATCGTGTTTCACGAAATTAAATCATTTTTATTTGTATTTTTTCACAGTTGTCATTTTGAGGTTATTTCCACGCGCTAAAAATTGTCTATACCACAGAATAAAAACTAGAGGCATAGAAACCATACTAAATAGGCAGAAAATACATTATGGTTGACTTCCTTTTACTTACGGTTTTCATAGTGAGTTGGAAAGAGATCGTCACAAGGCGTGATTTGGACCTTTAAGCACCAGTCTGGAAGAAAGTAACGCCAAAGAAGACCGGTCGTTGATTTGACGTTTCTTCACCTTCTGATCATGACAGATTAAAGAAGAAAAGACACCTAGTTTTTGTTTCTTTTCCTCTTATCAAAATGTAATCTATAAAGTAGAGACAAGTAGCTGGTGCAACGTTCATCTTATTGCACGGCTTCTTTGCCTTTAGTCTTTATTCTGTGGTCTATACAAAAAGACTGAAAATAGCAATAAATCCTCCATTCACAAACACCGTGATTGGATGTTAAGGGGATTCCAAAGTAAATTAAAACAATTTTAATTTAATCCCTAGAGATTAAAAAGGAACTTTAGTCCCGATGTGCAGAGACTAAAGTAACATTTTAAGAGCATGAGAAGTGAAAAGAAACTTAAAAGAACTGAGAAAAATTATCGCTGATAAAGTGGCAGTAAATGCTTTGTTACACATTTATATTTACTGCAACCAAACTCTTTTGCTAAAGTAACTGAAAGAGTAAAGTGTCTGTGACAATCTTACTGTCAAAAATATTTTGTGTCTGCAACTAAAGATTTGTAGATCAAAAGATAACGCCAAAGTTATATTGCGCCTGAAGCTACGGATACCTAGATCATGTAACAATGTTTACATGGTATAATTAAAGCGAAAAAAAATCGTCGGTGTTAAGGCCTCTCCACGCGTCGGTGGATCATGGGCGTGCGTAAGAGACGCATTTACACCTTAGAGTGAGGAACATATTCTTGCATATCACTCTTACTCTTACGTATTGCTCCGTCCCTTGCGCATGCCCATCATCCGCCGACGTGTAAAGGGGCCATTAGGCAGGATTCGAACCTACATCTCCTCTGGCAATCCGGGCCAATGCAAGCGCATTATCAATTATGCCACCAAGACCCTACTTAAGATCCACGAAATTAGTGATCGCTTACTTTTCATACTCGGAGGGTATGCTGACGCCATCGTTGTTTATTAACAAACGACACCCATAATGGTTTCAAGTTCGTTGAAATTAGCATGAGTACAATGTGCCATCTTATTCTAATTCTTTTTTAATTTAAACAGAAACGTCTGTTATAAAATTCAAAATATATAAAAGCGAAAAAAAATCATCGGTCTTAGGCAGGATTTGAACCGATGTTATTGTTTTTATTTAGATACGTATACCATATAACAACGTTGTATTTTTATTGCGCCTGCAGCAACCGATACTTAGACGACGCAACGTCACCGATGATAGCGTATTAACTAATATCTATATATTTACCATATGACAATGTTGGATTTTTAATGCACCTGCAGCAACGTATACTTAGATGATATAAGAATGTTCACATGCTTTAATTAGTTGACAACGTCACCGATGTTAGCGTATTAACTTATGTACCTACTTATAAATAACGGTATCCTGACTTTTTAGCAAATCATCATTTGAAAAACTACCTATATCATTTTACAAACTTTCATTTCGCAAAAATGTAATTGTGCCTAAACCATTACATATATGACATAGGTTACATGGGCTTATTAAATAAGTTAGGTTAGGTTAAATTACCACAAAAAAATAAAAATAAAATGTGTCGGGAAGTACGTCTTTGCAAATTGAAAGTTTGTAAAACGATATACCTAGTTTGTCAAATGATGATTTGGTAAAACATTAGTGAACCACTTATAACATAATGACAGCGTTGTATTTTATACCTAGATCATGTAACAATGTTTGAACCTATGGCTATGGGACCGCTTAGGCGACTAAAGTGTGTAAAAAATCATTCTAAAACTCATCTAAGACAATCAATAATTAACTTTAAATAGAAAATTAGGTCATACTAGTTGTTTTTCGAAATGTTTTTATTTGCTTGTAGTAATGGCGTCGAAACCCTACACTAATGACTGTGGTCCGACATGCGCTTGCCCGGTTTTTATTTGTTTCCTGTACATTATGCGCGGCAGCTGAGTTTTGTAACACGCTCATAATATCTTCTTACAGCAGGGTATTTTTTCTGGGCCGAAACGCCACATGGTATGTATCCTTCTTCAGACAGACAATACAAAAATACAGATATAACCTTTCTGCTTCTAAAATAGTTAATTTTAGTTGCTTAAATAACCTCAGCGAGATTAGTTTAAGTGACAAAGTGAGAAGCCTAACCTAAATATTCAAAATGTTATATCTGCAGATTCGTGTTATTTTTATTTTGTTTTTATTAAGTGTTACTTCTAACCATAAAAAATATTTAAAAATAAAAAGCTAATTATGGTATGATTATTTAGAATATTTTTTTATATTAGAGAAAAATCCCTGATTAAATAATACCTACTGGTACTTGAAAATGGCCGCAATAGATTACACTTGAACTATTTAAAAACAATACACGTCAGTTGAGAAATTTCGTCTTAACGGTTACCTACAATGGATTTTCTCGAGTTTTTTATTATCTCCAAAACTACGCTAAATAAATTTGTAGGAGTTTTATTGTGAGAAAAAATCAAGCACGGTAGCAAAGCTATATAAGGATAAAACCTTAGCCTTCGGCTTCGGCCTAAGTTATAAAACGTTACCGAGTTAATAGCTAAACTTTGGACATCATTTCGAACTCCTACACACCTCCAGGTGCTCAGGGTAGGCTTATCTAGGATTTTACAGAATCCCCCTTTACTACCGGCATTAAGTCAAGTCCAAAATGTTACAAAATGTTATATAATACATTACGTAAACACTGTTGTATCCGATCGTTTTCCGTAGTGCTATATCTATCTATGTGTCTCTTCTTTCTGTTTTAACAAAGAAAGATTAGGACAAATCATAGCCAAAATTCAAACCATAACCTATGGAAAATGATCGAAATCAATATCAGGTTAATACTTGGCCTCACGGCCGTTACTGCGTAGACGGATTTAGAAGAGGTGGAACGCGTAAGAATCAATTTAGAAATTTCAAAGTTTTGTATAAGTACCTGCCTACCGAAAATCGATTTAATTGTTTTTGCAAATATAAACAAGTCTCATGTCATATTATATAACGGATGTTATCAAAAAAAGAGAACAACAGAACTGTTCAAGGACGGGATTCGTACAAAATATTACTTACCTACCTAGTTTTAGTTATTCCGTTCGTACGGCGTGGATTCGTTCGCAATCAATTAAATTCGTCCCAGTTGTATAAACGTACACGTATTCAATTATATCTTAATTTAATTCGGCCTCGTCTTTGAGTTGAGTTGGCTTTGATTTTGTCCTTGTGTATGACACATTTTATAGTTTTTTTTTAGTTAACGTATTTTTCATTAGGCTTTCGCTTGGGAACAGCTTTTGGCAGCATCAGTTTTTAGGTAAAAATTGATCATGTTGCCAATTTCCCTTCTAAAAGCACGGTCGCTTTTCCACTCTCTTACGTCTCAAGTAACACCGTAAAATTTATTCAACATAATTAAAAGTTACAATTTTAAAATTGGAACGCGATACTTTGTTCTTTTACCTTGTAAGCTTACATACCTTACTCGGGCTGAGATAAGATTCTAGGCGGTAAAAACTATATTGTCTTTGACCTGTTATCGTATTGTTAACGTTTTGATAGCTCCTATTTACTTGACAGGGCCTCTATTCTACGAGACGACGAACAATATTGCTTTTGACCTGTTATCGTATTATCAATGTTTTAATAGCTCTTATTTACTTAACAGTAACGGCAGCCGAGTTAAAAGCATTATGGTTCTACCATATTGAATAGGGGCCCAGTGGCCCTAGACAAGATGCACTAGGCTAACTAGCGTTTCTATTCGTTTCGTTTTTAAACCAATCGCGTCACTGGTAAATCACGTGACTCTTCGTATCACGTCATCTACCTGTGACGCGATTGGTTTAAAAACGCTAGTTAGCGTAGTTCATCTTGGCAAGGGCCTCAGTAATGGCGGCCGATTTAAAAACAATACCATAGTAATAGGTCAAAAACGATATGATTTTTACCGCCTAGAATAGAGGCCCTGTACTTAAGGTTTTATATCAAGTGGTTCGGTTTTCTACCCTTAATAAAAGGCTGACTCGAAGCGATCATAAATTGGAACTTCGGCAGGGCCCCTTAAAATCTGTGTAGCGCAATAAATCCTAACTCAAATCCAAACCGCCTAATAGGCCCACATAACGGCCGAAAATATTCAGCCCGAGATTCTGAAGTGAAATATTACTTCGAGGATTCGGGTTGTTCTTTCGCACAAATACAACGCGGGAAGCATGCCGAAACCTCAATGTACAGTCAACCAATTTGATTTCTAGGCCACTATGGACTTATTGTAAAGTGACGTTGACAACCAAAACGTAAAAGACTTCCTATGATTTGGTTTACAACGACACGTTGACAGAGTTCATAGTGGCCTAGGAATCAAATTGGTTGACTGTACATACATTGAGGTTTCAGGGTACACTGGCTTTTTACCAAATCATCATTTGGCAAACAATGTCATTTTACAAACTTTCATTTCTGATGTGAGTATTCTCACACATTTTTGATGTGAGTACCTTTGGGCGATAACATAAAAAAGTACAGGTATGTACGTTACATACCTTACCATGCCTTTCTGAACATTTTTTAACAATAAAATCATGCTAAAATGTACTTTTGTTTTATGGTTTCAAATCAACATAATTTTCCCGCACCCCATGATGCTAAACCTTTATGCAAAATTTTAAGCTCTAGCTAAATCAGGTAAGTTGAATTTACATTCCATAGATCTGTACCTCCTGTGTCATTTTATAATCTTGTAAAAAATCTCATAGCCATAATACGAAAAATAAGTAGGTAAGTATAGTTCGAATTGGCCGTGCGTCTGTAATCTGCATTAAGATCTTTTTATTAAAAAACAACACAGGGGTTGAAAGGTTTTGTTACTTGAGTCACATTGTCCGGTAAGTCTCAACGTACCTAGTAGTAGAAGTTATTTTCCGCGTTTTTGAAGGCGGTTTTTTGTTTTTTAAAACATTTATTTTATTTTACACTTTTTAGTGATCATAATAAGCTTATGTAGTCCCACTTCTTAGTTGATATATGAAACTTTAAGACATTTCAAGCTCGCCGCAAGCAACGCCGCGGGAAAAACATAGTCATTTTAAAACAATTAAATGTGCTTCGTTGTAGTCGCTCAACTATCTTAATCGAGATATCTTATCGCCACCCTTGAAATCGGTACCGTTGAGGAGTTCCGGTGGCCATCTGCGGTCTTCATCATCAGTTCCGCTTCACCAAGTGACACTTTCTGAATGCATATGCTACACTTGTTACTAAAAATACTAAAATCGCTATATGTTTGCATACAATATTTGAGGAGTTCCCTCAATTCCTCACTGATCCCCTCATCAGATTCAGATTTGGTCACAATGGGACTACCTCGGAAGTATACTCTATCAAACCAAAAAAGATTTTTTAAAATCGGTCCACAATTGACGGAGTAATCGGTGAACATACATAAAAAAAAAAAAAATGTACAGTGGAACGTATAACCTCCTCCTTTTTTGAAGTCGGTTAAAAAAAGATCGCAAAGTAGATAACAAACGGCCAAAACATATTTCCTAAACTAAAACAAAGTCTACGAAATATACTTAAATAAAAGATACGATATAAAAAGATAAAAGATAATTATTCAGTAAGTAGGCCGCACGGGCACTTTTACGTCAAATCTATCAACGCTTCCCAAGAGGAGACCACTGCTAAAAAGAAAATGCCGCAAGAAACTCAGCAGTCAGTCATTTTTTAAACATATTTCTTATTAATTTATTACAATGATGCTACTTAGTCTAGAATTATATGTATAAAGCTATAAATATTATTAAATTAAATATAATATCAAATACGAGTATCATGCGTCAGCAGGAAAACATGTCAAAAATATTGCGAGAGAGATAGAGGGAGAAAAAGGAAACATTCCTTTTTGTTTCCTTTTTCTCTTTCATACCAATACTCAGGCATAGTCAGTCAGATAACTTTCATACCAATACTTGTACACCATTATTTTGTGTAGTGGGTGTGTAAAAACCGGCCAAGTGCGAGTCGGACTCGCGCACGAAGGGTTCCGTACCATTATCTATACAACATTAGCATAAAACGGCAAAAAAAATACGTTTGTTGTATGGGATTAAATATTAAATATTTATTTTATTCTGTTTTCAGTATTTGTTGTTATAGCGGCAACAGAAATACATCTTCTGTAAAAAATTCAGCTGTCTAGCTATCACAGTTCAGGAGATAAAGCTTGGTGACAGACAGACGGACAGCGAAGTCTTAGTAATAGGGTCCTGTTTATACCCTTTGGGTACGTAAAAATACACGAGTCAATACGAGCCGGAGAAAATAGACAAGTCAGACCTTGTACTGCACAAACTCCCGTGATTTGATGCGAACGCGTTGACTCGGGTCGACGAGCTTTATTTTATTATGGCTGAGTTTCCGGCCCATACCAACATTTCCGCGTACTTCCGTTAACGCTTCTATTCCATTACGTCACGTTTATTGAAACGTGACATACCTATAATGATTTATTTATATATTTATTTATTTTATTAAGGTTCACCAACAATTGTTTACATTAATACAACATTATGGTTACTTAAGTTACTTCTGTTCGTTAAATGGAACAATTACTTAAAGGTAAACACCGCATGCTAAATTTATAACAAAAGTAGAATCTAAATATTAAACTTAACTAAATAAATTAAAATTTAACTGTTATGTAATTTATGTACTATCTAGTTCTAATATTATCTCTAGTTATTGTTATTCGTTTCAAATTCGTACATCATTCTCTGTTTTGTCGTCCACTACGACGGAGCTTAGGCACGACTTTACAAAATCAGGCTTGTCTAAACTTTAGACTATATACACTTATCCCCTTACTAATAAACGTTGAGAAACGGTCGTGTAGCTAAACCATGTCCTCATCTGTCAAATTCAAATGTCAGAATGACAGATAAGGACAAAGCATGGTTTAACTACACCACGGTTACTCAACGTCTATTAGTAAGAGGGTCAAACTCTAAATATCGAACTTACGAGGGCATTTTCCAAAAATAGTGCGCATGGTTAAGGAAAATTAACAACGGTAAGGTAACTTTTCCGTTACGTCACGACAATCAGTCATACTGCCCTCAAACGCCAATAGGCGTCATCTCACATTCAATAACCGAAGCAGTTCCAATCCTCGCCCGTTAGTAAAATGTAATGGAAAAGTTACCTTTGTTAATTTTAGTCCTTAAATAACCCACGAGTACCTTTAAGTAGCACATTTTTTTTTTGGATTATATAATTCTTAAGGAAAGAATAACAGAAAGAATAAAACCCACAAGTATTTAGCAATAAAGTGTCAACCCTCAGTACTATCGTTGTGTATCGTTGTTAAGTGAACAGCTGTCAACCTAAAACTGTTATGGTGTTGTTTTTAACTCCGCCAACATTGCCGTCAAGTAAATAAGAGCTATCAAAACGTTGACAATACGATAACAGGTCAAATACGATATGGTTTTTACCGCCTAGAATCTCGACCCTGGGACCCAATTCTCGTGACTTCGAGATGATTTTTCATGCGAGATTAACTGTCAACTGCATACATTTTTTCGACATATCTCGCATGAAAAATCATCTCGAAGTCACGAGAATTGAGTCCCTGCTCCTTTTTTCTTGAAGCGAACATGACTAGAACAATATACATCCTTTTCTTCAGTGATGTATTCTGCCAATTCATTAACTATTCTTAAAATTATTATTATTATTATTTGACGAAACTTTTTGCGAATTAATTTTTGTATTTAACATTTTAATAAAAAACTAGAAATTATTTTCATGTTCCCTAATTTGGATTTTAACAGCGACACATGTCACCTCTGCTAGCCAAAAGGAAGTCACAAGACAAGAATCTTTACTCGTAAAATGTACCTATTTTATTCTGTAACGCACGACGCATTCATGAAAACCAATATGGGTTGTATTGATTGCCACACTCGCGCTAACAATAAATAGTACATCGTAAAATAAACCACACCTGCGACGCCAGGAGTCATTTCACTTGATTATATCTCCTTATCTCCGTCATATATTTTAGCTTCCGTCCATCAGGTTTGTTGGATGTTATTAAAATATCTATCATCAAAATAAAATATGTGTCAACTGTTATTGTGTGGAATTAGAACCAGGATTTATAGTCACTTCGTTCAGTCATTTGGTAGGTTTACCTGGATTTTTTTCCGGGAGTTTAGAAAATTGGTGATTTTATAGATTTCGTCCTCTTTTCGAATTTATTTTGCGAACCCGTATCTTTGCCGCTCGCAAGGCAACATTGGAAAATAGGCACCCAAAAACAGTTTTTTGAGTTCCGTAGCCAAAATGGCAAACAACGGAACCCTTATATTTTCGTCATGTGCGTCCGTCCATCCGTCCGTCCGTACGTCACCGGCATATTTCGGCAATAGCTCCTTTCAGACTCAACAAATTAAACTAGAGTTGTTCATAACCTTTTTTTCGGTACCTAATTAAATAGTTTTCTTAATTTGTCATAGAAAGGAGCACAAGGCGACAAAGTACTTAACACACGTTCTGGCCATTTTAAGGGTTCCGTACCCAAAGGGTAAAAACGGGACCCTATTACTAAGACTCCCGCTGTCCGTCTGTCCGTTTGTCTGTCACCAGGCTGTATCACATGAACCGTAATAGCTAGACAGTTGAAATTTTCACAGAATATGTATTTCTGTTGCCGCTATAACAACAAATACTAAAAACAAAATAAAATAAATATTTAACATCCGCGATTTTTTGCCGTTTTTTGCTAATGTTGTAATAGATAATCGCAGAATTGTACGCAATCCTTCCGGCGCGAGTCCGGCTCGCACCTGACCGGTTTTTTTGGAAATTATTTATCTGTGAAATCCTTGCTTTTAACCTTTAGTACTAGAGGTAGTATATTGAAGAAAACTCAGTTAACCCTAACACCCACACACAGAAAGACAAATTAATACATAATGTGTCTATTCCTAACGCCATTCTCGTGTCGTTTTAACGTTCAGTAAATCATGTTGGTTTAGTGAGACATCCGACCCGGCGACCTCAACTGTAGAAGAGAGATATAGATTACGTTTTCACTCTTACTTATTCCGCCCTTGGAAATGACGTCTTGACAGCGTAGTAAAAATATCTCGTGCACACACGCACGTTCTGTAGGTTGCTTCAATGCGTTCCGTTGTTTATAGTGTGCCTATTTATAAACTAAAATAAAATGTAGTATAGGTTCATGCCTCGGAAGTAAAAATCACGCTGATCACGCAAACCCCCTGGTGGGATCCGAATCTATTGTTTAAGACAGAGCAGAGCCTCAGTTGAAATTTAAAGGTGATTCGTACTACGGAGCCATGTCATAAAAGAAATAAAACATTATTATGGAACGCAGGGACACCTAGCTCAGGAGGCCTAATATGGCTGCGTTTATCGCGTGACAAAATGTGGATAACACATTCGTCACTCTTTGACACGTATAAGTTCGTGAGAGACAGATGCTTTATCCTCATTTTGTCACACGCGCGATAAACGCAACCATACAGACCCGTTGAATAGAATACAATAGAATAGAAAAACATTTATTTCGCTTAATTATAATCAATACAGTGTGTGAAAAGTAGTGCTGCGAAAATGGTATCCACTCAGCTAATATGTCGTAGGTACAACCTCAAGCTATATGTCGTATATGTCGTTGGGGCCAGAGTCATTATTATTGTATTTTTTGTTGAACAATAGACATTTTTTCATTTTATTTTTTCACAAAGAAATATAAATAAATGTTATGATAATAAAAACAAATCACACTACTAAAATCCTAGTATTTTATTAAAAGGCGAACTCCAGCTCAGTGTTAGTAAAGTAATTCGTATGCTAATATTCGGATTTTTCGCAACAGCCAAACTCATTATAAAACCAGTTATGTGTATTTGACATATAACCCGCACAAGGTCCTTGATGTAGGCAAATAAACAAGGGATAACCTCCAAGATCAAATAAAACCGGGCAAGAGCCCGAGCATGCTCAGTGTGGGGTTCCGAAGCCGTTACTACACAAATACTATACAGAAAACAACAAGTATCAACTAATTCTCTATTTATAGTTATTTGATGCCGTCTTACATGATTTTAGTATTTATTTATCCCCTTACTAATAAACGTTGAGTAACGGTGGTGTAGCTAAACCATGCTTTTTCCTTATCTGTGGAATTCAAATGTCACAATGACAGATAAGGACAAAGCATGATTTAACTACACCACGGTTACCTACTCAACCTTTATTAGTAAGGGGGTAAGTCGGGAAACAATCAAGGCTACTTTTAAAATTCATTAATGTGCTTTCATTTAAGATAATTTTCAGATTTTTAGTTTTTGTAGTTTTAGCTGTATTTGGGGATTTTTACAACATTTTTATTTTACCAGGGTGATTAATATGTATATTTATGCCAAATAACAGCTTTATATTATAACTATTAAGAGTCTCTGAGCTAAGCTGAGGACGGGCGGATGGACGGCCATGGCGAAACTAGAAGAATTCCTAGTTTGACTACTGAAGTCCTTGCCAAGATGCATTACGCTAACTAGCGTTTCTATTCGTTTCGTTTTTAAACCAATAGCGTCACTGGTAGATGACGTGATACGAAAAGTCACGTGACCTATCAGTGATGCGATTGGTTTAAAAATGAAACAAATAGAAACGCTAGTTCGAGGTCAGGAATTGTGGATTAATTTTAGTATATATTTAGCATTTAATTTTATTATCATCAATTTATTTATTACCAGGTGAAAGGAATAACTTGATAATAGGGGCTACAATGTAGCCGCTACATGTACACGTTGAATATGAATATTATGTAACAGTAAAATAATTGCAGAATTATTGCTTCGAGCCTTTAACAACACAGTGTAAACATTGCAAACATTGTCTTGTCACTTGCACGAAGGGAAATTAATTACTCACAAGCTTAAATCACTCGAGACATCGATACAGAGGCCCTACTTTGAAAATCGACGTTCGAAGTTACGTTAGCTCCATCCCTGTCACTCTACATTCGAGACCAAATTGAGAGAAAGTGACGGAGCTAACGTAACTTCGAACTTCGATTTTCAATGTAGGGCCTCTGTTTCAGTTACTATCGCAGAATGTTAGTGCACTAAAGGTTTTTCGATTTTAAAATACTATTAACTAAGTACCTACTTATACTCGGACATGGAATTCGAGATCAAAATCTGACAGTTCCCAACTTGATTATTTAGTTATTTTTAACACTATTTCATAAAAACAAGGGTAAGTTTTATTGATAAAAATACCTACACTTAAACCAAAATGCAGTAATCACAGCAAATGTGCGCCCGTTGAGGTTTTTTGATCTCGAATTCCATTTCCGAGTTTAGAATGCATTTTTACCCGAACAACTGATGGAACAACTCAGCCTCGCCGGTTAATAATTTTGACAGACGAAACTTCCTTAAGAAAATAACATGGCTGACCGGTGGAAAAGTAGAAGGAGAGGAGGTTCCCCTACAGATGAAATCTGAGGCCCTATCCAAGATGCAAACGCTATTAAGACTGCGCCGAGCGTACGCCGGATGTACAGTGGCGCACCCATTACTATTATTGTATTTTCTAATAAACTAAAGTATTTTCTTGAAATTGTACGGTGCTTTTTTGTACTACAAATGAAAACACAACTTATAGGACATATCACATAGTTTAATAACAATTGATCTTCGAGTTATCAACTTAACGGAAAAAGCGGCCACCCATTCCCGTTAACCTGACGAATAAAAGGGTAAGGCCTGGTTCCCACTATGCCGGATCCGGTAATTTTGCCGGATCCGGTAAGGGTAGTGGCTGTACAATTTATATGAAGCTGTTCACATTATGCCGTGTGAACAGCGTCATAAGCCACTAGCCTTACCGGCATCCGGCAAATTCGCCGGTCCGGCATAGTGGGAACGGGGCCTAATTGTTATTAAAGTTTGTTACGTATCCCATAAATTGTATTTTACTTGCGCTACAAAAAACCATCGCCCGATTCCAAGGAAATTCTTTAGTTAGTTAGAAAACAGAATAATTAGTAATGAGGGCGCCAATTGACGCTCGACGTTTGCTCGGTTCTCTACGTTTTTCTTTTCTATCACTCAAAATGTATGGAATGCGTTGCGATTATCCATGTGGTCAACTGTCATCCCATACATATTGAATGATAGATAAGAAAAAGGTTGGTAGGTAGCGTTTGTGTCTTGTCTGAGGGCTTCTGGATGAATTGCATTGTCTGACCTCACCTGCGCTCGGGGCGGCGCGTCGCAGAGCTGCGTGGTGGCGGTGGACAGCCGGCGCAGGCGGCGGTCGGCGCGGCCGTTGCACGCGCGCGCCTCGGTGCCGTGCGCGCGCCGCGACGCGAGCAGCGCGCTGTACGAGCGGCCGAGGCGCGGCTTTTTCTTTTTGTTCCACCATGATGACAGCGTTGTCTGTTGAAAACAACCGGTGTTATAAAACCTCTTAGTAAACAACTACCTTAAAATCAAATGCGAAAAATAAGCTTAGACTGAATTACAGGATCTAAATTAAGAGGATTGTGAACCGACGCTTTAATCGCGTAGCCGTTTTTCACCCCCTAAATAAAATCAAATTTTCAAGAATTTTGAATATGTTATAGTTGTTATGAAAAACTAGGTCTGTACCTACCTACGTTTCCGATTTTTATTTTGTTTCTTTGTTTCTTTTCATTAAATATTTTCTTGAAAATGAGATCTTACAGACCTAGTTTTTAAAATATCTACAACATATTCAAAAATCGAAAACATCGGACAAGGTTTAACGGAAGAAAAGCGTTGGGCGTTTCTTTACAGCCCACCGCAGCAGGGGTGTTATTCTCTTAAAAAATGCGGTCGGTCGAACGAACGAGCGAAAGCGCAGCGGCGTGTTTAAGTAGGTCCGTCCGAGCGAACAAAACACATTTTTGCCGCGTGTATTCTCAATTAGGCAGCCTTATACGTTCGGGAAGCCATGCTGCCAAATTGAATACACGCGCTGAAATTTGTTTTGTTTGCTTTGACGGGACTACTTAAACTCGCCGCTTAGACATTCACCCGTTCGTCCGTCCGTCCGTCGTTGTTGAGAGAATCACACCCCTGGACTCGAAGTGCTGCGATGTGCAGTACGCTCTAAAGAGTGCTACTTTGACTCGTAATGATCGGTGAAACCCAATATGAAATAATATATAGCTTTTGCAAACAATGGTACCTAAGTAATTAATAAAAAATACAAATCAAAAACATTAGTACCTACCTATTTGCTAAGATATGATGTGACTGACCGATACACGAAAAAAACGAGATCGACCACGATTATTAAACTAAGTACTAACTTAAAAGATTATATTGTTATTGTGCTATCGCAAAATTTAATACGGTTTCATGAAAAGAATAAAGGTAAGAAGTGAAGTAAAGAAAGCCACCTTCTGAATAGAACTAAAAATAAATCCCTGATTTCTATCACCTTTCATTGGGCTCGATTTCACTCAGCGTTAGCGTCAACCCTCACGATAAATTTAGCTATATTTAGAACGACCCGTCTCAACATCCACTTCGAGACTAGATAGAAAGTAGGTACGTAAACATATTTAGTTTACATAAATCAAGGTGGTTAAAGAGACGGATTTAAGAAAAAAAAGTAGAAGTAGAGCTTTATTTGAATTGCGTCTCTTTTAAGTTTATGAAGTTAATTCGCAACTGAAAAAAAGGAACAGATTTTTGTCCCAGTATGATAAAAACCTTAATTTAAAATGGCAGTTGCCATTATTGCCACTATATCGTTTTTGATCTGTTACAGTATTCTTTTTTACACGTCGGTAATACTGAGTGAATCTACTAGCGCTTCGGACTTCGCACAAGATCACAGAACAGAAAAAACGGTAGAAGTATCAAGTGGGCGTGTAACGTGTGGGATGGTTATGCGGAGTTCCGCATAACCTACCATACTTTTGCCGCGATCGCTTATTTCGACATTTCGATATTTCTAAAATAGAAAATAAATCCAGAAGCATGCCTTATTGTGCTATTTTGCAGTGTAAAAGCGATAGCCGCACCCAAAACATTTTCCATGGTAGCGTGTTGTTTTTATGATAGTTTGAGTATTGGCGACAACAGGTCTGATACTAAGCGAAGCTTATGCCACTTCCACTGTTTTTTCTATTCCGTAGACAAGACTATATTTATTATTGCAGAGAAAGAAGCGCCGCAAACTTTCGAGAGTATGACGCGTATCTCAGCCATATCGCCTCCCTCAACCATGTGTTCGGTAAGGTGGCAACCCGATCCACGGCGTAGGTAAGCAAAGACCTTTGAGTGAACAAGTTTTGCCCAATGCAGAAATATAAACTCACTAGCTTCTGCCCGCGACTTTGTCCACGTAGATTTCGATTATAGTTATTCCCTCCGGAACTTTTACATTTTCCGGGATGAAAAGTAGCCTATGTGTTAATCCAGGGTATAAGCTATCTCCATTCCAAATTTCATCCAAATCCGACCAGCCGTTGCAGCGAGAAGAAGTAACAAACACACACACACACACACACACACACACACACACACACACACACACACACACACACAAACTTTCGCATTTATAATATTAGTATAATATAATAATATAATATATTAGTAGGATTAGTAGGAAGTAGGACTAGTAGGATAGGATATGCAGAAAAATAAAGTCAATAACAATTACTTTAATAACCTTGGATGTAATGTAGGTCACGGAAGTTAATTTGCTACCCATTTCAAAGAAAATCAGCTTGAAGATGTCATTGTCATTAGAGATGCCAAGTCATTTGTAATTGATAGGAAACTCAACGTTATTGTTGTAAAATGTCAGATTGACTTTGGACTTAAGGTGGGTGGTAAATTTAATTCCGGTACAAACCTGACGCGTAGGTACACATATTTTTCCACTCGGTTTAAATGTAAAAAGAGAGTTCAAGGTCAGGGGGGTTGGGAGAAGGAGTTAGGGCGGTTGATGGGGTTTGGTCCAGTCAAAAGAGTTCACTAAGGATGCACTGATTACTATCTCGAGCAAACTGTACCACACTTAACTACGCGGTGAAACAAGATATACTCGTAGTACCCAGGTTTATTACTTAAAGAGCGAAAGTTTCGTAAAGTGTCCTGTGTCTCTCATTATTGTGCCACCGGGTAAATGTGCCACCTAATGAGGGTGCGTCGTGGAAAGTCTATTACGGATTTTGTAGGTCATAATCTGACTCCTGTTTCACCATGCTGACAATGATAGGTGACAGGTGCCAATTTAGTATACATTGCAGAGTTAATAAGTTACATCATTGGGATTATATAAGCTGCACCATGTACACGAAAATGTCACCTGTCACCTGTCATTGTCACGATGGTGAAAATGGAGGCTGATCGCTGTCTCTGTTGCTCTTTTGACAAGCCTAAATCTTTTAACCTTTCTTCTATTCTTTGTTGCGAAGAGTTGAAATCATTTTATCGATTTGTATTACACAAAGAAATACAAACCCGTGATACAAGCTTATTATTATTATAAGCTTATCCCTTAGTTTGAGACTAAGTAGGAATTCTTCTTGATATTTATTTATTCAATAATAAATTGCCCAAGCATATTGGTTTAGACTAAACCGTTTAGAGACTAGAAACCGTTTCATTCAAAATAAAAATCTAAACCGGGTGATAGTAGAACCAAGGTAAGAACCTAATAGGTACATTTCACCCTCTTATCCATAAACGTACATAAACCTATTTTAGTTAAAATATGCTTTGTCACTTTTTGTCAGATGCAAATTTCACAATGATAGGTAAGAACAAAGCATGTTTTAGCTATTGTGCGGTTATGAATAAGCGGGTTAAATTCACCTAAACTAATTATTGCCCTAGCGATCCAATTTAAATTAAAACACCATAAAATTATTACAAGTGAAACGAGGGTTAGCTGGAAGAGATCCCTTAAAGGGATAAGTTAGCCTTTGTACATATTTTAATACTAGAGGACGCCCGCGACTTCGTACGCGTAGAATTAATTTCCCGCTACTCCCCCCTATTTCACCCCCTTAAGGGTTGAATGTCTAAAAATCCTTTCTTAGTGCTCACTTACATCATGAAAGCAACCCCTGTACCAAATTTCAAGTTTCTAGGTACAGTAGTTTCGGCTGTGCTTTGATATATAAGTCGGTCAGCTGAATTGTATGTTTCTGGTTTTGCTTTTGTACAATAAAGTGTTTACATTATATACATACATACATACATTACGATCCATACATTTGTGAATACATCTACACTTAGTTCCTGAAATGAAAGTACTGTGCACAATCATTAGGTAGTGTCTTGTATTACATTAATTCTAAATGTTTGGTGTTCAACACGTTTGTACCTCATAAAAGTAACAAACAAAATAAATTCCATTAAAGAGGTTCTTTCGCAAGCACTTTCATTTCTCTGGGAGAATCTCATCATAACCATGCCGTATGTCTATAGGTGTAATTTAGGAAGTATGTCACAGCGGGAAGTTCAGGTGGCATTAGCATAATGTGACGTTGTTCTGGATTTACGACGGCCCGTGCCCTAGGCCACACGCACCATTACCGCTGATACGAGTGTGACGAAACTCCTTATAGTGGCAACAGCAAGTTCACAGAATAAAGCTGGGCATTCACGAACGCGCCGTTTGTCTCGGCGACAGATTCAAAATTCAATTCAAAATTCTTTATTTCTTTAACAATCCAGTACAAATCATATGATGGCCGGCGTCTCCTTGTAAGTTATTTCAAAATAACCTGTGCCAGGAGGCACCGCTCTTCCATACCTACAGTTTATTTATTATAGTACCATTCTTAAAACTATTTAACCTAAATTTTATTTGTGTGTGTGTGTGTGTGTGTGTGTGTGTGTGTGTGTGTGTGTGTGTGTATGCGTGTGTGTGCGACAGATGGAGAGTATACAACTGGATGGGCGTAATATTTTGACCAGTTTCACGGGCGCGATACGCCATTTAGTTTCCGCTTCTTTACGTTCTTAACGTTTCGACATCACGGAGCTGCAGCAGACTGATTAGAAAATGGCAGCCAGAGAACGCATTCACGACGACGCCTTTGGCTTGACGCGGTGGCATAGAGTGTTCCAATGTTGAATTTCGACATTGGCGATAATTCCATTCGGGTTGCGCGTTGGCGCGTCGCGCTGGCTTTCTGTCCATTTGGAAATCCAACGGACCGTGCCAAGTACTTTTAAACGCTACGGTTTTGACATTCACGGATCGATTTTGGCGCGGCGCTGCTCTATTCGGCTTGTAGGAGCGGTCGTGAATGCCTTGCTTTATATATAAGTATGAACAGGGGCATTGAGAAACTCGTTGTCGACGAACTCACCGAGAAGCCTTGTTTGACTCGCAATCACGTAATAAATGGGATCGTATCATAAAATATAGAGTTCAAAATACATTACTGGTCATAAATCATAATACATAATGGTCATGTCTAATAGACCGGGAGATAGTAGCACAAAATTTCCGGTCATTTGTACCAAGTATAGCGACCCTTCAGGGGTCTACTTACGTAATGACGAAAAATATGAATATGAATGACCATAGTTGTTCGAAAAAACGTTTGCTCTTCGAATATTCAGAGGAATTCCGTAAAGCGATTCGACTAATCGTATTGAGCGAATATCGTCGCGCGCGGAAGACCCTCTTTGGTAAAACTTTGCCTCACGGGCAAAATTCTAGATTTCATTAAAGAACAGAGAAACTCCGCTCAAAGCCGACCTGTTCGGATTGACGGAGACGCTTTTTGGGACTAGACTTCTTCAGGCGTGTTTCACAGTTGAATTGTACGAACCACAGAACAGAAAAAACAGTAGATGTGTCAAGTGGGAGGATAACGTGTGGCATGGTTATGCGGAGTTCCGCGCAAACTACCATACTTTTGCCGCGATCGATTATTTTGATATTTCGATATTTCTAAAATAGGACATAAATCCAGAAGCATGCCTACTTATTGTGCTATTATTGAATGTAAAAACGATAGCCGCACCAAAAACATTTTCCATGGTGGCGTGTTGTTTTTATGATAGTTATTGGCGACAACAGGTCTGATACCTACTAAGCGAAGCTCATGCCACTTCCACTGTTTTTTCTATTCCGTGGTACGAACAGACAAACTCTGATCAAACAGGAACTAGGCGGATCGAGCAAAACGAGTTCCTCATTGAATCTTGAAATCTTGTCTTTGGGCTTCTCCGAGCGTGATTCAAAGTTTAATTTCTTGTTGGATTTCTCAATGCACAGGATGTTCTGTACTAGGAGATCAAAAATCAACCTGTATAAAGACGAACCTTTGCTGTATCCAAACCATATCTAAACAATCAAATATTTTGTAATTTATTTAGAAAACCAACAGCCATAAATTTGAAAGTAAGTCTTAGAATAATTAGCAACTGTTTAGGCCAATGATAGGTTTTCCTATAATTTACAGAACTGAGAGCAGGAACTAAATTAAGAAACAAACATACCGTAGACATATTAACTCAAAAAAATCTGTAGAATAAGAAAAAGTGGTGACTGAAATATGTGTGTTTGTGTACATTTCGTATTTTTGTCATCCCACGAAAGCCGTTCATGTTTCCAGGATAAAAATAAAGTAGCCTATGTTACTCTGGGATAATGTAGCATTCTAATGGTGAAAGAATTTTGAAATCGGTCCAGTCGTTTTTGAGTTTATTCTTTACAAACACACAAAAATACAAATCTTTCCTCTTCATAATATTATTACCCCCTTACTAATAAACGTACAGCTATACAATGTTTTGTCCTTATCTGTCAAATTCAAATGTCACACTGACAGATAAGGACAAAACATAGTATAGCTATACCACCGTTACTCAACGTTTATTAGTAAGGGGGTAATAGTGTAAGTAGTTTTTTCGCAAATCAATACATCTTGGACTATACATATAAAAATCTTGATTTAATTCAAGCAGTATTGTGTTTTTTTTTGGTGCTATGAGTTTATTTAATAAGCCTGGGCAGGTTGCTAGTTTAGTTTAAACTTCTCATTTACACCGTTTGCAGAATCTAAGTAGGTAGTAAGTATTAAGGTCTCAAAGTAGATATATTATCTATATATATAAAATGCAAACCTGACTGACTTATATATCAACGCACAGCCGAAACTACTGTACTTAGAAACTTGAAATTTGGTACAGGGGTTCCTTTCATGATGTAAGTGAGCACTAAGAAAGGATTGTCCGAAAATCGACCCCCAACGGGAAGAAATGGGGGGAGTAGCGTGAAACTAATTCTACGCGTACGAAGTAAAGTAGTAAAGTATACACTGCACGTCTTGCCAAAGGTTCGTTTATAAGGAAATACTCATTTGTACTAGTCTATTGATTGGTGAAATAAAGTGAAAAGGACAACAGTCCTTCTCTCTTTATTTCACGATCGAGGCGAAATTACTATCTGTGGGAAGATCCGTCTCAGTGACTTGGATTTGAGTCAATTCCATTTGGGTTTTCACGATGTCATTCTACAAAGTTATTGGGGTTGCTTGGTACGCGTCGGGCTTAGGCCTCGGGATAAATCGCGGCAAATTGTGCCATGTACTCCGTTTATAATGTGTTTTAATTTGAGTTTACGGCCATTTTAGTACACTCGTTCCCAAAAAACAAGTGTTTCAAAATAATAGATTAAACTTAATAGCGGTCTGCACACGTAAAGTTTCAACCGCGGGAAACGCCACGCGCCATTCTAATCTTCGTTCCGAACCGTACGTGTAAATGCAACTGTAATAGTAAAATAGTAAAAAAAAATCGGTTCGGAACGAAGATTGGAACGGCGCGTGGCGTTTCCCGCGGTACGAACTTTACGCGTAAAGGCCGCTAATACCTGATTCCTGAAACACCGGATCCAAAATATTGGGTAAAAATCATAACCTGTTACCTTATTTTGAATTAATTACTTTAGGAATTCCAGTGTATTGAACATCTGGTATTTTGAATTTAATGATAACATTCAACCCCATTTTTTAGGGTTCAGTAGGTACCAGAATGTAAAAAAAGAAACCTCATGTCACAGGTTTTTCTCTGAAACTATAGAAGCTATCAACTTGAAATTTGGCATAATTGTATAACTTGATTGCCCGCATTTTTTTATAAAAAAAATTTATAATCTGTATTAAAATTTAGGCTAGTCAAAAAGGACCTCATTGCATGGAAAATAAAGTTCAAACAAAAACATAATACCTCCTAAGTAGTATTTATTATCATAA
Organism: Acleris cristana; assembly: GCA_948252455.1. NCBI lineage: Eukaryota > Metazoa > Arthropoda > Insecta > Lepidoptera > Tortricidae > Acleris > Acleris cristana. The sequence goes on along the minus strand of OX411781.1, from coordinate 2,498,282 downwards.
AATTGGAACTTTCTTAGTACCGCAGTTTAGTTACGCATTCTGGATAGATGGTGCTATCCTCGACTTTCAAAACCAGCTCAAAATTTAGAAACTACGTTAGATTTGCATTTTCTAATCATGTTATCTTTAAATACGGAACCCTTGGTGCTCGAGTACGACTCACACTTGACCGGTTTTTCCTTTTCCAATTTGTATAAATAAGTGATCATTTATGTACCTTGCCGCTTTCAACCGTTTCACAATTTTGTATACAAAACATTTCAAACACGACGTTAAACTGACAAGGTACATAAATGAATGATCACTTATTTATGCTGTTGACTGTACTTATCACAATTTTTCTCCATAACGAGATGAATCCGATATATAATAAAACCGTCACATATCAATTCGTCTTTTACCCAATGTAAACGTCGAACGATTGGTTTCTTTTCATCGCTTCGACTGCGCAATCGATCACGCGCTCGTGTCATCCATGCCTTGTACAAATTGCACTGGGAAATATCATTTTCCGACCTTGTAAACAAGTTTTTGCTTGTCATTCAACGGGTGGTATTTTGATGGTGCTATAACGCTTTCAAAGAAGAATTTAGAAATAAAGTAGAGGGTAGAATGCAAGAAATGTAAGATTGTAAAGGGAAAGCAGTAAACCCGTGTTAGAATAAAATGGCAGCATTATACGGAGTGTGGCAAATGAGGATTTCGGTGTAATTAAATGAAAAGGAGTGATTAGTTAAGGATTCCTTGTGGTGTAATGAAGGGGTATAAATTATTTTTGAGATATGCAGCAGTCAAAGAAAACAAATAGAAACAGGGTTGTTATTCCCTCAAAAACGCGGTCGGACGAACGAACGAGTGAATGTCGCAGTGGCGAGTTTAAGTAGTCCCGTCAGAGCGAACAAAACACATTTTAGCGCGTACATTCTCAATTAGGCAGCCTTATACGTTCGATCTCATCGACAGAAGCCATGCTGCCAAATTGAAAATGCCCGCGCTAAAATGTGTTTTGTTCGCTCTGACGGGACTACTAATTAGGTAAACTCGCCGCTGCAACATTTACTCGTTCGTTCGTCCGACCGCGTTTTTGAGGGACTCACACCCCAGAATAAATACAATGTAATACAAGAATAATTGACGACGACACGTTTACGCTTCGATTTCCAGTATGAACAAATATTTGTATGATAAGAATGAGTATTTGTTCTGGATCAATTGGATCATACATGTTTTCTATGAAGGTATTTAAGTTTTCTGTTTTCTATATGAGCATGTTTATAGTAAGTAAGTAAGTAAAACATATATTTACAACAATAACACACATTAATATAACATAATAAATAAGGAAAAGAAAAGACAGATAGTGTAAGTAATTGTTGCGAAACGGTTCCAACTCAGCATGTGCTGGCTTTATCGTTGCCAAGTACCCATAGTATGAGCTATTTTAAGAATAGATCGATTTGTGTTAGATTGTCCTCTGATATTGATTTATTCATTTAATCCAAAAACTCGCATATCGAGGGTTCCGCACACAAATTTACGGTTGCTTTTTCAAGATTTAATTTTACAACTTTGTCACTGTAATTTAAATGTATACTGGGTCCAATTCGGATAACCGTTGTCTAATTTTAAACGTCTGTAAAATTAAATTTATAAACGTCAAACTCGATTTTGACAGGTCTAAACTCAATCCGTATTCGGGAATTCTTAATTTTAGACAGAAATCCCTAATTTTAGAGGCACCTTAATTTGACATTTCTTAATTTATAGGGATTACAATTTGACATTTCTAAATTTAAAGGTAGATTAGAATTTGGTATTCGGACGCACATTACGTTATATTTTATCTGCAATTCTAAGCGCCGCTTGAGACTTTGTAGATAGATTTTGAGACTAGAAAAATCTTTAGGATACATTCTTACATGAAAAAAAAAAAAAAAAAAAAAAAAAAACGCTTTTCGTTATATGAAATAGCTTAATTCTATCAGAACCAACCACAGACAAGAGAGTAGTTTCTAAATTTAGAGCTGTCATTTACGGCTAAAAAGTTATAAATTTAAGTGAATTTTAATTAAGAGTTTTTCCGAATACCAATTGGCGCGTAACCTAAAGTGACATTTCCTAAATTTATAGATTTAAAAGTTAAGTTGAAACAAAGTTGTTTTTTTTTTGGAAGGCCCTAGAAACATAGTTCTCAGCCTTTGACGGCTTTGCTATATCAAAGAAAATTACCGGCAGAATTGACGACTTTATAAAATAAAACAATAGGCATTCTAATTACTTTTTTGTTCATTTATTACAGTATTAAATATTATCATACCTTTTACCGTTAACCAAGTTGTTGTGAAAAAAAAACGAAAAACATAGGTACTTAACTTATATTTTATTTACTATTTTGTTGCAATTAGCAACATTAGTAATAAGAAAAAATAAGAAGTAGATACATACTTACTTACACTTGTTTTGTTTGGTCTTTATTAGTTTGCCTAGGTACATCATGCCTACATACAATGTAATGTAAACAAACAAATACCTATGTATAGTTTCAGTTTAATGCCGTACCCACATGCTTGGTGCTTGCCACAAACACTGAGGGTTGCAACTATTATATTAAAGTGAGCACGACGTATTTCTATATCACTCTAACGCAGAGTTACGTGCGTCCTGAGGCGCGTTTCACGAAGCAACAAATTGCAAGCGGAAGTCTCTTTCTAACTCGTTTTGCTAAAAAGAGAGTTCCGCTTGTAATTTGTAGTTTGTGGAAAACACCAAGCATGTGAATACGGCTTAAGCCCTCTCCACATTCTCGACAAAACTACACGAGATAGGTTTTGTAGAGATATTTGCCGAGATCGGGCGAAACCGAGCGCGGTCCACTACATTCTCGCCTTGCGCAGTTGTAATTGGACTCTCAACCAAAATGGACATCTTCGAAACTTCTGTCGCTGCAGTATTATGCGCTGTAGCGTATTACAATGACCTACTGATCCGTGAAAAAAAAGTTATCAAAAGACGGTGGAATAGGCGAAGATACTGGATGACTGCGATACATCGATAGATGCGATACTGCGCTTCTTACGGTTGCCGTCGGCCGACTGACAGGAGCGCAGCGAGAGTGTAGAGGGGTAGTTTCGCGCAAACACGAGACTTCACGAGAGCCCTTTGATGTTTGGCCTTTTTACCGCCACGAAATGGAGACAACACGAACATACGCGAGACAATACGAACATAGACGGATACTCACTCCACACTCTCGTATTCTGCAAGTCTCGTGTAGTTTTGTCGAGAATGTGGAGCGGGCTTTAAGAATCTTAAAAAAATACGCAAGATTATTTTCTTATCATGTAGTTATAATCTGTGGATTTCCCTGGAATGTGGAATCTGGAATGCGAACTGCGATTATAATTTTATAATTTTCTACAAGTCTAATATTTTGGCGCAGCCATTAGGCAGTAATTCAGTCTTACCTATGGATGGGCGCAGCTGCATAATACAATTAATTACTCCTGCATTAGCATGCTTCGTGAAAACTAACTTCGTTGTTGTGTTATAGTCGTTCTCCTGTATGCGGTTGTCAGTTTAGTTTTGTATACTAGACTAAATTTAAGTTAGTAACAGTCCTCGTGTAATAAAATAACTGTAGGGACACCTATGATGAGTAATATCGGGCTGTACCTACCTAAAAGAAACAAAACACTAACCTACCTACTTATCGCAACGATATCATTGACTTATCCTGATTTTGGCATCAGCTTAAGGTTAAAATTTAAAGAAGGTGCTTTTCCACTGGCGATCCGAGGCGCTAGGCAGCGTGTACCTAATTTAAACGTTTGTATTAAACAACCATTTCCACCTAGGATGATGTTCATAGATTTTTGATACATATTATCGTCTAGCTTTGCCTCGCCATTGGAAAAGCACCTTGAATAAGACTATCTGGACTGTACCGTATTGGGACTGCAGCTAGTACAGTCACCAGCAATAATATATTATCGAACATTGGGTGCAAAAATATCTGACACGTCTTTATTACTAGAGGTATAAGAACGTGTCAGATATTTTTGCGACCAATGTTGAATCATATATTATTGCTGGTACGTACTCCAAGCTCAGCAAACTATCACCAATTTATCACCTACTGACACAATTCTAAGTGACATACTTGCCTCGTGTAACATACAGCCACCAAATCAGCTCAAAGATGTCATTACCTCTTGTTATATCTATTTTCTCCATTTCTCAAAGATAATAAATAAAACACACATCATGTTACCTAATAACTATTAAACAATAACATTTAATTTGGAAATACACATTACACTAGCTGCAAACAGAAAAGCGTTAGCGCCCGCCTGATAGTAAGCTGTTACTGTAGCCTATATCAAAATGCCCAAAACATAACCGAGTCAAAAGGCCCAAGCTGGTATTCAGGTGCTCCCGCCCAGAGATGACAGCAGTAATCCATATGGGGCTGGACTTGGCATTTATACAGCAACAATCTTTGCCTTCTTCGCTCTTTTCAGCACACCAAGCTATTAATCTGAAAAAATAATTAAGTATAATATAAGATTGCAGGTTTTCAATATTATATTCCCTTACTTATAAACGAGGAGTAACCAAGGAGTAGCCATGCCATGTTTTGTCCTTACCGTTGTGACATTTGAATTCGACAGATAGGGACAGACCATGGCTTAGCTACTCCATGGTTACTCCATGTTTATGTAAGGGCAATAAAGTTTAAAGCAATAAGAATAAAAAATTGGGTCCAAGTGAATTGTGGCATGTCTTTAGTTAAATTGTTAAACCATAATCTAGGCACTTCCCATTTTAAGATAAAATTATGCATTAGAGTTGGATCATACTTTAGGTACTTTAAGAAAATATGTGCTTTTTTTCAGTCACTAAATTATACTTATAACTAACTTTAATTAACATAGGATAGGGCTAAACTTTTTGTACTGTAAGTAATATTAAAATATCAGCATTGAGTCATCAATATTTCATAGTTGTATGGGAAACAAACAATTATGTAGTTACATAGCAATGTAAATTATCTAATGCTTGTATTTATACTAATTTAATTTATATTTATAATAAAATTATTGAATGATAATTATATTTCATAATAAAAAAATCGATTACATAAAAAAAACAGCATTCAGCATCAACATGATAGTTATACTATTTAATAATAGTTTGTTTAATACATAATTATGGAAGGTAGGTGTATTGTATTGTAGTATATTCATATTGAAGTTATTCATGTTGTTTGTATGGAGCATTTATAGATACATACAATGTATGTAGAAAATTGAAAAAATGTATTAGAATATTGAGGATATTATTATTTTAGTGGTTCATTTCAAAAGTGTTTTTTTAGGAAACATTAATAGGTGCTAGTAGGTAGACTCACAACTAGTAATATAGCTTAGAGAATAAAATTAATTTCAATCCTACACTTAGGTAGGTACGAGGGGTGATCAATAAGTTTTGAGAATCAGTATGAACCATCCACTTAATGATATTCTTTTAATGTGGAATATACCACGGCACTAACCAAAATTAAATTAGAGAAAAAAAATGTTTACATTATTCATTTGTTTTTCTGCGACAGCTAAACAAAACAAAAAAAAAAAAAAAAAAAAAAAAAAACTGTATGAACAATTTTACAAGACGGCAAAAATAAGAGTTCGTTTTGTAATACTTTGGAGCGGTGTGGAGAAAGTTCTTTTACACTAATAAAAAATATTGTTATTAAAAATGAAACCTTGATTTATCATTATGATTTAAAGGGTTAATAAGTTATCATTGCAGTGGTATTTTTATCTCCAGCTCTGTAACCAAATTTTAGGGTGGTTTTTTCGGCCTTATCCAGGACTATTGAGGCCTACAAATAAATAATGTGACATTAGTTTTTAGCCATTGAGTTCAAATAATCTAGGAGAATTATATAACATTATTCTATCATAGTTATGGGAAAATATTAAAAATAAGATGAAGAAAAAAAAAACGAATTTGCGGCAGGAATTGTGCTTCAGAGCCTTCTAATTGACAAGGGTGCTGCTCATCGACCAAAGATCAGAACTGATAACCGCTGTCCTCGTTATTTAGCCCTAACTTTCGACTACTACTTCTCATTCACCGATGTTCAAAAAAAAAAAAAAACTATATAATAATCATGAGCTGGTGATGACATAGGGAAGGTACAAAATTTGACCATTTAGAACTCCAAAAGTAAAATTATTTTTATAGTGGCAAAATAAAACAATTGAATGAAGTTAATAAGTGTTTGGAAATATAGAAACTGTGCTTATTCCAATTAAAATATAACGATAATTTCCCATTTTTAATACCGATTATCAAAACTTATGGATCACCCCTCGTACATAAAACCATTTATATTTTAAGGCAGTTCATAACATAACACGGGTCCCTACTTACCAACAGGTATCTATGTACTGATACAGCGTTCCTTGTTTTGGTCTGGTGTTTTATCTTATAACATGGGTGCAATATATCACTGCATCATTTACTTTAGTGCCTTTGTCATAACATTGTTGCACACTAGAAAGACAGAAATTGGTGGTTAGTTGTTTATTAGTAGGTAAATCATAAGTTATCATTGTAAGAAATATAAATAAATGGGTAGGTAATAGTAGAGAAAAAACTTTAGCAAGTCTAAAGAATTTCACAAAGAGATGTTAAAACTAGCTCTCTAATTATTTGCACAAGTATTAAATAGTATTTACCTTTGATGGTCCGGGAATAAAATCCATTTGTGCAGCAAACGGTCTCGAACGAGCTGACTCGAAGGCAAGCCCTTACTTCTTTCAATACTTCTTTCAATGAAACTTATGCTCTTATTTATAACGTGTTAGGTGGGTACCTACATAAAGCACCTGTGATTGTTGATATTTTCATTTTCACGATAGGTTAGGTTTCACTCAGTTTTCACATTTTATTCATTGATTCTACAAATAACCGTATCATTTGCGTTTTGCAAATTTGCAAAATACGTACAGACACTCACTAGAAGCAGGACACTTTTTACACTATTCAATTAATAGGAATCCTTTTTGGAATTTAGGAAAACGTAAAAAAATGCAATTAAAACAGTTAGGATCCTATTTACGAACGGTAAGATCAGTAAGGCTTCGATCCGATTTAGAATCCTAAGTGCCTATCGTATAAATTTACGCGGCACTGTTTAGGTGGCGTCTAAATTTACAGAAAATTTCGTTTAAAAATCTGTAATTTGACGTTTTTGATGTGCATCCGAATACCAAATTGGCGATATCTCTAATTTAAATATATTAAACGTCAAATTTAAGCGATTCTCTAAATTAAGACATTTTAATGTATGGCAACTTCAACATAGGCGGTAATCCGAATACCAATTGGCGTGTAACCTAAAATGACGTAACTTAAAATTACAGATTCTTAACTTAAATTTAAATTTAGACGTCACTTATCCGAATTGGACCCACTAACTACTTAATATGCCAAATTACAGCTTTGCTAAGTCTCTGAGCTAGACCGCAGACAGACGGACAGACAGACCTGGCGAATCTATACCTAACGGTTCCTAGTTTGACTTCGGAACCCTAAAAACTTTTGTATAGCTGTTTTATTCTATACGATTTAAGTGAAAATGAATGGCGGACTTATAATGGATAAAGTTTGGGGTCTAAATAATGTGGTGAGATTTATCTTCGCGGTTTAGCGAGTTGTTTCGAGACCTAGCATGTGTGAACCGACCGTTTAGCGAAAAGCGGAAACGTTATTAAACAACAACAACAACAACAACATAAACTCACGCCTTCATTCCCAGAGTGGGGTAGGCAGAGCCACAGACTCACCAACAACTCCAAAAACTTGTTGATAATTCTGTGACCACATTTTGCACAACCAGGCTAAGATGTTATCCAGTGTATTAGTGACAGGTTGCAAACCCATTGCCTAACAGCACTACACAGCCTTAGTCCCTTAGTCGTCTCTTACGACATCCACGGGAAGACATGGAGTGGCAACATTCTAAACCCGGCACCACACGGGCAAACGTTATTAAAATGATACATTATTTTGATATGTGCTCAAAAGCCCGATTTACATTGCCAAGGACAGTGAAGTAAAAAAAATAGAAAGCGATTCTATTTGTATCCACTGGCAAGGCAACTCGAATCGCTACTCTCACTATTTTTTAGTCCGAATGTAGGTATTGTTATTCATAATCATCGCAAGTCAAACAGTGTTTTTTACTGAAACGGTTTTTATTTCAGGATTTTTTAAATCTCTAGCTAGTAAATGAGGTTAGGTTAGGTTAGGTTTGTATTATAAAAACCCTGAAATAAAAACCCTTTCGGTAAAAAACACTTTATGACTTGCGATGATTATGAATAACAGTACATCGGACGAGAAATTTTTATATGAGCCAATATGGACACCATAATAACCCCCTGTACTGTCCACTGTCATTGTCCACTGTCATTGTCCACTGTCATTGTCCACTGTCCACTGCCCTTGACCAATGTAAATCGGGCTTAGAACATATCAAACGTTCACCTTTGATAAACCGTTTTCTATTGGGAATCTTTAGGGTAGTTAGAACTTCGCCAATTGGCATGGGTGCTATACCTACCTTTGTAAGAAACTTTGCGACTAAAGGTTTTAAAACTTAAATGACATAGGGTGACGGAACCAGTAATGGACAAGGACCAATGATGGACACTTGATTCTTATTTCAGAAGATAAGGGTTATTCATTTGCTTTGCAACAATCAATTTAGGACCGTATGAAATTTGAATTAATAGTGAAGTGTCCATTACTGGTGCCTGTCAGCTAAAAGTGTCCATCATTGGTGCCGTCACCCTACAAATGTACGTTGAATTATTTATATGCGTTCTTTGTACGTTCTATAATAGGTGACCTAATCGGACTAGCATATTCTAGCATAGTCAACATGTTTACATGATCCTATTACAGATCCAAAGTTTTAAAATTGTGATTATCAACCATTTATCAACGTGATTTTTTACCAACAGTTTCCCATCCAGACTGACACCAAGTTCCCGAACGACGGCTGTTCTTTGTAACACGACGCCATTAAAGTTATAAGGATAGACAAAAGAATCCGTTTTGCGAGTGAAACTGATACTTTGATATTTATTAATACTAAGAGAAATTTTATACAGTAGTTATAAACTGAATGTAGGTATTTTTTTAATAGTTTTGATATTAAACTTCCGCATAAATTAAGTGCTTAGAGAAAAGCAAGCAAATATATATATTCATGTAATTTTTTCCAAATAAAGGGTACTTATCTCGTAAATCGACGTTTACCCGCCTAGGGCTAATAGAGCAGCTAAAAAGCTATCGATTATACCCCTATGTATGTTCAGCGATTTATACTAGTTTCGTAGATATTGAGCATTATAATCTGATTTCTTGTAATTTTCCCTTATGTCTTTGTCACGAAAAATCCTTAATTTCATGTTATTTCAGAAGTTTTTCAATAGTATCTTACATTATTAGAATCATTACGAATCAGCCAAGTTTTTAAACATATGACAAACAATGAGACACCTAATATGGAGAAACAAATTTTATGTCATTATATTACTTAAAAAGTTACTTATTAAATAAACATAATTATTTAAGGCACGTTGAAATTTTAACAGAGGAACGTTGGTAATTAAAAATAAATATTTACTTTTAATTACCAACATTGCTCTGCTCGAAAAAAAATCTTAACTCAGCCTCTTTGTATTTAAATTATCATTAAAGAAGTAAGGTACTGTGGAAATTATCACGGTACCTCCTACTCACAAACACTTAACAGCTCTCCTACAGTGACGTGAAATGCCAGTGACTATTGTAAAATTGTAACCCCCACTTGCACGTGAATGTTAACCCTAGGCACATATGCCCTAGGTTAACATTTTTTTTTAATTGACAATTCTCATATGAATCTGACATTCATTAATAATTTAACCTGGGATTAACCTAGGATTAAATTTACGTGTAAGTCGCCCTTAGGCCCGCTCATATAAGAACTGTCAATCTTAACAAATTACGTGCAAGCGGGCCTAATTTGTTAAGATTGACAGTTCTTATATGAGCGGGCCTAAGGGCGACATACACGTAAGTTTAATCCTAGGTTAACCCCAGGTTAAATTATTAACGAATGTCAGATTCACATAATTATGAGAACTGACAATTTTAACGAATTAACCTGCTAACATAGCGTTAACCCGGGGTTAACGTTTACGTGCAAGCGGGCCTTAACCTGTTAACCTGGGGTTAACCTAGAGTTAACGTTTACGTGCAAGCGGGCGGGCCTAAGGATGTTACATCAGTTGTTGTATGTAGGTAGTGTTTTGTTTCAGCTCAGGGCCGAGATTGGAGGCGGTAAGAACCATTAAATTAATAAGAGCTATCAAAACGTTGATAATACCATAGCAGGTTAAAGACTTACCCCCTTACTAATGAACGTTGAGTAACGGTGGTATCTATACAATGTTTTGTCCTTATCTGTCAAATCCAAATGTCACAATGACAGATAAGGACAAAACATTGTATATCTATACCACCGTTACTCAACGTTTATTAGTAAGGGGGTTATATAGTTTTTACCGCCTAGAATAGAGGCCCAGTATTTGATTTTTAAGCTGAGAATATTCTTGCCGTATTTTGTTCAACTTGGTTGTTTGTTTGTGATAGACAAACTTTGCAGGTCGGCTTTTATAAGAGTTTCTGTTGTTGTTGTAGCGAACCTAAGTCGACTCAAGGATTTTGTGAAAGTAAATAACTCAGTAAGGTTTTTATCCTGAGTGTTTTTACGTTTTCGCCGGGTGGTGGACATTCAGTATCAGATCTGAGGTGTTATTCCCTTAAAAATGGCGGTCGTTGGAATGAACGAGAAGCGCAGCGGCGAGTTTAAATAGTCCCGTCCAAGCAAACAAAACACATTTTAGCGCGTGCATTCTCAATTAGGCAGCCTTATACTTTCGAGAAGCCAAACTGCCAAATTGAATACACGCGCTAATGTGTTTTGTTCGCTGTCTACGGACTACTTAAACTCGGCGCTTAGACATTCACTCAATCTTCCATCCGTCCGTCGTTGTTGAGAGAATCACACCCCAGATGCCTTTGCATTCAGATCGTTTTGATGTGACATGTCGATATTGTAAGTGTATATGACACAAATAGGTACCTACTCACACTCACTTATTGACAGGTTCGAGTGATAAGTAGATGACGGTGTTGTAATAGACGGCGAACAGAGAATTCTCAAGATGCATCGTTATTTAAAATGTAAATGTATAGGATTGTCGTAAGCTGTCAGACGCTCGCGTCGAGCGCCTACGTCAATTACATACATTTGTCAGTTTTCGAAAATCGTTTACGATAGCGTTAAGCAACTTGTCTAGCCTCATAGGTCTGGGGGATTATTATTACATAGCTTTGCAGTTCAGTTAACGCTGAGAGAAAAGGACCGAGCTATATAACATCTACAGCTCTGTCCTTTACGCTCACCGTAATATGAACTGCATAGCCATGTCATAATAACCTACTGATCTTGTAGGGGTGAAAATCGCACGGCGGAGATGGAATATATCACTGACACACCGAAATCGCACTGCACTTGTTCGCTTGATTAACGATTATGCACTTAGCTATAATGTCAATATGGTTTAATTATTGTTCGCATACTGCACCGAAATGATAAATTAAACGTAAGTGCGAATATAAAATTAAAATGGTACATTTTAATGATCGATCATTTACTATTTTTGGTAATGAAAGGTAATTTTTTGTGCTTTATTAATTTGTTACAACCTAATGTGGTGAACCATTAAACATAATGCCATACAAAATTTCAGTTTTGTAACTTCTATAGTTTCTGAATAAATGTCCGTGACATACAGACAGGCAGACGGATATGGCGAAACTATTAGGGTTCCTAGTTTGAATTTGGAACCATAAATTCGGGCTATAGTTAGTAAATTGATTTCAATAGTTGTAAATAGACGACTTAGATGATGTTGAATTTATAAGAATGCGAGTATATTAAAACCTCTTTATGCCCACCTTCCACTGCGAGCGGAGCGAGCACCTTACGGACTCGGACTCAGGACGACTTCACCCAGATTCCTTTTCTGACACCTTCCTACGTCGTCCACAATTCCATGTCGTCTGCATACAATTCCCAAATTGTCATCTTCCTAACTTGTTCACATTGCTATTTCAACAACTTCTTATCTCGTCTAGGTACATTTCTATATTAGTCTATTATATTTATAATCAGGACAGTGGACCATTTCTCAATGAGAACAAATTAAGAAGTTGATAAAATAGGAATGTGGACGAATCAAGACAGTGGACCATGTGGAATTGGGGACCATATAAGAAGGTGACAAAAAAGGAATGTGGGTCAAGTCATCCTGATCCCGGATTCGGTTTAGCTTGCAACTTTAACTTTAAGAGCCGTATTTATAAACTGATCTCGAATGTATCAAGTCTCAAGATGCAAAAATGATAGTTTTTCATGCCTTGATGTTTACTGTGACATCAGTAAGGAGGTTTAGGCTGAAGCCAGACGAGCGTATTTTTTGAGTTGTGAGTCGCGTAATTTCTGCTCCTCCATTCATCATACTACTACTACTGCTATGAAACTGAATGGAGGAGAAGAAATTACACGACTCACAACTAAAAAAATTCGCTCGTCTGGCTTCAGCCTAAACCTCAACTTTTTATGACATATTTGTGACGGGTTAGCTTTTAAAATCAAAGGAATTTGCTTTGAATGAAATTATCTGTAATGTACATTTACTAATTTAATATTTGTGTTTCTAGTAATGCGATGTAATAATTAAATCAAGCCACATCTGTGTTATTCATAGGTCTACTGTAAAAAAATGTCATCGTGGCAGGTGATCTACATTACAGTTTTAGACTGTTAAGTGCACACTATGGTATTATGAATATGCAGCAATGTGTCTCGTGTCATTTGCGCTTCCGATCTCTCCCGATGAATGTCGAGAATTGCCGAGTGTCAAAGTCAAACTAATCGTACTTTACAGGGCCTCTATTCAACACGGTAAAAACAATATCGTTTTTGATCTGTTATGGTATTGTTATGACGTCAGACGCCATTACTGACAAGTAAATAAGAGCTATCAAAACGGTGACAATACGGTGGTCAACTACGATATCGTTTTCACCGTCGGGAATAGAAGCGCAGGACTCGCTCCGCTCGCAGTGGAAGGCGGGCATTGTACATTTTTTATTCCGATATCAAAACCTGTTAAGTTGTTTATGCTTACCAGTTTTTTGTCCTTGCGGATCTTCGCCCAAATCAAGTTATCATAATTATCCTCGTTTTCATTCGAAACGTAATCACTCTAAAATATCCGCAATTTTGTCTTCTTCTGGCTAGTCACGTTTCAATGAACTTGTCAGATTCAAGTGTAAAAACACTAAGGGATATGAAATAATAAATACTTTACTACGTAATATCTATAAATAAAATAAACTTACTATAAAACGAAGTAAGATTATGGTGTCTGTATGTGCGCTTAGTTTTAATTTTACTTTCTTAAACGCAATAGAGTTTAATAAGGTTTTTTCTTTTATTACAAAGAAGTTTATATGTATACAAAATAGATAATTACATACTATATTAGTCGGGCAAGGTCAGGACAAATCACTGGTTACAAAATACGGTTGAGTTTCCATATTTTTAAATAATAAATAAATAAATATTAAACATGAACATGTTACACAAATTAACCCAGTTCCAAATTAAGCTTTAGAATACTTATGTAATATAACATATATCCAATACTCGGGGACAAATATCCGTGCTCATCACACAAATACTTGCCCTGACCGGGGATCGAACCCGGGACTTCTAGCTTCGTAGGCAGGGTCACTACCCACTAGACCAACCGCACCGTCAAAATGTTTTGATTCTTCGGAATTTAATTGATCCTTAGCAGTTAGAACAAATTTGGATTCTTTTTGTCAGTAAAACAATTGTTATTGTGGAAATTATACATACGTACAACGCAATCATTTTTTCATATTTATAGTTCACATAAAAATATCATTTGTATTTGTGCGTTACTGCCTACTTACAAGGAATTTAAACGAGCTGTTATAGCGAAAATACGTATTGCTAAGCGCTCGTTAAATAAAACTATAACACAGAAGCGTTTAAAGATAACAAAATATTCCGGCTGTAAAAAGTTCAATCGGTTCAGAAGCTGCGTAATTCCATTATTTTAAAAATAAACCGATATCGATAAAATCGAAATCTTTGAAAGACTGAGGCCAATTCGGAGCCTTGAGTGTAATTTGCTGTTCCCCCGGCCAACTGTCTCTAACGCGTTTGCGTTCATAATTATTTATACGAGAAACGAAAACGCGATCGAGACTTTTTTTCGTTAGGAATTTACAGTAAGGGCTCAATCAGTGTTCTCTAATTTTAAATATCTGTACACCTCACTGAAAAAACAAGAAGTGCTTTGCACCATACTATGCGAGCCTAAAGAACGTAACGGTAAATGTTACTGGTCCAAAAACAATAAAAATTTACTTATAGATAAGTATTTATTTTTTATAGGAAAAATAAAATGAACTGTAAATTATTTACAGTTTTTAAGAAAAAACAAAAAGCTTTGTATTAAAATTTAGGTTTGTGAAAATGGGCCTTATTGCATAGAAAATAAAAATCATGTTTTGAGGGAACATGAAACTCATTTTGTTATGAGCGAGCGAGCCGTAACCCATACAAGCATCTATTTATGTAATATATCGTCAAACATAGTAACATGGAAACGTACGTTTAAATACAGGTTTGCAACGCGTATTTGTTAGTAAAAATAGTATCGGCTAATGATTTACAACATAAGTAGTTTTAAAACAGCAATATTTTAATCTAAGACAGCGATAAAATGTTACCTTGAATGCATTCCTAAACTTGTTGGACATTATGTTGTACAGGAACGGGTTGATAGCGGTCGACAGGTAGTACAGCACGCCCGACAGGAAAGTCAGCACGATGTAAACCTGTAGACAACATTAAAAAGGTTGTATTTAATTTCAGGTAAACACTTAAGAGGATTGTTAAGTGACGCTTAAATCGAGTAGCTGTAAAAAAAACCATACACATTAGCTCCGGACTATAACGTTTCTCAACTCCTAAATTAAGTCCGATTTTCACGATTTTTGCATACTTATGTTTTTGTTATTATTATTGTAAAAAACTAGATTTGTACGTGTTTTTTGTTTTCGAAGAAATTATTTCTTGGATGGAATACGTACAGATCTAGTTTTTCATAATATCTATAACATATTCAAAAATCGTAAAAATCAGACTAGGTTTAAGGGGAGAGAAACGTTACCGCATTTTGTATTGAACATTTTAGCTTCACAATACTCTTAAAAGGTGTTTGAGTTATTCATACATTTTCTACTTAAAATAATGAAAAACGTATTAGGTATGTATCGACATCTTGCTCAAACAGAGGGCTTATTGTCTAACGCACTCGCAATCCGATCGTTTTCATTTTGAAAATCGAAGGCTTTTCTGCATACAAAATGAAAACAGTTGCTCCACTTTGAAGCCTGTTGCGATTGCTAGTGCGTTAGAGAATAAGCCCTGTGGTGCGATTCTCTTAACCAACTTGCGTTACAAATCGACAGATGAATTATTAAGTTGTCCCGATAGATCATACAAATAACATTTTAGGGCGCGCATTCTCTATTAGGTAGTTTAAAACTCGCTAATATGAATTTGCTCCTTGTCTTAAAGTAAACATTTCGGACAATTACTTGGCCAATGTACGTATGTTTTAGGGTCCCTTACCCAGAAGGTAAAAACGGGACCCAATTACTAAGACTCCGCAGTCCGTCTGTCCGTCTGTCCGTCTGTCCGTCTGTCCGTCTGTCCGTCTGCCCGTCTGCCCGTCTGCCCGTCTGCCCGTCTGCCCGTCTGCCCGTCTGCCCGTCTGCCCGTCTGCCCGTCTGCCCGTCTGCCCGTCTGCCCGTCTGCCGTCTGCCCGTCTGCCCGTCTGCCCGTCTGGCCGTCTGCCCGTCTGCCCGTCTGCCCGTCTGCCCGTATGTCCGTCTGTCGATAACCAGGCTATATCTCGTGAACCGTGATAGCTAGACAGTTGAAATTTTCACAGAACATCTTCTGTTGCCGCTATAACAACAAACACTAAAAACAGAATATAATAAATATTTAAGGGGGGCTCCCATACAACAAACGTGTTTTTTTTTCCGTTTTTTGCTAATGTTGTATAGATAATGGAACGGGACTTTTCGTGCGCGAGTCCGACTCGCACTTGGCCGGTTTCTTTTAAAAATTCCTATTTTAGCCAGAAAAAGTTTCATTTTGAGGTTAGAAAGTTGTTTACTAAATAACACAAGTAAGAATGAACAGACCTTATGTAAGTATGTCCAATACTTCGTTGTTCAAACAGGAAAATAACAAACAACAAAATAAGAAACTCAATTCCTTTCACATTCTCCGCCATTTTCAATAATGTTCAGCACAGATTACCAAATAAATTAAACGAATAAATTGATTTAGTTTTAGCAAAAAAAATATTCTTACACTATAGAAACTAGACGCAATATCGGAGCTTTTGGTTATAACTATTATTAGTGTTGAAAACGATCGTGATTGCGAGTGCGTTAGATAAAATAAGCCCTCTGCTCAAGGGTTAAGTTTGCCAGTTAATACCATGAAGACGAATTGAATATTTACTTGTAAAATTGAAAAGTCGCCGAGGGTAGCAGTGAAATTGTGGTGGGGATAATTCATATACAATTCTGCGCTAGAGAAGTTTATCGACTCGGCGTGTTCACGAAAATAGAAAATCGTTAACTCTAACGTAATGAACATAAAGCTTGCGACGAGCCTAACGGGAATACATATAGGTTATATATTTATAAGTTAGTTGCGTAGCTTTTACGTAATAAGTTCCCGAATCGAACCCGGGACCGCTAGGTAGCTTTGTAGGCAGGGTCACTACCAACTAGGCCAACGCGTCGTCACATCTCGTCATTAAGTATGCGACGTGCGGCAACATAATGACGTCTTTGCCACTGACGTGCGAGGGGTTAATATTTCGCTGATTAGATCTTTTGTCCGTACCTCTCGTACTCACTGTTATAAACTTTAAAATTACAAATTTAAACTGTTGTTGCGAGAATCATACCTCATGACAACTCAGAATTAAAGTTAAAACCAAAAGAGTAACCACAGTTAGAAGTGCCTTTAATTAGTACCTAAGCACATAAATTTACCTATGCGAAAATACAATATCATCATCACCATCACCATCATCATCATCATCATCATCATCATCATCATTTCGCAAACTCAAGACTCTGCAATCTTAAGATGGCAATCTCAAGACTGTACAATAAAATCATAAAAAAATTACTTCCCGGCCTAGGCCTTCAATTTTTTATGAAATTCCTTTAGAGTTCTCTCGAGTTGTTCCGCCCGAAACGTGATACTTTGAAGCCTAAAATAACTTGAGAAAAAACATAATGCCATGTAACCAACAAAACATTTCCGTACAGTGCATAGTTATAAATATAACAAATCTAAGAAAAGGACTAAGCCTTGACCCACTATCACAAAATGAACTAGTTTGGGCAGACGACGACGGCTTAACAGCCTCATTCAATGGAATAAATCCATAAAGAATTTTATTGTATCCTTTTTGTGACTGTCACTATAAATTATAGTCTAATGCCGGAGGGGGAGGTGGCAACAACTTTAGGGCCTTTTAGCGCGATCGAAAAGGGATGTAAATGCAGAGAATCGTTTTTGTTACATTTCCATTTAATTTATTACTAGGTATTTCCAATTTAATACAACGTTTTACTTAGAAATACGAGTTATATGCAGTAGCAGTAGGTTACATTTATTTTTATGCCTCCTTCCTTACCCATTCCACCACCGTCCACTCCCTTCATCCGTTCACCTAGGTAAACCATGGCCAGTTTTTTTTTTTGGGTTGTCGCCTGAAGGGCCAAAGACTTAAGTCCTTGCTTTTGTTAGCAGGATATTGAAAATTACATTTGAAAGGGGCAGAGATGAAAATCCCTTCCGGAGACCTGGGAATGCAGGGCCCAGGTACTGCCGGGCTCGTACCGACTAAAAACACCAATGCCTCTTGGCAGATTTATTTACCTGTGGTAACGCAATAATATATTATCCTACATCGGATGCAAAAATACCTGACACGTCTTTATTACTAGAGGTCGATGTCGGTGAGCGTGTCAAATATTTGCGCCCAATGTTGGATAATATATTATGGTGACTGTACAAAGCTGCCAATGCCATATAAATTACGAGATTACAGAGAAACATGTTTGGACGATTTGGTTTTCACAATGTCATTCGGGCTAAACAAACACAAATTGGACTGACAGAATTATAGATACCAGTAGACAACTGGATTTATGGTTCTTGCAATATAGCTTCCGAATAAACATTTGGGCAAACAAAAACTTTAAACTTGTTCATTAACAGCTAAAGAGCTTTATGAATGACTAGAGGACGCCCGCGACTTCGTATACGCGTAGAATTAGTTTCCCGCTACTCCCCCCATTTCTTCCCATTGGGGGTCGATTTTCGGAAAATCCTTTCTTAGTGCTCACTTACATCATGAAAGGAAACCCTGTACCAAATTTCAAGTTTCTAGGTACAGTAGTTTGGGCTGTGCGTTGATATGTCAGTCAGTCAGTTTTGCCTTTTATATATATAGATGATTAAGAGAGTAAATACATATTTAAGTCTGTAATGGACCATAAATTGTGTCGTTTTATACAGATCTGTGGGCCTAGTATGGTTGCGTTTATCGGGTGACAAAATGTGGATAAAAGCACCCATCACTGTCTACATTTTGTCACGGCTGTATAGTGTCGAAATTATTACTTTTAACTTCTTAATGTATTCGTATGTATGTATGTATGTATCTATACTCTTTATTGTACAAGAATAAAAGAGAAATACAAAACACAGGCAACACAACAAAAAAAAACAAGTACAAAGGCGAAGGCCTTTAACGGATTTCTTCCAGATAACCCTTGTTGAAAAAAGAAAAATGGTTAAATAATTAACTTTATGACAAACAAACAGTCATGAATAAAAAGAAAACCAGTAATAATAAAAAACAACAATAAATAAATAGATAAATACAATATCCCAAAATCATTAATTAATTCATTAATTTTTCTCGTTTATTATCCAGTTAAACTGCCCTTATGCAGCCAAGTTTATAAGAAACTGATAATACAACTTTGATACAAGTTTCTGGGTAGGTGTGGCTGACATATATCTGACAGCTGTTATTATTACCTACTAGTGACGACCAGTGATCAATCTGGATTTAAAATATAAATTAAAGTTCGATTTTACCGAACTAAAATTTCTATACAAAAAAAATGTGTTACCTCATAATCTCAAAATAAAACATTTTAGGTATATCCTTAACTTACTTAATGCAGATCAATAACAAATAATCTTAAACTAAACCTGTTATCATTATCAAGAATGTTAAACGAAATACCGAACACTGACATGAGGTTAAAAAAAACATATATTTATAACGTTGTTTAAACGTTCGTCTCCCTATAGTTAATATCGACACATGTATCGAAGCACGACACGTTACGTCCAACCATAAAAACAGATAAAAACGGTCTTTGGCGTTACTTAACACGCAAAGTACGCAAACAACCAAAGTATTTTAATCTTTTTATTTCTTTGTTACTTACGTTATTGTTACGTAATTGCTTAAAAAATCTATAGTATTTTTTAAGAATGAAATATTTTACGCTAATGATATTGAAGGCATACTTAAAATATACATATACAAGTTTAAAGGAACATAAAACAAAATCATCTAAAAATTGATAATAAAATATACATACTAGTTTTTTAAAAGCTATCCAATCACTCCTCACTCAATGTCATAATGTAAAAAACCCTTTTCTTTACTTCTAAAGCAACCAACCAACCATAGGTACCAATAAAAAAAAACAAGATTTTGTTTTACAGCTTTGTCGGCGTAAATTAAATGTATAACTATGCCAAATTACAGCTTTGTAGTACCAAGAGTCCCTTTACTATGGAAGGAACCCTAAAAAGACAGTACATAATAAAAGATCTGTGTTAATAAACTCAGTACTTAGTTTTATAATAAGGTTATCTATTTAAACTGTGTGGGCCGCTGCAAATTGCATTACAATCCGTTAATTAATTCCGGCGGCGCGCGGTACACAAAAACAATTCAATAAATGTAGTTTCAAGTTGCGTAATAAAATTTTGACTTGCTTAATTATAATTTGTATAGAGTCTAAGAAAATGGAAATTACTTTAGGGTGACTTAAGTTTTGGGTTATACTTAAATGGCTGACAACGTACTAACTTCTGTCGATCCAGCTTTGTAAATTATTTAAAAGATATAAGCTAGGTAGTAAGCTGTACCTTTGTCATACAAGCGGATAGACTGCGCGCAACCGCAGCTAGAGATTTTTTAAGGATCCTATTTACCACTCTCTTATTTCCTTTGGTTATCCAATTACAATAAGAGTAGTGTTGCCAAACGTCCCGATTTTCAGGGGCCTATGGACAGTTCCCGATTACCCTTAATGGGGACGCCAATTTTACTGTCCCGATTTTCAGCACATCGCCAGATAGTTCATAATATACAGCCTTGGCTAAAAGTATTGAGCACCCCACTTTTTCCATTGTAACTTATAAATAATTATAATAATAAATCATTTATGTAATATTACACACGGTGCTGCTCGCCAGTTCTGTTACTTGAACTTGGCTTGACACGCTACCGCGTGTCTAGATTTCGAGTAACAGGACTCATATTATTGTTAGTATACACATACTTAAAGCTATTATTAGTGCATACATAATTTAATTTAAATTAATATTTAATATATTCTAATTTGAGCACTGCAAGGGGCATGTAGTGCGTCGCAATGCCGCAAATACGGACTATCCGGCCTCTCCGCAATCGACCGCAGCATGTTGCTGGGGCTGGCCCGCACACAATGCACCAGGGATGCTGCTCTTTTGCGCATAGTTGCATAAAATCAGTCTACGTGCGCTTCTGCAAACATCCCTGATGCACTTCAGAAGCGCTAACACCCGGAACGCATTATTGTATTGGACCCGGAGTAAAGTATTAAATATAGTATTATTTTCCAATTTTAAAAATACACAAAGATGTAAAATATAAAATGTGTTTGAACATGTGCAAATCATTAGTAGATATCATCTCGAAGTAACTATTTGCGAGTGAAATTTGAAGCAAGAAAAAATCGGGTTTTACAACAAAATGATTACTTGTATATTTTGTCCACGGAATTACCCTTAAAGTCAATAAATATGACTAATTTTTCCGATAGATATAAACTTTATACGATAAAATAATATAAATGCACCTATTAAAATTTGACCATGTCGCGATGTAGCGTGTGGTAGCGTTTAAGCTTCCTGCAGTCAAACTGTCCTAAACAGTTTTGCAAGGCTTTTGTTTGTTTGTAATTTTTGTTGTTGGTTGAATAAATAAATAAAAAAAAATAAAAAAAAGCTCTTTAACCATTAGCAGAAATTTGTTTATTAATTTTCCCAGTTAAAAATTAAAAAAATGTATCCCTTTGTGACAAAACTCTACAAGAGAGTTATTTTTTTCAGAACATCTTTAAAAAAAGTTTCTGCTATCAAATTAATCTCTTTTGTATTTAACTGTGCATTGATTAGTCAGTGTAACAACACTTGCATCGTCCCGAATAATGGAGAAGTCTTCCGCTAACGGAAAACTTCATTAGTCGGGACGATGCAACTGTTGCGATGCATTTACTAATTGCTGGACATACTGTGACATCGATCGCCTCGATGTGCCGAGCGTGTGTCGTTTGTAATCGCTATCGACCAATCAGGAAACTTCTTACAAAACGACGTTACACACATCAACTAAGTGCAATAACTTAAAATTAAACAATATCATCCACTACGCTAACTAGCGTTTCTATTCGTTTCGTTTTTAAACCAATCGCGTCACTGGTAGATGAGGTGATACGAAAAGTCACGTGATCTACCAGTGACGCGATTGGTTAAAAACGAAAAGAATAGAAACGCTAGTTAGCGTAGTGCATCTGGGCAGGGCCCTCTGTTATCGTACTGTCAACGTTTTGATAGCTCTTATTTCCTTGACAGTAATGGCGGCCGAGTTAAAAACAATATTTTACCGCCTAGAATAGAGGCGCAGTTTCATTGCGCGATAGCCCGCATCGTTTTCGTGATACATTGCGTCGCTGCAACAGCCCTCGGCTCAAAAATATTCAAACAACCCGTCAATGGATTGCTACAAGCAAATGGACCAATGAAAGTGAGCCTTGGTAGTTTATTTTCAGTCTCGACCCGCGTTAAAAGCATTTTTATGATAATGAGGGTCGCAGCAAAACAGCCTTCGAAATAACCAACCGCCGTTTTTTGTCTATTGGATATTCCACAAACACGTATTGGATATTTCTACGAGCAATAGGCCCTCCATTTATACTGATTTCTTTCAAATTTAAATTCATAGGCTCCAGTGTTATCCTTTTCTAGAATGTTAATACATACCAAAGACTTCAATATTTACCCCCTTACTAATAAACGTTGAGTAACGGTGGTATAGCTATACAATGTTTTGTCCTTATCTGTCAAATTCAAATGTATAGATAAGGACAAAACATTGTATAGCTATACAACCGTTACTCAACGTTTATTAGTAAGGGGGTTATACACTAGACCGGCTGTCCAGTCTCAAGAAATTGGGCATAAGGGGTGTGATTCTCTCAACCGCAGTACCGGATTAAGCAAGCGCGCGGCCCGTAGCAAATTATTATAAAGACGCCCTTGGTTTGTTTTAGTTTATTCCTAAGTTCAGCGGGCCGATTATGGTCGCGTTTATCGACGTAGATAAGCGTAGATAAAACATCTGTCACTTTCAGACCAGTATGTAAGTGCGAGAGTGACGGAAGCTTTATCCACCGCGATAAAGGCGACCATAATACGGGCCCTGGGTGCTAAATAAAATAGAACCAGGAATACATATCAGGGTGACGTAGTTGCGCGGGGCCTCCCAATGCGCGGGGCCCGTAGCATTTGCTACTCTTGCTACGTGGCTAATCCGCTACTGCTCTCAACAACGACGGACGGACGGACGAACGAGTGAATGTCCAAGCGGCGAGTTTAAGTAGTCCCGTCAGAGCGAACAAAACACATTTAAGCGCGTGTATTCAATTTGGCAGCATGGCTTCTCGAACGTATAAGACTGCCTAATTTAGAATGCACACGCTAAAATGTGTTTTGTTCGCTAGAACGGGACTACTTAAACTCGCCGCTGCGCTTTCGCTTGTTCGTTCGACCGACCGCCGCTTTTAAGACAATAACACCCCAGGTAAAGGTGTATGAACATCCTCGTTTATTTTACCAAAAGCTATTTTCTGCTGATGCTTGGTTGTTTTCTCCAGAAATGTTGATCTTTAATAACGTAGCTTAGGGTAGACTTGTGATTTTCCCCAAAAATATATACCGTAAAACTACACAACTATGGTCCTAGCCTGCAACAATATTACAATAAAAGTTTCCTCATTACATTATTCTAAAATATGATACCTTACTGCTATTATTGCTGGGTATATGTACTGTTTGGCCTAAAATCGATTGCTCTAAACTCTAGCTACAGCTAAAACTATCATATTTTTAGAATAATGTGATAAGTAAAATTGGACTATTGTTTTAGGCCAGAGGCCCGTTTCACAAAGCTACAAGTTACAAATTACAAGCGGAACTCTCTTTCTAGCAAAAGGAGTTAGAAAGAGACTTCCTCTTGTAATTTGTAACTTGTAGCTTCGTGAAACGGGCCACAGGACCATAGTTGTGTAGTTTTACGGTACCGCGGCAGGAGCTGTCGTGGAATTTCATAGTTTTACTTCTAACTGAACTTTAAAACTTAATGAAGCTTAACTTTAAACTTACCGGTCCGAGCTTGAAGTTAACATGACTTGTGCTGAGACCGCTTGTTAACTTAAACACTTTACTAGTTAAATTTTTCGTAGACGGCGTAACTGTACCTATAGATAAACTACCTTAAATTATTATTCCCCAAAGTTTTTATTCAAATTCGCGTTTTTCCCCATTTTCTTTCATTTCATTTCCCAGTCGTTTGTTATTCTTTTCCTTCTTTTTCCATTCGCAGTTTTCCCCATTAATAATTTATCCACACACATTTATTACATTGTAGCTTTTTCCGAGTGGCATGTTTCAATTCCACAGAGTCCACGCTCTCGCGAAACTTCTATATCTGAGTACTTTGGCCCTTCGGACCTGCAGCTAAACTAACATAACCTAATCCTAATTACGCGTCTAGTAAAATTAACAAATGTGGAAATCTGCGAATGGAAAAAAGGGAAGAATAACAAATGACTGGGAAATAAAGAAAATGGGGAAAAACGCGAATGGGAATACAAATATTGGGAGAAAATAATTTTCGGTAGTTGATCTATACGCTATTCGATTCAAAGGGCTGAAGTCAAGGGGGGCTCTAATAAAAAGGTCAGCTACTATGAATACATAGATATGCATTTTTATGACATTTGTAGGCCGAAATGAAACGTTAACTTAGTTAACTCGACAAAAGAATTCAAATAGTCGTTAAACTTATTTTCGTCGAGTACCTGTTTTGCATGCCGCCAACAGACTCCAAACTCGTTGATTTTTTCAATTCTGTTTTTTTTTAGTTTAACTTTAAAGGTATACGAAGGATTGTTAAGTTGTTTAACCAGTTATGTAAAAACGGAACTCTGTTGAAGAGTCAATTTCCCGCAATCGATTCGGACACTGTAATCGAATCAAATTATTTACTGATCGTTATGGTGAAGGCGAGTCGATGGTTGAATTATCTAGTTCGTTCAATCGCCCACTACAAATTATCAATCTGGTGAAAATAAGGGAGCAACCCCCTTACTAATAAACGTGGAATTACCTTGGAGTAGCTATGCCATGTTTTGTCCTTATCCGTCGAATTCAAATGTCACAACCACAGGTAAGGACAAAACATGGCATAGCTACTCCAAGGTCATTCCACGTTTATAAGTAAGGGTGTTATAGTCCATTCGCGTTAAGAATGCAGTGAATCATCAGTGCAACTGAAGGGTAAACGTGTATTCGCAGCGCAGTAAAAATTCAAACAAATTATATTTAAAAAGACTAAGTTTAATGGATAAAAATAAACCTAAGTTTGAGCGACCTGATTGGTTAGGGGGCGTGGTTAGGCCAGCGGACAACACTGATTTACTGCATTCTTAACGCGGACGGACTATAGTGTTTTTCCGTTTATGCAATAAAGTGTTTACATGCATAGGTACACAGGTACATTACACACTGCCGAGTTAAAAACAACACCATAAACAGTTCAAAGACGATTAGGTTTTTACCGGCATGAATAGAAGTTCTTACCCTTATCATGAGTTACAATTACTGTACTCGTTAGCGAGTCGAATACTCTGTCCCTTTCACTCTATAAGAATAACGCGTGGATTGCGAGGGACAGAGCATTCAACTCGCTAGCGAGTACGTTAGTTGTAACTCATGGTAAGGGTACTGGGGTGTTATTCTCTGAAAAGCAAAGGTGAGCGAATGCAGGAGTGAAGTCCAAGCGGCGAGTTTAAGAAGTCGCGTCCGAGCGAACAAAACACATATTAGCGAGTGCATTCTCAATTAGGCAGCCTTATACGTTCGAGACGACATGCTGCCAAATTGAAAATGCACGCCCTAAAATGTGTTTTGTTCACTTTGACGGGACTACTTAATCTCGCCGCTTGGACTTCACTCGTTCATTCGCTCACCTTTGCTTCTTGAGAGAATCACACCCCTGTTGACTTTCCTCCGTGTCACTTCTCTGCGGACTCAAAAATACCAGTGATGATTGATCTCCACCGGTAGCTCTATCAAGGTATACTTATCAATTTTTCACCCTCTAAAGTTAAGTAAGATTTATCGTTATAACTTGACAAATGTCGTCGGTTATTCGGGCTTTTAACTTACATTAAAGTACACGAGCTAGTTTTACAAATGAGTAGTAAATTCTGGTTTGGGAATTTCGATAATATTTTATAATTATCTTAAATGTGTGCGTAACAAACCAAAGATTTAGTATTCACGGATGTATTTCAAGTGATTATGAATGAGCTATAAGCCCTACGGAGCTCCGCGCACAAACGCTGTACCTTTCTCTGGACAATTTGACCTTTGGGTTAGAAGTCAACTGAATGTTACATGCTATTTATTTCGTACCTGCTGTAGTATGTACATCAGTTTTATCGCCTACTGGGTCATCAAATATGGAGGCATTAAGTCTAGTCTACGACAACGTCTAGACATTTTAAAACACGATCAGTATTTTTACTCATTGACCAGTAATGTGCTGATGAGAATACATACACCACTTATCTTAATACAAAATAAGAAAGGTACAATTTAATAAAAGCTTTACAACAGGCAGTTTTAACAGTAAAATAATAGGGACAAAAATACTTGGCCGGGGCCCTACTTCGATGATTGAAGATCAAAATAAGGTTAGTCCCATCCCGTTCTCTCGATTTAGTCTAGAATGACGAGAGAAAGGATGGAAAGTGATGAGGTGCCTGACGTTTCGAATTTAGTGGTTCGTTGTAACCATCCTGACGCGAAATTCCTACGACGCCGCGACGGTTGGAAATAATTGGAATCAGTACCCCGTGTCCGTATTTAGTGCGTACTACATTTTGAACGTTGACATTGATGATGAGTTTTGTATGTATACATCTGCACTAATACTATAAAGAGGAAATTTTTGTATGTTTGTAACGAACAAACTCAAAAACGACTGGACTGATTTCTCAAATTCTTTCACGATTAGAATGCTATTTTATTCCTAAGTAACATAGGCTACTTTTTAACCCAGAAAAATGAAAGGTTCCTTTGGGATGGCCAAAATACGAATTCTACGCGGACGAAATCGCTGGCTAGCTAGTAATATCGAAGGGTGTCTATCATTTTATCGAAATTCCTGTCATCGAATTTCATATCGACGAAAACTATTCCACGAATGTAATTACGTTTTATTTTCTATACTTACACATAATTTTAAATTCATCGATTTTCAAATAGTCGAACAACTTTTCATCTTAAATTGTTTCGAATATGTCTCAAATCATCGCAGTAACGATTCATCGAATTTACCTTTTATCGAAACATGATTCAATAATGGTACCATTCATATTTTATAACTACCTCGAACAACGTTTCATCGTAGTAACGTTTCATCGGACTCCGTGAGCGTGTCGGGCTTCCAGGTCATAAAAAAAAAAACCCTAACCTACCTCGGACTCCGTGAGCGTGTCGGGCTTCCAGGACATAAAAAAAAATAACCCTAACCTACCTCGGACTACGTGAGCGCGTTGTGATTACAATGTATAGTAACACTGATGAAATGATTTTCTGTGTAATATGAAATTTGGGAACTGAAACTTACGTTAAATCAAAATTATAGCAAACGTGATTCGATGAACAACTATTGTGATAAACAAATAAAATAGTGAAGTAAAATTCGATGATTCGATTCCGGTGTAACAGGTAATTCGAAGAAATATAACAGCGATCAACTGAAGTTCGATGAATGATTCCTAAGTCATAACGACATTCTGCGAATAGTGTTCTGGGAACAGATATTCGATGAATCGATTTTCTGTAAAGTGATAGATTACCAATATCGAAACACTACTCCATTCTAGGGGACGTGTTGGGGTTAGATACCGTAATACGTTCACGTTTTCGAAATAGTGACAGCTATTTGTAAACGTGACGTATGTAGGGATGATTGAAATGTTTGTGCTACTGGACGTCACAACTTGCCACGTGGCGCACTGAAACAATAAAGCAGTATATTTACCCCCTGTTTCACAATCGACAAGTGAAGCATATTTGACAGATAAATTTAGCCCTTTCTCTGTCTTACGCTTGAAATAGACAAGGAGAAAGCCAACTTTAAATGACGAATGAATGTGAAACAGGCCCTCAATCGAATAAACATGAACATTCTCTGCTTTGCACCGTACAATATTATGAATACGAGCCTAACGATTGAAACGGTAAATTGTAACTGGTCCAAAAACAGTTAAAGCCTGCTGCCAAATTTTACTGTCTTGACAGTATGTTGAAATGTGTATATAGCATTGTAAATATTGTAAATTAATGAAATAGTGAGTTACTCTATGTGTTTTTTGTTCCTAATGGACACAAACTTTGGTAGGTACCGGAGTTCGTGGTTGTTTTTTTTATAAGAGAGCCAGTTTTGGCCGTCTTTACACCGTTTTTGGCCACTCTACATTTTAACCAATATGTAAAGAAATATGAAATTATGCAATTATTTTTTTCTTTATACTACTAATCTTCTGTCTTAATTATTCCAGAATATAATTTTCATTTTACAGTACTTATGACACTCATTTCGACCTAAAGTGGCCACAAAGGGTACTTCTACCCTACTGTGTATACTATAGTATAGGTATAAGTAAGGTTGTCTATTTCCCAGTAGGATTATCTGTGATCCTCCTAAGGGGCTAGATCAATGGGTGCTCAGTCGGCGTGCAAAATATTAATATATCATAATCATACACACAAAGTTGTTTACGAAGAAAATAACAACCAGGATATAGATGGAAAATACAGCTAATAAGTCTTTCCTTATCGGAAAAATTCCCTTGTGAATATTTTTGATTAAGGAAACATTGTATGCCATTTCCTACCGTATAATGTGGAGGACATTTTGGTTAGTTATTAAATAAATAGGTATATACGCCTTTGCAAAGAAAACGGTCACCTTAATTGAAGAAATTGGGATTTTTGCCACGAAATTAATAGTACATTACTGCAGAAACCGGGAAATCGGCCGTTGCAGGAGGAGTATAAATTAGCGCGGCCGTGACGCAGTTAACTCTACATAGTCGTGATAGTTTTCCTTTTGAGTTCGTTTTACGAGTATGCAAATGCTTTCATTCATTTAAGATATTGTTCAGTTTTTTTTTTCAACTTGTTGTTTTGGCTCAATATTTCCTAAATGGTCTCCCAAATCTAACCATTGATAATAACATGTCCTAACCTCACCCGATGTCATAATGTAAAAAACTACCCTTGCTTTACTTGTACGGAGGAGGTTGGGACTTGGGAAGTACCCGATTTTTTGTTTTCAACGGTTTATTGTACAACTTTGTCGGCGTAGTTTAAATGTATTAGGCACTGGTCCCACCAAGGATGAGAAAGCGATTAGCTATCGACTATTTTGTTGCTCACGAAAGATGTTAAGATTTTATGTAATTGGCTATTCAAAATTTCGTGTTATGCTTTAATTGGCACCTATTTCAGATTTTATTATTGTAATTTAATTTAATTTTAATTGAATTAATATGTTTGTACTTGTATTTTTGTTGTGATATATGTTTAATACGCTGTAAACGCCGTTCATAAAGGATAACCTTTTTAGTCTTGCCTGGCATTTTAAAAATAAAAATAAATATTGAAGTGTTTGGCTGATTGGAGTTAGTTACCCTGATCCAAACATGGTTTTAAAAAAGTAAAAAACGCGGGAAACAATGAAATTTGATGTATATTTTTCGCGACAGCTGCCATTGGTTTTCTTTTATTTGCCTTGCCCTGGAACGCAGAACTTCGCGGGCTGTTTTTACAACAGTAAGGTTAACATTTCCGAGCTTGTCAGAGTAAAATATTATCTTTGTACATGATACATTTCTTTTGTCTTCACTTTGTAGCATAAAATCTCATTTCCTTACAGTATTATTTGATCCACAGAACTATATCGAGATTTGAACTACTTGACAAAATCAAAGGTGCCCGTTTTCTTTGCAAGGGGGTGTATAACAAAGTCTGATTAGGTTTTTTAATTACTTTACGCAAGTTAAACAGACTTTTGCGGCTTACAGTCGGTTTACGGGTAAACATAAACAGTAAAACACTAAAGTTAAATTAGGTTTGGATGTACTTTTGCTTTAGGCAGAACTTGACCTATAATAAAAAAACATTAATTTCAATATACGCCTTCGACATATTAATTTAAAATGTAAACGATATGATTAAATCAAGGTTTTTACGGATAGTTTAACAACGACAGTTCTTTAATAAATGTATGTTTTTCCGAAATTTGTGAAGTTTCTAGTATCTACTCCTAACTTGGTGGAACCCTTTGATTGATTTATGCCTGGTTCCTATATTCATGAAACGAATGGTTTTCCTTACGTCTCGTTAAAATTTGACACATTTTGTACGTAACAAATGCCAAATTTTAACGAGACGTAAGGAAAACGATTCGTTTCTTGAATATAGGAACCGGGCATTATTCGTTAAGCGAAATAGGACACGATGTTGTATTTTAGTGTTTTTTTATTATATTTTGTATTATATGCGATACCTTAGTATATGTTCGACACGTTAAACTGACAGTAAAATGAAAAAGGGGAAACCTTTTCTAATAAGTAATATTTGATAAAAGGTTTGTGGTAATTGAATTATAAACTGTCCTTCTGTGTCTCATCGCCTTTTGCCCAAATAAGATTCGATTTCTATTTAGACTTTAGTAATTTAAAAAATATGCTAGTAAAACTGAATTAAAGTGTAAGCCACGTTTCTATTTTCGCCTAAAGCTGAAAAAAGGGTATGTCAAAGTGTCGACTACTACCCTAATAGCTCTGTAAACGTTTACTCAACGCGATTTAGGCACAAATTACTCGACTTTAAGTGCTGTAATTATGATAAGTTTATCATAAGGGGAGCCAAAAGATACCATGTTTATGCAGTAATTTATTTATTTATTTATTTATTTATTTAGAACATAGGTAAACAGACATTTACATAGATCTTATTAGAATACAAGGAAAATGGAAAATAGAATCTTAGACGAAAAAGGCAGCCACATAAGATTTATATACCTACTGTCACAGATATTACGTTAGTTGAATTTCGTTGACATAAGCAAATTACTTTGCGAAATTTTATTTTTGTACTCGTCGATTAAAATCTGTGTATTAAGATTTCATAGAGAATACTGCAACGCCACTCTTTTCATCGTTGTATAGTCTATGTTACTTCCGAAACAACCGAAATAACTATTTCGATACGCTCTAGACAGTCTAGACAACCGAAAAAAAAATGAAAATAGAACTTCGCATTTCAATAATATTATGTGTCCTTAATAAAATTGCCAATCTATGGCGTTTCGGAACGTAGTAGCGTCGCGTCATCTGTCAAAAATCTACTTAAACTTGATGCTGTATCCAGAGCATAAAAAAAATATACGCTTTGTGATTGGCTGGTATTTAGTTAGCCAGTCACAGCACAGTACTGCAACATTACGGACGCCGGTGGTGTGATAGTACTTACGTTATTTCGTTTTCTTATATACTCCTATTAATGACTCAAATTATTAATTTTAATGAACTCGTACAAAAAGTATTGTTCACAATAGTGTCATAATCAAGCTTTTTTATCTCGTACCTTACTTAGGCCACTCAGCAAGCTTCGTGGCCTAAACACGGTACTCGACTAAAAAGCTCTCTATTATTACACGATTGTGAAAAATACTATTTTCTTTCAACTTGTAATTGAGATAATGTATAAAGTTTGAAAACCATTTCGATGAATAGGTTTTTATCATCAGCGCACCATCTCTAATTTTCGCAATATTAAAATTGTAGAACTAAAGAGTTTTATTTTTATTTTCAGTCATCTAACCCAGAAGGTCAACATCTATGAAAGAATCTGAATCACGTGAACTACAAGCAGAAGCCAATAAGGAGCCAGAAAAACAACAGATATTAATGACTGATTCAATTTTCAATAATACCAATGTAGCAAAAGATTCTCAATCTCATTTATTAACAATAAAAATCGGAAATCTAACTAACATAAATAATGTCATACTACATCAACAATAAACAGAATGCTCTCACAATACCAAAAGTATTTATTGATAAAGCTATCTGAAATATCTTTCCAATTCGATGAGCAAGTAAAACGTACTTCTATCTCGCACGTGCACAGATCATCTAATACAGAAAAAAAACAGCCAATACATCTGTTCTATGAAACCTATAAGTACTTAATAAGAAATTTTTTGACGATTTGAAAGATTCTTTCAACGATAATAGCGCTGACAGAGAAATTATGAAATTGTGTTCAGTCGTCTGTGGTGAAGGAAAAGGGAAAGGGATTAATAATGCCTACGCTTTAATTTGTGCTATGTTTGATAGAAACTTTTTAATGCAATTTTTCTGAGCCGGTAGATCCCGTAGTGGCCAACACAAATTATGTTTTACAAGCTCATAGTCAATTTATTTTTCCGAATAATTCATGCGCCCGAAAAATATCCATAATGCTGGAATGCGAATCTTTTTTACAAAATGTGCTTAGGTATAAAATAAAAAAAATTCAAGGTCTCAACAGACAAAAAAATCTTGTCAAAAACGGTGGCTGGAAAAGAACACTACGGAATCAAATATGAACGAAAAAGGTCAATAACTTGAAAATAATGAACGTTAGCTTAGTGTACATATCGTCGAAGACTCTGGTCAAGTCAGTCAGAGAAGAAATGGAGAAACTGTTGTTTAACCAAAAAATAATCAGAAGGGATGACTATAATATCAAATAGTTCAGCTTTTGGAAGTGTACTCTGGTCTTTTAAATTGTTTATTTTTAAGATAATTTATAATTTTACATGTTGTTGTCTATTGCCCATAAGAGTTAAAAATATTGAGTAACTAGGCTTTAATTTACTAAAGAGATTTAATCGAAAATTAATTCGTTACATTGTTAAAAATAGGCATTTCCCAATTTTGACGGCTACGACGGCACCACTTTACTTCTGGATAGAATATGTTTCTCATTTAATTAAGTAAGTATTCTAGTTCAAAATAATGTTTTTACAACACAAGCAATTTATTTTTTGAGCTAGCGGTTTGTTTCCTTTTCTTATTAATTGTTTAATGCAAAACAATTTGTTTTCAAAGGGATATGCATTATAATTTTGCAAGTTGGTTTAATATGGCGGCGAGTTATCTTCACTAAGAGTGCAATAAGCGCTATTGTACCTATAATGATTTTATTAAGGTCACAGAGGAGAAACTTTTAAGACATGGCGAATTATCGTAAACATTATAATGTTAAATATACTGCTTTTTAATAACAGTTCTCTTATTCGAAAATGAAATAAATATCAAATTAATCTTAAGCACAAGTTCCGAGATGAAAAATATTCGGGTCACATTGTTATTGAAAACGGCACTAATATTAATAAAACTGTCTAGACTACCTAAATATTCGGTAAAGATCGCTCTTTTTCTAACCTTAACTTTATTCGCTTAAAGACTCAAGTTTTTTTTGACGTGAAACGTCTTAAACAACAATACGAGTACCATATCAGAAACGTAGACCGTAACGGAATGGTAACCATATAATGGTAGCTTAATAATTACAAAACTATTAATCTTAGTAACATACATTTAGTGTCATTATTTAGCTTATAAAGTCAGCTTGCTTTTTTAGGGTTCCGTAGTCAAACTAGGAACCCTTATACTTGCGCCATGTCTATCCGTCCGTCCGTCCGTCCGCAGCTTAGCTTAGAGACTCTTAGTTCTAGAAAGGTGTAATTTGGAATATACATATTAGTCACGCCGTGGTAAGTGGTAAAATAAAATCTTGAATATTTTTTTTAAGTTATTGACGGATGTTTTTTTTTCACGTCTTCCCCTTGGTGAGGGGGGTAGTTGGATAGGTCTTTTAAAAATATTGCCGGTTTGTGGGAATAATTTTTCGATTAAGGGATCCGTTTGGGAAAAATTAAGATTGAAAGTGCTAATTTTTGTTAGAGTTAACCTTCCAGTCGCCCTTTAGTCAAAACTACAAATACTAAAAATCTGAAACATATTTTACATGAAAGCATTCCGACAACATTTGCGAAACGAAGACTGGAAGGCGGTGGAAGGTTGTATGCCCCGTCTGCCCTCCATCGCGCACTCTGACAAGGGCAACATCGTCAAATGGCAACATGCTCTTGGCTGTTTGTGGTTTTCCAAAGCTTTTACTCGTAAGAAAATGAAAAAAGTACCTACTTTAGTCTCTAGGCATTAAAGTGTCATTTTAGTCCCTAGGGACTAAATGCATCCCTTTAGTCCGCCTAAACATGTCTATTATGAGTCATTTAAGAGTGAGATGTGAAAAACACTTTAAAAGAGAAGCAGCACATAAAAAAATACACGTAAACAACAGGCAATGTAATTAATACTTGGCATTAATGACTAAAGTAAATGGATCATACCAAGTAGAATTCATCAGAAGGTTGGTCCAGACTCTTCCCGTAGATGGCCAGCAGTCGCTGCAGGTGAAAGGGCGCCCAGCACACGAAGAACGAGAGCGCCACGGCGACTGAATAACAAACGATTAAATTATCCTTCGGCGCCCATTCATTTATCTTAAAGGGACCTCCGGGACTTCTACCAAAAATGGGAAGTCGACCAATGAATTCTGAAACACTGCATTTATCAAAAAACGGGCAAGAGCGTGTCGAACCATGCTCAGTGTAGGGTTCCGAAGCAGTTACTACAAACACAAAAAACTATTTCAAAAAACATGTTTGAACTAATTTAGTTTTTTTAAGGGCTACCTAATACCTTTGTTTAACTTGTATGGGCGGAACCCTATTTTTTATATCCCATCGATCTTAGTGCGCAGTATGAATCTATATGCGCACAAAATTTCAGTTTTGTCACTGTTAGTTTCTGAGAAAAAGTGAGTGTGAGACATACTTACTTACAAACAGACGGACATGGTGAAACTATACGGGTTCCAAATTTGACTGCGGAACCCTAAAAAGTACTGAAACCTCTAAAATGATAAATACTAACTAATATTTCCAAGTAAATAAGTGATTCTGGTCGATCTCTCTCTCAATTAATTGGCCATTCTTACTGCCGCACTCAGAGACGTCAATTTAATTTAATGCTTGATTAATGTAGCTGCTGTCTCTTTCTTTGCTATAGCAATAGAATAAGACAACACGTCACTAAACAAGCATTAAATTTAATTGACGTCTCTGAGTGCGGCAGTTAGTTACTTCGTAGTTACGTCAATCCAATTTAATAGTTATTTAAACTCGTCTTATTGACTCAACCAGGAACTGTTTCATGATGTAAAATCCTTAATCCAAGTGTGAATAACTTGATTCAATAAATTAAAAATACTTATTCCATTCATAATCTGCCAATTTAAGACAAATTTAATAGGGTAGGGTGAATCAAATAAATACGAATTCCGTGTCACGCACAACTCTTCTATCTTTAGTTAGACGAGTTACGCCTAACCACCGTGAAACGGTCTTATTTTGGATGCTTGAATATGGCCCACCAACAAACGCGTAAAAAAGTACGTTGATTTTTGAAATATTTGATGTGGCAAATTAGTTCAACTACATTTTTTAATAGTTAGGTACCTAAGAAGAGATACGCGTGACCACTCGGTAAGTTTTGCGCCGATATTGGGCGCGTGATCCTTTTTTGGTTACGGGAAACTCTATTACTCGTAATGAAGGTATTACATTACACCTCTGTATGGAGCAGTAGTAATGGCAAACTGGGTTTACTGAATTTAAAAGGTAAATAAAATAATAAAATATTAATGTAGCGAAAAGAAATTTAGCTCAAAATAATGTGCAGATGAATTTAAATAACAACTCTGTCATCTTTTGTTTGTAAAAAGTTGTTTGGGCATTTTTCTTAAAACTCACTTTTTAGAGATGGATGAGCTGTGCGTGACACGGCAGGTTGATTGATTGACACAATATAACTAAGCTTTAATTTATCCTTAAAAACCGGTCAAGCCGAGTCAGACTCGCGCACCGAGGGCCGTATTTCCGATAATATGTATAAAAAACCCAAATCTAACGTAGATTTTTAACGAACATCTATGTTGTTTTTTTTTGTAAATAACTTTACCCGCAAATTCACCTTGGATTAAAATATAATAAAGATGCTAAAATAGTTCCAATTTTATGATAAGGAAATAGAATTAGGTTCGAGAAAATACTAATTTTGTTTTGATAATTTTCTGTGCAATAAGGTCCGTTTTGAACAGCCCAAGTTTTAATTCAGATTTTTAAAGTTTTTTGCTGTTTTCCAAAACTGTAGGTACAATTTGACATCTTCATTTTATTTTTCGCGTAAAATATAAGTACTTACCTAAATAATTATTTTTAAGTCAGGAATGATCAAGATTTTAACTTTGGAGAGAAGGGGGAACGGTATTTTTTTGTAAATTTTTGGCTATAAATCAAAAAGTACGTTACGGAAAATTAGAAAAAATAGGTTTGAAATGAACCCTTTCACATGACATCCCGTTTGCTTTAATCAATCATTTTCATTTTTAAACTGCCCATTTTAGACCTCTTTTCAAATATTTAATAAAATTATATCATATTTTTCTTACTAAAAACAAACGTGGGCAAGCAAGTTATACAACTATGCCTTTCAAGTTGATAAATGGAAACATACAAAACTAGTTTTTCATAGTACTTACGTACAATATATTCAAAAAGGGGGTGAGAAACGTTATCCCTGAGCTAAATTTGTATGGGTTTTTTTTGACAGCTACGCTATTAGTGCGTCGCTTCATAA
The DNA here is from genome assembly GCA_948252455.1 of Acleris cristana. Lineage (NCBI taxonomy): Eukaryota > Metazoa > Arthropoda > Insecta > Lepidoptera > Tortricidae > Acleris > Acleris cristana. Next base: position 2,461,475 of record OX411781.1, on the reverse strand, counting down.
TCCTCTTAAAGAGGCCTTCAAGATTGTACCTCTCACTCATTTGCCCTCATATGCTCTTATGCGAGTCTAATTGGCTTTAAACTCCATTTAAAAACTGTCCCATTTTACATAATTATACCGGGTGTTCGGCAAACTTCAGAGACTAACTCTGTAGGTCATACTCATCAACTTTTATTACGGGACCAACATCCAAATCGCGAAAACAAAACAGTTGTTCCATACATTTCGCCTGTTTAGCTCTCAAAGTTTGTATGGAACATCTATTTTTTTTTCGCGATTTGGATGTTGGTCCCATAATAAAAGTTGATGAGTATGACCTACAGAGTTAGTCCCTGAAGTATGTCCAAACTTCTGCCAAACACCCTGTATATATTATACAGATCTCAGTATCTTTGCGATGGGTATTTTAGCTAACTGAGAAGGCAACTAAATACATCTGAAGAAATACGAAGTCGTATGGTTATAATCATATTCAGTAAGTATCTGAATTATGTTCTTGGGTGGATTTTCCAAACTATGTTTCACATTATGTAATCTCGTCTAGACCTTGCTTTTTATTAGGGGTCTTTAAGCTACAACATAATATTAGGTTCGGAGTTAGGGGTTTAAGAGATGTTTTAAATGTTATAAACATTATAAAACGAATATAACTTGTACTTAGGCGTTAGGTATAATATATAGCACATACTAAGTCCGGTAAAATAAAGTGACAATAAATTACGCATAACGATTGAAAAATGTTTTCATAATTGATCAATTTAATTATGCGGATAAGCGCTGTTATTGACTTATATAAGAGGCAGAAAAATATTATTATTCCGGCAGCTAAAATAACAACGCACAAGTGAAACGAAATATTAGCACCGAAAATGAAATGCTCATTTACTGCGGTTTCTCTTGACTGACTCTCAAAGGACTTTAACAGGAAACAAAAATACGATCTCATTAGACTAACAAAAGACTTTTACCGCGTCAGGCAGAATCACTTTATTCCATATCATAATTGATTAGTATCTCGAACTTTATTGGTAATAAATAATGAAGTTAAGTAGGTTATATAGAGCATAATTTTATTGCGGGATTTCAGTATCTAACCGAGTAATCTATATATATAAAAGGCAAAACTGACTGACTTATATATCAACGCACAGCCGAAACTACTGTACCTAGAAACTTGAAATTTGGTACAAGGGTTTGTTTCATGATGTAAGTGAGCACTAAGAAAGGATTTTCCGAAAATCGACCCCTAACGGGAAGAAATGGGGAAGTAGCGGGAAACTAATTCTACGCGTACGAAGTCGCGGGCGTCCTCTATTTAGCTATAAAAAAAGTAAAAATAACTTTACATAATAAAAACTAAAATAAGTTTAAAACTGTAGCGTTTCGATCACAAAAAAGAGCTGTTTTACAAGTGTAACCAAAGGGAGGACGCCAACTTTAGTTCCAGAGGTTCAAATTTATAGCTCCCCTTGCCAACTCACGCAACACCATGAAAACTGTGCGATGTTCAATTACCATGAAGACAATCAATTGCGAAACTTCGGTGCAAAATTTATGTTGGTAACGACTAGCAGGAAAGATTGGTAGGTATGCCCTTACTAATAAAGAAGCATGCAAGTACAGCGAGTACAATTTTGGTAGCTGGTTTTGGTGAAAACCAGTAGAGAACGCGGCAATAACTTCGAGGTGGAACAGGTTTCTCTTCCGTATTTACAACTACGAGTATACGAGTAGTCAGCCCTTGGTAGGTATTTTTAAAGTGGTCTTGATGACTGCCGACTTTGCTGAGATGGAGATTGTTTATTTATCGAAATCGATTAAAATCAGATAAAAAAAGAAATTGACAAAATAAGACGTTGAAAGCGGACCAATTTCAATTTGAGATAGCAGAATAATTTGCTATAAATAAAATGTTCAATGAAATGAAACTTATTTAATTCTGGTAATATTTCTATCAAGATTTTTTGTATAAGTTATTTTTTAAACGTTATTTTCAGGGTTCCGTACTAAAATTTTCCGTAATAAAGGAAACCCTTATGGAGACTTCCGCGTTTATCTGTCTTTAAGTTACGGCAGTTTTTCTTAGCAACTACTTACAAAAGCTATCAACTTGAAATTCTGCAATCTTGCGTAATCACAACCGTAACTAGTTTTAGTAAAAAAGACAAGAAAATATTTTTTCAACAAATATAAATAATAATCACCAAAATTATCTTTGAGACACAAACGAACACATAATTAAATTGCGTCTGTAGACCAAATTATAATTACTAACAAATTTTAGCGAGCAAAATTACGAGCTACGAGTATGAATGTATTAAATTATAATGAGGTCTGTACTTTTAATTGTATCTGCGGACCGAATTCAGTAAACGACCACCGCTCTCAAATCAAGAATATTGGAGAGCTATTGTTATCATTATCAGGTAAGTCATTTGCTAGTGCTTGCGTTGAATGCTTGCTTTACTAGGTTAAATGTACCAAAAACCGAATCAGAGGCTCTACTTTGAAATCCGTAATTCGAACTTCGTCTATTGCTATCCCTTTTGTTCTCGACGCGTCACTAATTCGCAAGAAAGTGACGTGGCGATCCGAAGTTCGAATTACTGATATCAAAGTAGAGCCACAGGACACCCCACTGCCACGTGGTGTTGTCTGTCCTACCCCTAGAATGTCTATGCAAAGCGTGGAGCCAAAGCTCTTACGAGTACTTAAGCGCTGAGAACGAGAGCCCACGAGGCTCGAGATTGAGGAAGGGGGAGGTGACGAGCGTAGCGAGTGAGCCGGTGACTTCCCGTCCGACGCGAGAGTCGAGTGTGTGAGTGCTGCGAAGGAGCGACATTATGAGAGTTGCAGCGGGAACCCACTTATTTTGTTGGTTATTTATTAATATTTGTGGTCATTTACTATTTTTGCGTTAATTTACTTTAGTAAAATAATGTGATGGTCGATATTTGAATAACATTTTTAAATTAAATGGGTTTAACATTTCGGTGGTAGTTTACTAATTTTGTGTTTCGTGAAACAAGATGGTCGATTTTTAGATTATCATTTTAAATTTTTGATGGTCATTTACTATTTTTGGTAATGAAAGGTATTTTTAAAGTCCTAAAATAGCACATTCCAAAACTAATTTTATAATTTTTGGTAAAATTATTTTTGATTCATAGCCAAAAAATTAAAAATTTCAGTTTGATTAAATAAAAATATTCAAAGACAATAGTTTTTGGAGATTGTCCGAGACTAAAATTTGTGGTAAAACGTAAAAAGTCGATGTGATCCTTATGGCATGCGAAATATGTTTTAAATTATTTTTCAGCACTTATTTGACTCCGATTCTAGTTTTCTATCTTAAGAATGACTCGCACTTGACCTATTTTCCTTTTACTTAAAAAATATATTATATACCTACTTAGATAGCTTAGGAACCTACAGTCAAAATCGCTAATATCTATACGGCCATCAGGCCAAATATATGTATAAATTGACCTTATTATCAGTGGTATAGTATGGCGTGTGTGACGGCTAGGAAACGTACGACTTTTTTTTAAATAATTTCTATTTAAAAAAAATTAAAACTGTGTCAGTGTCGTGCTTATGAAGCAAGATAACTTACCCAACATTCTTATAACCCTCCTTTGTGAAGCGCTGTTCCTGTAACGCATAGCGCTTGTGTTCGGCCCGTTGCTCTCCACTGATGTCTTTTTAATCGGATGTAATATACGCGAATGTCTTAATTTCACTGCAATAAGTCCGTAGAGCACAGATATGACTGTCATGGGCGCCACAAAAAACAGACAGCTCGAAATCACAAACACTAAATACACACCATGTCCTTTCACTGTGCACACACTCACATTATGCCGATTCTCATCTTGATATGACACAATCCCAAACTGCATCGCTTGCGGTGCAGCAGCAAATAGAGCCAAAAGCCATACACCCACAATAAAGCGAACAGCTCGTGACAACTTTGACATCGTATGCGACATAAACGGTTTGCATATCGCTATGTATCTCTCCGATGTAAACGAGGTAATAGTCAATACTGTAGCGTTGGCAGCTGTTTCAGAAGCCAGCCCCAGAATGATACATAGAGCTTCCCCGAAAGGGTACGCATTCGGATTCCATAGACGATAGAATTCGAATGGTAGCCCGCAGACCAGGAGCATCAGGTCAGATATGGCGAGGCTGAAGAGGTAGAAGTTCGTTGCGGTGTGCATGGAGCGATTCCGCGCTATAACCACGCATGTCGCCGTGTTGCCGAGGATTCCAAGGATAAAGATGATAACGTAGATGACGCTCAGGGGCACCAGCAGGTCCAAAGAGTCGGGTTCACCGTAGCTCGAGGTCCGAGACGTGATGTTCGTCGAATTCGTCACTAGTTTATCAAAAAACTCCTCCATCACTAGCGCTGCGTGGGTGTCATCACTCTACCTGTGGGCAAAGAAGATAAACTTAGTCGCGATATACTCGTATAAGAAGCAATATTAATCTATAGATTTACCTACAGTATTTTAACGTGCATTATGAAGTATAAAGACGTGTGTACGAATTAAAAAACAATTTTGGCTAACCTCTACCTATAGATAAATATATAGAGGACCTCGGACTTGAAGCAATCCCATGTTTCTTCCAAAAAATAATCTTTTATCACAGTAGAATATAACTTATGATGTGGAAGCGTGGTAGTGCCTAGTGTTTATAAGCTAATACACAATTTACGAAGTATGCTTTTTTACCACCGGTAAAAGAGTTTGGTTAGGTAGTTTTTCTGAAGGTAGCTTTTTGTATCTAGCTTTAGAGATTATTACCACATTATACTTTGAAACCCCTTTAGTTATTACCTTCTCAAATTCAGTCACATACATAAATATGACATTGTACCTAATAGAAGTCTGTTTATTTTGTTGTTAAAACCTACTTTATACCAAGCAATTCTTAAATAGGTAATAGGTAATAACATGTAGACATAACAACATTAAGTAAATTTACTATTGATAACGCGTAGCAAGTCGTTATTTTTTATGTTGTCCGTCAAACTAGTGTTCAAGGAATCATAGGAATTCGTGGCCGTCAAACTGGTTTGTCGATAACATAATTATAATGACGAGTTCTTATAAAACGTATTTGCGGGTTGATTATTATGTGTAACCTTAAAATTAAATTTGCATATTTATGTATTATCGATCGCATCAAACTTTGCGACCCGTGTAGAAATTTTAGAACAAGAAGGTATCCCGTCAGTCAACTTTTCAAACTAAAAACCCGTCACGCTAAATAACATTTAAACCCATAACCGAGCACTGACGGGTAATATGGTAACATTGATTTGGCAAATATGGTAACATTGTGTATATGGTAATTCAATATTTCAGCTTTCGACATCATAGGGACCTAACTCGAAATCCAATGGTCACTATAATTCTAAAGATGCGAATTATCTTAAGAAATATAACATTTATCATTGGTTACGTTATGTCGTCTAAGAAAGCAGGATGGAGAAAATTAAAAAAAATATGTCCAAGTCAAAAATCAATATTTAAGTATTTGAAACTTAAATTAACGTAGGTAGGTATTACAAAGACATACACCCGTATTCACAAACGTCACTATGAAGTCTCACAGTGTTCACGAACACACAGGGTGGTTCAAATTGACTCATAAACAAAAGGTCTGTTAAAAAGGACCAATCACAAAGCTGTATTGAACGCAGTGCGTTTACTTATTGAACGATCCCTTAAGTATTGTTTGTAAATACGGGGTACCCAGACCATATCTGTACTCAATTAACCTAAACTTATTTAACTTTTAGGAAGTCTAATGAAACAATATTAAAATATAAATCACTATTAATTTCATTCCTCGGAATGGTTTTTGAATTGCCGTGCTGGTTTCCGTATCATCACACAATATGAACACTAATGGTGAAGAAAACCACAGAAATTAAATTAAATTAAATTAAATGATTTATTCGTTACAATTTTTATAGGTCAGTGTACATATTACCATTATATGTATAGTATGCATTATAATTATTAATTAAATGATTATTAAATAATACATTAAAAGTAACAAAACGACGATAAATTAAATATAATTATTTGTTACCCTGTGAGGGCTAGATTAAAAAACTCATCTATATATATAAAAGGCAAACCTGACTGACTTATATATCAACGCACAGCGGAAACTATATACTGTACCTAGAAACTTGAAATTTGGTACAGGGGTTCCTTTCATGATGTAAGTGAGCACTAAGAAAGTATTTTCCGAAAATTGACCCCCAAAGGGAAGAAATGGGGGGAGTAGCGAGAAACTAATTCTACGCGTACGAAGTCGCGGGCGTCTTCTAGTTGTAAACATAAAACAGTCGCTCATGGAGCCATTTTTTAAGTTTGTTCTTATATTGTGTGATGGAAGCCGCATCTATTACGGCTTTTGGCAGGCGATTGTACACAGCGGGTCCCAGGAAATTGCTCTGTTTTAGCCACAGATACAATAGCTATTACGTTACTTGTTTGACATTGTTGATTTTAAATATTGATTGGCATTTGTTGTTTAACTACGAGTATGAGATATGAACTTTTGTACCTACATACAACCTGTCAAAAACTTTTTGCTCTTAATTGTTAGGAAATCCGCCGTCAGTAAATATTTTATGACAATACTTTTCTATAGAGGTGCAAAAGATACGACCCTTGAAAGTTAGGACAGACGGACAGACGACGGTCGTAGTCTTAATAATAAATAATGTTTTCGGAATTCAATTATCTTGCTTTGTCTTTGTTGCTAAACGCAGGGGAAATTGGGTTTTAAACTTGAAACTATGGTTGCTAAGACACAATTTAATAATAACATTAATAAATTTCTGTTTAGAAAGATAATGAATAGTAATAGTAATTATTTACCAAGGGATGAAAGGGATCAATTTTATTGCGACCCGAGATTACTACATATTACAAAACAAAGACCACCGCCGCGTCCTGTCTGTATGTATATATGTTCGCGATAATCTCTAAAACTACTCACCGGATTTTCTTGCGGTTTTCACTATCAGTCAGATAATTTTTCACGGAAGGTTTTTTTGTATAATAGATTCTGGTATATGTACGGGTGTTACAGACACATAAACCGAAACTAAGCGAGGGCGGGTCGCTAGTATACCTATATACCTATATATATAGTTACTAAGGGCCTCCTTTAACAAATGCGCGGGTGCACGCCTCTGCGTATCTATATTGAAAAATAAAAAAAAGTAAAATAATATTGCACGTTTTAGTGGAGACCCTAAAGGCCGCACTACTGCTGGAAAAATAATGCAATACAGATTTACCCTCTTATTCATAAACGAGTAATAAAGTGTGCTTACAATATAATTTATACTCATCTGTCATGTCATCTCATTTTAATTTTACAGAACTCGATAAAGAATACTTTAACTGGAATAGGTTTATTTCATCACTTACAATGTCCTTTACTTTCAGTATGTTTTTAAAACTTATTTAAGGAATATGTAGGAACGCTATATTTTATATATTTATTTAAAAGTAATTAGTTCAAATAATTGAAATCGACGTTTCATATTAGTTTCGGACAGCAAATAAGCTTTCCTAATCCCCTCTAAATGAATGTATCGAATAACCAATCGTCGGTGAGACTGCAATATCTAGTAGCTAACAAATTCAATTAGTTGCAAAATGTATCTTACTGAGTTGCTCGCTAAGGTGTATTTTGCATTTTATTTAATTTGTTAGTTACGCGGTATTGCACTAAGGCCCCGTTCCCACTATGCCGGACCGGCGAATTTGCCGGATGCCGGTAAGGCTAGTGGCTTATGACGCTGTTCACACGGCATAATGTGAACAGCTTCATATAAATTGTACCTACAGCCACTACCCTTACCGGATCCGGCAAAATTGCCGGATCTGGCATAGTGGGAACCAGGCCTAACGAGGTAGTGCGCCTGAACTGGTATAAGTACCTACATATTATTATAGGGATATTTAATGTTCGTACGATGCTCCAGAACAATTCCTCGTCCATTTCGCATTTCGCAAATGGTGTTTAACCAACATTTCCAGCAGCGGCAGAAGTGTATTTCGAACAATTATTATTATGCCGGATGAGGGTAACCCGCCTACCGCTTTGCAATTTAACATATTTAGGTACTTTGTCTACTTCAGTAGGTACCCTTACCATGAGTTACAATTACCATACTCCCTAGCGAGTCGAATGAACTGTACGAGTATTCATATGTAGAGTGCGAGGGATATAGCATTCGACGCGTTAGCGAGTACGGTAAAGGCTCCGGCACACCAAACGCGTGGCGTGCTGCACACGCGCTGCACACGCGCGTCTTGGTGTGCCGGGGTTCCATTTGTTTTGTGGTTTTACAACTCCCTGACGCCACGCGACGCTACGCGCTGCTGCTGCCACGCGTTTGGTTTGCCGGAGCCTTTATTGTATTGTAACTCATGGTACATGTGTTCGGGTCCTAGTCCTAGCTCAGTTAACTATCCAGGGGCCCGTTTCATAAAAGCTTGTAACTTATAATACGAGTGGAAGTCTCTTTTTAATACATACTGTTGGAAAGAGAGTTCCGTTTATAATTTAAGCTATTATTTTATAATGCAATAGGCCCCAGGGATCGCGAACTTTTTTTTTTCGCTTCTACAACTTATAATGTTTTATTTTTGTCGAATTTTCCTCGCCGGATTTTTAGAGCTGGTTCACACCTTTACGGGTTATTCGTTCAATTATTATTATTATTATTATACGAAAAAAAACTCCTCAAACCTTTCGCATACGTTTGTGACTATTTTTTTGACAATTTGAAGGGGTTACCGATTACGCCGTTCACGGAGCGAGAACCCGTACCATGAGTTACGATTACCGTATCCGCTAGCGAGTCTAATGCTCTGTCCTTCACAGTGCTTTTATAGAGTGCGAGGGACAGAGCATTCGACTCGCTAGCGAGTACGTTAATTGTAAGGTCATGGTAGAGGTTCAGGTCTAACACGCTGCCGTAATACCAAAGGAGGAAACTGCAGTGTAGTAGTCGAAGCATTCTATACTCTATTAGTAATCACATTAGGTTTAAAATTCATATTGTACTGCTATGTCGCCTTCTCTGGTTTTACGGTAGCACAATCATATGTTATTCAGCACGCGTCGCCGACATTTAGGGGAGGCATGGTCTTAAGAAATTTCTAACTTTTTGCAATATCTTCAAAAGTACCTATGTTATTGTATATCGAAGCCTGCCGTTTGGCAAAAATATGTTCGCCAAAGTATTGTTTCCCAAGTTTTTCATTTTCCAACCCAATTTTTTTCCTGCAACTGTAAATATTTCAGGATTTATTTCAGTACCATCGTGTAGAACCCTATAGGTACACAAAACAAAGCAGTTTGGCAAATGAAACGGTTGGGAAACGATACATTTGGCAAACATATTTCGCCGAAACAAAGGCCCTATTGTATATAATTATATCGTTAATAGTATCAGAATGCCAGCTATAGCGTAACCAAAGCATTAAAACTGTTCTTCAATGAACGTTGCCATACTAATAATTGTTTTTTTTAACAATTAAAATGATGTAGAATAGACTCAAAATTGATTTTGGAACAATAATATGTACAAAATTATTTTTTTATTAATTCCTAAAAAAAAAACATTGACTTATTATTGGTTACCATGGTTACGGTTAATATGGATAATATCAGTTATTGTCAACTTCCTGATTTGGTTACCATGGCTACCTTCAATATGAATATCAACAATGGCGTTTCGTTTGGCATTTCATTTTTTATTCTTAATAAATTGTCAGAACTGTTTTAGTCACTTTTTCTGTTGTAGTAGGTGACTATTGAAATTTGCATCAATTGTGTAAACATTTAACAGTAAAATTCACAAACAATTAACGAAGAAATAATAAAAATTACTTTGCTGACAAGTAATTTGTTGATAGAAAAATCATAAAAAGTTAGCCATTGTTTATTTTACTCATTATCATTTTAAGATTATTTATGCAATGGTACATACAAGCCCTAAAGGTACCTACTCGTGCCCATGTCTGTTATTAAAGCGCTCGCCACGCTGTCGCTCGCACCCTTACCTCGGCACGCGTACCTTTAGAGACTTCATTATATGCCACGTGCATAAATAACTATTTAAGGCATTTAGTAATCACACATGCTACCTGATAGTAAGCGGGATCTGAGACCCTAATCTTAAGACTGCAATCCTAAGACAACAAATGCGTTGCCAAAGAACTAAGATGTTTCACAAAATGCGAACACTGGTGCTCATCTACAGCTCTAAATATTTAGTGTACGTATTTTGGTCTCATAGTTTGTCCTAACGATTGTATCGCATATTTTTTTTCGCATAACACCCTTTTCGGCTTACATAGCAGAATTTAATAAACGTCTATTGTGTAGATTAGGTTAGATTAGGTTAGTTTATGAAAATAATTAAAATAAAATAAAACCCTTTCTACTGTAAAAACCGTTTTAGGTCAAACGATTTTATGCCATATGATACATTATGCGAAAAAACCATTATGGATTCCGATATAGACCCATAGTTAGAGCCTTAATTTCACCTATACTTGTTTACTTAGTTATAACTCCACTTGTATTTTTTTTGCATTTCTTGTGGTCATCTGTTATTGGCTAACTCAAATGTATCCTTATCTTAAATATCTGATTCATTGTATCGCTGTTGATGTCCCAAATAAAATAAATAAATAAATAAATCATAATTTTTGTCTCAGCACCAACCTTAAAAATGTATAATTTAGCCTATGGTTGACTGTTAGAAGTTTTTCATTTTAATATCACACTAAAAATCTTTTTTACCTCTGCTTCTTTGAAGCTTTTCTCTTGGCTTTGTAAGAATAATAATGTTATAATTAAAAAACATTTATTCATATTTTATGTAACAAACTGCCCGGCTAATTATCTAAGGCTAAGGGAGTAATTACTTTATTTATACACAAACTAATAAAGTTATCTAAAAGAATATACATTTTGTTTGTAATATATAAACGTTTGTCTACCTGCGTAAAAGCACTAATAAACCTCGAAATGGACAACTCACCGGACCTTTCCCGCAGTCCATACACGAAACCTGGATTAAATCTCTCAGTTGCGTACAGTTTAGGATCTAGTTACAGACTTGTTAATACCTTCGTTAAACATAGCCCCTGTCTCCTCTACCTACTTAAGAGGCGTTTCGTATTAATAAAATAGCATTTCCTGCGACATTAACAAGAGTGAAGTCGTGCCATTAATGTGTCACTTGTGAACGGGTTAATGCCATGCGACGATGACGTTGAACAGTGAAATATTAAACACGTTACGAAAATATTAATTCTCTGTCCGAGGTTATCACAACAAGCCAATATCTACAAATTTACCGTGAAGTATTTATATCGTTTCGTTCAATGTTGTTTTGGTACCAGTTTTGGATGTGTTTCGTATAAAATTGTATAATTTAATCCACGTGACGATGGTCACACTAGCACAACGTGAAATATGTTAATTTTTCGCTGCCCGAAGTTACAATAATAGATTGTTAACCAAGGGACTAAATAAAGAGATTAATAGCATCCCGAGATATTAAGGCTGCACAAGCTCCAGCGTTAATTACCCTACTTTTCCTTTCGACTGAGAGGAAAGGAAACAAACATGTTGTATATTTCCGTCGGTTTACCTATGTTTGGCCAAATTATTTTTCGTCAAATGTATCTTTTCGTCAAATGTATCATTTGGTCAAACGCTTTTTTTTCCAAAACTGTTAATATTTCAGGATTTTTATAAAACTAACCTAACCTAACCTATAGAGTTCTACACGATGATTCTGAAATAAATCCTGAAACATTTACAGTTTCGGAAAAAATAGCGTTTGACCAAATGAAACATTTGACGAAATGATACATTTGACGAAAAGTAATTTGGCCAAACGGCAGTACACCATTTCGGTTTACCTATGTTTGGCCAAATTATTTTTCGTCAAATGTATCTTTTCGTCAAATGTATCATTTGGTCAAACGCTTTTTTTTCCAAAACTGTTAATATTTCAGGATTTTTATAAAACTAACCTAACCTAACCTATAAAGTTCTACACGATGATTCTGAAATAAATCCTGAAACATTTACAGTTTCGGAAAAAATAGCGTTTGACCAAATGAAACATTTGACGAAATGATACATTTGACGAAAAGTAATTTGGCCAAACGGCAGTACACCATTTCCGTCACAAACTGTGTCTTTGTATTACGAAAATTATGAGTGTTTTGAGACAATGTCAAAAAGAGTTTTGAAAAGAAATCCCACTTATTTCGTAATGGCTATATCAGATTATTCCATGATCTAGAAAACGATCAAAAATGGCTGAGTGATTGAAGAATTCTTTTTTCGAAATCACTTACCGCCCTATACATGGAAATGCCGTTTTTAGCCCGCTAATGAGATACAGAAATCCTTACTTTCCAAACAGGATAGATGAAAAAATATTATCTTTACTACATATCTGAGGAATTTCGTTTATCGTTCGCCCTGAGGCAAGGTTTTTATACTGGAATAACGCAAAGCCTTCGAAAAGTATGCTTATAATTTTATAAAAAAGTTGACACAATTTTACCCTGCCAAGTAAAATTATTGAAAACAATACTAAAATGTTGTAAATAATAAACCCAGGACCTCTTTTCTACCGGGTAAAAACCATATCGCCTTTGGCGTGTTTCCGTATTGTAAACGTTTTGATAGCCCTTATTTTCTTGACAGTATAGAGTCCGGGTTAAAAAAATGCCATAATACGTCAAAGACAATATAGTTTTCACCGCCTAGAATAGAGGCCCAGAGCTTTTAAACGAGAAAAATAAGTATCAAACAATTTATCTAAATATATCTGTATATTATTTTATCACTGCGCTGGGACGATTTTTTACCCTCGTGAAACATAATTTGATATAATTAAAATTAATGGAGCAAACAATTTGGTGCGTGTTTTTTTATCATCTTTTCTCCTGGTGTCGGTGACGGCCATTCCATAAAATGGCGTCTTTGTAACCTAACAAAAATAAATGCCCGAAATAATATTACAAGTAGGCATGTTGAATAATTAAAATTGATCTGTTCAGTGTTAAGATAGTGTAAAGTCCACCATTACTGCCTGTTAATAAAAGCAAAAAGTAATAAATTAAAAGCTGCACGATTTAACGTAAGTGCGTTTGCCAGTCGATAAGAACCAATTTCCAGCACTCTCTGACATCATTTCTGTAGGTACGTCAAAGCGATTTTACCCTTTGACTTCGCCTTCTGTTCAAAAGTATTATCTTCAAAAGTTCTGTTATACTTAAAGCACTTAATGAAATGTATTTCATTATGATCATGGCCTTGAGTTTTCCTTTGTACAATCCGGAGTAATATTGCTCATAAATACCGTAATATCTTGACATAATGTGATATGCGAAACCGAAATTACAATTGCCAAAGCCTTCTGTGCTTATAAATGTTATAGCTCTAGGTAATATTTTATTTCAATAGTTTAGTTCGATGTAGGCATGAATGTGGAAGAAGCGAAAGAGATTTGTCAAGATCGTAGCAGGTGGAAAGAAGTGGTCTCTGCCTACCCCTCTGGGAAAGAGGCGTGATTTAATGTATGTATTTATGTAGTTTAGATGTGGACAGAGTTTATTATTAGAGGTTAAAACCGGCCAAGTGCGAGTCGAACTCGCGCACGAAGGGTTCCGTACCAGTATCTATAGAACATTAGCCAAAAACAGCAAAAAAATCACGTTTGTTGTATGGGAGCCCCCTTAAATATTTATTTTGTTCTGTTTTTAGTATTTGTTTTTATAGCGGCAACAGAAATACATCTTCTGTGAAAATTTCAACTGTCTAGCTATCACGGTTCATGAGATACAGCCTGGTGACAGACAGACGGACAGACGGACAGCGGAGTCTTAGTAAAAGGGTCCCGTTTTTACCCTTTGGGTACGGAACCCTAAAAAATGAATCCTAATGGCAAGACTTCAGTGTCGGCGTGTCTGTATGCAAACTGCAGTTTTTTTTTACACAGTAACTTCAGAAGCTATCAGCTTACGAATTGGCATTGTTGTGTCTTGTTGTGAGTATGTACCTATTTTAGAAAAAACAATCACGATAATGGTTTTATAAACATTTGAAAAGAAGTCTTAAATGGCGGGTTGAAAAATTAAAGCAATTTGAGTAGTACGAGTATGAATGAGCTCAATTTATTTTCTGCACATTCCTAAAAGTTTCTTTTGTTTTTTTTTCTCACTTTTTATTTATAACCCCTCCCTCCTAATCCCAAACGATTGTCACCCAAAAAAATCTAGAAAAAAACCTAACTTGTATGTATTTATACAAGTCATACATGCCACTTTGGATTGACCTTCAGTATTGTCATATTTCAAAATAAACTAATGACCTTTTTAGTTAGGTTACTTAGGTTTAACCTACGAATATTTGTTTATTTGTTTGTTACGCGTTCACAGAGGAGATAGCATTCATATAGCCAATATAGATTCATTCATTCACTCGCTGAACCAATTTGAATGAATTAGGGTGACAAAAATTTACTCGTGTATAGGTACAGTCAGCAGCAGAAGTAGCTACGCAACCGAAGAGGTCAAAATGATCTGCACTCGACTCTATTGTCAAGAGAATACGTTGTGTCTAGAACATTTTGAGCATGTTATTCTGCTTAGCTACTTTTGATGCTGATTGTACATAGTATAAAACAAAGTCGCTTCCCGCCGGTTTTCCCTCTGTATGTACTTACGCTTAGATCGTTCAAAGTACGCAATGGCTTTTAAAGCGTTTTCATCATTAGATAGAGTGATTCTAGAATAACGTTTATAGGGTGACGGCACCAATGATGGACACTTTTAGCTGACAGGCACCAATAATGGACACTTCCTTCTTAATTCAAATTTCATACGGTCCTAAAGCGAAAACTTGTAAATGGCCTGGGTTATAAAATTACATTGGAAAAATTATTTTGTGACAAAAAGGCTGTTAGATTTCCGAATATAAATAAAATAAAATAAAATAAATTGACTGTTTCAAAACAAATGAATATCTTCCGTAAAATAAGAATCAAGTGTTATGCCTTGTCCATTACTGGTTCCACCACCCTATATATAATAAATACTGAATTATGATATTACAGAAAACTCACATAAACCGGAGCGAAGCGAGGGCGGATCGATAGCATGTAATGAATACGTTCGAGAAATAACCGGAAGGATATAAGGGATTTATGTGCTGTCGACCCGAGCTTTTATTACCTGTTCCGTTTAATGGGACTTCGGAGAGTTACACGTATAACATGTTCTTACACTGTCTATGAGCGATTACATATCTACGTGTTTTTATGTATATAATCCTACCGATTATCATATTATTATACCAAACTATTTAATATCACAAATCTCAAAGTTGTGATAAATTGGCAACAAAACACTTCGCTTATAATTTTTCCACTCCAATGCTTTTTTGACATTAACTTATTAAATTTGGTCACTGATCGTTTTTAATACTTTTTACCTAGTCGATTGATTTGATAAACATAACATACAAAGCATAATACGAATTTATTGCATCTTTGTTATAGTAGCACAAGAGTAGCACAGAATAAACAAATAAGGTAAACTTACATCAATAGCAGATTGTTCAACAAGGGAATAAAGTAAGCCATACGAGATATTTATCCACCCGAGCAAAGCGAAGGTGGATGAAATTCGAGTGTCATTATGGCTTTTATGTCTCGAGTTAAACCCACTACTTTCCACTTCGATTGCGAGAAAAAATAGTAGATTGTTTATCAACCCGAGCATCACCTGAGCATTGTTCGTTCGAGTAGCATTTCAGTCAAGAGTTAAATTCGATTGCTAGAAAATAAATCTTAAATTATAATAGTTTTAACATAGACACGTAAAAAAATATAACTTAAAAGCGCTATAATGTTTACTCTCAACCCGTCACTATAATTCAGAAAGAGACAAGACACAAGAGACAAGGTTGTTTTTGAGGTTAGAACATAACAAATAGTCCATAGACAACATTTCCTAGACCACATGTCCAGAGACTAAGGCGGTGGAGGTTGTATGCCCAGTCTGCCCTCCATTGCGCACTCCAACGACAAAGGCAACATCATCAAACGGCAACATGTATCTGGCTGTTTGTGGTTTTCTAAGGCTTTTATTTACAAGGAAATTAAAAAGAAAAAGTAATTTAGTCCCTAGGGATTAAATGCATCACTTTAGTCCGCCTATACAATGGCTATTATGGGTCATTTTAGAGCGTGAAGTGAAAAAATACATTTGCATATACCTACAAATAAACGCGTTCTGGTCGGGTTTCATTTTTTTTTTGGCATAACTTGGCATAAAAGATTTTAACGAATAATAATGCAGAAAGTGTATTTATGTAACAGACAATTATCCGAATATTTGTTTGTTCGAATTTTAAATAGCGTACTATTGACAAAGCCGAATTTCATTACGAATAATTTTGCTTAACTTGATGGTCATACTGCTTCATATTGTAAATCGAAATGGTAACTGACAATAAGCGAGCGAGCGAAGAAGCATGAAGCACTATGGTTCGGGGCACAAGCGACTCGCATAGGTTAGGTTAAAAGGATAAGGCGGGAGCGAAGCGAAGCTCTCGCCCCAGCCTTCGATGACGAGTAGGTCTTTTTAAAAATCTTAAAATCTTGTTTTACTGCGTGCTTTTATATTTTGCGCATGAAATTGTAAAAGCGTAGAATAAACCGATTGTGACGATTCGGATGAACATTATACATAAAGATTATTTTGACCAACCGAGCTAATGCGTAGACAATGTATGAGAAGCTTGATTATGCCAAAATAATCTATACTTATAGTCACGTATGCTTAAAGTTATTATACCAACCTGCTTCGATTTTGAGAAAAATCTAACGTTTTGCTACAATCACAAACTACGCGTCGCCGATACTGATTTTTCTCATTTCTAATATCTTAACTGTAGTTGACTCCATATTTAATGATATTTATGCTGAAGAAAATTTCACTTTGTAATTAATTACCATACGAACTGTATGGCAAAAGTTTTCTTGTATTCTAACCTTAGTTGGTCTCAAAGGGTATTTTAATCCTTGACAGAAATGGGACCGACTGGCATTAAAAAAAAAACTCAAAACTCGATTTTCTCGCTGACTGACCAAAAATGTGTGAATGTCGATTGTCATCACTTAAAAAGTTAAATAAAGGTCTCCTAAGAGCATTTTCGCGTAGCAGCAAGGGATCTAGTAGCTGCCCTTACTGCCCCATCTCAACTTTCCACCCTGTATAGGGAAGTACATCGGGGTGATTTGGATTCCTCTATAAAGTGCTCTACCTCTTTCGCTTGTTACGACTCGTCTTCCCCCGAGACCCATATAATCTTTGCCTTGACTAAAATAACTATGATTTGTGTTTTATGAAGGTATGTTGCATGTTGTTTGTTGAGATATCTTTTTGTGTTTGTAGCACCTAACGGCTTCGGAACCCTACGTTTACTGAGCATGGTCCCACATGCTCTTGTCCTGTTTTTTTTGTTACCAAAAGTAGAAGGTTAAAAAAAAGCTAGCTTAGCTAGGTTAGCTTAGTTTAGGTCTAGGCTAATTCGTGTTAGATTTTACTTTAAATGCTTGTCTATCTATTTTTAATTCTAGGCGAATTTGTGTTGTATTTTACTGCGACTAGGTATCTATTTTTCGTTATTTGGATATTATAATCCGACAGACGTTGTCCTTTTCTTTTCCGGCAACGTTTCCATTTTACACGAAAAACCTTATTCGGGTTTTTAAAGCACACAAAAAAAATGTTTACCGGTCTCAATTGATGCGCTCGGCTTACCAACGAACACAATTATTATGTTTATTAATATAAGGTGAAATCAATTTTAAAACAGATTAGCCGAATAATCCGTATTCATCGTATTCATAAATGTTTTTTGTTAGTTTGCGACATACATAATACTACATGTTTTTAAAACTTCCCTAAAAAGTTTAACTTTCAAACCAAGGTACGAAATTAAATTTTAAAAAGTCGTGTTCCACGCAGCGATTTGCGAAAAAAACTCGTTACGGTGGCACTAAAAAACAATTTATAACCAATAATAACAAAACTAGTTCTTACCGAGTTATTAATTTAAATAATTATAATGTAATTTTAAACTCGACATCCAAATATTTAGTTATAAACAATCGAAACACGATTTGTTATTATAAGTAACGTTATCCGTCACTATGAAAAAACGTCACTAAAACTAACAATAATATTGAAAGTCTAAAATAGACCCACTGAAATTGCACTGCGTAATCCAATCACGCACGCGGCACGTCCGATGTGTTCAACCGTAGCCGGCGCGGACGGGAGGCGGGAGCGACGCGAGCGGGCGTCGCGGAGCTACTGAATGAACGCACTCGACTCGTTCATCGTGACGCTACCACGCAAGTGTAAGCCAAATGATAATAAATTAGCCACTGCAATCATCATGCCTTTAATCTTTTTTCTATAATAACAAACTGCCCCAAATAAAAACGTGGCTTTGTCTAGGAGCAATTTAATTTGTTTGCAGTATAAACTCCAATACTCAGATTTGGACACTTGGTATCCGGTATGATTTCCGTGACATAAAAATAGACGTTTGAGTTTTCCTATTTTAAGTGTTTTGTGAGTTGGAAGTAATGCTAATGACTATTGCCTATTTGAGTTCACTTTAAGAGATATTTTTTATGTTTTTAGTGGTTCGAATTATCACTTGAAATCTAGAGATATGACCCGTAAACCAGTGTTGAGGCTGAAAGTTGCATACTTTTTAACACAGTCAAACATTTTTAATTTGGATTTATGTTTTCGCTGTAAATGTTCTCTGGGTATTTTTATTGTATTATAATAACAGTTTTTTTAATAAAATTTATCTTTTTTTTACAAGATTCAGAAATAAGAAAAAATATTTATTCAGTAAATTGGCCTTAGAAGGGGGCTCTTAT
The DNA here is from genome assembly GCA_948252455.1 of Acleris cristana. Lineage (NCBI taxonomy): Eukaryota > Metazoa > Arthropoda > Insecta > Lepidoptera > Tortricidae > Acleris > Acleris cristana. The sequence continues at coordinate 2,442,418 of OX411781.1, read as the reverse complement.
ACACGTCGGTAAAATAGAGTGAATCTATTAGCGCTTTCGGTTTGGACAAGATCATCAATGCAGATTGTGCCGCATGAAACGAGAACCTCTTGCAGAAGGTTATTTAATATAATACAATAATACTTAAAAGTCAGTTAGATCACAAGGTAATACTTAAGTAGGTATATAGTTATCAGTATTGATCAGTGAAACAATCACAAAATAAAATAATTATAAATGTAAGGTCTGCTGAAGTATTTACCCTTAGGTGCTTTAAGCATCGATGACGAAGCATAACCCTACGAGAAACGAAGGAATCACATAGGTACAACATAAAAGAGGGTTCTTTGTAATAATGTTGACTTTCCTCTTACTTCTATTGCAAAGTAGGCGGTGTACTTCACACTAAAGGGAACTGGGGTAACGCTAGAAAATATGCTGGTAAACCCTGGGTAAGTAAGGGTCCCGTATACATATTAAGTTACCCTTTCCAGCAATTAAAAATTACTTGAAAAACTCGTTAATGTCTAAAGTGTAATAGGGTCGAGGTCTATCAAACTGACAAAAATGCTTGGCCTGAACCCGAAACTTAGTCATTAATCATTTGTGCAAATGCAAAAGTTGTATCTTGTCTAGGGGACACCGTTGATGTAGGAAAACATACAGGGTGGTCCAAATAGTGACGTCCAATTTTGTTTTATAGAATCCTCACACCAACGTGAATCCGAAAATACCCCTTGTATGCTACGCGATTTTTGCTAGTTTCGGAGATATTGATCATTTTAATCGGAATTTTTGTAATTTTCCCTTATGTCCATGTCTCGAAAAATCATTAATTTCATGTTTTATTTCATAAGTTTTTCAGAGGTATCTTACATAATTAGAATCATTACGAATCAGCGAAGTTTTAAAACCTATTTGCCCTTTTTTTTTCAGTATTTTTTTAAGTAATCCTCTAAAGTTGAGCGCTCTAATGACAGGCACAAAAAGTACCTTAAGAGCTTATGTATGATGTACCGTTGCATACAATAATTTCTACTACAAAGCTTGTCTTCTTAAAGATGAAGGATAAGAAATAAAAAAGTAAAGAGAATAAATCAAAAATAAAACCCTGACATCTTTCAGTCGGCCATCTTCCCTTCCCAAAGGTTACCGGAAGCAAAGTTTGTCTTAATTAGTTAAGTTTTTCCTGTCAGTTTCTAAATTGACAGCGACCATAGAGAAAAACTATGGCTTCGTACGTTATACAGCGTAGTTGATTTATATTATTAAGCGTTTCTTCGTGATTATTGCTTTGCTCTTTTTTAAGCTTATTAATTTAATACTTTATTTTTACGCTTCGGTTACGCTATAGGTTATGTACATTCTGACACCATTACGATATCAATATCAGCGGTATATACTCAATACTCAATACATTTATTGCATTCCACATTAATTTTACTGATGTTGTTGTAATCATAGTTATACATGTACATGATGATATGTGGACCCTGTTGGGCACAGCAACAGTGAGAGAACAGAGAAGAGGGCTTAGTTTTATAATATTATAATAGAAAATTAGGACATTATTGCCTTGCCCGGAAAGTAGGGAATTGTCTGACGAGGTGGTTGGCGAGCCGAGCCTTGGCGAGGCCTGCTAAAAAATCCGAGTTAGGCAATCCCCGATTCCGCCAAGGCCATATTATACAAATACATAATTATAAGTATTTGTAAAAAACTTCCGACAAATTGAAAGAAGATCTCTTTTTTTGAAAACTCGTGTAGTAAGACTCGTGTACTCGGGTATTAAGATAGTTCTTTCAAGCGCAATGAACCTCCGCCGCCCGCCGCCGCCGAACACTGCACCCACCCACAAGTTGGGTGTATAGGAGTTTTTTCATGGTCCTTTTGATTTTATGCGCAATAGAGAGAATATATGAATAAAATATCGCAGCGGACAGGAATGGGTTTTTATACGTTTATTTTACTCCTAGGAAGAAAATGAGGCTCTTTCCGTCTTCGTTTTTCAAAAGAGAAGCCATCCTTTTTTAATATGTTTGGGAAGCAGTAGCTTATGTAACCGATATAATTATAATAAGGCTATAAAATGCGAGTGTGGTGTCATAATAAGATCACACGGGTGTTTTAAAACCTCAATGGGGGTTTCTCAATTAAGCAGGGCTTCTGTCGAATGATCGAACGTATAAGGCTGCCTAAATGAGAATGAACGCGCTAAAATATTCGCTATGAGACCGTTTACCGAAATAACTATCGGGGCAATGATCGTCGAGTCAATATCTCACATGGCGGTCACCTCGTGAGCCAAGTCAAGATACCTACTTGGTGAGCTTGTCCTTCTCAGCCTTCACGAAGTTCTCGTGTTGCGGGTGACGTCTATGAGCACTGCCTCCCTTTGAGATCGATCCGTCAACACGATATCAGGCTTATTAGAGACAATACTCCAATCCGTAATGATAGATCGATCCCAATAGCGTAGCACGACCATTTTCTTGAACTGGCGCCGCTGTGTACTGCCAGTATGGAACTTCAGACTCAACAAGACCATATTGAAGAGCAAGTGCATGAGAGCTGATGGATGATCCTGGCTACGACGTTATGTCTGTGCAAGTACTCGCCGTTAGCCAAATGCGTACAACCGGAAATTATGAGTCTGAAGGACTCGCCAAGGTTCCGGCACGCTCGACAAATGTCGATCGTACCGTCCCTCAGATTATTTCCGGTAGTTGTTTGTCATAATGGCCTCGTCAGCAATTGCACAGACAATATCCTCGGTTTCCGCAAGGAGGTGCCAGTTCACGGACGCTACAAAGTCCACGTCGGGCCCTGTTAGGGCCTGATTTGAGCGTCATTCGATGAATTTACTACTTTCCCTTGTTGAACATGCATGTCCGCACACTGATCTACACCGAGTTCCATCTTGATGGCACTACTGAATTCTTGGGTGAGTTTTAATAGTGCCTGATGAAATAATCTTAAATAATAAATGTAATATATTGCGCACTATTGCGTGACAACAGATTTTTTTAAATGTGTCCTGGTTAAATCATGCTTAAAAAGCACACCAATAAAAAAAACATATACAGAAAAAACAAATTTCTGCTTATAGCTAAAGATCTTAAACGCCACATGGTCTTTTATACGCCACAGGTAATGCTAGACTTAAACAACAACACTTTTATTAATAAAAACTAAAATAGTGAAATAAACTACATTATTTTTAAAAACCCCGACAGCAATAAAAAAATCCAATGAGATAACGATTAATTAATCTGTGTTGCTAACCATCCGTTAACACGAGTTCAATTAAATACGTTTTTAAAAGATTTCAAACGATTCCATTGAATATTAAAGGTCAACGTCCTGCCCTTGACAAATCCTACGTCATAATGTTTGTGTTTAGAATGTTTTTATGTTTAATACCTACTTATAATGAGGAAACCTTACTTCATAACATCTTCATTCTTTCGCATTTGTAATTACCAAGTGTTTGTTACTTTGTTTATTTGTTGCGGCCAACGTCAACGCCAACACGTCAACGTCTTACCTGATTGACGACATAATTTAATATAGAGATTGTTGATAGCCCGGAGACGCCTAGGGTTGTCTTAATGCTATCCTCTTCGTAAAAAATATATTTCATGTACTAATTATCAACAGTTCTTTCATAGGGTTCGACGCCCAAAGGGCGAAACGGAGCACTTTAATAGGTATGTGTTGCTGATCAACACTGCAGTCCGTCCGCTCGCTCGAATGTCACGGGTCTCCAGTTTGTAAACGACATGACATGAGGTAGGTATGACCTCAAAAACATGTTGTATGTTGGTCCAAAATCAAAAATAACCAGTAGCTTAGCAACAAACTGTTTATTGTATCGCCCTGGACCCTTATTCTCGTGACTTCGAGATGATTTTTCATGCGATATGCACTGTCAACTGCGTACATTTTTTTGACATATCTCGCATGAAAAATCATCTCGAACTCACGAGAATTGGGTCCCTGACAGCGAGGTGGTGGGCGCATTCATCTCTCACGTGCATACAGACCTAATGGTAAATATAAAAAAAATATTTCACTATTTTTTATACTCAAAATATTATAACCAAGTTAAGAGATCTTAAAAGTTGACAGTTTCAAATAATTTCTGTTAATGTGTTTATCTCAAGACAAAAGTAGGTTTTTTGAAATTTGCAATTTGTGTATTATTCCATAATACTCTTCCTTAAACGGCATAATAATAATATACTGACGATTGCGATTTATTATGTAGGTACAAGAAGTTTCTATGCTGTGACAGAACAGAACAAACCAAAAAATATACTTAAAACAAGGTCAACATTTAATTTTGAATTTTTCTGACTTGTTCCAATCTATTTAAAATGTTTAATTTTTATTCGAAACTAGCTGCCCGCCAGCGGCTTCGCTCAGATGCAAATTTCCGACCTTCCGTTGGATTTTTAATTTTTTTTCTTACATTAAACCATATCCTGAAAATAACGAACTCAACAAAAAAGAAATCAGCCAAATCGGTTCAGCCGTTCTCCAGTTTTGCACTTAGCAACACATTAGTGATTCATTTTTATTTATACAGCGTGTGTATTCCATACGATACTATATTTTAAGGGCAGTTAGATAAGACTGTAATTTACGTAAATTGGTAAGTACATTAAGTTAACAAAAGAAAACATTTTTTTTTCATACAAATTAATTCGGCACGCAATGTATTCATATAACCAAGTCGTCTACGTAAGCACTTTGTGTTCATTGATTTATTGACGACGTTATTGATTTAAAGTGGCGATTTTCATTACTATCATTACATTGCTGGCCGGGAAAACTTAAAAAAAATCTTTACGCTTAATTATTGAGAGTATTTGTTAAAATTTATTACAGTACCTCTTAATACTGCTTAAATCTATCGCATGTTAAAATTTAGGATCGTATGGAATACACACGCTGTATATGTATTTAGATATATAGATAGATAGATGTATAATAAGCAAAAGTTGGCGTGCAAATTGTCAATCACCATCAACTTTAAGTAAGTACCTACTCATTATACATTCTTAGCCTTTATTCCGAACACGCAAGAACAAGGCTCTGTTCTAGCTTCAAGTTTTACGTTTATTATACTAGTTTGGCTCCGTGTTTAGCTTGAGCTCCTGCATGAACAGGGTAGTGATTCTCTCAAAAGCAAAGGTGAGCGAACGCAGGAGTGAATGTCCAAGCGGCGAGTTTAAGTAGTCCCGTCAAAGCGAACAAAACACATTTCAGCGCGTGTATTTTATTTGGCAGCATGGCTTCTCGAACGTATAAGGCTGCCTAATTGAGAATGCACGCGCTAAAATGTGTTTTGCTCGCTCTGACGGGACTACTTAAACTCGCCGCTTGGACATTCACTCCTTCATTCGCTCACCTTTGCTTTTGAGAGAATCACTACCCTGGGTAAAACGCTTTATACAAAACGCCTTTGTGAGCTTCTCTGGATGTAAAAGTTGTAGAATTCTTGTTCGTTTAATAGTATTCGCTTCATTCAGTTCAATTGTATAAGTTTATGTAAATATGGAATGAATAATGTAAATATAATAAAGGCCTTCCTACTGGCGAAGACTGGCTTTAACATTTCGGTATGATACTCTTGTTGCACTCGCGGTCCTTATCTAATCGAACCAATTGTTGGCAACACTTGCCAAGTTGCGGCTGGCTGACGGATGTGAGAATGAAAAAGAAGTTGAAGAAGAGATATTGTCGTTGGAAGCCCGTCTGCTGAAAAAATTTGAATGTCAATGCGAATCTCGAAATTGGCAATAAAGAATTTAAGTTAAATTTACTGTTGGGTTTCCTTTATAACTCAATTAGTTTACACAATTGTATTCTTTACTAAGTACCAATTTCTTTTCAGCGATCTCTATATTCAACTCGATAAGATCATACTCATTGTCTTTGACGTGTTTTGGTATTGTTATTAACAAGGCCGCCATTACTGTCAAGTAAATAAGAACAGTCGTAATGTTGACAATACCAGCGCCTAGAATACCGGCCCAGTAACACGTCAAAAGCAATATTGTTTTAGCAAGTAGAATAGAAGCCCAGCCGCCCACCACAATCATATGATGATATGACACTCTCACCTGCATTTGACAGTATATGAATTGAATTCGTCACTTTACCTACTTATTTTGTATACGTAGACATGAAGATGACGATATCTGGTTTTGAATTCTACTATAATTTAAAACGTTTAACGTCTCAATTTTATAGGCAATCCAGAAAATCGAAATTATTCCTAAAAGAACCTTATTTTTATCTGAAGTTCTTTCAAGCTGATAAAAACACGCCCAAAAAAATTGATTCTATTGACTTGACTTCATCTTTTAATGAACGTCATAAAACCGAGAACCCCGCTACTTTTTATGAGCCATCAATTTTATTTGAATTTTAGATGTTTTGGATTTATTTTCCGGATCTTGTCAAAGATCCCGGTCAGGAGTTAATTGAACTCGCGCACCGACGGTTTCATAATTACTCGTCTCACACAAATTGGCCTAGTTTCAAACTAAGCTCTCTAGGCTTGTACTACCTACTAAATTAATAGTTGAAAATAGCACTATGTATGCTATGCCTCTGCAGAAAGGGTAATTGAAGGCCTCAACTTAGTGTCTCGTCCATAATTTGCGTACTTTCTAGCTTCTAGCCTCTTCATAAATGTTTGTTGTGTTGCAGTGTGTTTGGTCAGATAAAAGTTGATAGTTTAAGTTTAAAATAATTAGAAAATAATTTGCAGAAACTAACCCTTTGTAAAGACTAACTGCGGCACTCAGAGTCAATTAATGACGATTAAGTAAATAAAATAAAAAAATAGTCGTTCCTTAGTGTGGATTTTAATACACAAGTTTGAAAAAGTACAAAGTGAAATGTCTCCAAAATATCTCTGAGTATAGCGGTAAGTCATATACAAAGCTTTATGTATATTTATGTACTCGCGTACTATAAACCCCTAATATACATATCGTTAAGGGCCACTTGCACAGAAAATTTACCACTGGATTACGACACTAACTCGAGTTAGTAACCTTCAGATTTATACGAAAACTGTAATTTTAACTCGAATTAGTGTCTTAACCCAGTGATAAATATTCTGTGCAAGTCGCTCTAACAGTATTAGAATGTCAACCATAGGCTAACCAAAGCGTGAAAACTGTTCTATAATGAGCGTTTCCATAGTAATAACTGTTTTTATACCCATTATAGCATTTTTATTACAATGGTGACGGTCATTCCGGATATCAATTTTGGCTTTTAGTGAACATTTTGACACCGTAATTTGTTTATAAAATCGTTAAAAATGTTTTAATTACAATTTAAATTACGTAGATTAAAAACAAAATAAACTTAGAGACTAATTATGTATTAAGTCCAAAAAAAACATGATTAATATTCATCAACTTGTTACCATGGTTACGTTTAATATGGAAGTCAGTAATTATCCCCTTGTTATTTGGTTACCATGGTTACACCCAATACGGATATTAGCAATGGCGTTCCGTTTGGCATTCAATTTTTAGGGTTTCTTAGGTAAACAAGGAACCCTTACAGTTTCGCCATGTCCGCGGTTTAAGTCATAGACTGTTGGTACTACAAAACTGTTAATTGGCATAGTTATACATTAACCCCCTTTCTAAAAACGTTGAGTAACGGTGGTATAGCAATATAGGTACAATGTTGTGTCCTTATCTGTCATTTTGACGTTTGAATTTGACAGATAAGGACAAAACATTGTATAGCTATACCACCGTTACTCAACGTTTATTAGTAAGGAGGTTAAATTACAAATTCAAATTCAAAATCAACGGATGTATTTGTAAATATAGGTAATTAGGTGTTACAAAATTTAGCTATAAGTATCACTATATTTTGCCGCTAGTCATACAAATACATTTACAAATATGTCAGGTTATGATAGCTCATGCACAGAATACAATTATTCGTACAATGGGTATAGGACGCACGAAGGTAATGATAAATATTCCGATAAAGAGTAGTACCTATGCTTTTTGCACTTTAATCGCTGTGATAATTCGTATATGGCAGTTTGAACATGACATTAAATAGACAAAATGTACCTATACATATTTGGGTCATTATTCGAGCGTTTCAACCACCTCACTTTTGTGGACATATTTATAAAGAATTGGGCGTATATTTTGAGGCCATTTTAAGATATTTGTTAGATGTCTGGTAAACTTAGATACCTACCCAGAAACGAAATCGAAATCTGCAGCCACTTCTACAAAAATGTGACCACGAAAGTGATTCGGAACAAACGCCCAAATAATGACCCATTTATGAAGTCGACCTCCTATACAAGTAAAGCAAAAGTTTTTTCTTACATTATGACTTCGAGTGAGTTATCATTAGATAGCTTTTAGGAAATATTGAACTCAGAAAGTGTAATCCCCCCCCCCCTTCCCTCCTACAGTCAACCTCCTCCTACAAGTGATAAAAATGAGAAAAATATCTTTAATAAAAGCACATAATATAAAAAGAAAACTACCTATCACGACTAAGTAGACTTTATTGGTTCCTGAGATACAGGCGACTAAAGTGTTTATACCTACTAAAAGTCATCTAAGACAACGCCACATAACTTTAGAAAATTCGTTCGTAAGTAAGTACTTGTTGTTTTTCGAGATACTTTTTTGTGTTAGTAATTTTGACTTCTCATGCTCTTAAAATGTAAATTTAGTCTCTGCACATCGATCGGGACTAAAGCTTCTTATTAATCTCTAGGGATTAAAGTTTTTTTTATTTAACAATTTAGTCACGGTGTTTGTGAATGGAGGATTATTGCCATTTTCAGTGATTGTGTATAGACAATTTTTAGGGCGTGGAAATAACCTCAAAATGACAACTGTGCAAAAATATTTAAAAAAAACGATTTAATTTCGTGAAACACGATTAATGATTAGGAATATGAATCTAATTAGTTATATTAAGGGTGCATTCATTTTATTATGCACTAGCGACTCGCCCTCGCTTTGCTTCGGTTTATGTGAGTTTTCTGTAACACCCATACAATAAACCAGAATTTGTTATACATAAAAACCTTTATCTTGAATCACTCTATCTAGTGCTAAAAACTACATTAAAATCCGTTGCGTAGTTTATAAGATCTAAGTGCACAAGCGGGAGCGACTTTGTTTTATACTATGTAAAGATGGTCCAATTAGTTTTAAAATTGTTTTCAAGTTTGAATCTGTTGGCTAATTATGCAAGCATTTAAAGCGTCACCTTACAAAAAAACAACCGTGGAACAACTTTGTAAGAAACTTTGTTATAATAAAAGTTGTAATTTTGTATAGAACGTCGTTTCTTTTCCTCGCATTCAAAGTGAAAAGTAGAGTGTTTAACGCGAGACTAAACAACCATAATGACACTCGAACTATAGCCACCCTCGCTCGCTCGCGTGTCTAAACATCTCGTGTCAACAAGGATTTTAGATTGTTCAACAAGGGACTAAAACAAGCCATAATAAGCTGCTGTCACTCGCGCCCTACCTCGGCGCTCGTAATTTACAAACTTCATTATACGCCAGTTGCATAAATAACTATTTAACTACTAACTACCTATTTACTACTAAGTAGTTAAGTTATTCTATGATTTTACAAATTACCTCGTTCGACAGTAAACAGAGTGAAGCACCTATTGTTTGACCGGCGACCTTAACATTAAATTATCTAGTTATTCAGAAAAAAAAACGATCGTGTTTTATAGGATTCCACGGTCAAAAGGGAGAGAACGGAACCCGTTAGAATTTCGTAATAGTGGCCTGCACACGTAAAGTTCGGACCGCCGGAAATGCAACGCGCCGTTCCAATCTTCGTTCCGAACCGTACGTGTAAATGCAACTGTAATAGTAAAATAGTAAAAAATTTACGGTTCGGAACGAAGATTGGAACGGCGCATGGCGTTTCCCGCGGTCCGAACTTTACGTGTAAAGCCGCTAATGTCTGTCTTGTCTGTCAGTCTATCTTTCTTATTGGGCAGATAATGTTGCACCTAACCCTTCATTAGGTATGGCTTGCTTTTGAACGATTATTTTACAGCAGTCAGAGCTTTTTGCGACGCTTTTACTCGACTCCATTTGAGAAGCGCTTTTATTTCAGCCTATATGAGTGTCCCACTGCTGAGCAAAGGCCCCTCTCCTTGATCCCTACTTCATTAATTTCATTTTGCATTACTTATTAATAAAGTACCAATTTCACCATATTATTGTTAATTTTAATCAATGTTAATCGAGTTCTATTATTTTAGAGACCTAAGGTAAGTAATAGAACTACTAGTGGGAGTTATGCTTTACCAGTTGTTTGATTTTAATTTTAAAAAATATACATTAATACTCTGTATGAATAACGTGTTTACAATACATACCACAGAACTAGTAATACCAATTGTCGTTTTCTTTTCCTTTGCTTTAAAATTATTATTTTCATACCTATATTACTCTAAATTAAAACAATCAATTCAAACGGTTTTAATTAACAGGAGTTATGTCAATCAGTCATAATATAATTAAGTAACGATTGATAAAAACTTTTTACTGGTTACAATAATGTGCTGGCCACTTGGCAAAGAATCACGAAGCTAAGTACTAAATTGTTATTTTCAATTAAGAATGCCTTCATGATGCCTTAATTTAATTACTTTTTCGATTCGATAGCGTTCGCAACTGTTTACAAATAATATAAAACAAAAACAAGGTACTTAATTAAAATTAAACATAGATGAATAAGTAAAAAAAAAAATGCGACGGGTGTGTGTGTCGCAATACACGAAGGACGGAAGGAAGAAAGGAGGATATTATCGTCGTACGTACAAAAATGGAAACATTATTTGAAAATGCAAAAAAGTAATGGCTCACTCACGTTCACGTTTTTTGCGTTTTAAGTAAGTATAGCTTTTTTCATGATGTAACCAGTTTTAAAGAATTAACTCGTGTGTATTTTTCGATGTCATTCGACGACCTTGCATTTTTGTTTTATCTCGAGAATGGGGAGTGGAAAAGGAAAAGGAGTTATATAGGTTATGCGATTTAATCTGTTTGCGTCTTTTATTGGTTCGTTATAAAGCTTATACTTATTGATATTTATTACAGTTTTTTCTAACGTTTAAAATTATATCTTAAATCGCTACGGTTCACAGCAAATCTCATTTGAAGCGGAAATCCTAAGGTATTTTAAGTATGCAAGAGTGTACGTTTTTACCCATTCTTTGCTTCTTTATACCTACTACTATCAATCAAAACAGAAAAAATAAAAATAATGCCTATTAATGTAGTTACAGATTAAATTATGACCTTAAGTACCTACAACGTAAAACGCAATAAAGAATTAAATTTGAATTTGAATTTACTTTTCACGGGACTTCGGACAATAATAGGTACACGAATGGTCTGGTTTAGGAATCCCGAAATACCTAGTACATAATAACATATACCTTGTACGAATTTATTACAAAATCACACGGAAAGCTGCAGTCCAGCCTGATCATTAATGTTGCATTTGGAGAAGCAGTGGAAGGTCGTCAGCCTGCACATAACGTCAATAAAGCTTTGACATACATAAATGAGAAGGGTCTCTTACAGAAGAAGAAATGAAAATGCGGGAGTAAAAAAAATATACACAAATACTGTTGATGAGGTCGAAGTCATTCAACATGACATCTAGCACACATACTCATATCTTGTTGGACACCACGTCCTTCTTGTCCGAAGCCATTTCAACCGTCATGAACAGTATTAAATTACTACTGGGAATAATAATTCTCACTAGTTCAATTATCTTAGGACCTCTAAATAATATAACTAGTGGGAATAAAAATTCCCACTAGTTCAATCAATGGAACTGTCAATAGAACTAGAGGGAATAGACCGAGGGCATGAATATGATTGCTAAGGGTCATTAAGCGTCGCTACATGTCATGTTAAAACCAATAATAACACTAAATATATTTTATTTGTATAGAGAAGAGTTCACAATTTTCTACGATGAATACTACAATATCACTATTTTTAATGTCGATATACGACAGCTCTGAATTAGAGTGTATACGAAGTTAAAAATTACATTTCTCGGCACAACAATAGAGAAACATTTAAACTGGAAGTCTCACATAGAACAGACCGGCTAGACAAGATGCATTACGCTAACCAGCGTTTCTATTCGTTTCGTTTTTAAACCAATCGCGTCACTTGTAGATGACGTGATACGAAAAGTCACGTAACGAATAGAAACGCTAGATAGCGTAATGCGCCTTGTCTAGCCCGGCAGATTTGCAAGATTTAAAAGAGTGGGAGTCAAACGATCATGTCGGTTACCTGATAGGAAGTAATCACCACCGCCCATAAACTCAAGAAGAGTTGTCGGTGCGTTGCCGGCCAATTAGGGAGATGTACAGTCACCAGCAATAATATACTATCCAACATTCAGACAAGAAGCCTGCCCCGAGGAACCTGCGGCACCGCACCGACCGGACCGAACCACTTGTTGTGTCCGTTACGCCCACGTAGCTTTACAGTCATCAGCAATAATATACTATCCAACAATGGCCGCAATAATATCTGAAACGCTCTTATACCTGTAGTAATAAAGACGTGTCATATATTTTTGCGGCCAATGTTGGATAATATATTATTGCTGGTGACTGTACCTAAGCGCTTTTCTTGAAGGCACCCATGTCATAACTGGTGAGAAATACCGCCGAAGGGAGTTCGTTCCACAGTTTCACTGTACTAAGCAAAAAGTGCCTAGTGAAACGCACGGTGGAAGAATGCCATTCATCAAGGTGATGTTGATGGAACCTGGCTTTACGACGAGTAGTTCGACGGTGGAACTCAGCGGCCGAACACTCCCCGTTGTAAAGCCTGTACAAGGGCTCTACTTAGAAATCTACAATTCGAACTTCGGATCGCCCCGTCACTTTCTTGCGAATTAGTGACGCGTCGAGAGCAAAAGGGATAGCAATAGACGAAGTTCGAATTACGAATTTCAAAATAGAGCCCCAGCACGCAAAGTGAGCTGATGTCCCTTCGGATAGAGAGTACGGTCACCAGCAATCTTATACATCCAGTAATAAAGACGTGTCAGATATTTTTGTACACCTGCTTAACAAAGTAGGCAGGTATAATGTTATATCACAGTCTCCCCCTTACATAATAACAAGTAAATAAACATAAAATGTATACTGTTATGTTTCCCTCTAGTGTTTTTAATTAAACGTATATAAAATAAAGCAAAATATGGCCGATGACAATAAATGTTCACTCGTAGGCGCCCCGCACCTAGGGTTGTCATACGTCAGGATTTGTCCTGATATTATCAGAGTGAGCCGCCATCTTGAAAGTGGCAAACGTTGATCTTTTTCAAACATTTCTGCAACGATAGCATAAAATTCATGATGCTGCCGCTGTTTTCTTTCCTCGCAGCGTCGGAAAATGAGGAATGAGTTGTAACTTTTTCTGCCTCTCGTAGCTTTTTGTCGGAAAGATATACAAAAAAACATAAACTGTGCGCAATTTTGCCTTGTTTGTACTTTTAATAGTAGACACTTTTGTCGTAGAGACATATTTAGAAAATAACAACTTTTGGCACCTTCAATTGAAGATGTCGACTCACCATCCCCATTATTTACCGATATAGGTAGGTAGTTTAAAAAAATCTATGCTCCACCTTTTATACTGGACTAATTCATTAATAAAAAATAATAATATAGTAATCAACACATTAACACTTATAAAAATAACAATGAAAGGTATAAAATGTACTTAAAAAAAATGGAATTAATGCAAAAATAAAATTATTAAATTGATATTTTTTTAACTAATCTCTGTTGTTGCGAGAAATGTCGAGACTTTTCGATAATTGTAGGAGTTAATTCAGGATTTTTTATTTACACGTGGCAACCCTATTTGCGCCCTGTTTCCAGCATCATTTCTCAAAGGACTCGTAACAGAAAACAAAAAGACGACCTCATTAGGCCAACAAAGGACGTTCGCCGCGACAATCAACGCGATCTATGTCATAATTCATTCGTACACACATTATACTTAATTAACAATTTAATATTATTAATTTGCTGTGAGCCGTTCTTGCTGGGAACAATTATAACAGATAAATATTACGTTACACGAGTACCGTGGGGATCCCTGTCACCCATAATGTTATTGTATCTAATTTTGAAAGTCATAAAGTGTTATCGATAGTCATAAAAAATAGAAATCATTACGTTTAATAATTGTTACGTTAACTATCGATAATATTTAAACATTATAATATTTGACAGTTAAAAACATAAACATAACATAACATAAACTCACGCGTTCATTCCCAGAGTGGGGTAGGCAGAGCCACAGACTCACCAACAACTCCAAAAACATGTTGATAATTCTGTGACCACATTTTGCACAACCAGGCAAAATCCAGGATGTTATCCAGCGTATTAGTGACAGGTTGCAAACCCATCGCCTAACAGCACTACACAGCCTATATTCCCTTAGTCGTCTCTTACGACATCCACGGGAAGACAGGAGTGGCAACATTCTAAACCCGGCACCACACGAGCCTCTAAACCCGGCACCACACGGGCCATAATTTACAGTTATAAAGTTGATAATTATTTAAGACGTTCAAAAGCATATTGATAATTATTCAGAAATGTTTTAGAGCATACCCTATTCTTAAGTCATAATTATTTTTATTCATAACATTCCATCGCCTAAAATGCCAGTGAAGCGAGCGAGCAAGCGAACAAGTCTGGTCAATGCAAAACCGACTCGGTTCAGAAAGCGCTCGCCATAACCTTCGCCTTCAGTGTTAGGTTTTTTGGTATCTCAGGTATACCCACTGAAATATTACTGCTAGAACATCCTTGCTAAAGTTAGGTACCTACCTATTAAAATTGTAATGTAAAACAACTTTAGTCCTTATATTTGCTATGACTAGTAATGTACCTATATTACGTTTCATATACCTTTAATAATATGAAGCGTAATTTTACTACGACGTTAAGTCACGAATATATTTTTTTATACCTTCGAAAAATATGACCCCAAAAAATGGGAACTTCAAATTATATTTCCTAATAAAAAGATAAAGATTAAAGATGTTTATTCAGTAAGTAGGCCGCACGGGCACTTTTACACGTCAAAAATCTACTATTCGCAAGAGACCACTGCTGAGAAGAAACGCCGCAAGAAACTCAACAGTCAGTCGTTTTTTAAATATTGCTTATGATAAATGATATTATACAACGAAAAGAAAAAACTTAACCTAGCATTATATAAAACAATGAATGTAACAAACAATATGAATATATATATCATGCGTAGTTGAGCAGGAAAATGTGTCTAAACTCAAAATTATAATATTATGACTTTCAACTTTATGACTAAAAACATTATAAACTGTAAAAAAAGAACTTGAATTTTATGGCAGACCCGTTTCTTAACTAAGGGTTGTATGTTTACCACAAAAATAAACATTGCCATGTTTTAATACAATGCACTGCGACGGCGCGGCATAAAAATCGCGCAACGCGATGTTCAATTGCTTTTGCCTCGGAAAGGCATCATTCACGAGGCTTCGCAGCAAATATACGATCGTAACGGCGGCAGCGCTCGATTTTGCTTTATAACCCAACACCGGATTGAAGGGGGCAAAAATGTACCAATGCTAGTGATTCATTAAATGTCGACTAAGTTTATATCGACATCGATAAAAAGTAATTTTTAATCATCATTAATGGTCAAGTTTGAATACCTTTTAACTATGTAGATACAAGCCTTTAAATTATGTGTTATTTATACGTATCGCAACTATAAACAACCGGTATCTGACATTGACTCTGGACTCGAGTCACTTTTGACAACCATTGAAATAACATTGAATAACAAATTAATTCAGTACAACAATATTCTTCAGCATTTGAGAACTTTTTGATTTTTAAGTCGGTTAAAAATGCCTCGAAAGAAAAAAAAACAGAAAGATCCATACGTCACGAAAAAAGTTGTCGATAAACTTAATCGATAATTAATGAATCACTAGCACTGGTACAATTTTGCCCCCGTCAATCCGGTATATGTTTATAACCCAAGCCAATAAAGCAAAAACACTGAATAGCTAGGTTACACGTGTTTCGTTGCTGTTTAGTGGAAGAAAAAAACAAATCGCGATGAATAACTTCGTGTAGATCGGGTTTCTCTTCCTCGTTTTAAAAGTTAAGTGAGCGCATAATCCGATGAAATTACTAGCGTAGAGGCATTCCATCTTAGTCCTCGTGGGCCTCATGGGTTGGCAGCACGGTGCGGTCTTGGAATTGCAATCTTTAGATTGTTGCGTTGTTGCTTTGAGAATGTAAATGTCTATGCTATCGGTCACAAATCCCACGAAGCTACGCTATAACCAACCACGCATGTCGCCGTGTTGCATGTCGCCGAGGACCTAACATCCTGTAAACTAATACTATGAATATTGAGTATTGATCCCGAGAACGAAGATGATGATGTAAGTCAAACTGCGGAACACCTGCAGGCCTAAAGAATCGAGATCGCCATATATTGTAGCTTTTTCGGTCTCATTCGTTGCATTCATCAACAGTTTAAGTAAGAATCCTCCATCCTTAGCGCAGCGTAGGGGACATCATTTTACCTGTAAAAAAATAATAGTAATTAAGGTGGTTGATCTTTAGTTCTGATGAGTAAGCAAAAGATAATGCGTGCATTACTAAAACAACTTCCATGACTATGAACTATATAGCAGTCGTCGACGCAAGGTAGGTAGGCACTTCTTAATTTATTAAAGTGATAGGACACCCTGAGTTCCTAACTGCACATCACGGTGCAATGAATGTGGGATGCATCGTGATGTGGTTGCAATTTGCAGTAGAGAGGAAGCCTTACGCCTCTCCCTTTGGCAAACAGGACGCTTCTACCGGGCCCTAGCAGAGCCCGACGTAAACTTATTAGCGTCTGTGAAATGACTACGATTTGGTGGCCTCTTTGGGGAAACCAAAGGTTTATTATAAATTCTCTCAACTAGCCTCACGTTATAAAACTACATAAAACTCACTTAGTTGTAAGTCATGGTTGGGGCTGATTGGTAAGCTTTCAATTAACGTTAATGTTATTTTGTTTACAAGTGCAGTTCTTGTTGCAGAGTCTTCTATGGATAGTCTGAAGCGAGGTTTATAGACTAGCAATAAAAGTTACTGAAGTTGTCTGCTGTCTTAATCTAATTTTTAAGTTAGAAAAGAAAGCAAAATTGTGCTTCTTGCTCTGGAACCGAAGGTAAAGTAAGACAGCAATGGACTTCTGCGATTATTGCTGCCAGTCTAATTCGCGCTTATCAACCGGATTTGACCGCTTCAGACTGGTCCCTATGGAAAAAGTGAGACCGCTGCTGTCGAACGACTGGACTGGATTACTTAATCTCGCCGGTTAATACGGAGCTGGGTATTGATTCTCTCAAAAGCAAAGGTGAGCGAATGCAGGAGCGAAGTCCAAGCGGCGAGTTTAAGTAGTCCCGTCAGAGCGAGCAAAACAGATATTAGCGCGTGCATTCTCAATTAGGCAGCCTTATATACGTTCGAGAAGCCATGCTGCCAAATTGAATACACGCGCTGAAATGTGTTTTGTTCGCTTTGACGTTATTACTTAAACTTGCCGCTTGGACTTCACTCCTGCATTCGCTCACCTTTACTTTTGAGAGAATCACTACCCAGCGCTAAGTGAACAAGTGTTCGTTTTACTTTTAACTAGAAACCATTTCTGTTTGCAGTGAGTTTTCCACGATCATTGAGATACTCACTCTATTTTTTGCGCAAGCCTACTAAGGCTAGGTTCCCTCTATGCCGGACCGGCGGATTTGCCGGTTGCCGGAAAGGCTAGTGGCTGTATAATTTATATGAAGCTGTTCACATTATGCCGGACCCGGCTGGGTACAAATGGGTCCGGCAAAATTGCCGGTCCGACGTAGTGGGAACACGGCCTAAGACAGGATTTTGACGCCATCATTCCCTATTCAGCAAGCGTCTGCAAAGACGATTAATATTAATAAAATGGCGTTCTACTACGATATTAACCGGAAGTTAAGCCATAAAAGTGACATACGTGAACAGTTTTATGCAACGCGTCGGCATTTAGCACTGAAGTAGTTTTCATGTTCAGGAAATATTTGTATGCGACGAATAAAAAATAATATTAAAGTAAATGGCCCAAGCATTCATATTGTCGTTTTCCTTGATATTATCACTGACATGAAATGTTTTTAGTTCTTTCTTTTAACATATTGGCTTTATGCAGTAAACTTACATTGTAATTAAATAAATAAATAAATACCATATCCCGGTGTTTATCCCGCCTTTTAGGCAGTCGCCGGCTATTGTAACTGCACCCTTACCATGAGTTACAATTACCGTACTCGCTAACGAGTCGAATAATCTGTCCCTCGCACTCTATAAGAATACTGCGAGATCTGCGAGGGACAGAGAATTCGACTCGCTAGCGAGTACGTTAATTGTAACTCATGGTAAGGGTACAAGCCTGGGTAGTGATTCTCTCAAAAGCAAAGCTGAGCGAATGCAGGAGTGAATGTCCAAGCGGTGAGTTTAAGTAGTCCCGTCAGAGCGAGCAAAACACATTTTAGCGCTTGCATTCTCAATTAGGCAGCCTTATACGTTCGAGAAGCCATGCTGCCAAATTGAATACACGCGCTGAAATGTGTTTTATTCGCTTTGACTGGACTACTTAAACTCGCCGCTTGGACATTCACTCCTGTGTTCGCTCACCTTTGCTTTTGAAAGAATCACTACCCAGGGAAAATTTACCAGCTCGCCGCCGCCGGCTATTGTAACTGCACCCTTACCATGAGTTACAATTACCGTACTCGCTAGCGAGTCGAATGCTCTGTCCCTCGCACTCTCGCACTCTGCGAGGTCTGCGAGGGAAGAGCTTCGACTCGCTAGCGAATATGTTAATTGTAACTCATGGTAAGGGTACTGGCCAGGTCACATCGAAACTGCACGGCGCCGGGGTCGTTAACGTGAAACGGCGCGGCGCCGTAGAAAGGCACGTTGCCGCGTCGTGCAGATACAAACTCTACTTATTTGTGCTCTTTTTCAATATCTAGTCTTTTATATTTGTGGAAGAGATAGGCTTTGGCTACGTCGTATCGTCAAAACAGCTAACAGTGTTAAATGTTTCCTTAAGGCGGCTCCACGTGCTTACGGTTTGCCACAAATACCCAGAATCACCAAACACGTGCCAAACAACGACCGCAAACACCCAACACAAACATGGCACGGCATCCCCAGGGTTGGCGAACGTGCTAATAATATTCTGGATGGGCCAACAGGTGTATTCCCACTTGTTACCACCTGACTTTTTTTGTTGCCACTTTAAACTTTATTCCACTGTAATAAGCCAGCAAAAGTGTGCGGGTTGTAACAGATGGGAATAACCCGGCCAACATAGCGGACGATGAGCTTGTGACAGCTATTTCTTTCGGGTTAACCTATATGTGACTTAAAAAAAATGAAGAGAACAGCAACAAAAATTAATTCAAAATTTCTAATTGATAATCAAATAAGACGTTACAATTAAGTAAATACCTACTGTGAAATGTATGGTAAAACAAGTATTCTTTTTAAGGTCCTGAAAAACTACGTTTAAGTAAGTAGATATACAGCGTAGATACAATCACATTGCCATATATCAAATCCTTGAGATAGCTCATTTTACTTAAAGGAAACATTTATATTTTTAAAATGAGTAAGTAACTGAATTTATTGATTTTTTTTAAAGCTTACCTGAGCCGTGAATCGAAGGAACGAAAAATCAAAAAAAAATAAACACCCTTCATTTTAAACACTAAGGGCTGATTTTTCAATCCCCAGTTAAAACTATCCGTCAGTTTAATGTATTACTATCCTTTTCTGAAGCCATATGAAAGAAAAGGACAGAGCTCAAATTTACCTTCCGGATAGCTTTATCTGGGGATTGAAAAATCAGCCCTAAATCAGAAAGTGGATTGCAAACATCTTTACGGCCAGTCACATAGTAATACAAACTTTCTCACACTAACAAGTACCTATTCACGAAACAAAATACGCTGAAAAATGTGTAAAAGTTTACGATAACTTCATCCCACGGAAAACCTTCTAAAGGGCAAAACCGTTGCGTGAAAATGTGCTACTCGTACCTAATAGCGTATTTCAACAAACTTTTAGAAAAGCTTAATTACCTATGTCACCAAACGATGTCAAATGTTAATTAATGTTTATCGACTGTTAGTTCATAAGTAGTTCATACATTTTGAAAGCAGCCACTCTAATCGCACCACTGGCAGGTCACGTGACTTTTCGTATCACGTCATCTACCAGTGACGCGATTGGATTAAAAACGAAACTAATAGAAACGCTAGTTAGCGTAGTGCATCTTGGCAGGGCCCTCTGGTGACTGTACATGTCCCGATGACATTACTCTACGGAGGAGTGTCAAAGTCCAATTAATAATTGTAGGTACGTATTTTTTCGACATCGGAAATTCTACCAGTTTTCCGGTACCAAATAATAAAAAAGTCATTTGTCGCTACCAACATCTTTCCCGTACCTATTGTTAGCTGCTCGAGTTATGTTATATTTGTATTATAAATTGTTGATGTGGTTTTTAATAAGAAATTAGCATATATTTTCATTGATTTAAACTTAAGTTTTACTAAATTCTTCCAATATTCAAGCAAACCAAATAATCATTAGTTATAAATTATAAATAACGTCTAGTAAACGTTCGCATAATGTTTATTTAAATTTAATATAATACCACCATTGTATCATTACTAGCTAATGTTGAGATTTTAAATCAAAACCGAAACTAAAAACCATCTTCTATAAGAAACTCAAATAAAATGTAAAAATGTCTTCTCTTCCCTCTAATCTTCATAAAAGTTCATAAATTGTATAGCAGTTCATTTAAAACTAATTTAGTTATTCAATTAAATAAGAAATGAATGATTTGTGATTGTGACTTATGAGAATGTTCAGAATGTTGAGATTGAGACTGTCTGCTCTCTAATGAAACTTAATGTTATCTGTCTAATGAAAATGTATGTTATCCGGAGGTTAATATCGAAATTACCGAAATACCTACGGTATTACACAAGTTCTATATTGGATTTGCCTATTTCGGAATTTAGTTCGATGCTCTTGCTTCTATGCTAGTTATTTCAAATATTTCTTACACGGAATACTTTTATAGGTACTGTAGTGACCCCACCATCCGGTTCGAAGGACCATAAAGAGCGGGAACTGTATTGTGGTTGGTGGGCTCAAACAGACGCGCTAAGAGTTACCTATTTAAATAAAAAATAAACAGACTGCTTAATTACAAATTTCGTGTACGTATATACTCCAGTTTTACAGCGTAAAGAGAAGGGGCAATACAGATAAAAGAAAAATATAAACTTAATTACATTCTTGTTGGTGTTGTCATTCCAACAACCTATTTTAAACCTCGGGAATCAAAGAGACTACTTAGGTACGGCGCTGGTGAAAGAAAAACAAAAGTACGTCGGAAAATATATGAGAAAAAATTTAAAATTAAAATTACAAGAACGGAATACAGGGCCTCTATTCAACACGGTAAAAACAATATCGTTTTTGATCTGTTATCGTATTGTCACCGTTTTGATAGCTCTTATTTACTTGACAGTAATGGCGTCTGACGTCATAACAATACCATAACAGGTCAACTACGATATCGTTTTTACCGTCGGGAATAGAGGCGCAGGAAAGTCTACTCGTAGTACAGCGCCTCTATTCCCGACGGTAAAAACGATATCGTAGTTGACCTGTTATGGTATTGTTATGACGTCAGACGCCATTACTGTCAAGTAAATAAGAGCTATCAAAACGGTGACAATACGATAACAGATCAAAAACTATATTGTTTTTACCGTGTTGAATAGAGGCCCAGGTGTAACGTTAATTATGTGTTACTATAATATTTGTGAATAGTTTTACATGTAGAACGGGAGTGTAGTGACCTGGTACAGTGGGATAACTCTTCTTAGAGGGTGCTTCTGGTTTGGACTTGTCTCTCACTCCCTCTCATACTCTCTTTATTTGTATCTAAAACCTTTGTAACATACTGTATTAAAGAAATTTAAAAATAATTTGTAAGTTAAAATAGAAATGAATAAATTCCGTACGAAATAAAACACGTAAAAATAACGCCAATTTCATAGGTAAGGACCCAATAATATAAGTTCCGGGATTCCGGGATTCTTACATTCAAATAATTATCATACATGTAGGATAAAACGTTCCTTTTTGCTCCTATAAATTCGTTAGGTCAATGAATTACAGGTAAATTAAATAACATTTGTTAAATATATACATGGAAAATAACTTTAAATAGTTAATATACATTAATTATGAATTTATGCTGGCGTAATTTATTTTAATAGAAATCCCGGGAATTTTATTAATGAATTATATGATTGAGTCCGCCTCCACACAACCGAACAACTACGCCGCCGCGAAAGTTCAGGTAAATATCTATCCGAATTTCCGATCCCAGGTGATCGGAAATGAGGGCTTATTGTCTAACGCACTCGCAATCGCAACCGGCTTCAAAGTGGAGCAATTGTTTTCATTTTGTATGCAGACAAGCCTTCGATTTTCAAAATGAAAATGATTGCGATTGCGAGTGCGTTAGGCAATAAGCCTGCTTAGGGCTTATTGTCGTTGTTTGGAGAATCACACCCCTGGTTACGAATCATAATTAACCGGTATTTTTCGAACCGTTCCCAAGCTCTGCTACTGAATCTTATTTATTATTATTTTGGGTTTCTATTCCTCTATTTATAGTTCATTGGTAAACATCTTGCTACAAGCATCGAGATAAATTCAATTAATCTGGGACGTGACCATCGAATACATCATGATATAATATCCCGGGCGGACTTTCATAATAGCCTTATAATTTTCGTAAAGGCCCGGTGCTTCTACCCATGTATATTATTCACTTTAAGTATGTGATATTTTCTAAATTAGTTACCATTTGATTTTGGGCTAAATTCTTACAGGACTAATTTGGTCATTGATATGAGTTTTCTGTTGAACAGCTAGTTTAGGCCGCAGTTAAAATTGATCGTTTAATTTAAGTCTAATGCTTATCTACACTAACCCTAGTAAGTAATAGTAAGAATATAAATTTATGAGTTGACTCAATTTTAATCAAATTCAACTTCATCAGATTCGCGTTCAAATTCAACCAGACTGGTTGAATTTGAACGCTCAACGAGTTCGA
This sequence comes from Acleris cristana, assembly GCA_948252455.1. Classification (NCBI taxonomy): domain Eukaryota; kingdom Metazoa; phylum Arthropoda; class Insecta; order Lepidoptera; family Tortricidae; genus Acleris; species Acleris cristana. The sequence continues at coordinate 2,419,077 of OX411781.1, read as the reverse complement.
AATTGAGTCAACTCATACATTTCTATTCTTACTATTGTATTAACTGATATATAGAAGATGCTAGTAGTCACAAATACTAGAGGTATCTAGTATCATATTTCAGTTAACTAAGTATTAACTGTCGGAATTGCGCGCAGTGAAACTGAACAAAGTATCTTTACAGACTTCCCATTGTTACGGATAACGTATTATACTCGTTATTGAATCTGTAGAATCAAAATTGGGCTTTGGGAGTCACAATCATTCCGTATAAATTAATAAAAATGTAGCCAAAACTGATTCTAGGAATGACTAGGTACATTCCGTACATTAACACCCGTATTGACAAACGTCACTATGAAGTCTCACAGTGCTCACGAACGCACAGGGTGGTTCAAATCGTCTCATAAACAAAAGGTCGGTCAAAAAGAACCAATCACAAACCTGTATTGAACGCAGTGCGTTTACTCAGTGAAGGATCCCTTAAGTATTGTTTGTGAATACGGGTGTAAGTTTGCCTAAAGTTCTCTAGAAGCCAGGTTAGACAGGGACAACGTTAGACGGACAAATACACTTTAATATAAACCCCGAAACGATTAGAAACAGGCCGATATAGAGAGGCATCCAGTAAGATGGCGAGCGTCACGGTAGAGGCTGACCAGTGAGTGGTGACACATCAAAAAAAATGGCGGCAAAATTAAAATCACTAGCTGGTAACACGAAATGCGTAACGACTGGATAGGTACTCACAATGTGACAGCTTATTTCATAGATAAAATTATTGCCATGTGAAGAATTAGAAGAAAAATGATTGTGTCACGACTCGCTGGTCAGACTCTATAGGCGGAGAGTAATGGGCCTTGCCTTTATAGGAAACTAGCTGATCCCGTGCTGACGTCGTTGGGCAATAAATATTTCTTTTGGGTTAATATATAGCCTCACAAATAACGTGGCTTTCTATTGGTAAAAGAGTTTTCAAAATCGGTTCAGTAGATCCAGAGATTACCCCCTACAAAGTCACAAACTTTACCACTTTATAATATTAGTATAGACCATGTATAGACTATAGATAGATATAGATATGATTATCACATTTCTAACGATACATGAATAGAAGTGACTAGTTTTATTTAATCAATCCAAATATAAGGTTACCTTGGTCATTCGATGCCCGGTTACTACCATTTCCTACATTATTCTTATGATCATACTTAATATCTCATCATTATATAGAGAATCCGGTTATTACTACTAAAATTAAAAATGATATTGTATTTACTATTTTAAAACAACTTATTTTTTGCGTTTTTGAAGGCGCTATTTTTTTTTTGCTTTTTTATACATGGAGTAACTGTCTTGAAATCTTCCTTTTGGCCTTTTAGTTATTGCAATGTAGCAAACTTAGGTCGTAAACATGAACCTCCCGTATACCACTCCTCTAAAGCCCGCGGGAGCCGTGCCAGCTGTTTACATACAAACTCGAAATTAATGTGGCGATAATTTAACTTTAAGTCTTTGGTAGTTGTACCCAATTGTTTTCCAGGGCCATAGAGTAAGCTATTAAGCCTCGAGGGCTGCCTCTAAATGCTCATAATACG